>CADEBD010000171.1:4332578-5534324 GCA_902825455.1 Arctia plantaginis | reverse complement strand
ACCTAATGCTTCAGCTGAAATAATAATGAAATCATATACTTATTTGACTTCTTCCTCTCTAGAAAATTACAAACAAACATTAACTCACACCTATTCCTAAAGGGGTAAGCAGCTGAGAATTAAACAAATACATTTAGCCAACTTTAAATAGGTCCTATTTAAGGCCCTGGCCTTCCATTCATTAGTGACAAATAAGAGACCTCTAATATTGTAGAAAATGCATTGATTTTAATTTGAAAAAAGATTTATGTATGGAATTTATGTATAGGAGCAGAGGACTACCAAAGAAAAGATGAATAGACTGTGTAAAAGAAAATATGGCTAGAAAGGGAATAAGCAGCAAAGTAATGAGTGATAAAGTTATGACTTACAGGTCAGAGGTAGTTCGTAGGAGGAGAATGGAAGAAGAAAAATCATTGTGCCATCCTCATTTAAATTTGAGAAAGGAGAAAACATTGACTGCAATTATTTTTAACCGACTTCAAAAACAAAAGAAGAGGTTCTCAGTTTGTCTTTTTTACTTGTTAAAAAAAACATGATATGAAACAGTAAGATGACTTAGATAATATTTAAAAATAGTATTTCCTCTGGAGAGGAACTGGTCATTTGCATAATATATAAACTACAAAGGTAAATTATGTATACTTTATATAATATATGCTACACTATATGTTAGAGTATGACAATTTTTTTTCCTAATTATTATTTTTTACTACAAAAGTAATAGACATACTATTCTAACCAACTATTGTAAAGGAATTGATGCAAATTGATAAGTATGATGTGTTTAATTATCAGGCAATGCCAATTTAATTCCTTATTGGTTTTGTGTGTGAAATCCATGAATATAGTATACCCACTAGTATTGATCTACGTTATTTATAATATGTGTGTATTTAAGAAAGAGATTAATTTAAGAGTGATTATCTGTATTCTAAAACCCATGCTCTCACCAAAATCTTTACTTTTGATAAGTGCATGCTTTTGGTATTTTATGGCAATGTGTAATATGACAGAATTTTATGATTACTACATTTTTTTTCTGCAAATACCATGAATTCTCACGTAATTCTAATCACATACGCTATCACACATTTAAAGTACTGTAATAGATAACAACTCACCAGCTTCGTGGCGCACTATAGGATCTTGCTCTTTATCTTCCAACAAACTCCTTAGCACAGGAATTGCACGTTCATCTTGCATCTGACCTAAGCAGTATGCTAGTTCATGCTTTAGTAGAACAGATTTGTCTGAGAAACATTGGCTAATGCATTCAATTGCTGTTTGGCCGCCTAAGTTCCGCAGAGTAAATAATGCTCGAAAGCGCTCCTTCATCGGCCTTGACGAATCGTTAAGGACTTTGCCAATATCTTTTATAACAGTTTCAGGAGTGTTAGTCATTCTAATAGGATAAATAAATAGTAAAATATATTTCACAAAACTGCCGAGCTTGGACTCAACGATACGGTATGTGAGCATGCGGCAATGACACTGACAGCTAACTTGACAAGCAAAAACAAATGACGTAAATGACAAACATGTTTCACAGTGTTTCTTTTTTTCAAATGACTACCTTTACTGTGGTGTTAGCCTGTACTTTTACCGTTTTTTAGAAATCTCATAGCAAAAGGGAAAATCGGTTTAGTACATAATATATAGTACTATAATAATATAAATAAATATTTATAAATGTGTAGTATATTGCAATTGGTTTTGGAACAGTATAATACAGTTTAAAAATAGGTATGTTTTACTTGTGCACATAAGGACAACATTTTCTTTCTCATTAATTACGCAGATGTTATTTTACTTTTAATTCAATTACTTAGATCGTAGCATGACTTTTTCACCATTTGCAATTAACGAAGTTATATATTACTAGCTGAGACCCGCGGTGTTACCCGGGCAACGCCGCGGGGCGAAGCTAGTCTAAAAAAAGTAGCCTTAGTTACTCCTTATGTCATCAGCTATCTGCCAGTGAAAGTCCCGTCGAAATCGGTCCAGCCGTTCCAGAGATTACCCGGAACAAACAGACAAAAAGTGTAAAAAATGTTATTTTGGCACTAGCTGAGACCCGTGGTGTTACCCGCGTTCGTTGTTATAACTGCGGGCAACGCCGCGGAGCGAAGCTAGTCTAAAAAAAGTAGCATAAGTTACTCCTTATATCATCAGCTATCTGCCAGTGAAAGTCCCGACGAAATCGGTCCAGCCGTTCCAGAAATTACCCGGAACAAACAGACAGACAGACAGACAAAAATTGAAAAAAGTGTTATTTTGGCATATGTACTGTGTAAACATACATATGCATTTAGTAAAAAGCGGTTATTTTAATATTACAAACAGACACTCCAATTTTATTTATTTGTATAGATGTATAGAAGATAGATAACTCTTTAGGTTTGTGTGACCACCACAGATAACAATTTTTCTTTGATAGAAAGAAAGATATTACTTTTAAAAGAAATAAAAATTTGTTATAATTCTCTTCCATCTATTCAAAAATTAAAAAAATATTTTTGCTTTTATTTAGCTACGTTTTCTACATTCCTTTTATCGGTTTAATTTCACTTGCGAGGTTATTTCCATTTTTCCTAG
This sequence comes from Arctia plantaginis, assembly GCA_902825455.1. NCBI lineage: Eukaryota > Metazoa > Arthropoda > Insecta > Lepidoptera > Erebidae > Arctia > Arctia plantaginis. Next base: position 5,531,726 of record CADEBD010000171.1, on the reverse strand, counting down.
TACTAGATTTAAAGGGTTTTTTTTGTGTTAAAACATAATTAAAATGGAATGGAAGTACTATTTTATCTGTGTCGTTTATCAGCGCCCAAATTTTCTTTACTACCCACTTTTTCATCACTGTTCTTGAAAAAAAGTTGTCGCGCATTTAGTCATCAGGTGTTCGTCGTGCCGTCCCCAAAAATATAAAAGGTAAATAGATGGAAACGAATAAAATAATAATAATTAAACAATAATAACCACAATTATTTTATTTATTTTACTATTATGTTTGATTTTTAACATTTTTTATTTATTTCTACCACCTATTGCATAGGATTATTATTTACAGCTATTAGTGTCATCATCATCAGCCTATTGCCGTCTACAGTTGAACGAAGGAGGCCTCCCCGAGGAGCGCCAACCATCCCGGTCTTGGGCCACCAGCATCCATCCGCCGCCAGCCATTTTATTAAAATCTACTATAGCGGCGTCTGATTGTATTTACATAATTTGAGTGGATGCATTAGAACATATACATAAATTAATGAAATTCATCATATTATTTAGAATTCATACTTGTGTCTGTTGAGTAGCAGATGTTCACAGGCGGCGGTAGTCACTTGACCCGTCTGCTCGTTTGCCTTTTTACCATAAAAATTACTCTATAATAAAATACATATCAAGTTAAAATGTTATATATAATAATTGCAATTCATTATTTGCAGCAAGATCCAAAGAATATTAACTGCTACTACACATATTCGCCATGGAAGACTTGAAACCCGTAGTACCAGTTAACAATCAAGAACTGAAATTCTTGAAAAATATTTTTGAAGAAACAAAATATTTTTGGGTAAGTTACATACTTTTTTCAAACTTTTTTAACGTTATCATTCGTTTTTAACGTATGTTGTATTTGTGTTTATTTCATTAATTATATATCATCACATTGGAGCTTAATTTAAATATGATCTCACCTGGAACATCTCCAGCCCACATAAGATTGCGGTAACCGACACCACTACAATAGAATTCAAAATAAGACTGACTGTCTAGTCTTAGAAAAGTGACGCCTCGTTAAAAAAATAGAGGACACCTCTAGTAATTTATAACCCCATTTTGTAATGTGAACCTAGAACATTTTTGCTTTACCTGAGCTATAAAATATATGATTTATTTTTAATCATCCCCATCACACGTAGTGGATATAACATTAGTTAAAACCTGAAACCTAAAATTTAATTGACTGGTTCATAATGGTTTAGATTGATCTTAACTTTCCAATTCTAAATTTACAACAAAAATAATAAATAATAAATAGGATAAGCAAAAATAAGGTGGTACTCGTCAACAATTGGGATAGTTCCGAACGGGGGGTGATTGTATTGGTTATTCGATAACATGCACGCATTTCTATTTCGGTGTTGTTATTCAACTGCTAGAACATAGTACAATATTATCATTTCATCAAAGAAACCAAGAAAAAGTTAACAACTTGACCCAATGTTGGTCAATTTACTAACCACTCGAACTGGCTAATCTTAAGTTTTCTCGTATTAAATAAATAATCTTAATTCTAAAAATATGGTTGTATAAAGATTTTAATAGTATTATGTGGGCAGAATATGACGTAGGCACCTAGCCTACGTCATATTCTGCCGCTCGTTTAAATATTGATATCAATTTACTAAAAAGAGATACATTTTCAGCTTGCATTACAATTATATTAATCAAAAACCTAACTATTTATACATAAATATTACCTTAACTTAATTCTAACCCGTCTTACGTCCTCGTATTTGTAACGTTTTAGAATTTTGTACAAGTAGAGGTTGTTTACGACAACAATTTGCAAAGATATTAGGGTATTACCATATCTACCGAAGATATGCACATACATAATTTATCAATCTCCGAAGTGTTGCTATTGATATACCTATGTTTCAGTAGGTAGTATAGTATACCTTTTTTCTTTTTTTTTCCGTGCGGGAATCCCCTCGGATACCACCTATCGGTGGCATGTCGGACTCGAACCGACTAAAACCGCACGCCGTCTCGGCTACTAATAGCTGGGGAACCAGGTATACCCTAGAAAGGAAGTCCCTGGTGCCCCGACATACATAATATCGAATGCCGATTATTTTATAATCATACTGTCTTCTGTGTCTACTGCTACGAATTGATTTTCTTATCCTTCGATACTAGCGATCACTTGCATTGGTACGGTAATCGATAGAAGTGTATGGAGCAGCTAAGCAGTTTTATCGCAGTCCAACTGACTAAAACCACAAATTTTTACCATCATATGATTACGAAAAGTGCATTTTTTTACACTAAAATAAATCAAAACAGAATGTTGATCTATCATCAAATATTATGTAGGTATGTACGTGATTGTTTACTTATAGAATATAAGTACCTATAGTAATAAGTAGAATTATGTATTTTATAAAAAGCTAAACAATGACTGATATATAAATTTATTTAAAACCGAGATTATATAGAAAAATACATTTAAATATAGAGAAAAAGATATTGATGCAACTAAAAAGATTTTTTTCAATGCGAACTAGTAGTTCCTGCGATTAGCGCCCATTCAACCAAACTAACTTCAGATTTATAATATTAGGATAGACTTATTCTGCTAAATTGACCTATAATACGAATGGCGGTTCAAAATCAGCCAAAACTTATTTACACTGAAATAGGCAAGAAAATTATGAGAAACAAAATAAAATATTCTTACAAGATTTTAACATCAAATTACACAATATTTTTTTTTTTTACATATTTTTGTAAAGTGGGTAGGTAATTGTATACCAAACACCTTCCCGGACATATCTAAAGTAGGTTACTAAAACAATCTCTGATATAGATCTAATATAGATTCTTCATAATATAGATTAATCATCTAGGTATTAATTTTCATATTATAAAAATTATTAAAAAACTCTGTCTATTACGTACTTTGACATCTACCATAATATACTAGATGTTCTCTCTCAACTATTTTATTTAGCATTGTAAATAATTAATAACAGGGTTAGGCACATGACTAATATGACAAATTGAGCGCACTCGGTAGGCTTTGTTAATAGTCTCGTTTGCCTAAAACTTCTTTCAACACGCAAAACTTATATTTATGACTATTAATCTTTAACCATCTTCCACAGGGAGACTGGACTTCGCATGTAATTATCACCATATCGTTAAAACGTTTAGTAAATTACCTTTAAATTATATTACATAGTTTTAACCCTTTATTTGCATATAATAATTATTAAACATATTTTTGGGAAACTTTCGGCATAATGAAAAACCGTTTCCTATAGTAATATTCAAGTATCGAGCAGACAGGTCATAGGTCGTAAGTGACTACAGCCGTCCATGGACACATGTTATTTAAGTACCCCCCTTGAATAAACCATGTTGGGTCTTTACTAACCTCCATGACTGGTGGTTTAGGGCCTTTTTTGTACGTTTCGACAACAGCACGGGCCGTCACAAAATCGGGATTTGCGGTTGGGCGGTGTGTTGGAATGGAAAACCACACGGTGTACCATACAAGCGCCTTAAATAGAAGAGATCCGGGAACAGCTTTTATTTAGATAGCTGGATCCCTCCTAGCACCTGCCCCCAAAAGTGCAGGCACCACCATCGGTAAAAACTCTAATTTAGGCGATGTACAAGCACACGCAGAGGACACCTCCTCTCGGTTAGGCCTCTGTGGTAGGAGGGGAAAACCTGTCCCGTTCACATGCGACCACACTTTGAGCGCCCGACTTGAGATTATCGGGGGCACGGGCCCTCCCTGCCGCGTCCTTCTGCGAAATTACGTCCTTGCAGAACTTAAGGATTGATACGTGAACTTAAGGCTTTTTATACCCTGTAGTCTCTAATCAAGGGTTAAACGCGACATTATATGACGTGCTAATTAGAGTGGCTGTTTAGAATATAAATATACATAATTGAATTAGTACTTCGAAAAATAAACGAACACGCCTCAATCGTCTGTCGTCACTGTCAAAAAACTTATACGTAGACTAGCGATCTGCGCCGGCTTCTCACGAATGCAATGTAGATACCACTATGTGGTGTGCGTGTGGAGTAATATTATTACATACGTAGTGTGGATAATACTATACTATAGGACATCTTTATATGCAATATTTATAGGCTCCCTCTGCGTCGTTTTGCGCCCGCGTTTTAAATCCCTGATATCTACTAAGATATTTTATTATATTGACCCGTCTGCTAGTCAGCCCTAGTGGCCCTAGTGGCCCAACAAAAATATTCATTTACATGATATGCCTTTAAAGTCAATTTTGACCTACATTAAATTTATTTATTTATTTATTAGGAAATAAATAAATCATACGTATCATACGTACCACGCGGTCATTTTTCGGGTAGGGGTAGGTATCTGTACAGGATTACTGGTTAAGTCGACTGGGATACTTTAGAGAGTTGTAGTTGCCATCTTTGCTGATAGATTTCACTATGAAACACCATATCCGAAACCACCATTTTCAAAATTTTGTCTAATAAATAAATATTGGTTTTTTGTTTTAAAATTGTTGTAAAATTTCTACTACTAAAATTGTAGTTAACTTAACAAACTGGGCCAAAGTAGATGGTTGATAATAGCAAAATCATCATCATCAGCCTATCGCAGTCCACTGCTGAACATAGGCCTCTCCCATTGCACGCCACTTAAATCAATTTTTGATCTCTTCTTCTTATTTGGCTTTTAGGCTTCCTCTATTCTTCTTTTTTTTAAATATTCGTCAAATGAAGTACAACACAAATACAAATTTATTTCGTTTTGCTATTATTAATCATCTTCTTCCGACCAGTTTGTTAAGTACAATTTTGGTAATGAAAATCATAAAACAATATTTTAACTACAAAAAAAATTAAGTAAAAGCAATAAAAAATATAAGTTCTAAAAAATTTGTATTAGACCAAATTTCGGTAATTTTTATAAAAAATCTTAGAAGTCCAATATCGTGAAATTGGGATTGGGTATTTCATAGCGAAATCTACTAATTTTTTTTTAAAGACAACCCGCATTAGGAAAGTATCCTGTGTCGCGGGGGACTTTACAAACATACATGAAACGGACACAAGGAACACCCAGACTCAGGACAACAATTTATGGATCACACGAACAAGTGTCGTCCCATGGGGGATCGGACCCACAACACTCAGTGCAGTAGGGAGCGGCGTGGCCACCGCTTAAACCACATCCCCATCCGTACAGTTGAGTAATGGCTACTACCTCCTAAAGTATCTAGGTCGACTTAACCAGTAACCCTTTTTTTTCAGTGCAAATCTTCCCTCGGATACCACTCACCAGTGGGGTGGTTATGTCAGACTCTAACCGACTAAAAACCGCACTACTGGTACCAGGGAACCAGGTATACCCTAGAAAGGAAAGCCCTGGTACGCCCGGGCCTGTTAACCAGTAACCAGGTATATTTGGCTCACTTTTAAGTAAATTAAATGTTTTAACCACACCATAAAAAGAATTACCCAACGAGGGAAAGTACTTCGATAATGATTTATGAACAGGTCATCGACTTCGAGCCATACAAATCACCTTTTTATGCTACAGCCTTCCATAACCCATACCTATATAATATCAATGTCCGTCGGGTGTAAAAGGAAACACAATGGTTCATTATCAGATACTTATCATCGATTAGCTCAATGCAAAAGCATGGTGCTGCATCAGAAAAGAGACCATTGTTATTAATGTAATTTATAGTGCATTGTATTGTGCATTTGTAGGATATGCAGCAACATACTAGCTTATGCCCGTGTAAGTTCCACTAGATTAATTTTAAAACAGATGTATTTGAGATTGTATTTGGACTGCATGGATGGCGTAGTGGTTTGAGCTGTCCCCTCTCCTCTTCATACTGCCCTGACTATTGTTTTTTTGAGCTCTACATGGGGCCACACTTTGTGTGATCCACAAACTGTTGTTCTGAGTCAAGGTGTTAATTGTGTCCGTTACATAAATTTTTGTAAAGTCTCCCGCGACACAGTACATATTTCTAGTGCGGAAGTTATTGTCTTTTATAAAAAGAGGCTTTTTTTACATTAGTCAGGTTATATTGTCTGCCCCTGACATCACACACTTAGATCTCAGTCCACGTGTGATATACTATTAAATAATAAGAAACAATCTTCCGGGAAATTAATTCAGGACCAACACACGTACCTGGTGATATGGCGTTCGAATATTAATGGATATATTACAGCTGTCATACTCCTGGGATGGAGTTTAAAGAAAATATATTGACCACTTACAAAAGCATTTTAGTTATGTCTGATTTAAGCCCTTTATTTACAGTGGACCTTGACATTTCCCACTTTTATATGATTTTAAAGAAATAACTATTGTTATTCATTATTAAATTTATAAAACAAACATGCCAGAAGGCCATTGTAAGTCCGGGACAAGTTACAAGCTGCAGGCACTGCCAATTGCAGTCCAGCGCATTACCTACCGCCTGCGTCCATGCCGTTTTTATTGTGAGACGGTCTGCAAACCGCTAATGCCGCGGTTGTAGATTTCAGCCGTTTCCATACATTTGTGTTAGACAGAATGTCGTACGACGCTGTAGATAGTTTATTAATGTATATTTGTTAGAAGGTGATGACGTCTTGTGGTTACTATACGAACAAACTGCCATAAATACGACGCTTTTAATATATTACTTCTTCTTCGCTTTTAATAGGTTTCTTGATATTATTATTCCGTTCTTAATTGAGCTATTCAACTTTACATCCCTAAGTATTACTTATTGCGTTTCAGGTTAGAATCAACTTGAAACATATGTACGTATCCACTGGCCTATAGAAGGTCACATATTACATTAAGTCACGTATAGCCTTTTCCATATGTAATCAATTATTTTTTACTTACTTTACTTTTAGTGCCCTATATAACGCTTTTTTGACGTTTATTTTTCCCTTAGCAGTGTGTAAAGTAGGTACCTACATGCTGAATACTGAGTGGATACGCTATTTAGAACTAAATGTCGGTTAATTTAACTTACGAGTATTATTTATATAAAGTAGTAAGAATTATAGTTTGTCTAGCAATAAAAAATTAAACAATCACGGAAGCAGCTATGAACTTCGTCTTCAAGTCAATATTTTTAAGAAGCCCAACGCATATGAGCGCTCTGCTGTCCGTGTCGCCAAATGTGTTGCGGTTGTTGTAAGTGCGAGCGTGCGTAGTATGTATCGGAACGATTTTTATAGTATCTAATAGAAATCTAGTGTCTCTTGCAGTCTGGCCCGCGTGATATAGTAGGCCAAAACGACCTTTCTACGGAGAATCCTAGGGCCAGCAGTGGACTGTTATCATGCAAATCATTTGTGGCAAGCGGGCAGAATGCATATAAATTAGGTGTAAACGCATACTGAAAGAAATGGGTAATAAATATTCCACCTAGTGCAAAACATTTTCTCAACAGAGATAATTTGATTCCTTTGATTCTTTGGGAAGGTCTCAAGTCTGTTTTTTTATGTTAGAGGGATCAGACGAGCAGACTGCTCACCTAATGGAAAGTGACAATCGCCCCTCATGAACGTCTGCAACTCAGGAGTCACAAACGCGTTGCCGAGCTCTTAGGAAGGAGTACGCTCTTTTCTTGAATGTCGTATCGGTCCGGAAATACCGCAGACGATAACCCATTCCACAGATTGGTTGTGCGGGGAAAAAAGTGTCTCGAAAAGCGCACAGTAGTGGAGCGCCAACTATCCAGGCGATGAGGATGAAAATTTTGCCGTGTGGAACAAAGGCGGAAAGTTGCGGCTGGTATTAATCCGAACAATTCCTCGGAGCACTCTCCATGATATATGCGATAGAGAATGCAGAGTGAAGCCACATCTTTAAGTAATGCCAAGGGATCGAGCCGATCGGACGTGTATGGGCTATCGACAATTCGAGTCGCTCGTCGTTAGATGCGGTCCACAGGGAGAAGCTGGTACTGAGTTGCCTCAGCATAGAGATAAGAACAGTATTCCATATGCAGGCGGACTTGCGCCTTATAGAGCTGAAGGCGGTGGGCCGAAGTGAAATACTTCCTCGATCTGTTCAGCACACCTCGGTGTGCCTTCCTCCACACCTTCTTCCTCTTCCTCTTCCTTTTCCTTCTCCGATGCTGGCTGAGGCAGTTAGGGAGGTGCTCTCAAACGGAGGTGATAGGCCAAATAGTGTCTTCTTTGCGGTGAACACACAGACTTGTCTTTTTTGGGTTGAACTGAACTAGATTTAGTCGGCCGCAATCTGAAACCTCCACTAAGGAAGTTTCAATTTCAGACACAAGTTTGTTTTGACTCTCGATGACGTTTTCCCAAAAAAATATTGAATGAACCGGTTGAATTTACCGAACTATTTGAAAGATAGAAAGAGTCTCTCAAAACAAGTTACTCATCAACGGTGTTCACCCTTTATTAGAAATTCTTTTGAAGGGGAACTTAAGTAGACTAGTGTTAAAGATGCGAACTGCCAGTGATGAGAATTAAATAACTAAATACCTAATACTTAAGCACAATAACAAGTAGCCAGGCTGCAACTCATGGGATGGTGATATCCGAATCGTGAAAGATAAATCGCATAGGTAGAGTTTATTCAATTAATTAATCAAAATATATTTTATTTATTTTATAGGCTTGCGGTTTCAAATACATAACTGACACACTATATAACATTTTATGATTATTAGAACCACAACAAGCATGTAATACGCTCAGATACATAAAAGTAGTGTTCCGTAGATGTTCTATAATAGTAGAGATGGCAATCAGGCTTCGTCTTCAAACTGGGTAATGTCCGGCATGTCCGTATGGATTGACTTTTCATATCTTAATAAAATTAATATAATTATTCAGTAGCAAATTAAAAAAATTGTTGGATCGATCCTCGATTTTGCAGTTTATTACTTCAAAATTTATATGAACATAGAGGTGGCACCCCAATCTAAATGTTTGGATTGAGAAGCCTCGTCAGAACTAGGATCATGATGGATGAATATTTCTCATAATTTGGTATATTTTTTTAGTTTATAGTAGTTAGTAGACAAAATCTGAGCTCAGTGGTGTTAAAATTAAAAATTTACCAGTTAGGTCGTTCAATATTTTTGTCAATACAAATAGAATATGATCAATGTAACTATCAATAACGATCATCATTTTTAACAATCGTTCAAGAACATCGAAGTCCTCATCATCGACAGCCTTTAATAGTCCACTGTTGGACATAGGCCTCTCCTTAAAAAGGTTTATGAAAAATCTGTTTTGTTTAAATTTATACTAATTATACGTATAGGTAATCCTGCCATTAAAGGATACATATCTACGAAGGTATTAGCTATCCTTTAGTTTACTTACAAATTGGTATGAATTGTGTCCACGAATAACTTAAATTAAAAGTATTTTTTCGTTTAATTTCCGTAACAAGTAATAATAGGGAATATGCACGTGACTCCAAAATAGACAAAATATTTTTATTTGTAAACTTAATTGCTAAAAAATACCTATTTACCTACCTATAATCATCAAAAAGTGTATTTTTTTAAATTACTTCCACAGTTTCTAAAACGCAACGCAATTGGTTAAACAAAACGTGTCGTCAAATTTTACTCGACGTCTTCTGTCAACAAGTTGTTTGTATGGTTTCTGGAGATTATTACTTTGTATTGTTTCGCGGTTGTTTCATATTGCGTTATTAGTTTTCTGTGTTAACGTATTAAATCCTTGTGAAGAAAGACTTAACACAATGACTGAAGTCGGTTTTAGCACAATCAGACGATCTTTCTAAAAAATAGATGTGTTCATGATGATCATAAATTGTTTAATAAACATAATTCTTTTCAAGCGGAAATAAAATTAGAGAGGTAAATAAAAATAGTTTAGAACGGGAAGTTCTAACTTAGTTAGTAACTATAGTAACTTTAATAAAATAGGAAAGTAAATGTTTTCATTCATAGGCAAGTATAGGCAATACTCTTATGGATAACTAAATACCTATGTATTAGTACTAGCCGAATATGTTTTGTGGCTTGTTATACACATACATACTTATATAATTCTTAAGAATACAACATAGTCGTCAAATATATTGTGAAAGAATAAAACTATTAATACTAAACGTTATGTTTTCGTCGAAGTTTGTACAAAAAAATTATGTGCAGGTAACTAAGTATAAATGATCTTCACAACAGTATAATCAGCTAAAACACGATACATTGTCTCATCGCCTTGCACCACTTTTTTTATACCTGTATCTTTCGGCATAAGGAAATATACATTGTCAGGTGTAGTTTTGATGTTGTTTTAAAGGAACACAATATTTATAATAAACTTTTCTGTGCTTTCCGTGGTAATAAGTTTTTTTTATCTTATCACACACTTTATTTTATCACTCACTTTTTTTACTTTCAGTAACTTTGTGAACCAAACACTTTGTAATCTGACGTCACAAAATAAGCGCGCCAAAATGGCCGCGTTCTTTTTTAAATTTAGTTTATATTTCGGTTGAGGTATATTTTTTTTGATAATGTGGTAACTAGTAGAAACGTTAAAAATAAAAGACATGCATATTCCCTATATATTAACAAAAACCCGACTGGCTAAAAGACAATTTAAAACTAATGCACTGAAAATACCGAAACAACAACAAAACAAGGTCCGTCACAAACATGTGTCATTTTTATCCTATCACAAACGTTTTAAACTAATTTATTGCTTCTAGTTTAATTTAAACATAAAACCTATTTATATTTTTGTAATCCCTTTTTAATTTTCTTGATTTTGATGCCCTACCTATCGATAGGTTTAGTTAATTTTGTATTAACCTGTTACTGTTTTGAATACCAAAAAATCCGCCATTTCGAGTTTTTGTTTTAAAAGGCCATCTGAGAACACTTGGGTTTTTGAGACGGATAACATAATACCTTAACAATTACAGTTTTAATTCCCAGATTTTCGTCGTGTCCACACGGACGTGACAATCCGTATTCATAATCCGTCACCACATGGTGACGGATTAAGAATACGGATTGTCACCACCCCCATTCCTCCCGTGGGTGTCGTAAGAGCCGACTAAGGGAGCAAACTACGCAGGACAACAACACTGCAAAGACAAGGAAAACTTGACACAAACCCTATACCAGCCCGTCTGGTTAGCGTGGTATAGTAGGCCAAAACCTCCTTTCTAAAGAGAGGCCTTTTTTTTTCTTTTTTGTTGACGGGGTGGAAAATCCCTTCGGATCTCCTGCTCCTCGGGGACTCAGGAGCCAGGAGTATGTGGTGATTCCACTAAAAACGACCCCGACGGCCGGCCTTAGGTGTCCTACTCTGGGGAGGACCCGGACCATGTTATTTCAGGTCCTCCCCGAATTGACAGAATGCCCAATCAGGCCCTATCCCAGGGGAGAACACTTCCCCCTTGAATCGCGGCATGGCGGCCCGATCGCATCTTAATGCAATCAGGCCGGCCATTCCATCCCCTACCGCAGCAATCAATCTGCCTCCAGAGGTCCCCACTCTCTGGCGGCAGCAGTAGACTGTTAAAGGCTGTTGATGATGATGATCCAAGATTTTCAGAACTTTGTGTTCAAAATTTATTTCAGTTTGTAGTTTGCATATTGGCTGTACTGAAGTCGATATCAATGACAGCTGGCTGTTACAAATAAGTTGTCATTGCTGTCAACAAGTTAACATAAATATCTCTTAAAATCATTCGTTTATAATTATGTTTATGATATTCTTGATCCGACAAGAAAATAATGCCCCGTCAAATCAGTTTAATTACTTTTTTGACACAATGTTCACGATTAATCTAATCTATTTGAATAAAAGTTATGAGTGGCTTTCCTTAAATTAATTGATTTTAAAAAATCATTCCTTTATTACTTAGTCAAATACGTACACTCAACATTATTAATAAAGAAATGTTTGTTTTTCACTGGTAAATACACTAATGAGCTCGATGTAAACATATCATCTTTATGTAAGTAATATTTTATGCATGGCAAGTTTAGAAAACGCATTAATAACGTTCCGTTAACAACACCAGAACGTTTTTCAAAGTTCTAAAAATATGATAATAACATGAAAATAGTTAAGGTGACCCACTTTATAAACGGTACAAATTTCATAACCATCCCTCATATATTACTAGGGGGTACAGGATCTGCCGTTTTCCCTAAAAAAGTAACCCTTCCTTGGCAGTCCGTTATAACCACAAATCTAGTTTATTTCATTTCATTTAATTGTTTGGGGGGAAACTACAGTTAATGCTAGCCATGGAGTATAGGATCATAGGATCAGCAGCCAGAAATCGACTCCTACCGCATTTTAAAATACAATGTTGGTCACTTATTAGCAGATCCATGGCTCACGTATTATTTATCTTTGTATATATCCTGTGCTACGGAACCCTAAAAATAAATCAGATCATGATTATTTTCGCTACATTTTATTAATGTAATAAACTATTCATTGTAGATGATACAATCATGTTCTGTTGTGAGATCGATCTTATAATAATATATTTCATAATGTAATAAAACAAACCTTTAGATATGTGGCTCGTAATAAATTCTATAGACTTAAACTACTATTCTAGTCTGTTCTGTATATTAAAGTTCTGACAATGTTGATTTTTATAACCCTGTGAATTAATTTCGCAATATTTATAAATATTATTAAGCTTACACATACGACTAAGTGTACCTCTAAATAAAAAGTTTAGTGGTAAAGAATCGACATATTAATAAGGATAATGTTGATTCTTTTATCAATCCAAAGCATAAGCCTGCTTCAAAAGTCTGCAACAGTTTCACGGTTTCATCTATAGAATAGAAAACTTGCTTGCAAATCATTACTCGGCTCGATCCCTTGGCGTTACGTAGAGATGTGGCTTTACTCTGCATTCTCTATCGCATATATCATGGAGAGTGCTCCGACGAATTGTTCGGACTAAAACCAGCCGCAAATTTCCGCCATCGTTCCACACGGCAAAATTTTCATCCTCAATATCTAGATAGTTGGCGCTTCACTGTGGTGCACTTTTCGAGACACTTTTTGCCCCACACAACCAATCTGTGGAACGGGTTATCGTCTGCGTTATTCCCGGACCGATACGACCTTCAAACCTTCAAGAAAAGAACGTACTCCTACCTAAAAAGCCGGCAACGCGTTTGTGACTCCTGAGTAGCAGACGTTCATGGGCGCCGATAGTCACTTTCCATCAGGTGATCCGTCTGCTCGTCTCCTCCTCTAACATAAAAAGAAAAAAAAAATTATCAAATCGGGCTATTCTTCTATAAATAGCTTAGGCATGCCTACAAAAAAATAGATAGGGGGAAAGAACCGAACAAGCAGCTTAATACGTTAATAAATATGAAAACAGCTCACGAAATTTATTATTCAACTAGAGACATCATTCAATTCATCGATCGCTCAATTGTTTTTTTTTTTTTGCAAGACGTTTTTTAAAGGACTGTCCACGCATTGTAACGCGTTGAACCAAAATAGTTCGATTTCGTAAATTTTCCCATAGTAGTGAATAAAGACCTTTATAGAAGGCAGTGTCACAAACGTCAAAATGTAATGGGTAATTTGCTTCTAACGAGTCATAACACAACCAGAATTCATGCGTTTTCCGTGCCACGTTACTGAATAGTTACCTGCGTTTAGAATTTTGTTTGGTTCATAGTCTAAAAAAAAGTGATGGCAAGAAAAATATATACGCCGTGGAATAAATTGTGCGTTTTCATATGCAACGCAATCCATATTTGTGCTAACAGACATACCTATGACTTTTCCCGAAGCTGTCTTCTATTCTTTATTGTGCTATAATTGAAACTCAAACATTATTCGGCACTAGTGTTTTACAAGTTTTGCGACTCGAAAAAATATATAGTGATTAAATTTTATGTATCTCTTTATTTCTCCATTTTCAATGAAATAATGCTCCTAAATTTATAAAGTATAAATTTTATATCAGTGTATAATAAAAAAATATAATAAATGTCACAAAATAATATTATGTACTACTGTTTACTTATGGTTTATCGAAACTAAAAAGTAGCTAAGAGCAAAAAAATAAGAAGAGTATTGAAAAAGCCATTGTACCATTAGTCAATAAGTATTTAGAATGTTTTACCTATCATTAAAGACTAGAAAATGTCATAGACCCAAAACTCTCCTATAGAGAGTCCCAAACAATAATAAATTTACCAATAATGTACCTCATAAAAGAACTATTTAATAAATAGTATACTATATAACAAGTATGTACCATATACTATTATATTATTTTGATAGGGCTTCAATGATATGGGGGTGGGCGGGCGGCGCCCGGCGGGTATAGTAAACAAACCGACAGTTCTGAGCCGAGCATCGGACGCAACGTACGCGTCCCACGAAACTCAACGTAGTATTGACATCGCTCTATATTATCTACGATAAACGCGCGCGTAAAAGTTATAACACACCGATTGAGATAGTGACTTGTAAGTAAGGTTTTAATATATATTTAATATTCCTGTAGATATAAGGGCTCTAGACGCTGGTTAAATTTAGGAAGATTGCGGTATTTGTTGTATTAAAGTGGATTAAGGAAATGATGGCCGCTCGGTCGGGATTTAAACGACAACGTACCAGTGTATAAATGTAGTTCTAGCACTATAGACCCTTAAACTTACATTATAGTTGGCAGAAAGTTTCTGTTGAGAGAATTTTACTTAGTTAAAGATTCCTTAAAATAATCCTTAAAATATCTGAAATAATTTTGTTTTTTTCATCTCCGACGTCGCGTAGATTGGATGTACCTACCGGTGCTATGTCTTCTAATAATATAAGAGTTAATCAATCAAAATTATAACGAATTTATACCACATATTATGCATTTACATAATTATATACTAAGCTTAATTTTAATTCCATTCAATTTCTTATTTCATTTCAACATTTAATTGTTCGTTCACATGGCTATTTAGGTATATTATCATTGTTTTTTAATTAGTATCACATAATAATACATTCACAATATTATGATTTGTTAAAAAAATATCAGTTCTTGTGCAATACGTTCATAAAGGAGAACGAGTCACGAAGCAAAGAAAAAACATAATTGTGTAATTATATTTCAACGAACAATGGAATAACAATACAAATAAATTATTCTGCATATGTGACTATCAACTTTACGAATTAATTTAACTATAATAGGATCAATTTGTACGTTTGTACAAATTTTTATACAACGTCTCTGGTTTGTCTTTTTAGTTAAATACTTATTACGACTAATTAAGTTCCCATAAACCTTTATATCCTGTACATAAACTCAGCTGTTTTTTTAAGAAGTAAAATAGTACCTACAGCTAAAATGGTAAAATGCGAGAATAACACTGATATGAATAGTACTCGCAGCTAAAAGCCCGGTCAAGTTAGGTCAAGAAATAGTGATAAGGTTAAGAGCATAAAGCTAAAATTTGATACAAATGTTAAAGTTCACCATAATAACTGATGTGAAAAGATCCATCAAAGCCTTTACAAAAAAGTTGTTCAAGGTCAAGGTTGGCAAATATGTTTTCTTTCTTAGGTTTATGACCTAACCGGTTTAATCACAAAATAGGTCATACAGAAATTGTAGATTTAGCAATTAATTATTTTTATGTCATGTCAACACCAATGTAATTTAATGTCAAGGTGTAACGATTTTAAAAATGATATAATAAAGTCTGTAGAAAGATCTAAAGATTACCATGTGAGAGGTATAACAATATTAAAATTTGGAGAAGTTTTGTCCTCCATTATATGTTATAATTGAAAGGAAACTTCTCCGAATATTCCTTCTGATGTAGTAAAAACAGAGCACATTTGGACCTAGTTTAGTGTAGGTTAAAGACGCTCCCGGCTAAGACGTAAATGTATCTATGTTCGTAGTAGTTACTATATCCTAACTTTGTAAGATTTATTTCAGATTTTTATCAACTGATCAACCACTTAAGTAGGTAGGTAGGTACTATGCGGATTATTATTCAGAGATCTAAATTTGTTTAAATGTCTTCTTGATAAAATTTGATTCAACTATAAATCATTAAAAATATTACTCTTTAATTCAAGATCTTTTTTGTTGGGATTATTCCCACTGTAACTCCTGTACACCAGGATCAACAGCAGCGACCCACGAACACACCGAGTTATGACACTCGGGAAATCCTAGGAAAAAACTAAAGTGTCTTGGAACCCGCAACGAAATTAATCAATAGAAAATTGGAGGAGTTCGAAAACAGTAAATCCACTTCCCTCCTTAGCAAAGATTAGATGTCAAAGTTTTTAAATGATTCTCTCACATTGGCATATAATATACACACATATAATGTTTCATTAACATAGCCGAGACCGTTGGACACGAATGTGCTAGTTGGCAGAAAATGCTTGCAAATTTCAACAAACTAAAACTGTAATATTTACTATACTCGTAAGTCGCAAAAATTAGACGCAAAATCCATTAATACTGTTGTTGGACCCACTCATACAAATTTTAAATTAAATTTGACCTTTAGTACAAGATTTTATATTACTTATTTGACCTTAGCGTGCACAAATATACAGTGCAATAAAGATTAACAGATATTTTTCAACCACTTTCTCAATGATATTGAGAAAAATATGGACGCATAACTTACGTACGTCCGTACGTATAACCCACAGATAAAATATGATTACATAACAAGTGTTATTTATGTCAATGTCAAAAATAACATGTTAGGATTTAAGAAATCTAAATACACTATATTTCGTGTTTGTTAAACAGGGCTGAACGGTAAGATGATATGGCCGACTTCGATTAAAAGCATACAAAGTTCCATCGCGGAGTCATACCGGACAGGACCTCAGTTGTAAACTCGGTAGGATACAACTTTAAGCCTCGGTAGACGTGACCTATTGAACAAGTGGTGCCCCACCCATTTAGAGTACGGCAGGCCTTGATCCTTCAATTCAGACCCGCTTACAATCCGTCGCGCGATCGCCACCACTGCTGCGTCACCCTATCTGCTTCATCTGAGGCTATGGATGACGAACAGCCTTTATAAACGCTGATAAATTCTAGGGAGTTCATAATTTTACTATTGTAAACATTTTTTATTGTAGATTTTAAGATACGAGCAGCAACCAACAAGGTTACCAGTACCCCAAATTGCTTCTTACGTTCGTAACAATATTATATATTATATTATAAAATCAAAACAAACTTTTACTGCTCTATTGTGGTTCATATTTATAGCCCATTACTAACTAATTTATTAACTCGTATTATACGAGTGTGTTCCAATACGAGACGTGCCCATTTACGCGATTGTGCATTATTTACTCACTATATTTGTTTCGCAAGGCCTCGTACCCAGTATGCAAAAGTTCGTGTATTTATACTGACACATACCTACTAAAGGACACAGCACTCCTCCCATTAATAAAAGAGTGAGAATGTGGACATTCATGCTAGTCTGGTGCGGCTTTAACTATTTGTAAACCTCAAAAACAACATAGTGAAAATATTAGAACAAAATCCAGCTTTCTCTTTCCTTCATGGTTAAAATGAGTAACAATTAAAAACGCCATCCGTCAAGGATGCGTATGCGACATCAATAGCACTTGACTATCACTGCCAGTACTACTATGTAATCTCAATGTCATAATGGTACAGTTTTTATAAGGAATTAAGTAACGCTTTGCCAAATACTGACAAACTTAATTTCCTAAAACGTACAAAAAATTAAGTGCAACCTAACGTGTGTTCCAATGTTGTATACAAAAATTCTAAATACTTTTATATTTTTAAAATAAAATGTGTATAAGTTGTAGTGTGCGCTTCTATGAAGATTTAAGACATCAAAAAGAAATTGCATACATACCGATTCATTAAATGCTTTCAAGTATACGATCACAAATTACTAGTATTCTTGTTAACCTCTGCTGTTGAGCCACATATTATGATAGGAGTGGCTTCACATCGCTTATGTACCTGGTCCATAGCCAATTTGCTAGCATTGTGGTACCTACATTTTACATACCCATATAAAGCATATATGGGTATGTAAAATGTAGGTACCACAGGTAATGTTTATTAATACTACGAGTAAAAGTCAAGATTGTACTATTTTACTGCTATCGAATCTATACTAATATTATAAAGCTGAAGAGTTTGTTTGTTTGTTTGTTTGAACGCGCTAATCTCAGGAACTACTGGTCCGATTTGAAAAATTCTTTCAGTGTTAGATAGCCCATTTATCGAGGAAGGCTATAGGCTATATATCATCACGCTAACGGCTCGTTCACGACCTTGCCGC
Source organism: Arctia plantaginis (assembly GCA_902825455.1). Taxonomy (NCBI): domain Eukaryota; kingdom Metazoa; phylum Arthropoda; class Insecta; order Lepidoptera; family Erebidae; genus Arctia; species Arctia plantaginis. The sequence goes on along the minus strand of CADEBD010000171.1, from coordinate 5,513,361 downwards.
TGCGAGCGGCAGCTAAGCGCGGGGCGGCGAGCGGTAATATCAAAAGTATAAAAATGTTTGAGGCACGCCACGAGACGCCGCTCATAGCGAAAACGCGCGCGGTTTTTTCCGAGCGAATTGCTACAGCGGCGCGCGGTGTGGAGAGCGGCAGGAACAAAAGTACAAGTGAATGAGTGCGACGCCACGAAACAGAGCGGCGTGGACAGCGGTGCAGGAGTGACGTACTCAGCGGAGTTAATAAAAACAAAAAAATTTAGACGATTTTGTGGCGGTAATGGATACCGAGGCATTTATAACGGAAATTTTAAATAGACCGCCTATATGGATGTCAAAACATCCCCAACATAAATATAAAAAGGTTGTGGGACGAAATTAAACAATGTTTTCCGGAATATAATGGTAACTTTAATTTAAATTGATAACACAAAAACATAGAACCTAGGTACCTACCAAACGAAGCTACTAATATGTTGACAAAACTACTGGTATTTTTACGTAATGTAGTTGACAGGTTTTTAAAGTTTATTTTTTTCTCTGTCAGTAGATACCTAATTAGCAAAACACTTAGTAAACATATCAGTAGTTTCGTCTGTAGATATGTAACTACACACGAAACTACTAGTATGTCTTATACGCTATGTAAGTAGTTGATAAGTTTTTAAAGTTTTTTCTCTCTGTAAGTACCTACTTGGCAAAAACTTGGAAACATATCAGTAGTTACGTATGAAGGTGATTACATGACAATTATCTGTATTTTATTTACACTTACCTCAAAGTGAGAAACAATTTTTCTGGATTGATGACTACCCTTTTGGATCTGATGTGCTGTTTTAAATATACCTACTTCTATGTGCTGCAGAATGTAATCAAAAGTTTTCACACTCATTCTTGTGTACTCATAAAACTTATTTGGATATTTTCTGTAAGCTTCGTATAGGTCACGAAATTCGCCATTTAAATACCGATCTTTATTTAGTTCGTGCACTCCATCTCTCATATTAAGAATATCTTGTTTTAAAAATGTACTGTTTTCTAAACAGAGAACGGATAATTTTGATAACGCCATGATTTTGAACACGTTTTGACTACCTAAGTACGTCCACCGTGGCCGCTGCAACTAACCGCTACTGAGGGTACGTGGCGTGCAAAACGCACCGCTCACCGACGCCGCCCCGCTCGCCGCGCCGCGCTTCGCTAAGACCAAAGTCGTGACCAGGCCGTAAGACCAATAGGAGCGGAGCACCAATGAAGAATGTTTCAAAAACGGAGAAAATTTTTTACTATTGAGAGACGCAGACGACGTTGCGCGGGTCAGCTAGTATAATATAATATAATATTATATTTAAACGTCTTCTAGACAAACCGACAACCAAGACCCCGTATACTGAATCATCATCACTCAATATTACATAGAGGTTCTTGAATAAAACAATTAACACTATTGACTTTCCTAATGTTTACGTTCTGTGTTACTGCGTAAATAAAGTTTTCCTTTGTAAATTATACGTTTGCTTGTACTCTAGGTACGTCTGCTTGCTCTCTACTCAGTCTAATATTATCTCAAAGCAGTTCTCTATTACCATTGTAGCAATAAAAAACGATATGTAACTTTGGTGTGTTTCAAGTTTCAATGGTAACGCGCGTTTGTAGAGTAAATCTGGACATATGTAAATTAATATATAATTTTATCTACACACCTACGTGACGAGAATTCTTTATAGGTATACTCCGTGCCCAAAAGCCTAGAAAGGACGTGTGTCATATTTGGAATACTTAAAGTTTATACGTATGTATTTAGAAGAAGTGTAGAAAGGTACATTTTTAATAAATATAAAACAAATTATTGTCGGCCGGATGGCCTAGTTGTATGTGTGCTATGCCAAAGGTCGCGGGTTAGATCCCCGATCAAGTCAAATATTTGTGTGCATGAACATTTAATGTTTCTAAATATAATATGTACGTATTTATAAAGAAAAGTATATATGTATTTATATCAGTTGTCTAGTACCTATGGTAAAAGCTCTGCTTAGTTTGAGACTAGACGCCGTTATGTGAATGTGGTAGAATATTATTATTATGTCAAAAAATATGTAAAAGACTACAAAAACCAACACGGGTCAGCTGTATATTATTTTAATTAGATACTTTGCAAAATGTAATATGGCCCTGAGAATACTTCAACAGGTGTATTATTCAAAAGCAAGTTTATTTTATATAATATTTATTTATTTTCTTAACAATCGAATTAGGCATAGACTTCGGCAAATATTAAAAAAATCGGTAATATTCATTAAAATGCAAAATTTTATAACACTGTTGCCAGATTTTTAATAGATAATTACAAACAGATAATTATAAGTCGTAGTAGTAGGCTTTAAATTTAACACAGGTATGTTTATTGAATAGTTTGTAGATAAAATCAGACAAGAATATTTTCTTTTTGGTTCACCAACAGCCTAAAATAACAATAGTCCCCTGCTGGGTACAGGCCGCTCCTTACAAAGGAGGTTTGGCCTGCTATAAGACGCTGGCCAAACGGAGATTGGTATAGGGTTTGTTTCAAGTTTTCCTTCTCTGTTGTGTCCTGCGTAGTTTCCTTCTTTAGTCCGCTCTCACGATACCCACAGGATGAATAGGAGTGGTGTGTGTGTGTGTATTTAACATATTCTTATTTATATCATATCAATAAAAACATATAAAATATAAATATATTTTTCATTACCCTGAGTGCTGAGACCTCATAAAATAAGTAGAAATGATGCCTTCTCTCAAGCTATCGAATCTGATGTGCCACATTTTACTACTAAAATTTGTCAGATATTTTTAAGTCATAGCTGACAAATTTATTTTATAGAATAATTTAAAATCGATAATAATTAATAATCGAAAATAATTTCAAAATTTAATTTATAGAATAATTTTAAAAACGTCAGCGCAGTGGTAACGTGATAAAATTCCTTTAACTTGAAGATCTAGTAGTAAAACTTTCTTACCCTTTTTTTTCCGTGCGGAAATCCTCTCGGATACCACCTATCGGTGGCATGTCGGACTCGAACCGACTAAAACCGCACGCCGTCTCGGGTACTAATAGCCGGGGAACCAGGTATACCCTAGAAAGGAAGTCCCTGGTACCCCGACATACCTCGGGGCATCTACAACAACAGGTAGACGACCCCGCCACCCCCACCCCCCCCGTGTGGGAACCCCGTGTTCCCTCTGCTCCCTGGAAGCGAGCGCGCTTCGCAACGAAAACTTTCTTACCCTGACATAAGCTTCTCGGGCAGACCTCTAAAAGAAGTAGACAAAATGGGTTTATAGACAACATCTCAAAAACCTGAATTCTACGATCTGTAACTAGATTCTAACTCAAATGAGATACTAATATAGGGTTTACCTTAGATTTTATGTGTTGGGTAGCTACAAATCACAATTTTGTGACTAGGCAGGATATCGAGTTAATGACATAATGTGCGGCGATTAGATCAAACTTATAACATGCAAAGACCTTGCTAGTGCAAGAAGTAATTTATGATATTTTTTTTGCATTTGTGACCAAAGCACAGCCACTCCTCCACACTGATATGTCATGTGTCTAAGTGTTTTGACTGTTATTTTCTTCGTATACTAACAATAATCAGTAAGGTACACTTTGACAACTTATAACCACAAGGGTGTCAAGTGTTATTGGGACTAATCCCACCCACACGCCCACCACTGTAACTCCTGTGCACCAGGATCCACAGCAGTGACCCACGAACACACCGAGTTATGACACTCGGGAAGTCCCAGGAAGAAATTAAACTGTCTTGGAACCCGCAACGAAATTAATCAGAAGAAAATTGGAGGAGTTGGAAATACAGTAAATCCACTTCCCTCCTTAGCAAAGCGGGAGACAAAATGAAGTAAAATGGGCATACACCCTTTTAAACAGGGAAGCACCACGGCCACAAATATTACGGGTCCTACGTGAGCTATGTTTGATTTCTATAATATGTATGGCAGAATCGCCTAAACGCACGGAAATTCACCCTAGTTGACACAAGATCCCCATAGTATACCGCCCCAGATGTCACCTGCAAGCTATTCAGCATTATATTACGTTCATTATACCAAAGACTACATTCCCAGAGGATATGATGAGCAGACTGTTCATAGTGAGAGTTAGGTGTTGAGCATTGACACAATGGTGACTCGACTAATTTAAATGAATAAAGCTTGCTCTTAAAGTTACCATGACCCGTAAGAAATTGAGCGACACAGTGATCCACCTCAAGCCATGTCCTCGACAACCGTTCGCGAACAGATGGAAAGAATTGGTAAAGATGGCGCCCCTTGGATGATTCAGCCCAGCGTTGTTGCCATTCGTCTATGAGGTCATTATAGACATCGGGCTGCTGTTGAAGCAATCTTGTAATTTTACCGCGATCCCGCGCGCCCAAAAAATCGCATTCCATGTTTTGTTGTCTTGAATAGTACATGGCTGCACGTCTCTGCACCTCGAGATCGACCGGAAGCACACCCGCCAACACCGGCAAAGCCTCAGTGCTAACCGTCCTATATGCCTTACACAAGAATATCAGTGCAAGTCGTTGGCCTTGTAACAGTTTGCGACGGACAGCGCCTACGGTCGCCCTATCGGCCCATACAGGTGCACCATAGCACATAGAACCTAAATAAGTAGCTCCGTATATGATCTTTAATGTATTAAATGATAGACCCCATGTCGCAGTTGATATCCTTGTCAATGCACAGAAACTCTTTTTAGACTTTTCATTAACTATTTTAATATGTTCGATAAATGAAAAGTTTCTTTCTAAAACTAATCCTAGATAACACACTGTGGTTTTATTTTTTACAGTAACATTGTCAAATCTAATGCTCGGCGGTGATTTGAGGTTACCTTTTAAAAGTAGCTGGAAGGTTTTGTTGGGTGCAAAAGTTAAGCGATTACGTTCACCCCATTGAGATATCAAGTTCAAACATCTATTGGCTAATCTCTCAAGCCCCGCCCTAGTATCAGATTCCACCAGTAATAAGCCGTCATCAGCATACGCGTTCAGAGTACATCCGGATGGTATTGGTATCGCAAGAAAATCGTCGAAGCCGATATTCCACAAGTATGGACCTAGCACCGATCCCTGAGGACATCCCATTGTAAGCGCCTTCGACACAGAATGATGACCAAGTCTTAGTTTAGTTGTACCTTGTGAAAAGTACGAAGAGATAAGGGAATAAATATTTTTAAAGCACCCCCGTGATTTTAATTTCAGCAACAGCATGGGCCACCATGCGTTGTCGAAGGCGCCAGATATATCTAAGAAAATAGCCAGCACGTATTGAAATGTTGACTCTGTGACAAACTTTCTAACCGATATAACAGCGTCAGTTGTCGATTTACCCAACGTAAATCCAAATTGTCTATCATGAAATTTGACTCCACCTGGCAGAAGCCGGGGCACTACAAGACGTTCTAAAAGCTTTCCTAACGATGGTAATAATGTGATTGGTCGGTAGGATTTAGGATCATCCGGTGGCTTGTCGCCACTTTTTGGTATTATACGAATATTACCGCACCGCCATATACGAGGAAATATTCCTTCAGCAATGCAACGTTTAAAGACAGTGAAAATCGTGTCACCCGAAAGTTTACAAGCTTCTTTTATCATTTTGTTAGATATTTTATCATCGCCCGAAGCCTTGTTTAGCGGCAAGGATCTAATGATACTGAGAAATTCGTCTGAAGATGGTAAATCAGACATTGGAGACAGTGGTGGTTCGATGGCCCACTGCCTGATCTGTCGGTGATGATCAGTGTCGTTTTCCGGTCGATCGTCAGGTACGAGTGAGTCTAAAAGATATTCTGCTGTTTGTTCTACTCCTGTGGTACATCTGTTATTAATTTTGATGTTCTGTATGTATGCAAGGTCGATTGATCTATTTGCCTTAAATTCGTGATACAAAGGTGACCACGGGCCCTCTCTATCGAGTTTATCAACAAGTTTCTGAATTAAGTTTCCCTTGGATTTTTCCACAGCAGCTCTGTAGTGGGACCTGGCAACTCTAAGAGCAATGAGAGCATTGTTGTACAAATCTCCTGTTACGTTATGTTTTTTAATAGTGTTTAATTTTCTACGAGCTTTCCGGTAGCTTCTACGTAGTTCGGCTAATCTATCATTCCACCAATCACATCTACGAGTGTTAGTGATAGATCCGCGACCAATAGTTACATCAGCGCAGTATGTAAAAGTTTCTGATAGTATTTCTGCGCTTTCCTCAGCTGATAAACTACTGCGACTGAAGTCTTTGGTATGAGTTGCAAAGAGTGAACCAAACAAAGCCCAGTTCGCACCTTTAGTTTTATATCTAAAATTATAGGGAGCCCTTTGTGGATCCTGTGCAACCCTTGGTATGAATTCGTACACGATCAAGCGGTGATCACTACAGGATGCGTCCGGAAGGACACGCCATCCGGATATCGAGACGTCGCCGCGCGTAAGCGTCACGTCAATAGAAGACTCACCCATTGGGTTGCAAAAAGTTGGTGGTGCATCGGGGGTATTGTGAATAATAAGATTCATTTCCGCAATGAAATCTTCAACCGCACAACGTCGAACCGTGTCGGTTGAACGCAACTTGCCATACCATAATGAAGATGACGCATTGACATCAGCGCCAATGATAATTTTATGTCCCACGAGGAACTGCAAGACGTAACGTAAGTGATGTAAGTGAGGATCAATAGGATGTGAATATTGAAAATAGCAGCTCACTACGTAAACCTTACAGGTAGAGGATGAGATCTCAGCAACGGCGCAGTGTGACGTCATAAGATTACGCAAAGATGTTACCGTAAAATTAGAACTTGCAACATATATCCCAGCCTGCGAACGGCAGTCAAGCTGTACTACATTACGACGCAAGTGAGCGCTCTGATATTGTTCTTGTAAAAGGACAATGTCTAACTTTTGTTCTAAAATTAAACGGTCTAATTCTGATGTAGCTATTTTATCGTTATGAAGATTTAACTGGCCTATCGAAATATTATTCATTACTTAGTAAGTTACTCTTTTAACTTTTTTTTTTTTTTTTTTTAAACTAAGTTAAACTATTCAGTAATTGGTATTTAATATTAGCTGTTCCAGTTTTAATTTGTATGTGGCACAGTCGTATGAGCCGCATCGATGGTCAGATGGTTTTTTGAACCGCTTACACTGTGCGCACGTGGGCTTAAAATCTGGTGTGTCTTTATCTGGACAAGCTCGCGTTTCGTGTGCGGCGGCGCAATTAGCACAAGTAGGGGTTTTTATGGTGCAAAACTTTTGTACATGACCGAATTGCTGACAATTTAAGCAACGAACTACTTCTATATCGTCTATGAATCTACATGTGGCCCAGTCTATATAAAGTTTATCTTTTGTGTTGGCTAGATGTTTCCGAACTGCTGCCTCTAATTCTAAGCCTATCCATTGACGCCCATTTTCTAGTTTACGATGCCTAACAATTTTGGTTGACTTAATAAAATCGTTCTCACTTAATTTTAATTCGTCCTTGATATTCTGACGGTATAAGGCTGTTAGGAAGGCACGATCTTCCATAGAACCGGGTACGTCTTTTACAATTATACGGGGCCTACGGCCTTTCGGTTTTTCTAAGCGCAACCCTACTGATTTAATGGCGTCCACAGATTCCAGTTTCTTAAGCTGCCGTTCGTTAGCTACACGTAACACGACGCCTGCCTTAGAGGTTTTTTTAACGCCTACAATTTGAAATCCCTCATCGCTCGGTTTAATAGCCTTCATGAGAGCTTGTTTTGTTGCTGACGAGGTCGCATAGTCCGCTAAGCGTTCCGTAGTGGGATAGGCAATGACACAAGGCCTAGGAACGCGCGCTTCAGTAGGTACCGGGCACGGAGCAGATTTAGGTGGTAATCGAAGCTTAAGTTTGTCCGCGTACGTTAAACTCGTTTGTTGAGTTGCGATACCCTCCATTTGTCGCTCAAAATTCGCTAACTTCGTTTCGTTGCTAGAGGATTTTATCAAGTTATTTTATTTTATCAGTTATTTTATCAAGAGGTCAAGTGTTATGTGAAAATTTACAACAAAGTCATAATTTCACCTACACAGGCTTCGATTTGAACAAACAATGAAAAAGCATCATTTACACACACATACCACTCCTATTAATCCTGTGGGTGTCGTAAGAGCCGACTAAAAAAGGAAACTACGCAGGACACAGCAGAGAAGGAAAACTTGAAACAAACCCTATGCCAATCTCCGTTTGGCCAGCGTCTTATAGTAGGCTAAAATCTCCTTTCTAAGGAGAGGCTTATGTCCAGCAGTGGACTGTTAAAGTCTGTTGATGATGATGATGATGAGGCTTCAATTTGAACATGGTATATACTATTTATTTATTAATTTTAACAGTAAGCTACGTCGTACTATGTGTATTATAGCAAAGAATCTAAATCTAAATCTGAATAAATAAAGTTGCAAAATGCGAAAACTTTTGCAACAGACTATTAGGGAACGTTATTGTAAATGTATAAAATATATTTTTAATGGGAAAGTGGGCAAACGAGCAGGTGGTCACGGTTCACACGGAACACTATGTTTGGAAATACCGCATTCGACAATTTTTAATATATACCTATTAAATTATTGTCAAGTACCTGGAAGACCGGTATTTTTTTTTGTTAAATTTATAAAACCTACTAGATCCTAGCTAGATCGATTAATCGCCCCTGAAACCCCCTGCATACAAAATTTCATGAAAATCGTTCGCGATAAAAACATTTACATATTCAAACAAAAATACATAATCAATTTCTTACGTGTTTTTTTTTCTACGAGTATGTGTAGAAATCCAACAGCAGCATTATTGCCTAAAAGAAATAATAATATTCGTGAAGGTCTGAAACCCAAATGAGTGTACTAATTATACTAATGTATTCTTAGAATATGTAGGCATTCATAACAAGATGGGTTCCTTATCATGCTTATGGATGAAGAAGAGTAGAAATGTTGTTTTTATAACGAGCTTCATCTCTAATTTCGGTTCTATTCCATGCACATATATTCAACAATCTAATCGCAGTAGGTTTTTTTTTGGTTATATTTATTTGCATTCCTAATGTATCCAATTTTTTTAGATTATATGTTACATGTTATTGATTTTTCATGAAAACAGTTTTAGTTATTAGTTTCAAAAGTGGTACCAGTGGTAATATTCGAATGGAATACATTAATATAACTTTATTTATGTAGCAATAAATTAATAGATCTTTACAAAAATAACATTAAAATACAAACAAGCTAATTATTGAAAAAACAAAACACCCGACTTCGTGAAAAAAAATCATCAAGCCGTTCAGGCTAATACATACACACTCTCGAAAAACATAACCCTCCTTCTGGCGCAGTTGGGTAAAAAACAAGTATCCGGAAAAGCAAATAATACAAATAATGGTTATTTAGCTTTCTGTATTAGATAGATAAAATAATATGGATAAGTACGATATGGATAGATAGTAGGTACGTACGTACGTACAGTGCAGTACAGTCTGTACGTACTGTGGATATATACGAAACATGATATTCGAATGGAATACGTTGATATCACTTTATTTATGTAGGAATAAATTAATCTAATAACATTAAAATACAAAAAAAAACAGGTATCCGGAAAAGCAAATTATACAAATAATGGTTATATAGCGTTCTGGATTAATAATAAAAATAATATGGATAAGTACATAGATGGAAATGAAATAGCAGGTATTGCCAAATAGAAATACTATTGTTATTGTAGTTGAGTAAAATACCAATTTTTCTCTCTATAATTGATTGCGTGGTTGACATATATGTTGACTTTTTCTAATGACCTCAGTGTAGTAACCTTTGTAACTCTATAGCTAATATAAGACGTTATATACAAAATTGAAACTATAGGATTTAATACATATTTATCACCTCAGTTCATGTTATTATCACCAAAATATTTAACACGGATTGCCACGCAAAAAAAGTCGTCTGGTTTTAGGTATTTGAAATCATAAAAAAAAATTTGAACGATGGTATTTTTATTTGTATAATCACATTTTTTAAATAATTATAATCAGCCAGGGCTTAATACAATAAAAAAAATCACAAAACTTTCTGAGTGGCCTTCCATAAGGATAACATTTTTTTTTATTAGAACAGGATTTATGGCCAGACTAAGTATTTGCTTTGTTTTCATTAGTTGTATGTTTCTTATTAGACCTCAAATATTATAATTAAGAAATTGTGAACATTAAATAAAGTTTTCAAAGAATCGGATTCGTGCAAAAAAAAAATTACAGATGATATTTTAACCTGTATTTATTTAACTTATATTTATAATATATATTTTAACTTGTATTATAAGATAATATTAGGGGTTAAAGTATGAAATTGCAGATTAGTACTGACAAATCGAAACTCGTTTTTTTCTAAGATGTAACATATTTAACTTGCTCTTGCTAACGGACTACCATTTGTTATGAAGGATGACGTATGGTTTCTAACTGCAGCTCCTGTAGTGTTAGAACGGGTTCTCGTGCAATGTGAGGTCTTGCGTTATCATGGAGCAATGGTGAAGATCGATTCACGAGACCATATGTCGTCCTCCATACTCGCCAGACCTTGCTCCAACGGACTACCATTTTTTACGTGGTTTGGACAATTTTCTAGGTGATTAAAAAAAAAATCTACTCATGAGGCAGTACAAAATGCTTTCACACAGTTTGTCGAATCTAGGTCCCCAGAGTTCTATCGTAAAGGAATAAATGAACTTCCGTTTAGATGGCAGCAATGTATAGATAATGTGGGGACATATTTTGATTAAATAAATATGTTACATATTAGAAAAAAACGAGTTTTAATTATTCAGAACAAATCAACATGGTTCAACATAGTTTAACTTGACGCTAGATTCTAATCGGTTTCTCTTTTTATTAAAGAATTTGCCTTTACTACATTTTTGACTGTTTTAAAAATAATCCAAATTTAAATAAAGATTTTTCTATTTGACTGTTTACAACTTGCCTATGGAAGTTCTATTTCTATGCCAGTTGTGTTAATGAGCAATGCACACTACTTGAAACTAATGAAATATATGCAACTCACCCAGGTTCATCTTGAGAGAGAAAGAGATGCATGAAAACCAATAATATTTATCCACAGCTAGAACACGAAACCATTACGTATGTGTCGAATCACCAAACATGAGAAATATTGTTCTTAATGCTTCAGATTTGCATTCGCCAAAGAAATAATACCTACGTTATTTTGGTCTACATGGCAAATCAGGATTACACAAACAATAACATTAAAGAAAACCCAAAAACCAAATTAACAAAATCTTCTAAAACAGTAATGTCATAGCTCTATGGTATTTTTTTTAAATTTCGAATCGATGCAACATTCACTGGAGATCATATTAACCAGGTAATATTATAGGTAAATCAAATTGATTATTTATTTTCTCTTATTTTGGACTAACACTAATGTAGTAATGTAATAGGAATTTTCAAATTTTAGTTTTTTAGAGATTGTTAGTTACGAATAGATGCAAACATTATTATCGATAATAAGAATAACCTGTTCTTGACATCCTGATACCTGATTTCAAATTATTAATAAACTTCAACGTTATCGGTAATCGTGCTACGACTGTACCCGTCACAGCTGCTGATAAGAAACAATCGAACGATTGTGGTCAATTGATTCGACGTTCGTTTATTGATTCCATGACACATTTAAACTACCAAGCCAATATTAATGTATGCTTGTATTACATGCAGTGGTCTGTCTATTTATAAAAGAAAATTGAACTCAACTAGGCTAAATATGACACTAGCTAACAATGACATCTGAAGTTTATAAATTATCAAGACCGTATCTGATCGTATGCATGCTTTATGATAGTTTAACATTATTCTAAAAGTAAATTTTTATTGGTATTTTTTTTATATTGAATGTAAATGTCAAAGATTGAATTTGATCCCGGGTTCCGTAAATAATGAGCGATTACATTTAAAGAAAAATAATTTCTTAGAATCCGGCAAAGAGACTGACTGATTGTTTACTATCTTATCGAATATTTGTCTTTTAATGCGACAGATAGAACTATAATTTCGCGCGTTACTAGGTATGATAGTAGGTATAATTATCAGTCATATTTCACGTTTTAAAATAGACAAAACGGATATAAAACTTCTAAATATTGATTACCAAATGATTGTGTGAATGAACAAGCAAATCATTAAACTAGTTATAGTCTTCTAAAGTATAAAGTTTTGTTTACTTGAGACCAATTTACGCGTACCATAACTACAACTTAAGGATGTTGGTTTAAACCTTTTTGGAAGCTGACTACAGATCATAGTTTAAAATAAAAGCTTAATTAGAGTGGAAATTATATGTACTTTTTCTTTAAACGTGTTAGGGTTTGATTAAATAGACATTTATTCACTTTCAAAGGCCTGCTGCTCTAATGGTTTTTTTAATTTAATTTGTATGTTATATGTATATATTTACTAAGTTAATAACGTATGTTTACTATTTAGTAAGTTAATTAAGTTTATTAGGTATGTCTATCAGCAGTTGGGCTACCATAGTATAGGCGCTGCCTAGTGTGGGATCAGATGGCCGTGTGGGGGACGACTCATATTTTCATTATTACTAAAGCATATAATTTGTATAAAATATGTAGTTACCACACTTAGCTCTTGTCAAATCATTTACTTTTATATAATATTTAAATATAATAATTAGAAAATAATAGGAAATTACAAACCAATACTGTTAATTCCTAAAGAATTGAAACGATCCTTCAACAGAAATGTTGCCTACTCTTGCAGTGGTTTTTCTCATAGGAGTCCGTGTGACAAAGAACTATCTAAGTTTAACACGACCACTCTTTCTAACCGCATTTTTTACCTTTGTTTTCTTCATAAATTAATTAATAATAATATACAGTAACAATTTGTTTAATTTAAATTATATTTTTCCATCACTGCGGTGCACGACTCTATTGCACCACGGTTACATTTTTTTTTTCATATTAATTTGACCTATGACTGAACCACCCAAGTGAAAACATTGTTGCGTTAATTATAACAGTAATAAATAATTAATCATCAACAAAAGTAATAGTATCAAAAAATTAAATTATCTAGTAAACAGTCTGCGGTCACAGTCGTCATGGAATTTAATGCCGCTATATTAAAACTAATAATTTATCTCGCGGGACAATATTGAACGTTTGTTTACAGTTAAGTAAGTTAACAGTAAATCCGCAGTAAATATAGATAACTTTTAATAACACAAACCTTTGCACTCCGAAATACTCACATGACTGATAATTCATCACGGTATTTGTCTTTTTATATACTCATTATTCATCTATAGTTTAAAATATCTTGTAAATATAATAACTCCGAAAGGCTATTGTAAATTGAGAAGTGTAAAATTCTATGATAAATTTCTATATCCTGTTTTAATCGGTCCAATGTGTGAAAAGACACGGCTAAAGGTAGCATTCTGTTCCTAGCGACCGCGACAGGGTCGCGCTACCCACTGCTATATTATGAATTTATATGGAGTACATTCGGTTCCTCGCGATCGCTTCGCGCGACTGGTGGGCGTGCCGCGGGACGCGGTCTCTCTAGAGGCAGTGCATTAAAATGGCGGCGGTTCCACCTAACGAGGACGAGAAATTTATTGAATTGGTGAATAAAAATCAACTTTCTTCTTCTCGTGATGTGAAAATTAAGTCTATGTTCATTCTTATTTTTTCCGGAAGCATAGATAATAACATTATAAGATTATCATCATCGTCTTCATCTGGAAGATGGGTTCTGGAAGAGTATTCAGCTAATATGTTAAAAATGAGAACAGCACCTAGTACAACAATACAAAACAAAAACAACAATGCAAACTTTTATTTTTGTCACTGGCTTTTTAATGGAAGAGGAGGAGACGAGTAGACGGAAAGTGACTACCGCCGCCCATGAACGCCTACAACTCAGGAGCCACAAACGCGTTGCCGTTCTTTTAGGAAGGAGTACTCTTTTTTCTTGAAGGTTTGAAGGTCGTATCGGTCCGGAAATACCGCAGACGATAAGTTATTAAACAGATTAGTTGTGCGAGGCAAGAAGTTGGCTTTCTCCTTTTTACATTTTCATTATCTAATCCACCAACTTAACTGCAAATTTATTGATAATTAACGACTACCAAAAATACTACTAGCATACTCAAAATAAGATTTACCTAAAACACGTTCTGAAACGAAGTGTTTAATATAAGTAATTATTTAAAGTGTATGTCACAGCTACTATTCAAATATATATAACTAAATAAATGAATTCTAGTTCGATCTATCGATAGTTCTTTCAACTCTGTTCATGTTTTTTTGTTCAATCAATGAAATATATCTATACTACAATCATAAAGATAAGGAGTTTTTTTCATTGAACGTGCAAATTTCAGGCAGTACTGGTTCGAATTAAAAAATATTTTAGTGTTGGATAGCCCATTCATCGAGCTATAGGCTATAAAAGATTACGACCGATAGGTGCGAAGTGTCAATGAAAATATGTTGCAACAAGAGGTAAAATGGTTACCTTTAGAGAGACTTAATTTAAAGTTGCGCGGGCACATAGTAACCATATAGTTCATTGTTTAGTTACAGCCTATTGATTTGTGAAGCTGCATATTACGTTAAAACTTCCAACTCACCTTAAGTGACAAATTAAACTTCGTTTTTCTCTGTACAAAATATTCTGTAAATCAATTGAGCTTTATTAAAGCAATCCAATTAAACCGAATCTAATTTAATTATTCAACAGCCCTCAATTGTCGGGTTGGCATTAAGTCTCAATGAATAATGTTTCAATTGGCACAAAAGGCTCGCACGATGGCGGTTAATGCAATTATTGAAGTTCAATTGGTTTGACGCGGCATGAGTGGGACTACCCGTCACAGGCCGATTAATTGCTCACGGGGTCACCACGCCTGCAAATATTATAAGGATATTGTTGGCAAACTAAAAAATGTACCAGATAACCTCAGGTGAAAGATTTTGTTTATGTTTCAGTCACATGAGCATGATAAACAAGACAACAGAATTTATGATGTTATGCCACTTCTTGCTTTCCTTTGTTTTTAATACACTATTCTCTGAAATATTTCTTATATTTTCAAAAAAAAGGCTGGAATGGATTTGGAAGAAGCAGTCATATTCTGCGAACTTATGACAAAAAATATCGAAAATAAAAGAGTTGAATTTCGCGTATGTATACTAAAATTATCTTTTTTCTTTTGACACGACAAGTTATTCAAACCACTTAGCAAGACCATGAACGAGTGACTTTCTGTAATGATTCGTGTATATGCATATGGTTTTATAAGTAAGTAACGACTTCCAAATTATCCAGGTATAAGAAAAATCTTCTCAAAATGCCACACGTCACATCCTGACATTAGTTACTTTAGACTTCACCGTTAACAAGTGTTAGCGTGTTTTGAATAAAAACAAGTTCGATACAAATTATCTATTTTAACGAATCATCATCAATTTTAATGAATAAAAGACACAGATAAAAAATGTTATATTATATTTGTAAGTTTTGAAGAGTTTGAATGAGTTTGCGACAAGTATTCGTATAGCGCTGCATGCAGATGAATTAAAGAAATAGTCATGTAACGTGATGATGATTTTTACATATTTACTTTAATTTAACCTTTCAAATGTCGTTATATCGTGTAGGTGTGGTGGCATTACCATTACCCGATAAAAAGGGGTACCATGACATTTCGGATGATCAATTGATCACATATTTTTAGTAAGTACCTACGACAGTACCAAAGTAGTAGCACAAAAGTAAAAATACGTTAGATCAGTTGAGATCCATCAATGTAAATAAAACAGACAAGGTCCTTGTTACTTTTTAATTCGTTCATAAACGCATGTGCCTTTTGAAAAGCTTTTGTCATCATATAAAGTTACTGCCAAACTTATGTGGTGATTAAAATGGCTAATTAAATAGTGATTATGTTTCGTGATGCCAAATGTTACTTTTTTAAGACTATTTATACTGTTGACTGGCGGCACCCATTGAAGTCGTGCGAAATCGGTCAGTTCAATTAATTCACTTGTACTGTTCCACAATAAATATTGTGGAACAGTACAAGTGACTTAACTCAATATGTTACTATTTTAAAACATTATTACTTCCACAATGTGTCAATGCATTTTCTAATAAATCCATTAAAGTTTATACCTCTATCAGTATTATACATATGTTCACTACCATCTTTATCAATACAGCTAATATACCTTCTACATACCATTAAAGTGTTTATGAAATACTAGCTAATCCGTGCAATTTTGTCTGCATCTTATCAAAAGAAATATTTTTTCCCCTTTTGGCAACCTTTTTTATTGGCTGCCACGGTTTTTAAGTGGTATGCTCGGTCTCGGGTTCAATTCTCGGGTCGGGTCAAATGTTTGTATTTATTTAGGAGTTCCATTCGGAGTTTGGGCATTTCCTATGTATAATATGTACGTATTTATTAAAAAAAAATGTAAGTATTCTATCAGTCAATCTAGCTTTCATAGCACAAGCTCTGCTTAGTTTGAAACTAGATGACGTTGTGTGTCAGACGTCTGAAAATATTATTATTATCCTCGATGCTCGTCTCCTACTGGTCGTAGCGTGATGCTATATAGCATATAGGCTTCCTCGATAAATGATCATCCAATACTAAGACACAGGTTTATACAGTTTGAACCAGTAGTTTCTGAAATAAGCATGTTTAACCAAACAGATGAATAAACTCTTCAGCTTTATTATTTTAGTATAAATTTAACTCTTAGTACTTTACAAGCTACAACATGTTATGGCGGCGACTTCCACATACGGTGAAACGAAGAAACATACTACAGCGCCATCTAACGAAGACACGCTGAACTATGGAGTAACTGCTAATCCTGTATCGCGAAATGAATCATTCTCACGCCAATGAGCTTATTATACAATTTCCAAACATTTTGATGTTTGGAAATTGCCTCATCATGCCTGGCGGGCCGCGGCCCAACGTTTGCGTTGGGCCGCGGCCCGCCAGGCATGATCACCTCGTCTGGTCGGAGGTCAATTTATTACCAACTGAAAATATACATGATATAATCCGTTAATTGTGTAATTAATGAAAACAGTATCCTAGATATTCGTGAGCAGCATGGCGTCAGTAATATTGGAGCCGCTTCCCAAGCGACTCGACACCATTACTCAAAAGTATGGCTTTCGTTTTAATTAATATACGTAAAGTTACCCAGTTGCCGACTGGGTTATGTTTGACGCCATTTTATGTTTTCGATTAACTTTAATTAAGTAATAGCGTTCTCAATTAGTTAAGTAAAAGGTAGGTAGTAAGTGACCTAACTAACATCACTTTTGTGACAGTTTAGAATATATGATGTGACCCCTTTCGTGTTATAATAATAAATTAGACTGCCATAAATATGTCAAAGTCATTAATAACAGACAACAGTGTAATGTTAAAAGCTATTAGATTAAATTTACTAGTAAGTCACTGACTGGTAACTAACGAGGCCAGCGCTTATGAAGGTCGGGGATAATTCTGCGATCTCCGGTACCTAGGTACCTCTTCTTCGGGACGGAAGAGTGTCCTCTGCTGTTCCTTTCCCACCGACTCTTTTTCAGGCATCACTTTGAATCACTTCGAATTCCACGCACTCTAGCTTTTGACCATGGAACATGGTCTGTAGTAAGAGGCCTCCCATACCATTAGCCCCTGCTAGAATCCAGCGTTGTTGTGTCTACGCTGAGCTCCCCATAAGAGTTTGGCAAGTACTATCGTCACGACAGCCTCCACAATAATGCCACTGGCTCTCGGCCTATGCGACAGAAATACCTTTACACGAGTAGGTAGGAGAAGCTGCCGTTCTGTCTCTCTAGCTAATTATTAATGACTAGCTGACCCGCGCAACTTCGTCTGCGTCTCTCAATAGTAATAAATTTTCTCCGTTTTTGAAACATTCTTCATTGGTGCTCCGCTCCTATTGCTCTTAGCGTGATGATATATAGCCTATAGCCTTCCTCGATAAATGGGCTATCTAACACTTAAAGAATTTTTCAAATCGGACCAGTAGTTCCTGAGATTAGCGCGTTCAAACAAACAAACAAACAAACTCTTCAGCTTTATAATATTAGTATAGATGTGTCTTACCACCAAAATTCTGGTGTGGCCTGCGCTCGATCGCCCAAGTCGCTCTTAACATTCTGCCATTAGGTCCTGACGGAAATGAGATGGCTTCACCTCAATTTCCTAAGAAATGGGTCTCAGGTCTAAGTTTAAGAACCAAGCTATAAATTAAATATCTAAGTATAATGTCTTCTTATAGTTTCCATCTAACTTCTGATAATGAAAGATCTAAACCTGATTTATGTTTTTTTTTTTTTAAATCAAGGTCATGTCCAAAACATAATGCAAAAGTATTTAGACTTTATTATTCCCAACAAATTTTATGTCAGTCTTTTTCTATAATAGACTAACTATAGCAATGGTGAAGAATCTTTCCCTTAAAAATTCACCCCAGTCAAGAAGATGAGTCCTCTTATTTTGATCGTAATAATCACCCAGAAAACTTAAAAATAACCATCCTCATCTTACCAAGTGATGAGTACAACGCCGTCAAATGAGTTTTCTACCCAGAAAGACAAGCTTCAGTGTAACACACTACGGTTTACCAAGAAAATCACGCAGAATATTCAATTACATATATTGCTATTCATGAACATAAAAAATAATGAGTTTCAAAACCATACGTATTATTCTTGCTGATGTAGTCGCAGACGAGAGCTTTTTATGTAGAACACATCTCACAGTCAATCAATTTATTTTATTGCCACTTGGTATTCAATGGCATATGAATTGAAGCCTGTTCTATGTTTAACAATATAAAATTGAATTAAGGCATGATTGTAGTATGTAACAATTTATCGTCAATTCATTAACATACAAAAGGATTTAAGTGGTGACTTGTCAGAAGTAATTACGTTGTTAGCGTGTGATCATTGTGGTTTACATATTATTTTACATATTAAATATAACCTAAGGCTATATTTAATAGACAATTAATTATACAAAACATACTTTAAAAGCAAACTAAAGTAAAAATCGTTATCTTATGGTTAATACTCCCTTTAGTTATTGTAAAATGACAAATTATAGTATTGTCACTGTTCTTGTGGTGACGGATTAAGAATAAGGAGTGTACCAACCCATATTCAACCTGTGGGTGTCGTACGAGCCCACTAAGGGAGCAAACTAAGCAGGACAACAGCACTGCAAAGAGAAGGAAAATTGGTAACTAACCCTCTACCAACCCGTCTAGCCAGCGTGGTATGGTAGGCCAAAATCTTCTTAGGAAATGAATATGTGGAGCATTCGACTACTAAAGAAATATGTTGATGAGTAGTGTCATCTAAACCATATGCTAAACATATAAAGTATCATACTTGACGCGACAATTAGAAGCAAATTCTTTAGAAAATTCGGAATCTATAAAGAGCGTGTTAGTGGAATATGCCTCACGTAGATGGTCATTGACAGCTTGCCACTATTTCAAAGTGAAAGCCTAACTTTAGCTCAACAGATACTATTTTCTAATGGGAAAACCTTGGTAACACACTGTCAGTCAGCATTAAGCCATTTTTCTTTCATCATGATTTCATCTAAACTTACATTTTAACAAGAGTTATAATATGATCCTATAAAATCGTTTTCCACGTTACGAAGGTCTTTACTAATTATCGGGTTGGTTTTTCTAATCGCTTCGTACTGTACCGAGGTTCTTGTGGACTAACTAACCCCACACTAACCCTAACCGTAGATTTATTCAATTTGCAAAAACTTGATTTATCAGTAATACTCAATCGAAGAAAATCAATGGAGTAACGTCAATACAGAAAACTCTTAGCTCAAATTAGATTTTCCTTACATAGGGTACATACAATAGCGTACAGGCTATCATCGTAAATAAAGTTGGGAAAAATAAATCTAAAATGGAACGTTACAAGAATCGTGGAATCACAAGTCCAAGGGTAACACAAATAAAATAACAAAAAGCCATACGTTGATTTATATGAGCTAAAAACATAACACTGATCTGAATAAGGCTAAAAAAGTTTTGGATAAAAAGGCGGTCTTGAACAGAAAATAACTATGAATCCTGTGGTGTCAGGTGTAGACGATAAGTTGCACGCTAGCTATAGCAATCAATATTGCATTGGCTAGACGCAGCCAGACGAATTGAGAGTGAAGGCAAAATGTGAACATATTGGCGCACTCGTGTAGACAGCTGTATACATTTTAGGTACGTTAAATAGTAGCTATTACCCGCGCCTTAGTTCACGTGATTATGTCTTATCATCCCTAATTGTAACGAAATTCTTTATCGCGCGTTACATGCTCTGAGCGGTTAGGAGTAAGACCGAAAAATGTGTAACAAAATTTTCTTTCGACACTATGGTAAACGTCTACCAAAAATCGAAAGGAACTCCATAGACCCTCACTCCGTTTTTTTTTACTTCCTTAGACGTAAAATTTTCAAAAATTCTTTCTTAGTGAAAATTTTCAAGTTTGTAGCCCCAGCGGCTTAAGCTCTGCGTTGATGAATCAGACAGTCTGTAAGGGCAAGTAATTTTATAAATACACCTTATCCTAACGGTATCAGGCACTTTGTTATGTGTACGTAAAATACTTTGTTGAACATTAGCGGTCACAACACATCAGCGTGTACTTTTGCCGCAATCACATGTCAATCTTGAGTAAATATATAAAATTATTAAAAGTTTATTTACCTCTTTGCACCGTCACACGCTTTGTTATTTAACGTCTGTGTTTACATTTCGTTTACCACCATTGTTTACACTCCCTCACTCGTGATTGTACTGTAAACATTATTTACTTAGTTTGTTATTATCAAAATGTTTATCTATTAACAATACAGAACGGAAGACGGCAGAAAGCCTGCAGTTGCTTTGTTAGGAATATTTAGTTTTCACTCATGTTCTACTCGTGTAGTACTCATGATAACTTTGAATGATTTTAAGTGACATTTACATACTGTAGAAGGCTAACGGTTAATCACCAAGTTAATGAACAATAGTTACGTTTTGTTTTCACTCTACACGCTATCTTATAATTATTTTTACACTATACCTATTCAAATCATATGTTTTAGGGTTCTATACCTTGCGATTGAGAAAACGGAACGTCTATTAGAAAACTCGTGCGTCTGTTTTTCCGTCTGTTACAGCTCAGGGGTAAACATACTCTTCTACTAATAATATTAGGTTTGTTCAACAAAATATAAGGTTTAAAAAACATGTTACTTTATTGCTTTGAATTCCATTCCAATATGACAAACAAGCTTAATTTTTGAAAAAAAAAAAAACAGAAAACCCGACTGTTTGGAAATGGATGTGATACTTAAAATTTTTAAAATGTTCATATATCCAGTGTCACTGTCACAATTAATTGGGCTACAATAATATACAGACATACATTCATACGTACACACACATACAAAAAACGTTTTATATCATAATGTTTAGTACTGGTCAAAATTCGAAAGTAGAGGAAAAACTGTTTTTGAATTGATTTACTGTTAAGATCATGAAATGCTAGTAAACAAAAAAAGTGAAAATCAGATAATGGTGTAATAAAAAGCACTGTTTTCTCTTTAGAAAACAGTTCTCTTTATTAGGTAAATTCCTATTTTGGATATTCCATCACTTTTACACCTACATGTGATTAGGGTGCAGAATACGGAAGCAGACTATTATTTTAGTACACAGACGCAAGCACTAGGTACATGTACTATAACGAATTTGTGAAAGTCAATTATTATAATCAATATTCAATGTTCAACATCTTTGAGTCCTTAATTATTATTTATTTATTCCAATAAATTATTTATTTATTTAATATTATTTACATAAATTAGTAAGTATTATTACTAATCATGATTACGTGTGAGTATTTTAGTGTACTGATAGATAAATTGCAATAATCGTTTTAATAAAAAAAATGAAAACCAGGATATATAGGTAACATACGATTTTTTATTTGCATTTTAAAAATATAATTTATGTAGGTTACAGAAGAATTATAGATTCAGATGACTTCACTTCTGTATGTCACTTGTTAGTCGTTTTATCTATTGTGTCGTTTTACCTAATTAATTTCAACATAAATGTACAAAATACGCTATAAATTATTTAAAATGAACAATCTTGATGTTAAATCACATCACCAGCCTTTAATAGTCCACTGCTGGACATAGGCCTCTCCTTAACATACACACACATACATAGTGGTAGTGACATTCCGTATTCTTAATTCACTACACGGACAATTCAATAATAAGATACTATTTTTGTATTAAAATACGTTTCGGTTCGCTTTTTTTAATAGGTAATTTAAAAAAACTAAAATGAAAATATTTCAGTGACTCATGTTTTTAAGGACACAATTTCCATAAATGTTTCATAATATCATCCATTTAAGGTGAGATTCAGGTTACATTTGTTAATGTCATATCCGTTTTAATTAAATAAATAAGTATCTTTAGCGATTCTATGACCGTAGTAACATGTTACAAAAACCAAAATGTTATCTGAGCATGTTAGCTTGAACCATGTTTTCGTTTCATAAATATTGACTCTCAACCTTAATATTGACTTAACAGCTTACATAATGATCTCAATTATATTTTACCTACTTTGTGTTAGTGTGTTTGAAGTAGCGGTAAAGGTAAATAAAGTTTAAGCTCTTTGTTATAACTGTTTTTGTTCTTTACGTGTCTGTTACAATGTCTTAGAGTTCATTATAACCTTAAATACTCTTATTAGGAGACAACTTGTTTTAAAAAGACTCTTTCCATCAATTCTATAGTCGGTAAATAGCTTTCAAAATGAAATTTGCGAAAGTTTGCAAAAGCAAGCTAAAAGAGAAACCGATGTTGTCTAGCCTAGATGGACTAGAACGTCTATTTTGTGACATGCAAAAAATTAAGGGACATCAAGATTTAAAAAGAAATAAATGCCTTTATTATTAAATTTCAATATGTTAAATTAAATTTAAGTACGTACATGGTCCGTGTGGTGACGGGTTAGGAATACGGATTGTCACCACCCCTATACATCCCGTGGGTATCGTAAGAGCCGACTTAGAGAGCAAAGTACGCAGGACAGCACTGGAAAAACTTGAAACAAACCTTATACTAACCCGTCTGGCCAGCGTGATGTAGTAGGCCAAAATCTCCTTTCTAAGGAGAGGCCCATGTCTAGCAGTGGACTATTAAAGGCTGTTGATGTGATGACATATGGTAAAAGTAAATTTTGAAAGTAGCGCCAGTTGATGAAAAATTAATGGAGAAAAGTTTATCCTGGTATGGACATGTGATGCGTAGAGATGACCAAAATGTAAAGAAAAAGTTTTATTTTTGGAATCTGAAGGATATTAGAATTAAAGACGATCAATGAAAAGATGGATGGACTGTGTAGAAGAAGATATGCCTAGAAAGGGAGTAAGCAGTCAACTGGCAAGTGATAGAGAAGAATGTGAGAAAAAACTCATTGCGCCGATCCATCACAAATTTTAGGAAAAGGTCAAGAAGATGATGATTATGATGATGTACTGTCTATTGACGAGACTACTCCTTACATAGTAGTACTTCATTACTTATCCATAATGTGTGCATATCTACTATTTCAAACATGTACATATTGTACGTGTATGCTATTGATGTTTTTTGACATAGGTCTAGATTGAATTCCTTTCAAGTGATGATGAGCATGAGGATAAATCCAAATATTCACCCTTTGGAGAGTTTAACAGGTTTAGGCCAACACATACCCAAACTCAGAATTGGTGACTTAAATCTGATATCACAGCGGTTTTGATGACGTTGCATTACCCAAAGCTTTAGATATTTCTGTTATCGTATGAGTCACAGAATACAATTAAATATTTAAATATGAATCTAAGCTAACATATTGTGTCCGAGATAAAACTTTTTAAACAAGTTTTAACACAACTAATAATACGACACCACCGTAAAATAGTTTAGTATATATAAAGCGTCGCTGGAGAACGGTGTAATTGTTGGTTGTGTATGGGGAATAATGTTGTTTCTCGTTTATGTGTTTTCTTTTATCGTTGCATCGATTGCTCTTGCCGTGTTAATGAAAGAAAAATCGAATAAGGTCGGCTTTTTACTTTACATTCATCCTAACTTATCTAGTGGCTGGATTTTTTATTGACTATATAAATATATTATTGGTATTGCTAAGTGAGTAAACGCAATATTCGTGACCAAATATCAGACAATTTTAGCGCCAACTTAGATGTGTCAGGAATGTTGTTAATTTTTTTTTCAATGAGATTGGTAGTGTTCTTACATATTGCTACTCGGTACGGCTTATAAATATGTATGTGAATTTTAGTTTCAATGCTTAGCTAATCCAATGTTATATGCATATATTTTTTTTATTTGAGTTGACTAATACAACAAGATTGTTTTATTTAAGTATGTGGTTACTCGACTTAGTTACATTATATTATTTTTTTAGGATTCAAAGCAACTAGTTTTTAAGATTTATCGTGGTTAACTCTATTTTATACAGTTTTTGATTTCGTTATAAGCTAAAGTGCCAACGCAGTTTTCTTTTATTTGTGTAGCAACTATTGAGAATTTAAGAAGTTATAGTATAATTAATTAAAACATAGAAACAGTTGTTTTTCTTACCACTGACTCAACTTAATTGCTACAAATAATTTAAGGAAACCAATAAAGTCTTTATAATGTCTCACTCATCAGAGAAGTTTATTAAGAAATAGGGTTTTCTCTAGAGTCAACGGTTAAAAAGTGTTACCAGAATCGTCACCATCAACAGCCTTTAATAGTCCAGTGCTAGACATAGCCTCAAAAAAATACAATGACTGTGGAAATGTACCTAACAACATAGGTATACAACATTGTAAATAATGTACCTACTGATTAAACTCATACGTTTGTACACACTGAGCGTATTTTGGGTTTGTAATAGGTAAAGCAAGTGTTGGGTCCATGATCCAACATAACATGGTAACAGTAAACAAAAGTCAAAAGATATGTACGAAGATGTCTCTATCTTGTATACTAGATATAATTTAATTGCTTAATTTTAATTTTATTACCAGATTTTAGAACATTGGCTAATTAAAAAAAAAATAGCGACAGATTTGATCAAAAACTATAAAAGCTTCACTCTAAATTGTCTAAAATGGTTAATGACCGATCGAAAAAAAAGAAAAGGAAAAAAGAAAAAAGGATTAGTATATTTCTTTCGATGGTTTGTCAACGATTATTTTTCCCGAAGCTTGTTGACTAAAATCAAACGTATTGTAATCAAATTTTGACCTTTTTCAATAAAATTACCTTGCTAAAGATATCCAAACTGTACCGATGTCTGAGTCTTCCTACTGTGCTGAGTGTTGTGAGTTCGATCCCCACATGGTACAACATTTTGTTTGATCCACAAATTGTTCTGAGCCTGGATGTTCTTTGTGTACGTTTCATGAATGTATTCCTAGTGTGGGAGTTGTCTTAAAAGAAAAGGTCTATCTATATAATTTGATTACCAGACTTTAGTAAAATGGTGATTAAATTAAACAATTAAATTGACGTTAGATTTGTTCAAAATCCGATAAGGTATTGTTTTAAATTATTAGTGCGTGGAATGTTTGACACACCTATTTATTTATTTACACTTATGATTTATAAGTTATATGACATCGAATGACCATTGGAACTACTTAATTATAAGAATTTCACATTACTGTAGTCGCTGGGCAATTTATACTTGTAACAATGGTGCTAATTCTGTTGTTTGAAAACTCTCTAAACTAAACTAAAAATCACTAAAAAATTGTTTAGTTCTGTCAAACAACGTTCCCTATTCTGAAAACGTAATATTTGACAGGACAAAAACTTTTTTTAGTGATTTTTAGTTTAGTTTAGAGAGTTTTCGAACAACAGAATTAGCACCTGTGGAAAGTACCAGACAAATCTTCAACTATTAACATCCCAACCATATAAAAAAAAACATTTTTACAGAGAATGAGTTAAGCTATTGTAACTGAGTTCATCTAACTGTGAAAAATTAAGCTTACATTATACAGACTTTTAAAAATTATGATGATTTAGGCTTATTAGTATTTTCATCAAAGCGTATGCATGACATCGAATGACCATTGGAACTACTTAATTATAAGAATTTCACATTACTGTAGTCGCTGGGCAATTTATACTCATAATAATGGTGCTAATTCTGTTGTTTGAAAACTCTCTAAACTAAACTACGAAACAAAGTTTAGTTGAACTTTCTTTTTGTCCTCGAAAGGTGACAATGGGCGCTTGGCTGAGCTACTTGTGGTGGGGCGGCGATCCTGACGAGGTATCACCTGTGTCAGGTCTCTCCAGACGCGAGGTCTACGCCGTGCAGAAGTCCTGGGCACCAGTCAACGCAAACTCCACTGCTAATGGTGCCGAACTGCTTAGACGGTAAGAACTTAACTCTCGTATTTAACATGATTGAAGGAATCAAAAATTAATAATAAAAATAATATTTTTCGGACATCTGATATTCAACGCCATCTAGTTTCAAACTAAGCAGTGCTTGTACTATGAAGGCTAGATTGACTTATAGAATACTTATATATGTACTTTTTTTTGTAAATACATTCATATTACACATATAAAACACCCAAACTCCGAAACAAATATTTGCAGATCATACGAACATTTGGTCCGACCCGGGAATCAAAACCCGAGACCTCAACACAACAGACGCATACGCTTCACCACCGAGGCAATCAAAAGAGAGAAATCAATGAATGAATTGCAGAGAACATGAAAGATTGCAATCGAAATTCGATTATTAATATCAATCAAATCATTTATTAATCATTGATTTAAGTTATTTTCGAACATCTTGCATTTTAATTAAACAAAGGTCTTCATTTATCTATAGATATACAATCAGCTAAATCCTGTTACATAAGGAGAGATTTGTAGGAATGCGTTTAGTCCGTCTACAGTCCGTCTTGTTGCAATCGTTAGTGCCAAAAAATGGAAAAAAGCGTCAAGACGAAATCACTAAAAAAAATTAAAAAGTAAAAAAAAAACAACTGTAGCGTACTTTCATTTCTTGAACTATTCTTTTAATCGTAAAATTAGTCGAAATTTATATAATAATAATAATATCGCTTTGTGTAAATCACACCAGGTAAAAATATATAATAAGCAACATAAACTAGGTTAGACAAGTACAAGTGGCGGCTTCATCTGCTAGAGGCAATCTTTTACAGGCAACGTTATGCTGCATCCCGTTAACCAAAAGCCTTGCAAGGAGTATAGCCTTGCGATAGAGAATAAACTTATTACAAATGAGGAACGGCACCCTAAACTTATTACAAATAATGAAAGGGATATGTGGTGGGATATATACCACATATCCCTTTTGGATTTTTTCCATTATTTTACCATTACCTCCATTAATTATTATTAATTACAACTACTACTTAATTAAAACATTACAACATATCGCTTTTTAAATAAAAGACATTACAGTAACATTGTCATCGTTCTAATACCGTGTGTAGTTTTGTACGAGAAACATTTTTTTTTTGGAACCTCAATAATTAGGGTTTCAAAATTCATTTAATAGGATAAACTCAATAATTAAGTTATACAATATAACCCAATTATTGACTTGTATTTTCGGATTCTTACTTTCTGACATTGAATAATACAATAGTTTTAATAAAAATCTCAGACATCCAACACAGGGCTGTTAGATTCCAAACCTGTAGAGCCTGTACTATAGTAACCAGATTGCTAATAAACATACTTTATTAGCAATATTTTTAACATATTACAGATAAATTACATCCAGACACAGAACAAATAATCGTGCTCATCACACAAATACTTGTCCTGGGTAGGAATCCAACCCACGACCTCCGGCTTAGCAGTCAGGGTCACTAACCACTAGAGCAACAGGCCCGTCGTATAAGAAATTACTCATAATTTTTATCTTTAGAAATTTAACTTTAACACTAGTCACAGTATCATTGCGATACATTAGATAAGGCCGAAAAATCAATGCATTTTTTAATTAGCAAAAAAAGTTTTGTGCATAATCATTATTTATAATTAATACAAAAACCTACAGCATCCTCGTGTTATGAATTACTTACTAATAAACTCAGTGAGTTAAAAACCTTTATTAACTGTGCTTTCCAAGTATACAGGTTTTATTCTTCTTGAGACAAACGAGCAGAAGGGTTACGGATATATCAATCGACTAATACAGGACATGACATTGTTTATAACTTTCAAGAAATAAATGTTATGTTTAAAAAACATTTAGAGTATTACAGAAACAGCTCTGACGAACTCATCAGGTTTTCCTTATAAAAGGTATTTTCCAATCCAGCCAAAGGAGTCTCGGTCAGGTACATAATAAATCGACATCGATCGATCGCACCGCGATCGTCGTACTGTCTGACTTGCTACTCTATCATTCAAGTCTAACTGCACAACATAATAGTAACGCATCGGTTTATGTTCTAGTCATCAATAAATCAATCAGCGTTAAGTGGCCGCTCGTAAAACGTGTAACTGTCGCCATTAAGTCGACTGACTATACAGCCGTGTCCGTTTTAATGCCAACCTTATTTTGATTTACAGCGCATACCATAGAGTTGTAGTTGAATCGTGTATCAGTATTTTTAAAATTATTAAACTTACTGAAAATTAGGTAAACACAAAATAAATCCGTATCTTTTTTCCTGCTGTTTCTAAGCCCATTTTCTTCCTTTTTAGTAATAGCCAAAGATGTATTATAATATCTTTATAGGATCAATGTTTAATGTACATGGTTTAAAACCAAGTCATGGTCGACTTAAGAAAAAAATCGGCATTCATTTTAGTGATATGTATTAAATATACATTGATCAATGAGCGTAAAGCTCATAAGCGAACGACTAGCAGAAACAGATAACTACCAATATTATTACAGATAAGTCAAGTGTTTTTAGAATTTCAAGACTAAATTACCTACCAAGCTTAATATCTTTTAACAATAATTTAAAATAAAAGGATTTTTGTGTATCTAACGTGAAATAAAAATATTAGTGAGCACAATATTTGGCTTAATGTTTCATTATGAAAACCATCCAACAACCTTTCAGTTACATACTCAATAAACTGTCATAAAGCAATATGAATGTTTAAACATTCTATTTTTAAATAAAATGCCCATTTGATGCTGCAACGGATATAGATTATATTATTAAGGTATTTTTTATTCAAAGTGACTGTATAAATCAAAGCATGCTCAACTTGCCAGTAGGTATGCTTACTGTCATTTAAAATATAATAAACTTGGACAAATTCAAATATCGTCATTAACTTAAAAAAAAATAGATAGAAGAAAAAAAAATTTGGAGAAGTGCGAGTCGGACTCGCCGACCAAGGGTTCCGTACAAATTTGTAGGTACATATTATAAATAGTTTTTGCCGAGCTTAAATTCAGTACCTATGAGTTCTTTTATTATTTTTTATAAGTGAAATTGTACCTCGATGATTGATTACGTACCTACTTTAAATAAAGACTATTTTTCAGATTTTTCCCTGTACTTGTAGTATAAGATCATGTTACTTGAAAAACATAGTTCTAGGACACTGGGAAGTACCCCATAAATTTTGGTTGCCTTGAGAAATCGAAATATGCGTTTTTTGCGTCATAAACAGCGTGTCTTTTTTTACGTTAACTGTTTGTAAGTTTGATATTTTCACAGCTTCAAGGGACTGTAGACCTCAGTATGTGGTAATTTCAGCTCGATACCTTCATGCGTCCTCAAGATAAAGGGTCTTGATAGACAGACGGACCGACGGACAGACGTTTTTCCTTTTGAGGAACGGCACCCTAAAAATGGAATAAATAATTATCGGATTAGTACCAAATTGAAACAAATTTTCCCAACTAGACTGTATTCTTGTTTATTTATATTCTAGTCTAACATTTGAACTGTCTAATCTCGTTCAAAAGTTTACATGGACGATAAGACTCGTAGAGCTTGCCGTACCTTTCCTGGGTCCTATCCCATTATCGACACAACGTAATAATATAAAAAGTAAAGTTACAATATAATTTCTCTCCATAGCATATTTTAAATTGCTCTGTTCAGCTAGTTGAACTGTAAAAAATTTTCATGCACGTACTGACAATAAAGAGTTGAACTAAACTATGGCTTGCTCACAATCTTTCTTGTGCAAAGTTAAGGTACCGTTATATACTTCAGAAGTAACCCAATTAGCATTTTTTTTTCGTTGTGACCTACTCCGATAAATATTATCAAATCTTGCGGCGAGGAAGTTGGCCGATAGAAAAAACTTTGTGATTGAACATCACTTAACCTGGTTTTCGATCTTATCTGTACAGTAACGCTATTTTTTTAACTTTCAGCACTTGATTATAAAACTAATATTTTCTAAATTCTTGCCTATGGGTAAATATTAATTTCAATTGTGAGCACACATGAAATTCAAAACTTTTGTAAAACCTCATATTGAAAACCTTAGTTTCGCTAACGGTTATAATAGTATGAAGCAATTAATTATTATTTATTAACGCTGAGGTAAGATCTCAGTTTGTTGAACATACATACGTATATGTATTTCTAACTACATTGAACCCGTGACTTCGTTAGCTTGAATGTAGATTCTATCAATCCAGGTATTTCTCAGGAACATTTAAAAAAAAAAGGGTAATTCATGTACTTTGTCATCAACATCAATGATGATGATAATGTACTTCTAACGATATTAGGATGGCTATTGGATTAAGCAAATTATGAGAACGTATACTACTTTGCAATTAATAAATTCATTAAAGGTAGTTTGCATAACTTATTAATAACTTCCATTAGCTGTCTTACTTCTTATATCTTTCTGTTTTTGAGAGATTTCCACCATAAGCTAAAACGCAGAGCCGGGAGCTACAGCTAGTTTATAAACTGTGGTACCTAAATATTGATCTGATATCCAATGTCTTTATGTACGTGCTTCTCTTCTCAAGCTCCTAACATTGTTGAAATGCCACGAGCTCACGACCGGCCTACCTCGTAACGAAATGGAATTCTTCATTCCCTTCCGTATAGTACTTAGTATTCCGCTATTAGAAACGAAGGCGTGTTTTAGCACACGTGTGCTCAAGGTTTTATGGAGTAGAGCAACATTTAATTTAATAGCAGACTTTTCATAAAATATACTTTAGGTGGTAATCATTTTAACGTTGCCAACCCTCCGTCCAATTATATTATATTCAGAGTCGTAACTAATGTTTTATGCGACCGGTGCAAGCTATACATATACATTTACATTCTGCATCGCTTGAGACTTACATTTAACTCAACTGAACTCATCTCTCTAATTACCTTACGAAACACTTAAGAAAAGTACTTTTCAAATAAGCGGGTCGTACAAAGCACAATATAGGATATAAATAAAAGTATTATCCCCTGAGTGAGTATTTAGGCACGAAAGCGGCCATATTATAACTTTCCAAACTGCTTTTTTTACTGCCGGCCTATTACCGGCGGATTACGATAAATACATGAGATCCTATTCTTGAATTGAAATTGTTATTTGTGTTTAAAAATATGTACTCGTATGTACTAAGAAGATTAATAAACTTGGATTGTGGGTCTCTCATTAATTATTTTTGCAAATTTTATACATATTGGGACCTGATATTCAGTTGGTATATTGTAACTGTCGTCCTTATTGTGAATGAGATCAGACCTATTTAAAGTTAATGAGGTATTCTATTTCAATTTAAGTGGTAGTGGCAGAATAGACATACACCCACAAATTGGCTACATTATTATATTATTGTGATACTAACGTACATTGACATACTATCTTGACGAGTGTACGCTTAGCCTAGGAACATTGTTATTAGGCGGACTGATCTCGATTGTTTTTATATGAGGAATAAAATAAATCTCTCCGTAGGTCCCCAAAAAATAGTTACAACAATATATATATATATACTAGCTGACCCGGCAAACGTTGTTTTGCCATATACATTATTTTTAGGAAACATTGAAAAAAAAAATTAGGGTTGGGTCACCCTTGTCATTTAGGGGTATGAAAAATAGATGTTGGCCGATTCTCAGACCTACCCGATGTGCACACAAAATTTCATAAAAATCGGCCAAGCCGTTTCGGAGGAGTATGGTAACTAACATTGTGACACGAGAATTTTATATATAAGATAAAATACCACAAACAAATAAGTTGCAGTTGGTATTTTAGGCAAAAAATTATAATTGATATGTCATCCTTTAGATTACCTACTCCTTTATAGTTCCTTTGTAAGACATCATAACTTTTACTAACATTAGTATGTAAGCAAACTATTACCAACATAATATGGAAAAGAAATATTTCTGAAATAAATTTTTATTATTATAATTAAATTATATAAAACTAACAGATATAAAAAAGCTAATACTAAACATAGGTACCTTGTTTAAGCTATTTGCTTACTTTAGTAAACACGTCACTCGCCTTGTCTGACTGTGACAGCTTACGTGCTCTGTTTTAAAGTCTTTTTCATCTGTCAACTACTTCAGAAGATATTTCGTTTTTTAAAAATGCATATATGTAACCTCAACAAACACTTAAGCATGCATTTTATTTAATGTGTCACATATTGTGTACACCAAGCACATATCCACTGTCGTCTCTCTTTTGTCCTGATGCTGCAATTGTAATATTTCATGAGAGAGCGTACTGTAGCCCAATAAGTATAAATAAATAAAATCTTTTAGTATCTAAACACACAAATACCTACATCACTATTCTCTCATTTTTTTAGACAAGATTGTTTCGGCTCAGTTACTTACTTACCTTAGGATAATTTCATATAAATTATTTAATTGTTACGTTTGTACTGATTATGTTACAACACATTTATTGCTTTAATGATCTACAATATCGAACTATTTTGTAAACTATAGAACACGAGTGTCCCTTCAAAATAATTCGATTCAATTTATACAACATTATAAAAAGTATGGAAAGAAAGAATGTATTGTAGACATAATTATATGCTATATAATCCATGTCATCACATCTAAAGTATGAAGTGCTCATCAAACCCACTTTGTTGACTGTTGCATTGGGAATTGGGAAACGTAGAATTAACACCATTGCGTTGGTTTGGAAAACAGCCAAAATATTTACAAAATATACGCTGATACTTAAGTTTATAAATGACAACAATGCAAGCCATTAAAATAGCAGTTGTAAATTTTATCAAATGAGTCCAGAAATGTGGTAGGTACTCTGTAATTAAATTTATGACGATCCCACTATTGACTGAAATCTATTTGTGTAGCAAGTATTAACAGAATTTTTGTTTAATTATATATTTTTTCTCTCTACAATGCTACATTTTACAACATATATAATGATAACTACTTAGGAGTGATACGTTACATATACGAACATATTCCAAGAAGGTAATATTTCAGTACAACGTCATTCTTCTGTAAGGCCAAAGTAGTAGATCTGACTGCTTCATTTTAACAGACTTCTACTTGATCGCTGTATCTAGCTTCCAATATCTTTTGCAAACTCCAATGTCTATTAGAAGATACCGTTATGTGAACCTGGTTTATATACAGTGCACATACTTATAATCCGTTCTATACCCGATGTGATCCGCATCCCCAATTTATTTATCATGCTTAAAGAACTGTCAACAATCCCCTCTATAAACGCATGACTGTATTATAAAAGAAACTTCTGTGAAAGTACTCCTGCCTATGGACTTACCGTTCTAAGTTGCGCATTGTCTGTTACAAAGGCTTTGTTAAACCTTTATAATCTCTCAACTAAGTTAAATGCTGGTTTTGAAAGAATGTTTACGTCAGAAGTTCATTAGATAGTAGTTTAAATTGGTAGAGCAGCTGAATACTTTACATTATATATAAATATTATATGACCGTGTAGTGACGGATTAAGAATACGGAATGTCACTACCCCAATTCATCCCGTGGGTGCCGTAAGAACCGACTAAGGGCGCAAAACAACGCAGGACACCAGCACTGCAAAAAGACGGAAAACTTGACACAAACCCTATACCAACCCGCCTGGCCAGCGTGGTATAGTAGGTCAAAACCTTCTTTCTAAGGAGAGGCCTATGTCCAGCAGTGGACTATTAAAGGCTGTTGATGTGATGATGATGATGTGATTATATGACTAATACTATATTATATATTCATATTGTATTCACGTTTTTATTTTGTTCATTTTGCTGCTCAATCTAAACCAACCATATCGCTTAAAACCTTCTTTTCAAACTACTTCAGTAGTGTAATAACTTAAAGGCAAATGGCCATAAAGCTGGTGTATACACAGTGGGTACTATCGATCGATACTATTGTATAAGCAGAGAACGCTTCAAGCAACTTGTGTTTATTAAAATCCTATATTAGCTTAAATAAAAGAACCCATTAAGACTAACGGTCTTCGGCAAAAAAGACAAAAAACTGATAACGAGTTTATATTACTCACAATTTAGTGACTCGTACAATGTTAGTGTTTCTTTAGAAAAGGTAGAAAACTACCCTTTATTTGAACACAGCTCATACAAGGTTGATGTACTGTGTATCAGTTAAATGTTTTTATATAAGTACAGCTTTGTTCCATTGCCACCAGTCTAAGGTTCTTACACACTATTAACGCTATAACGTTTGTATTTCCGAAGATGCCCATG
Organism: Arctia plantaginis; assembly: GCA_902825455.1. NCBI lineage: Eukaryota > Metazoa > Arthropoda > Insecta > Lepidoptera > Erebidae > Arctia > Arctia plantaginis. The sequence continues at coordinate 5,478,410 of CADEBD010000171.1, read as the reverse complement.
ATCTGGTTTTTCGGTTAACATAATCGGCAAACAGTTTGATGATATTGGCAAGCATCACATCATCACATCAACAGCCTTTAATAGTCCACTGCTGGACATAGGCCTCTCCTTAGAAAGAAGGTTTTGGCAAGCATGACAGTGTGAAAACCTGTGAGGGTACCTAAATACTGGGATTATAAGGCGATTTTCTTTTTTTTCCAACCCGGGTACGGAAGGATAGAGAGACTTTTCAGTTTAGATATGTACGTGTATAACAAAAAGAGCTTATAATATATATATGGGTATAAAACTTATTGGTAAAAAAGAACGGCACTCATACCAATTCTTTACCTAGTGTCATTACTCATCTAAATAAAAGCAAAAAAGTAATGCAGTTCTAGTTCAAAATCTAACCTAAGTAATTTCTTCTTTACAGATTTTTCACCACCTTTCCAGAAACCAAAGAATTCTTCAAGATGATTAAGGGACAATCGCCAGAACAGTATAACCAAAACCCCCAGTTCAAGGCACACGTAATTAACCTGATGACGGCGCTGAATTTGGCCGTGAATACTATGAACCAACCGGAGCTGGTCGCTGCTATGATGAACAAACTTGGCGAGTCACACGGCAGAAGAAAGATCAAGGAGGAAAACTTCCAAGTAAGTATATGGAACGTACAGTCTAAGAAACTGAGCATATATATGACGATGGTAGAACCAGACTGACCCAAGTCACAATTTTGTCTTTTTGAGAAAACTAGGGAAACGTGGTTGCACTTGTTGTGAAAAAAACTAATGCCTATTTACTATTAAATATTTTTTTAAATCACGCCCAACATGTTGAATTGAACTTATAGCAATGTTTCCTTCCATTATTTTTATTAATAATTACACAAATTAAAGCTTTACACAAAAATAATCACTTTCATCACCAATAGAATCCAATTGTTATTTCGTCACTTATGGCAAGACGTGGAAGTCAGAAAGCCATTCATTCTACAGTGAGAGATTTACAGTCCTCCAGACAAATAGTACTATTATCACTTGGATCACTGTGGTATAAAAAATGGGTGTTTTTTTCGTGCCTATATAACAAAAATACTAATTTGACATAAATGATACTTGGATCAGTCTGGTTCTACCATCGTCATATATTAATAAAACGCGTTGACAAACACACTGAACGACGTACAAGAATTTGAGCGACATATCTGTCTCGTATAAAGTGAGAAAAGTATTTACAGAGTTTGTTAATGCGTAATTAATACCTAACTAGATGTATATACGGCCGTACAATTGTATGTATTACCAGCATTTTATTAACTACTTATCGCTTAAATACTGTTCTACACCCTTACAGTATGGTAACCAGGGTAGTCAGTCAAGCACCAGGGACTTCCTTTCTAGGGTATACCGGGTTCCCCGGCTATTAGTACCCGAGACGGCGTGCGGTTTTAGTCGGTTCGAGTCCGACATGCCACCGACAGGTGGTATCCGAGGGGATTTCCGCACGGGAAAAAAAAAAGAAGGTAGTCAGTCAAATCAATATTGGTCAATATCAACAGCTACACAATATAACTGATGACGTAATAATAACCCTCTGACTAAAATATGTTATGATGATAGATTGAAGCTAAATTTAATCCCTTTAGCTAATACACAAAAATAGTTCCTTTTCCAAACATAAGATGTTTCTTAGCATTGAAGTGTCAATTGAAAACGCTGTTGTGAGTCCGCTGGAATTCAACAAACGTGTATACAATTGATAATTAATTGTTTGTCTTCTTCATTTTATCTTCGTCACGAAACACGATATATAATATACGCATATTTTAGTCGAACCTGCATGTACTCGTAATACGGATACCTACGGATACTAAAACATTTTACGGATACCTACGGATACATTTTAATATTCAGGACTTTTTCACAAACATTTCGAATTTGATAAATATGTATGTGATGTGATATGATTTTTATGATAAAATCGTATGTTTTCACAGAAAGAAACTAGAAAGTGGAAAGCTAATATTTATACAGTTAAAGGTACGGCGTCGCGGGAAAATCATTGGAAATCATTTTTAAATGCTTTAACATTACAATTCCAATGCAATGTCTTTATTTAATGTCGCTTGTAGGTACTTATACAGAACGTAATGATTTAAAAAAGTTTCGGAAAAAAATCTCCAAATATGATTGATCTTTTACCTACATGTGGCTTTAGAAGTTCTACACAGTACCTCTCTAAATCTCTCATAATAAGATTTTAAAAAGTCAGTTACTAAAGTAATTCGAAATAAAATCAAAATTGTTTACAACCTGTCGTTTCAATACACAATGGGTCACACTTAACACTAACGTTTATATAATCATCATCATCATCAGCCTATCGCAGTCCACTGCTGGACATAAGCCTCTCCTGCACTTCAATCGATTTTCGACTTCTCGCATCCAGCTCCAGCCAGCCATCTTGTGCAAATCGTCACTGCTGTTGGTCATTTCAATTCATGTACTTAAAGTTTATTTAAAAAGGTATTGCTTGCGTCTTCATTCGCGTAAATATAATTACCTATTCCATATCTTCGTTTCTTTTCTGGATTAACAATAAGGATTAACAATAACACATCATAAAGATAAAACATAAATATTGATTTTTAAATACTTATATGATTTACTTATACTTTATGACAGTAGTTAGACAGTACCTAAATCGTCATTTAATAATACCTACAACTTACTATTAGCGAATAGGTATAATAAACACTTATTGCAACATACAGAACATTGATTCTAGTTACATAACGTAAACTTACAACACTGAGTCGCCCTCAATATTAGGTAATGATTTATTTATCTAGCTTGGCAATTAAATATTTATTTATTAATCTATTCCGTCGTCGTTTGAAGTAGCAGAATCTAGACAGAGATTGGTTGAGCCGGGAAGCCCCGATATCACCTCCTGTAACTTTTTATATTCTTAGATGAATTCACACTTTAGGAAAAGTCAACATTACCGTTAGTGGGAGAGCCATGCACAAATGAGCCGGCTCGACCGGTGTTATGCAAAATCTTTCATTTCCTTCGTTTCTTCTTAATTGTACACATAAATATTAAATAATTGACTAGGAAATCATTATTTTTATTTTCTTAATTTGGACACCAACAAGAACATACACCTTAAAAGCAAGAGATACAATGACGGTGATATACAAGCTTGGCAGTGATACCTTAATTACAGGTTGCCACGGAAAGTATAATAATAAAAGAGAGTTGGGAGCGGCGAGTTGAGAGTTGGCTTCCTCTAACTTAAAAAAAAACTTGAGTAGACATTTTCTGACAAAGTAACAACTTAAAAATGACATGTACAAAGGCGAGCAAGGCCTCCTTGGGCTATAAACAAACATATCAGGGAACGGGTTATAATTGGAGGAGCACTTATAATAATAAAGAAAGCAACACTGGCGTCGTTGAGAAGAGATAGAGATAGACTATTAAGGCTGTCCATACCACAATTTTGCTCGTTACTCAAGTATGTACTTGAGTATCTATATAAAGTATATAAAAAATAACGAAACCCAAGTGGGTTTCTTTACAAAAAAGCACAAAACTTAATAGTAGTTTTAAGTATGGGTTCATTATGGTTTACATTGTTAACCACTTTGTGTACCTGTACGACCTTGACACTTGACAAACATTTGCAAGTAGTAACAAAGTAGTAACGATTTCTATGGACCCATCGATCCTTTGTACTCGATTGTGTCGGCCACCGTTCGGCAAAGCTGCCTTACAGCCCTGGAAAGATTGCACTACAAACATCTATTTTTTATATCTTTGGCCAAAATATATTCTAAGTTACTCCTCAAAACACTAGCATCTGGCAGTGAATGTCCCGTAGAAATCAGTAAATCGGTTCCGGAGACTGACCGGACTGACCAGACAAAAAAACATGTACTTATGATATTTCAGATTTGGCAGATTGGCAGATTGGCAGATTGGCAGAAACATTAGTATATAATTACGTTGTTTTTTTTTTTTTCCAGCAACTGAAAGAAGTCATCGTGAAAATGTTCATCGAGGTCCTTAAATTGGACGACTCGACACTCGGCGCATGGGGCAAAACCGTTGACTTCTGGTACAAGCACATATTCGAGACTCTTAGCAAACCAGAAGAGACCAGATAACAGATCATATTGTAAACATACAATAGACTAGTTAAGCACAAAAGGTCTGTAAAAGGCAAACGATTTGAACTTACACATGATGATGGGAAAATTACTTCGACGCTACCATTGGTAGATATTTTTAAATTTGACAATGAACTTTATTCAGTTAAGCGTAATTGAATTGAATATTTTTTATATTGACGGTAATTGTTACGACACCGGTTTATTTTGCTAGTACATTATAAAGAAGCATTTGGTACTTATATCAGTACAAAAGTGGGACAGATGATTGCTTCTTTTGTTTGTCTTTTCCTACCTTGAATCTGTTTTTTTACGACCCCTATCAATAAGGGAACACCTTATTTATTGACTAGTCACATTCTTATGGTTTACTTTTCGGGGTGAACTGTAAAACTGAATAATTAATATTTGCTATACTTATAAACTAAATTGCATTTTTAAATAAAATGGTGTGACTTACTTTATTTTATAATTTTGAATATTTAAAATGCATTTGGACAAATACACAATTTTGTATTTTTACATAAATTAAGACATAGGTAGATTATTGTATACCTATTATAGAAAATAATCACATTCTAGATTCCAAAAAAAATATTATTACCTATTTTATGATTACCAAAGTATGACTATGAAGTCTTTGTAATTCATTCCTTTGTATATGTTGTCAGTACAAAAAATGTCTTATATCTTATTTAATATTCATTGATATTTCGATTTTTACATTTAAAATTGGTATAATAATTAATTTAATATTAAAATGCATTTAAAATTGTAGGTTAGCAAAAGCTTGAACCATCTTCCATTGTATTGCGTAATGTAAATAGCTAATGTAAATAAAGCTGTGGATTTTTGTACATTGTACACTTGTTAAAGCATAAATATAAATGTAAATACATGTTCAATATTGTCAACGATTTTAATTATTGATTCATTAAATTTGATATTAAATTGAATGTACTTATTTATTTATATAACCTTGACACTAAACCAGCTGATTCGAATCTCATTTTTGGGTCTGCGTTGCTAAATTTAGTTCCAAGTTTGTAAGTACCTGTTTAATAAATCTCAGTTTCCAGTGTCGCCAGTGTTTTTTTTTCAGTGTTGCCAAAGTAGGGGTTTTAAACTACTTTTGAGTGTGTGCTCTTTATATTATGTAACGAATTCTAATGCCTCTTTCACTATGCCATACTTTTACAGATTTATTTCAAAATTCTGGAGTCTTCTACAGAGAGACTGAGGAATTAAAAAGAGGATAATTACATTGCAGATAATAATGGTACAGCAAGGCGACGACAGACCCATTAAAGATTTCTTCAAAAAATTAGGTTATATAATAGAACAAACGAATTGTGTAAAGTCCTTAGTTTAGGAGCCAATGTACATTAAAATTATATTCAAGGACACCTAGTTAGTTCATTGAAGGATCTGTAAATCAGGTACTCTTAGTCAATTTCTGTTTCTGTTTTCCTTCCTCGAATTTTTCGTTTTTACCTTCGTAGTTTACATAAAACACCGATAGTCACAGCAAAGCAATAACATTTCAAAAACAAATTGCGCAATTACGTTTATCGATTCAAAGGCTGAAGCGCTTCAGTTTCCATTTACAGTGCTATTACTTATTATTCAAAACAATTTACATTTTCTTCGGCATGACCTGTTTAAGAAAGCGCAAGCTTATATTCTGAAAAGTAAGTCACGTATAAGCAATGCCAAACGTTATCTTAATCGTCTTTAAAAATTAGGGACTTAATTGTAAAACTATCTATGTTTTACCTTATTTTACTACAGTAAATAATGAGAATATCCTCCAATATTGAAAAAAGAGCACTGTATGTATGGGTTTCAAAGCTGTAAGTTGTCTTTTTTTTAAACAAATTACTATATTCAAATAACAATATCTAATATGTTGTAAAGCTAGTTGCCCTCTAGTTTTAAATAGGGAGCCGCTGCTAGCTGGTTGAATGCGCTCGTGTCATGCCTATAAATCCGCTCTTTTTCCATGTGGAAATCGCCCTTCCGATAATGATAATCTGTAAAATGAAACCGCATGACACGACATGTTACAACAAGTCCCTGTATATTTAGAGGAGATATCGTACTCCATACTATGACCACAATCAATCACATGGTCATGCCTCTGCTCCACACATGCCGAGCATTCTACCAGCGTATGATGCATCGTATTCACGATCTGGCCATCGCAGTGGTGACACCCAGGCGTTGGTCCTTAGCGAATCAGACACAGGTGATCTGCAAAATATACTTTGCATCAGCCGCCATCAGAGGCTCCCATATTACCTCCATAACATGTCTTACGGCCGCAATAACATACATTCACAAAAAATAATTTCAGTGACAATATTACATGGATTGGGATTCGGTATCATTAAAAAGAAATAAATTCAGGACTCACAATCGAACCGATGAGATGCCTCGTAGTCCTTAAGTAACTCTTAGCTGTATAATAAAATTCCCTAGTCACGCAAAACGAACCCACCGTGGTGTCGGTTAAACACAGTACCTCCAGTGCTTGCATTATTCAGCCTGCTGCATATTTAACAAGGACCGTCGCCGCCTATCGTTTACCTATATTTTATTACAGATTTTAGAAACAGTATATATATGATGCTTAGCTTACTTAAATGTCTAGATTGACAGTCAAAGCTATGAAAGCAAAGGAAAAAATAGTGTCCAACTGTTGACCTTTAAATGCATTTTCCGTGTTTGTTGCTTTCACATCTCTTGTTGCTTAAAATGGCTATTTGTGTGATAAAAGTGTGTAGATTAATTATAAAGGACGATCTAAATAAAATTAAAAAGTCACCTACAATCGATAAGTACCATATTTTGCTGAAACAGAAATGAATATCTGTTTCAGCAAAATACGCCATTCAATTGAACACAGTATCAAGGTGGCCATCCGTGGTCTCCCAGTAAATACGACGCGACGAACAGTTCGGATTTCGCGCCGAACCCCCTACGACGCTACAATCGGCGACCGCCGGACAGACATGGCCTGCCACGAGACCTCGTCTCCGTGGCAACCCCTACCGGACCATCCTTAGCACCCACCTGATGCTGGCTGACGGGCGTTTCTCGAAGTACCCATCCCTCGGAGCTCGACCTCGCCAAGCACAGGGGGTCACACTGGACGAGACCCGGGCGTAGCTACAAAGCTGGTAGCCCGCTCGTAGTGGAAGGCGGCGCGGAACACTACTTAGACAGACCGTAGGCCTGGAGAAGTCACCCTGAGACCCTAGCTAGGGTCTACGGAAGAACCACGGCAAACACGCATGCCTTTTAGTGTGTGAGTTATATCCGCACACTGCACATGCGCGCATATTCCTGTCTACGTACAGTCGAGTCGACTTGATTGTGTACGTGTGCGCAGACACCTGTGTGCGCAGCTAACTTCAGAGCCGCCATTAAGTTTGTATCGGACTATACTTATGAAGGTAGATACGCCTAGCACGACTCGATACTGATTACTTTTCTATTTCATGAGCAAACTCAACGCAACAAAACATTTCTTACGTAATTTATTTTTACTTATTGTTGAAAATGTTATTTTTTTTTTCTAAAGGAAAATCGATCCCATTTAATTAAGATGAACTGTGTTTAATGTATGAAAAAAATTAACAGTATTGGCGAGTGATATTTTCGTGACAAAATTATTAACTCCACTTTAACTGAGTAAACGTCTTGCAACGTCTTTAAAGTCGTGATGAAATTTCGTGAAATACCACGATTCATTTTTGTACAAAATAAAACTTACATTATGTAATTTTACTCAAAGTTTTAGTTACCGGCACGGATATTGAGCGCTCGGCAGTAGAGTGGGGATCGCTTTGCGCATCGTGCACTTATGGCACTTACATTGCAAACGCTGGCTAATCCTAACGAGATAGATCAAATTAATGTACTACGGAATTGTATATACCTTAATAATACCCACAGTAACCTAAGTGAGTTTTTATCTTTTAAATGATACAAAAAAATAATGGTTATTTACGAAGCTATTTTAGACAATACATTATTATCCCTTATCCAATTAAATACGTTAGATATGTTGAGCATTTAATGTAGATTAAAATTTCTCTTTCCAGCATATCATTAAAATTAAAGGTTAAAAATTGGGGGGCAAAGCGGCCGTCGCCGCTTCGGGCCCTACGTCCGTAGCGGGTGGCAGAGTCCGGCAGGATCCGAGCGGTCCTATAAATATTGTATATAAAGATGTCCTGTAGTATGGTCATCATATCATAATAAAAGTATAATTAATTACAGGACACTGTACCCTATGAATTTTGGTTTTGATCTTTTTTACGTTAACTTAGGAGTTTGGTTATTTTACAATTTCAAGGGACTGTAGACCTGAGTTATAATTTCAACGCGATACCCTCCACGCGTTCCCGAGATAAAGGCTCTTGACAGACGGTCAAATAAGATCACTTTGTTGGATTTTATAAGGGTTCCGTTTTTTTCCTTTTGAGGTTCCAGAACCCTAAAAAAGTTAAACCGACTTCTAACAAAGAGCACTAAAAATTTAAAAAATATTACAAATCTAATTGAAAAACTTAAAATAAGTGCGACCCTCAACATAACAGGTTACATTATAATTGAATAGATACCTTCTAGTCTGTTTGAAGTCGGTGCCAAGGTAAATAAGTGCCTATTAAGCGGTAGCGCGGCTGTGAGGGTCTTCATGCTGCGCAAAACATGATAAACGAGCCAAAGTTTAAAAACCCACATCTCAAATGATATTTTAATTTTGAATGCATTATTAAGTAGTTGATAAGTTTGTGTAGGTAATTGGTCAGATTCACATCACATCACATCAACAGCCTTTAATAGTCCACTGCTGGACATAGACCTCTCATCAGAAAGGAATTTTTGGCCTACTATACCACGCTGGTATTGGTCAGATTGGTCTTTCTTAATTAACAAAGCTGCTGTGTTATTTTACATTGAATTCTTAATTCTTTATTGAGTTGATATAAAGTTGAGTTGAGATTTCAACACTGACCTCCTAGCCCTAAACTCTCCTGCTGCTAAGATAGATATGGAAGATTTGTCAGATGCTACCGACGTGGACAACATAATCCGGATTTTAATGACACCATTGTCAAGCTATCAGATGTCCACGCTCCTATTAGAAGAATAAAATTAAGATGTGCGCCGGGGCACGTTTTAATTTTGGATGACGGAGGAGGTCCAAACAGCTATAAGACGAAGGGACCAGTCCTTTCCTCGTTTCAAGAAAGATTTCAGCGAAGAAAAATGCAACCTTTATAAGGCCGTAAGGAATCGGTGCAACCAGGTGACACGCAACGCTAAACGCCAACACATTCTTCAAAACATAGAGTCTTCTTCTTCGTCCAGTATCTGGAAATTTCTTGTTTAACAATAAAATTGGTTTGAATGATATCAACCGTAATTTCTCATCCACAACTACGCTGGATCTTTAAACTTAGTGTCAAACACTACATGTCTGGTCTTACCAGTCCCATCACTGACTCGTTTGAAATTTCTCCGGTGTCTCCTGAGGATATCAAGAAGATTATTCTATCTATCCGTTCTAATGCTGTGGGGTGTGATGGCATTAGCCGTCGTATGATTGTTCCCATCATAGACTGTATTCTCTCAGTAATTACTTTCATAATCAACTTCTCTCTAGACTCTGATACCTTCTGCTCTTAGTGGCACGAGGCTTATATTATTCCTCCCCTAGGAATAACCCTTCACTTCCTGAATACTTTCGACCTATTTCTATTCTTCCCTTTCTATCCAAAGCACTCGAGGTCGGTGTACATAAACAACTCTTACAGTTTGTATACAGAAACCAACTTTTAATCCCTCTTCAATCTGGCTTCAGGCCTGGTCCAGCACAGTTACCTCCTTAAAGTGACTGGCGATATTAGAAAGGGCATGGAAGACACCAAAGTTACAGTATTGGTATTAGTTGACTTCTCTAATGCCTTTAATACCGTCAATCACGTAATCCTATTATCTATCCTTACATATCTTATGGTTCCTTCTGAGATACTGGAATGGTTTTCCACCTATCTTGCACTTAAGCTTTTACGCTGGTGTCCTACAAGACGGCATTTTAACTCCTCTTTTATTCTCAATATTTATTAATCTCATAACTCAACATCGTCAGTATGCCGATGATGCCGATGATCTGCGGCTGTATTCGCCAGCAAGTGTAGAAGACCTAACGCATTCTATTGACGAAGTAAACAGGGACCTAGAGGTCATAGAATCCTGGTCGATGAGATTTGGACTGTCGATTAACCAAACCAAATGGCAGGCAATCGTAGTAGTCAGCAAACGTTTAATGAGCAGATTGGATACTACCTCTATCTCACCGGTCGTCTTCAATGGCTCAGTTATTCATTCTGCCCTACAGTCAAAGCTAAGCTTACTCATCGACTCAACCCTCGATTGGCGTAAGTGAGCGTGAGCCAGAAAGTAACTGGAAACCTGCAACATTGTATCGTCTAAAGGATTTCCTGCCTAACTAAAACCACACTCATACAGTCCTTAATAATTCCAATAATCGACTATGGTGATGTATGTTATTTCGACCTGACTGCAGACCTTCTTAATAAACTGAACCGTCTTCTCAATAACTGCATTTGATACATTTTCAATCTTCGGAAGCATCACCATGTGTCTGCTTTTCGTTCTTAATTAAACTGGTCACCTATTCGCTTGCGCCGCCATCATCGTGCACTTATGTTACCTCTCTGTTCTCACTTTTAAACTCACCGACCTCCGTTACCTGTCCTCTAATCACGACAGAAATCTTCGCTCAGAAAACAATCTGCTTCTCGTACGTCCCTCCCACAACTCCGACTTCGTGCACTCTTCGTTCTTTGATCAAACAGTACTATTCAAAAAGAAAGTGCATGATCTCCTTCTTAATGAAATGGCAGAACTACCCAGTCCATAGTACACCTTATATTCCGGTATACATTTTCATAGATTACATGTCATAATATGTAATCTCTGTGCACCCACCTTTTATGATTTCTACACCACCTAAAGGTTGACTGGAAGAAAATGCCTTGGGCATTAAGTCTGCCGATGTACAAAAGTGCATAAAGTTTGAAATAAATAAATAAAAAGCTGACATAGACCCTCAGCATTACTTATTGTCCGTCGGTCTTGGCACCGACTTCAAATAGACTAGAAGATATCTATTGCTGTTATATTTTGTTTTCATTTTGTTCTTTTTACAACTAGATTTCTAATTATTTTTTAATTTTTAGTGCTTTTTGTTAGTATTGTTTGAAGTCGGTTCTTCTTTTTAAAGGATTTATTTTCCCATTTTTAGTATAACATAAGTTTGTAATGAGTAGATACGATATTTAAAACACTCCGTACTGTAATGTTTATGTAAATGTGTTCGTGTAATGTTATCTGTAGTATGTATGATTATATTAAATTTAGTTATAACATGTTAAATGTAAACCCGAAAATATATTGTTTTCCACTTTACTTAACTTTTCACCATGAGGAGTAGTCAACCATTGATAAACCATTTATTTTTGCTATACCAGATACATAAAACATATACGGATATGAGGTACATTACAAAAACACGTAATTAATATTATACTTAAAACACTAAAAGGCACAATGTGTAGCAAAGGCTACCAGCCCAGTTCACGCTATACGAGAACACAGCACTGGTTTTCAACTGGTCATTTACGCCAACAGTTAGAAATAAAAAAACTAATAAGAATGTATAACACGATGTCGAACATGACGACGACACGATTTCAAATTTCGACTTTCGATTTTTGACTAGAACAAAACAAAAAAAAAGTTTCTTTTATTTACATTTGATTGAAACTAAAGGGGAAATATAGCATTCCAAATAAAAAAAGAATTTTCTAAATCAATCAAAAATAGAGTTTTGAGGTAACAAACATGAAAATAATTGCTAAACAAATTTGTCTAAATGTTTTCTAATCTCATTTATTACTTTCTTGTGCACATATCACTGTAACCCAACACAAACACCTTACAAATATCTTGAAAGAATAAAACAAGGTCAATAAAAGATTATATTATTGAACTCTCTAACTCGAAAGGTCAAGAACCCTTCCATCATCAGCTCAGTAACATGAGATAACGACTACCACACGCAAATACCTGTACCTCGGTATACTCGTAGCTAAAGATAAAAGCTAAAACACGTTGTCGGAGCTGTAATATTTGAGCATTTTCCTTGATTTCTCTGAGATAAAATCATCAGATCCTGATTGTGTAGTAATGGGACAACCCTGGATTATACCCGTTTCATGACATAATTTTTGTTTGAAAATCGGTAAACAATTGAAATTCGATATTGAGATATCGCGTAACAAACGTACAAAAAATACAGTCGAATTCAAAACCTCCTCTTTTGTGTTTTTAAAGTCTTTTAATAAACTGAGTACTTATCAACACTTTGATAAAAGTTTTTTTTAATACCGTAGTTATTTATGTTTTAAATGTAAATAAACATACATTCAAGTATTAATGTACAGTTTTCGGTGTTGAATAAAGTTAGATCCATTATTACCCATGATTTTTTGTCCAAGTTAATTCACTAGAGTAAATAACCACTAAGTACCATTAATGTATCACCCTGTCATCGACAATTATTAATTCAAATACTACCTAACTACACTTTACACTTGTGTAGTGTGTAATCAACTCTCCAGTATTTTCCAAGTTAGTTGCTACTAGTCAAGTGCGTAGTAACCTTTACATAACATTATTAAATAGATACGTAATAATGTTTAAACCAGTTTCAAGAATGAATGCGCATGTTGATGAATGATGGTTATTGACCTAGGTGTGTAACAGCGTCAATCATTTTATATGAAAAACCACATAATTACTGGGTATAGTAGGTGTTAAAACATTTTTTACACGTTTTTTTTTGTGTATTTTTATTTTTTTTGTATTTTTTGCTTTAAGCATTTTATTTGGATTTCTTGTATTTTTGGAGAGGGCGTTGATATCTGCTACACAGTTTTATTATTATTATTACCAAATAAAGATTTATTATTATTTTTTTTCTAAGCTCTTTACATCCTAATTGTTTGTACGCAATAGTCATCTCATAACGTTGAGCATTGTGTCTGTAAGGTACATATACATTAAAGACCTCTCTCCTAAGACAACCGGTTGGAATATTTTATATAGGCAAACTGAAGTGAGGTCAAAGGTCTCCGAGACTCATCTGTGCAGTTTATATAAATAAAACATGCATGACAAACTATTTTTACAACAGCTATGTAAGGAGGTTGATTAACAATTTCTTTCGCGTTCACATGCACGTTTCTAAATCTAAGAATTAGGTGTCTACATAGTAGCAGTAGTAAAAGTAATATTATTTTTTCTTTCCTGTAATAACGTTGTGAAATAAATACTAAATACATGATACCAATAAAATATTATGTTAAGTTAACAAGTTTTTTTCTACGTTTGTGGCAAATCGTTAATTCAAAGATAATCCTTTATAAATTCTGGAAATCTACTAAGTATATGATTACCTTACCCATCCGGTGTCTTAGCCAGATAAAAAGTGGGTTTCTAATCTTAACCCTTGGTTAAAAATAGATAATTGACCTGTGACCCATGATTTAAAGAGAACTAATTAACCACAGGGTGAATTTCATTTAGATCAAATTATTTGATTTTAATGCCAAACAAAGGTTAAATCTATACATATAAAATTACTTGCACTGGCTGACTGATTCATCATATTTCCACCTAATCATAACATCTAATTTTCACCTGACTTTAGTAGCTAATTAGTCGAAATTTGTCGCCAAATATCAGAATTTGTCAGTCCCTGGTTCAAAAGGTATAAACGTTTCTAGGTGGCCGACCTAGTGAGAATCTTCCCACGTCGGCCACGCTTATATTTCAAAACCTAGGGCACCCGAAGATCTGTTTTCTCCGAAATTTAGTCGTTATTTATTCGCAATTTTTTTGCACATTTTTGAAGTGACAACTTATTTAGGCCCGTTGGGCATTTTTGAACAACAGACAAAGAATATATTTTTTGAGATGGGAAAAAACTATTGATCTTGCGACTCACACACACACACACACACACTTGTTACCGTAACCGACACCTCTGTATAAAAGTATGTACATATTTATATTGGCCCCGTTCACACGAGAGTTGAGTTTGGGTTGAAATACATTGATAGTATAACTATATATAATATAAACATATGTATACTGTGTATATACGTACAACATAGATATATGTATATTCGAAAAAAACAAAAATGTTTGCTGTTATCATCATCATATCATTTTCAACTTTTCACTTATGTCGGCACTCCCGGAGTGCCACTGGTTTTTTTTGTTACAGGTCTTAGTTTTGAACTTTAGAAGATGTTTCAATTTTTAAGATGGGTATAGACAAAGAGCTAGATCGAGGACTACAGGCTTTTAGCTTTTGTTAAGGCTAGATTCGTAATTAAGGGGCTTAATAGGCTAAAAGCCTATAAAGACTTTTAGTCCTTTAGGCTAGGCCTATTCAAGACTCTTGGTTTTAGGTCCAAAGTCTTGCAAAGGCCTAAGCTTTTTTAAGGCTAATCTAACAACAGTAACGCTTCTGGTGTTGCACATCACTACGTGTATTGCACGTCACTACGACTGTGGCTAATGTTACATCACTCTCGCACGCGATGAAGTAGTTCAGCTCCCGGGAACATTCTCTTATTCCTTTTACTGTCAAGGGGTTCGAAACACGAACACACGGCTAGTTCAAATATTGTTGTTAACAATTTAATATTAGTGCTGGTGTCTGTCACTTCGCATTCGTGAACTACAAATACATAGAATATGTATGAAAATTAAGTGGTTTACTTTTGGACCCTAACAACCAAACGCTTATTATAGATAGTTCAACTCAGTTGTGCGCGCGGCCCTATGTGTGCGTGGGCTTGTAAATATACAACTTTCATTCGTGTGGCAGTCGTCGTCCGAGCACCGCGTCACTGCCACACGAATGAAAGTTGTATATTCAGTTGTGCGCGCGGCCCTATGTGTGCGTGGGCTATTAAAAATATACAACTTTGATTCGTGTGGCAGTCGTCGTCCGAGCACCGCGTCACTGCTCTAACCCTCTGAAAGGGCTATAAAAGCTATGAAGCTTTTAGTCCTTGAGACTGTAGCTGTATATATGACTTACTTTTTATTTTATTGTTAACTCTTTGTTCGATGTCTTTTAAATATTCTTGATTTTTCACAATTATTTACTTTTCAGTGGACGCTCCTTTCATTGCTCTTTAATAATTTTCAAATTAGTGCTTCCAGTTTACAATCGTTTTCCGAAGCAGGAAATTTGATTAATAGAAAATGAAATCGTCCCTATTATAAAAACATTAGATCCTCAGTGTGCATCGTTGCTAAATTGTTTTCGAGATACGTAGGTAAAATTAAAATTTTCTTTTCTTTTTCTTAAAATAAATGCAAAATAAAATAAATGTTGTTTTCATATGATGGTTTACTTAGACTGAGTCTCAAAAATGGCTTCATCCTCCAGTCGCAGAAATTATTTGTTCATTAAAACTTTAAAAAATGTGAGGGCCAATTTAAAGTTTCCACACATACCATTACTTTTTCCTTAGAATAGAATAGAAATATATAGAATTATCTTTGTATATCTAATTCTTCTGTGCGTTCCTAATTCCTAAACGGCTGGACCGACCGACCGACCGTGTGTTCAAGATGATACTCGTACAAGAATTAAACCAATCTGACATTTCTAAGGACGTATTGTACCTTTAGGTTATTGTTTCAAATGCTTAATGTAGGTATTGTAAGTACTACTCTGTCAAGAAAGTACCGGGAAAAGATCAATAATACACAAAATGTTTATTTATTTTATCTACTTCAAAGTAGGTATGCTCCTTCAGAAACGATACACTTACACCAACGAATAATCCAATCATCAAAACATTTTTTAAACGCTGTTTCCGGAATTGAGTTCAGTTCTCGCTGTTGAAGGTATATGAGAGCTGGAGACTCTTCTCTTCTATTAGGAAAAAGAACACTTCCCTTGTTTTATATTTATTTATTGCTTTGCAGAGCATCACTCGCTGCGAATTCTCCTTTATATCTTCTACCGACTGGAAACGGGTGCCAACGAAGTGGTAATTTGAGTTTAGGCAAAAGAAAGAAGTCGGCTGGAGCCAAAATAATAATATTCTTTCAAGAAATAATAAAAGAATATTCGGCAAGGATTCCGAGTGCACAAGATCCGACTTTGGCGTGGTTTTTTCGGTTTCTCTTCAGTTGGAAGGCGCCACTCCGAAGCTTGTTGACCAGTTTGCATGTCAAACTCGTAAACCCACGTCTCGTCACCAGTAAAAATGCTTTCGAATGCTTTGTACTACTCGTAAGCACGTGTTTTTGATAAAGTCGATTCACCGTAAGCCTTCTGTAACATTTTCAGTGACTCCGAACACGAAATTCCATTGGCGATGCAAAAGTTAAGACAAACTCTTCGTTCGATGTTTTTGTCCATTATAAAATTCGCAATACACACTTGATATGAAATAACTAAAAACAGCACTGTATTTAATATAAATAACAGGTGCAACTCAAACTCCGCGCCAAAATAGAAAGCAGTTGTTCCAATCTAACAACAACAAAAAAAAACAAAAATTTGAATTTGGAACCATAAACAAATCATCCATTCTTTTTTGACTGAATGTATATAAGTATCAATCTATTGCTTGAAATATATACTACAATACGTTACAAAAAAAACAACCCACAATTACCTATTCTTAAATCAGAGATAATTTACTTTTATTTTTATTATTAATAACGGTTTTGTAATAAATGTGTGTGCGTTTTATATTTTATATATTTCTTATAAATATATCTGTATAAAGACAACATAAACAGAAGTCTTTATGTAAGTTTGAAATTATGTTTTTGTGTTTAATAAACTCCGAACGCAAAAAAATATGGTAAATCATCTAGCAATTTTACACTCAGTATTTAGGTAATAATAATAACTTGTTTGAACTTCAATTCCTTTATTACAATTATTATACAATCCAATAAATGCTTCAACCGTTTAGTTGCACAAAGTAGACCCTGCCTTCCAAACTAAGTATTCCTGTAACTTCCGTTGATGGCTCGTTCACGGTATTTCAGTATAGTGTGACTATGAATATGTGCGTAGAAGGGATCGGGTTATTATATAATAATGTGTTGGAATAAATTTTATTTCACATAAACATAGACTTAGTTGTGTTTATCTTATGTGTGTAAGCAGTGCTTTGGTCTGCCGTAGTCCTGTTCTAGTCACCATCCATACTAATATTATAAATGCGAGTGTATCTATATGTTACTCTTCACGCTTAAACCGCTGAACTGATTAAGATGAAATTATGTATAGAGATAGTTTGAGTACCGGGAAAGGACAAATAAATGATATTTTTATCCCAGACATGCATGCTGTTTTATAAAAAACTTTAATTAAAGCCATATTATGTCATCGTATCAAAAAGAAGTAACGTAGAACTACATTACATTTCACTTTCTTAGATCCACCTTAAAAATTGAAATATCTTGTTAACTATGGCCCGAGTAAATCTGTGACAAAAAATGCAAATAATTAATGACTAAATTAGGGAGAAAACAGATCCTTGCTAGGAGCCCTAGTTTTCGAGATATAAGCGTAGCCGACCTGGGAAGATTCGCCCTAGGTCGGCCACCTAGGAACGCTTATAACTTTTGAACCAGTGACCGACAAATTCTATTTGGCGACAAATTAGCGACTAAATTTTTGTCTTTTCAAAATTTAAACCCATGATGGTGGCCCTGCCAGGGTCAGTGACACCTAAAGATTTATACAGTGCTCGGAACAACTATTATTTTAAAATTAATCAAGAACATCTAAATGTATATAATGTTGCAGGAGCAGTGCCAACAAGAGCCAAACGTTTTTGGCAACACAACCAAAGCAGGATACAGTTGGGGTGAAATAAAACACAGTATTTTATTGATTTTTTTATTTTTTTTACAATTAATCAGATAACATACATATCAAACCAGCCGAAGTATGGCTAAACCCATTTATTATCTAAACTTACGAACAATACAAGAAATTGATACCTCTCAAATTCACCTTACTTTAATATATATAGATATATTATAATAATATAATATGCGTTCACTCTACATATATATTCTACAACCTACTTACTCATAATCTAAGTTTTGCATAAATTCAAAGTAAATATGCCCAAAAGAAATATTGTTGAACTATGAATATATATTAACTTTTTGGCAATTAATTGAGTATCATTTATGTGCATAGCAAAATTAATTTTCTTTTAACATGTAACTTAGATCTTACTTCATAAAGAGGCCACAAATATAACATGTGTTTCTGTCGTCAGTTCAATTATATAGGGACTTTTTGTTAAACATTATTTATTGCCTATACTATAAAGATTACTCTTATCGAAATGTAAGAAAAATATCCTTACGCAATAACTGAATTAGTCTAGCAGTGCTGTGCAGTGAGTGTCGAGGGCCTCCGGTGGTTGGCAAGGCACGCGCCGCACCGTAGCGTGTTTGCATCGCTACGGAACACCGAGACAGCAGCGCGAGCCCCGCCCGACCTGCCTCACCGTTGTGCGTACACATTGCGCTAACAATACGAGACAACATTTCACATAATGATCAAAACAACTATTTGTCATCTACATAAAATTTGCTCCAAATGTTTATATTAAAATATGTCTACTTATTGTAACTTCTAATTAGTTACAGCCAACTTTACAAATAATTGATACATTAGACTCTCAAATAGATCTCTACTAACTATTATTAATTAATGGTAAAAAATAAAGAATAAAAATACTTCTAAACATTGCATTTCAATCACATAAGGTTTAGTTTAAATACAATAATAACATTTTTAAAACCCGAAAATAAGTATTACAAGAACAATGATATCGTTGAGTTCTGGAATGGAAAATAGCACACTTAAATTCACTAACTGTTACACTTACATAATAATTATTGTTCTCCTGCTTTGTTTGTAATATACAATTGCTTTAAGGTATCAGAAAAATAACAGTAAAATATATCGACTATTTGATACACGGATAAAATTTATAATAATCCTTAAATTAACTTAAAGAAAGGTTGTATGTGTACCAAATAACAGTGCAGTGCATGTGATAAGTACTGGGAGTTGATAAATAGTTTGATATAGGACATTATGTGAGGTTATTGAATGAGGTATACAGATATAAAGAACATGGAACCGCTGCCGAGGCTGCCGGGCAGCGGCGCGCCGCGCTCTGTCGCGCCGACCACACGAGTAATGTGCGCGGCTGTTTG
This sequence comes from Arctia plantaginis, assembly GCA_902825455.1. Taxonomy (NCBI): domain Eukaryota; kingdom Metazoa; phylum Arthropoda; class Insecta; order Lepidoptera; family Erebidae; genus Arctia; species Arctia plantaginis. The sequence goes on along the minus strand of CADEBD010000171.1, from coordinate 5,458,849 downwards.
CTTAGCTAGATGTAAATATGGAGATGTGTAGGCCCGCCAGCGACAGAGAGCAGAGAGCCGCCGGCCTCGGCCACCTGCTACGCTATTATTTGGTACGTGACGGAACACAAACGACTCTCGAGCGAGCCGTCGACGGAACATACGTAAAGGATGGTGCACAGATCGATAGAAATTCATATTACTATTAAGGCAGCCGTTCATAAACTTACTACGTGAAATTTCTTACGCATGCCTCATAATTATTACGACCATAAATATTAGATATATTTTAGATATTGAGAATACAAAGTTACAAATAAATACCCAACAAAGATAATTTGAATAAGAACATAAGGAACACTACAGCAGCAATCAAATTGCGAACACATTTTGTACTACATAAAAAATAATACACAACCCTTTGCGCGAAAAGACTGAAAAGTTCAACTTTTAAAGTCACTATGAAACTCGGGCCCTAGTATGAAATGCGATACAAGGCATTCCGTGCGTTCGAGGCGTGCCGCTTATATTTGTAGCGAAGATATATTGATCCCGCAAACGCAAGGAGATGCCTCATAGTACGACCCTCGTGTCACTTTCAGTTAATACTAGATCTTTAGAATAGATTTCCCCATCACAGAGATTTGCACAGAAAATTTTTTTTTTTTTTCGTTTTTAATTTTTATTTAATATATTTAGCCTATTGATATAATTATGACATAATTTTAGTATCTGCTTATGACTTAAGTGTTCCAATACAAATATCAAGGAGAATTAATTATTAATATTATTGGTGTAACCTGAGACGAGACATCCTAAGTCTACGCTAAACTTATCAATTAGTTATGTTGATATTGTTACAATGAAATACGTTGCTGAAACATGTTTTACAAACTACATTGTACTTTAACTCAAAGGTGGTACCGAAAAATATTTATTTTTTTATTATAAAACAACGCCAATCACTATTTTATTTTAAAGAGACGTCACTCACTATAATACTAAAAAAGGCAATCAATTTAGTATTCATTATTATGATAACTTAATGTTTTACAAATACCAAACTTAACGCACATCAAGGGAATCACGGATATGAATACAAACAAAATAATTCGAATTAGAAATGTAGACGATATGCAACGTTTTAAGATCAATCGTTAAGGAAATCAAATGTTCGGATGACATCGGTGGTACTCATGTTTGTTGCGATCAGTCTCCAGCCGGGTGGCGCGATGTCACGGTACGCCACGCAGAGCGCTACATTCACTTACATTCGTAAATCATCGGATCATTGGGATCGGTACACTACACTGTGTAATTATGGTGGGCTTTTTTATACACTAATTAAGCTTGTTCGTTTTGTACAACATAAACCGACAACGGTACATTCCACTCGTATAATGGTCTTTAATGTATTCCAGCTCGATACATCACTAAAGTAAAAAAATATACGAAGCAGTTAAATATTATGTCTCGTCACATAACAATGTGCCGCTGGCAGTAGGAGACCTCTAATAAAATAAATATTCTCATCCGACTCACTGGACAATATTAAAAATATTTTCTTAATCACAGATATCAGTCTGTCAAAATTTAAATTAAGTATATTTCAGAATTGGATTAGTCGTTCCTCACTTACATAGGATTATTCAAGTACAAGTACAATCAAGGTACAAAAGTGACTAATATAAGACCGCAGAGTATTGATTTGACGCCAATAGAAATATGTCACTATTGAGTGGTTATTAGTACTTTAGTGGTACATTAACAAATTTGGTCGTTCGAACTAAGCGATTACGTATATATCAAGCACTGCCGTCGAGACCGATAATGTTCTCTTATAGTACAAATGAACATTGAATATAAACAATTTGACACAGGTACAACAGAGATCTAATGAAAGAATAATACAAATATAAACTAGTTTCATATAGGATATGATCTTTAAATTATGCTCGATTATATCACGCGGCGATACATCAATGCGAGAGAGACTAGAGAAGCAGTGTCTTGTAGTTAGCGAGCAGCAGTCTCGAGTCTACTGCATCAATTAACTGTTGGTGGGGAGGGGGTTGGCCTTGATACACATACATATATACATAAACGCTACATACGTACTCATCGATCAAATGCAACTTTTCACGAGTGTGAGATTTGCGCGCGCGCACTCCGTACACTACCGTACGCGCGCCCTTTGTACGCAACTGAGCTAACGGATAAATGACGACTTACTGCTCTATTACAACTATACATAATAGCAGTTTAAAATATTCTCAGCAATCACATTTAGTTAAATTACCACATAGACAATTTAGCTTAGTTCAACATTTTTATCAATGGCCCTCTGTTTACACGTAAAGTCACTCAGTACATCATTTTTTATTATTTTGTTTATAATCAGTTGTTTGTGTTTTATCAAGAACACCTTTATCTTACAGCTATATATTCCAATAATACAAAAATCCATTCACTATAATTAAGGTAAATTTTAGATATTTAAACACTAAAATGTAAAATATGAACATCCTAAATAAACTCTGATATTCCAATTTTTAGGCATTAGCTCAATTAATTAAATATATGATTGAGTGACTATGAAAAAAGAGAAATAAATGCATTATAATAATACTACCCAACCATTCCCTTGTAAAGTTTGACAGGGTCCAAGCTGCTCGGGCCGAACTATCGTTACTGCTACACACTACGTCAAAGCCTTCGTTATTTTATATTTGGTATTCACTTATTCGCACCACATAACAAGACTAGAGGAATGATTGCCTCTGTGTCGACGTCGCGCGTGTCGCCATCTCAACACGATCCTTCGTACATAAGGAAGACTAGTTTCTTTGTAGATATCACCTAATGTGTTCTATTGTATCGAGACATCAACGTCCCAATGTACAAAAATATATATAAATAAAGACAACAAGCAAAACTTTAACCTTAAGTTAAATTAAAAAGGCCCTCTTGAACATCGTACACTATCACTAGGTAAATTATTTCGAATATAAGTAACTTCGTCAGTTGTTTATACGCGTTATCAACCAATGGAAAATGATAATGTCTTTTAGTATGCATAAGTCAATATTCAGCTCATGAATGTGAAAGAAATAGCTGCGGTAACTGCGTAAAACGAATCTGAGTAAAATTGGTCCCTATGTGATACACAGTTGAATCAAGGTGTGCCAGACAAACAGAGCGACGACTGTCTCGTTACCGCTGCGTCGCCCTTGACAAACAACGCTTTTACAAGCACGACTAAATTAATCGTTGTACGAAACATGTATCGAATCTAACTTGTATACTGTTCGAATAGAGGAAACTAATGAAGCTACTAACATACCATCGAAGTTAAAGGGACGGTAGAGTGATAAGCGAAGGGAAGCTAAGCGCGCAGCGCGCTATTAGGCGGCATGGGTCCTACGCCATAGAAAATGCAATTATCAGCTATGGTCAAGTATATTAAAAGCTAATTGGGAGATTACAAAATAACTTTAGAATTTTATTCCACACTAAGGATAGATAATAAAAAAATATTAAAATTAACAACAATATTATGAGCAAACTACTTGAATAGTTGAGCTAAAATAACACCAGAGCAGCTTGGATGGGCGACAGCGACCTAAGCATCGCCGACATTTAAATGGCTCCTATTTGTACGATCAATATTTTGTTGTGATGTCAGAGATCCACGCAATAGTATGTAAACAACACAAGCGGTCGTCTAATGGCTTACAGACATCGACTTTGGCATTCAAGTGTTATGGAATATGCGAACGTTTGACGCGCGACACACGCGCTATCAGCTGACACAGTAAACAGATAATTTTTATGTTACACGTTAATTCGGGTAAACTTCATGAAGAACAAAAAATAAATAGATAAAAATATTTACATATACGTAGGGTATACATAATCATATATATATATATATATACATAAAATGTTGATTGATGAAATAACACTTACAATAAAAGTAAAACATAGCTAAGCTCATTAATGATTACACAAGGCGTGGGCGCGAGCCCCGCTGCTCGCAGCCTTATATTGTCTACAGCTAGTCACAGAGCGGTGCCTAGCGCACAATTCATTACAATACATTTTTGAAAGGAAACGATTACACCTGCCATCGGTTACGGTAACGTACCACAGTTCATTGAGGCACAATCATTGGTTTCTTTAATTGCTTTTCTTTATTTTTATTTTTTTTTGTTTTTTTTTCTTTATTATTTCCATTACTTATATTTAAATCTATGATCGTTATTATAATTACTTTAGGTACGTAAATTTATTCTAAATAACAGAAACAAATCACGAAAAATGTTATTAAAAGAGAAGCGTGAAGCGTATTAAACTTTTACGAATATAATTCCACAATATATACATATTACAGTATAGACGTACGATATAAATACACAACAACATAATAATATAACACAGACTAAATTGCACATGGCGCAATAATTGTGTGCAGGAAATAATGATGCAGTCATTGAACCGAGAGGAGATTCAGTTAGCGCGGCGCGTGGCCGCTTCTCACAACCTTTGGCGCTGCGCGGCGAGCGCCGATACACCTCTATAACACCACTATATACCACTATACCGACACGACTACACATTTAAAATACGTCCACTTCACAATATCTATACCATTTATTTAAGTACTGATAACTTTAACTGACTAAAAAACTTCAAGGCATAAAACTTCTTTCGACTTTAATCTATGGATGACGTATTCTAAAGGGCACTGGTTTATTATACTCTCCGTTTGATCAGATTTTATAATTTAAAAAATGGAATAAACCTTATAAAAATTAAATATGACATTTTATTGCTGTAAAATTTAAATTTGCACCAGAGTAACCAACTGAGATTTAGGCGTTATCGAATGTTGGTGTAGAATTGGACAGAACAATATTATTAAAAATAATACCTATCACACTTTATTAATTCTATCAATCGGTAAAAGAAACACCCTCATTACTTAAATTGAGCTTTAACAATACATAGAATTGACATGTGTCTGTTTATACGTGTAGTATTGTTGCATAGACGTAACACGAATGTTATAGGAACATCAGATCATAAACCCGTACCGCGAAAATAATTTCAAATTTTGGAAGAATCTTTATCAATCAGCGAAATGCAATCAATCGTTCCGGACATCTTTGATAATCACTCTTTGGCACCTAACTTTAATCATCGTGAATCTCGATTACGGCTCTTACGCGAAATTAACGGTTCGGTTGCATATACTCGCACGTGTTTGCGTTGATACGAGCGGTGCTTGTGATGACGTTCAACTTAAATTTGAATCCGATACAAATCGCAAAAGGCAGCGAACAATATGCAAAGGTGAAAACGCAACACTGTCGTCGGTCCCTATAGTAAGATAACACGGATGAAATGACAAATGCTAATTATGTTTCTAAATGAACACAGGACACATCGAAACATTTAACACTAACTACTACAGGTCCGAAGCGATCAGAGTAAACGCACGTACTCGTCCAACATCGCGTAACTAACTTAATTATATAATTTGTGAAGAGTACTCGAGCCGGAGCTCGACAAGGTACAGCGAATCACTTACAACTAACTTACGTCTAAAATCGTTTTATCATAAAAACACTGGAAGATGTTCGAAAAAGTTACAATTTACATTATTATAAGTCGGCTGGGGCCTCGAGTCGACCGGCCAGTTCGTAAAGCGTGGTGGGTCCGTCGTTGACGGTCGAGGGCGCAAGCCCGGAGTCTCATCAGGGGCGGAGCGGCGGGCGGCGGTAACGCATGCGTCTACAGGAACTCCCAACACTATTATACTTTGCTCAACCTGTCGTGAGATAAGCAGTCTTATATTTTCTTCGCTTATTTGCATTCATCAGCTATAAAAGAATCGATAACACTGCTTAACTGTACCGATAATAGGCAAGGTTGACAACAAGTGGTGGGATGTCCAAAATGGCAGACGATGCCACCGAACAGCTCGAAGCTGTCGGAAACGTCTGTCCCGCCGCTGCTCTATTCTAATCCCGTAACAATTGGTAATTTTATATTTTGGCAGAGTATCTCTGTGGCACACCATTAATAAATTAAAGTAAATAAAAGTGTAAATAAACTTTATGATAACGAACTTTACCTTACACGTGCAATCGTTGCCGTTAAATATCAGTAGTATGCTTATTGAATTCTACGATAGGACTTAAATTGTAAACTTAAACCTACAGTTATTAATACCGACGAACCTACGGCTACAAGTATATTATTAACAGAATATCTAAAGCATATGTCACTTTGAATAACGTTCAAATTGAGCCTATAGAAAATACCACAAATCTTTTATTTAAATAGATATTGATATGGCTAAATTTAAGTTAGAACTTTATTCTTACCTATACACAAAAGTGTAATATTTAATTACTGTCAATTATAGTACTTTAATAACACTTCTCACAAATGTATGTGTAATATAAAATGATAAAACAATTTTCAATTTATTATATTAGGTTACCCTTACGTTAATCGTATAATCTAGATAATCGTCTCATTATATTAAACATAAAGTGGCACTTCAATCACAAATACTGGAAAAAATTTGGGGAAACGTCAGCTTCGGCGGAGGCCGACCGCCGGCGACCGCGCTACTATGATACTCTCAACAAAATAGATTATCCTTACATTAGGCAAGATATTTTACATCACAGGATTACTGGATTGCAAGGGAGCGCCCCGCCTTGGCCTTGTACTTGCGGCGCGGGGCCACGGGCCCACTCCGTACGCATATAACTATATACTCCTTTGTTTCAGACTATACACGGCTTAAGGAATTAACCGCTACGAGAATGCACTTCAAATCTCAAAATTATACAATTTTGTTTTCTTCGTAAAAATTACAACTAATCGTACAAGTTTGTTAGTGGGCGAAATGCGCTTAAACGTTTATTGCTGAATAAAATATCACTACTGGAAAACGAGGGCTCGATGCGAGTGAGAATTCAAAACAGAAATAAATAATTAAAATACGACAAGTACAGATTAATAAAACGAGAAAATAAAAACGAACACGAAAGAAACTCGGAACGCAACAGCTCGACGGGCGAAACAGCAACAGCCCTCGAGCACAACAAAATAAATATACGCTATAAAATAAGGCCACGGGACGAGTGACTGAGGTAGCCCGCGAGGCAACTACTCTATCTGATACCTACATTATTTGTTTTATTTGTTATTTGGTAGAACGCAGACGCGAACCGCGCGCGGTCTCACCGCCCACGGGCCGCGCCCGCTCGGACCCAACTCTAACGTTATAACCTCGATACACTTTCATTTGCCATTGTATATGTATAATTCTTATATACACTAAATATTCTACATGAACACTTAAAACACAGTAAGATAATATAGTATTGTGGACAGTTGGCTACCGCGACCGCGTCGCGACGCGTACTACAACGCGACGCGACGCGTTCGACACGATCTGACTAGGCGAATAAAATTAGTCGATCCCCGTACGGGGGACGGTAAAGCGTAATTACAACTAGACACAAAGGGCCCCTTCAAGACCTCACGTCGGCGGAGAAGCTATGCTGACCGGCCGCTAACACTATCTTACATATCGAATTCTCGCTAACATACAAAATTACGCACCTCATGATCGACCGGAACGATATAGACGATCGCCGACGAAGTGAGGTCCGGAGCAAGGCCCAGAACTGGATCGACACGAATAAATGTATCTGTTCTATACAAATCGAAGAGGTCCGAGCACTCAATCTCTTCAGTTATCCACAGACAAACATTATACAATAACAGTGGCGAGTTTGAACCGCATCTATTATACAAGTGAACCATAGCCTTTCGCTAACTCGTTATATTATTAAACAACAACTGTTAAAAGTTGTTTTTCAATAATTTATTTGTCTGTGGTGTTACCAAGCTGACAGGCTTAGATTGACTCCCCGCCGAGTAGGTCTGGCGGCAGGAAAGAGTTTAGTGAGGAGGGCGTAGCTCGCTGATCGTGCGAGTCGGGCCAGAGCCCGGGGAATCCACCGCCCCAGCCGTCCTTGCTACCGCCTCCGCCGCGCCAGGCACCACCTCCGCCGGAGCCCAGGTGCTGCAGGATCATTTGAACTTCTGATTCAGCCGGAGATTCGGCAAAGATCGTAGTGTTGCTCAGCACACAGTTGTTCAGAGCCATCTGGGCCTAAATAAGATTATATATGTTAAAGATTATAACTAATTAAGATCTAATGTTATGAAAAAAAAGGCATATAAAAATAGATATTACCTTAGCAGCCTCTTCGCGTGTTGAATATCGTGCGAGGGCAAGCCCTTGGTTTAAGTAGAGATGGAAATTTTGCAGGGGGCCATGTTGAACACAAAGAGTCTTCAAGGTGGAGCCATCGATCTAGAGAAACGATCATTTTTTAGAAAAATAATTAAAACATGTAGTAATTCTATCTATGATCTAAATAAATTTTCTAATTTGAGTTATCAAATGATATATCATCAATATTACGAGTAGTTGCATGTACTGACAAGACGTTATTATTTATTTAAGATTTTTCACCTGAGCAGTGAGGTTTTTCAGCAGCAGCCAGGTGGACGAATGCCAAGAAGATCCGGAGCGCTGCGGCGCATTGGAGTGGTGTTGGGGCCAGGGCTTGTTCAGGCCGGGCGGAGCAGGGCGGGGCTTGGCGCCCCATGCGTCCGACTTTAGAGCGCCCGGCGCGGCACCTGAGCCACCTGCGCCTCCTCCCGGTGGGGCATAGCTCCACGTGGAAGATGACAAAGAGCGTTCTCCCCCGGGTGGGGAAGTCTTGCCGCCCAGCATGTCTGTGTCCTTGATGACAGCGAGCGATAGCGGGGATCGTACAACGGAGCCTGGTGTCATCGCAGGGTCGTCCTCCACGGTTTTCATCTGATTGCCCTAATAGCGTAGTTATGTGAAATGGGATAACAAGCTGTCGACTTCCATAAAAAAATCGAGCCGACTTACATTAAAAACCATTGACATTAGAATAGAGCACAAACAATGTCTTTTAGGAGAAAGGATGTGTGTATATAATATAGACATGTTAATAAATTTGGTGAAAGTAGTGTTTTAAAATATCAAAAAATCCTATTCTGTCATTTATGTGTCAGTAGAATACAAATAGCACTTTTTTATCAATTAAATTGCAATACTTAAATCACCTTAATGCGTAAGGATGTTATTATTGATAAATGTAATTATTTAAATACGAACGATAAGCCATTCGAAAATTGTTTTGTTTGGAAAACTATTATGCGAAATCAAGTATATTAACTGCTCTTAAAAATAGCAAATAATTTTAGAAGCAACTCAACTTTGGGTTATTACATTACATATTTAGGATGATGTTACACCAGCAGTTCACATTGTGAAGTCTAAATAGTTAATCATCTCTAGAATACATTTATTTAAAAAAAATGTAGAGATGTGGGTGACTCACCTTCCAAGGCTTGCCGGGTTCGAACTCCGGCACAAGATCATACACCGCGGGCGGGTGTACAGGGTGCGAGGGCCAAGCATCCTTGCCGTCAGCCACGTCTGCGCCGCTGTCACCCCAACCTTCGTTGCCGCGTCCTACTCCCCAAGTACTAAAAAAATACTCCAGTTGTAAAAATAATGCTCTAGAATCCATGGCATAATTATGGAAACCTACAAGCATTTACTCCTTTAGTAGTGAGTCTACCAGGTATGGTCTGCAGTAAAATCGAGCATGAAATATTTTTAAATCAAGGAAATCCTATTGCCTAACTTAGTTTGTTGTTGTTTATTTATATAATAAAATTTTAAATAATCCATACTAATATTATAAATGCAAAATGCAGTAATAGCATAAATGCCATGAAACTAGCCGGTGGCCGCAACTTCGTTGGCGTGGAATTTGAAAAACGCTGTTTTAGTGGGTTCGATTTCCGGACCGGGCAAAATTTTATAGGGGTTTTACTGAGAGGAAAAATAGCCGTTACTCCGTATATAGACAGCTACCTGGTAGTAAAATATTATTAACATCGATCTAGCCGTTTTGAAGATTACCCGGAACAAACAGACAGACAAAAAATATTTAAACTGCTTTTTAGGCATAGGTAACGTGCAAATAACCGTGTGAGCATGAAAAAAATGATTCTTTTGTTATTACAAACAGACACTTCAATTTTATTTTATTTGTATAGATTTGGTTAAGCGGATGTTCGAGGAAAGGACATAGGTACTCCTATGTCCTTTTCTCGAACTTCCGCTGTTACTTTTTTATCACAAAAATCATACTTTAAGGCGGTGAGACCCTTGGGTAGAAGTTTGTATGGAGAATGAATAACAGCTGAACTGATTTAGATGAAATTTGGTATGGAGATACTTTAGACTCTTGAGAAAAGACAGTCTACTTTTTACCGCAATAATCAAAATATACGGCGGAGCCGCATTTATATACATATATCCAAGACTTTTTAGTAAGTCTACATCACATAAGTTACTTACGAGTCAGGTTGCAGTCCAAGCTGGTTGAGTTGTGGGCTTGTAGTAGATTTGGCAGTTCCCGGTGCACGGCTAAATTCAGAGCCTTCTACATCTTTATCCAGAGAAGGAAGTTTCCATTGGTTCAGACGTGACTGTTGGTTACTGCTGGCACTATAGCCCTAAATCAAAAACATCGATTGTGATTTTCATTTTCTTTTTTAAATTATGAAGTTATTTTAAAACATCAAAACACTGACATTTAAAAATTTTGTTCTCTGCCAAATCTCGAATTTTTTTAAATATTATCCCTCCAAATTATTTGTACATATTTGTCAAATGTATGTTTCCAAGACGAAAATCACCACCTTAGTTTATTAAACAGAGTATATTAAATGTAAGTTTAAACTAGGCGCAGCCATAGCATAATTGTCTTTCTCGGCTTCGGCAAGATAAAGGCATAAATGACAGAAATAAAAAACCCGTTATTAAAAACTAAAGGGATTTAAAAAACCTCTTATAACAGAAACAAATACTTGTATTAAGTTTGGTCAACATAATGGGATGGAAATAGCACAACGCTTATATAAGCAATAATAATATATATATGACATCAATTGGAAAAAAATATTTGAAAATGGATCTCCTGTAAAATTACAAAATTTGCAATTATGTCTTTGTAAGGTGCGATTTGGTAATTTGATAGTGACCCAAAATAAGATTTTTTTTTAATACACTGTGCTTGTTGAAATTAAGCTTTAGAAAAAGACATCTTTACCTAATATATTAAATAAATGGATAGATGTTTGTTAATCAATCACGCCAGAACGGCTTAACGGAATTGAATGAAATTAGACATAGATTCATTACAGTCTAGAATAGAACAGGCTACTTTAAATCTTAGAAAAATTATAAAACCAACATTGCCCAACTCCGGTCAAAAGCTAGTGTTAATAAATACAAATTGAATTATATTAAACTTAATCATCCTCCAACCAAGCTAATTGCATTACTTTTTCTATTATATGCTTTAATAATAAGAAACTAATTTAATATAACATAGTTATTCAGATTTTAAACATTTAAATGTCAAAAATAAAAATATTTAATCAGATCACACAGATCTGATTAAAGAATATTTATAAGTTGTGTTTATTAACTTATAAATTCTATCATGGCAGATTTGTAAAATCATAGCGACTTACTGTCTGTGAATCTTTAGAGATGCTAATTTCGCCAAAGCTGTTTTGCAAAGGTGAAAGGTGGTCATGGCTCTGCTTGAACAGATCTGAGCTGCCAGCCTGCTGCTGCTTCATGTATAAAGCTTGCTGAGTAGCGATCTGGTTCTATACAAGAAAATACATCAATTAGTATAGCATCTACAAACTAAATCTAGAATAGAAGTTTAGCTTTAAAATCTTTTCAAGGTAAACCATACAGAGAAGACTGGCCCCCTGATAGGCCCTGATTGTCCTGAAGGGACACAATGAAATACTGCCCTTTCAACACCAGGCTACTGGTAACCTCGCTCATTCAGTCAAAAGGAACTAAACAACTACTTTTTTCTGTTCAACTCTCTTGTTATCACACTGGTCAGTCAAGCTAACTTAATGTCACGAAGCAAAGTTCTCTCAGAGGAAAATATTCATAGACACAAAACGCTGAAATGGGTACAATGCATTAGACCTTGGTTTATAACAAAAATAACAAGTTTGCCTTTAAGAATAAAATGCGGCACCTGAGTAAAAAGAAAAGGACATAATGTCTATAAAATTACTTGAAGAGCAGTAATCTGCTGCTTGGCCTTATTTATTTGTACGGTGTACTGCAGCACAAGGGAAGAATGTCCCTTGGACATCGCAAGCGAGTTTTGTTGCAGTAGTTGCTGGAGTACTTTGATCTGTAAATAAAAAAAGTATTAAATTCATGTGATACTACTGTTTCACTGAAATACAAATAAATTACATACATAGTTTCATACAGTTATACCTATATTAAATGGCGTTACTTGCAATAACCTTACAAAGTCTATCTAAACCAGTTGGGTTTGATTCCAACCCAGGACAAATATTTGTATGATGAGCATGATCATTTGTTCTGTGTCTACCCAGACACTTTACAGATGAATTACACCCTTAACTTTTCTATAACATTATTGTACTTAGAAATTTTTAAATATGTTTATCTTCAATTTGATTACCATAGCACAGTCTGTCTAGTTTGAGACCAGACTGAAGTGTGAGAGATGTGTAAAGTTATTTTTATTAATTCATTAATAAAACTTTTACTTTTTATTTTTTAACTAACTCCAAAAAAGTTTCCTAATTTGTTGCTATATCAGTAACCGAAAATAACTGTCTCATCTAAATAATTCTTCTATTATTATATATCTTCTATTATTCCACTATTATATATAACAAATATTTGTTGCCTAATTGGCCCTATTCTTATCAGGATCTTGGATTTTTTAAATCATGTATTTCTGTCGAAAAGCACTAGAGTAGTAGAATTGATGATGAATACCACAGATGGTCACCAAAATTTTTTCATAATAAATATGTCACAGATTACGATTCGATTATATGGTTGCTAAGCAATTCATTCTTATCACAATGCATAAGTTGACGTATTTGTTCCACATGGTTATTGTAATAATTTTTTATATCATTTGTTTTTGGAATGGAATTGATTCCCAATATACAGCTTCAAAAAGTTGCCTAAGGCTATTGTACCATATATAAATTCATAATCTTAGAGTCAATCATTTAAGGAAGAGTGGACGGGAGTTTGTTTGCCCTTTCTACTCATAACTTTCTGTTATGATTCATCATGAAGTAATTATTTTTGAGAATATTAGTAGCAGGTAATTAAAGTCATAGATGCAACAGTCACTCATGAATTCAGATCATAGCCATCCCAACATTATATATCTCATGACCTCAAGATTTTTGTACAAAAATATAACACTCCAATCACAATCAAATTCCTCTTTACAAGGATTAAAGTACCATTGAGGGTAGATCTTTAAGTGTTGAGATAAGAGTTAAAGTTACCTGTTGCAGCAATTGGTTCAAAAGAACGAGCGTCTGAGGCGCGAGAGGTTGATTCAGTATCTGGTGGTTCAAATAGCCTGCTGACACTGCCATCTGTATTTGTTGAACGAGCATGCGAAGCTGTGCCGCGCTTGGTTGTCCGCTGTTACCAGTGCCGCTAAAAATAATACAGAGGTATTAATCTGGATAAAAACACTTCTTTTTATATAGTTATTTTTATATAACTTCTTCAGTTTTATATAAAATATCTTAAATACCTATTAGGATTGTAAGTTTGATGATGAGGAGCCGATTGCGGTGGAGGCTGGTTAAGTAACTTTTGTACAACAGCAGGTGATACTGGCACTGTTGGAGGTGGCTGGAAAGGCCCACCGTGGTGACCGCCAAAATGTTCATCCCGACGCCAACCATCGCCTCCTCGCGCGTTTGCTAGTATGTCTAAAGCCTCTTCAGCATTCATATCGCGACTACGAAGGGCGGCCTCAACCTCCTCTTTTTTGAATCCCATCTCCACCAGGAATCTAAGAAATATTCAATTTGATTAATTTAAATAAATTAAATAAATAGCCAATCACTTCTTAATTATTTTTTTTACCTGAATTGCTTGCTGTTCCACACCATTTCTTTAGGCAGCTGCTTGCCCAGTGGGCCTTGAGGTGGTTTTGGTCCACCCCATTCACCAATGTCATCAGGCCAAGCGCCACTAGGACCAGAGGGTTTTTGTTTAGGCACAGCCCATAAGGCGGGGCCTGAGGCATCAGGCCAAGTCGGCGCATCACGTTCAGGCCAAGCCGGGGCGTGAGGTTCCTCCCAAGAGCCGTTGCGTTGACCATGAGCTCCCCACACTGCGTCTGGTTTAGTAGGTGTGGGTGGCATGCGTTGAGGACCAGGAGGACCTTGAGGTCCTCGTGTGGTCATTCCGCCCATGCCTCCACGCTGTTGAGCCCAAAGCGATGTGCCATCATCAAAACCACCAGGAACACGTCTTGCCGCCGGTGGGGATGGCTCCTCCCATCCACTTCCTTTAATCGGATCCTTAGGTCCTTGACTGCCCCACTGGTTAACACCACCACCGGGCATCATCTTATTCGGTCCAGCTGTGTGCTGATGGTGTTGGCTCCACATGTCACCGTTGAGGCGACCAGAAATCCCTCCTCGTAAGTCGTGACGGGCGTCTTGCTGCTGTGACCGCGGGTCTGGTGTACGGTGGGGGTCGATTCTAGGATCAACCGGTCGGTGGGGCTCTCCCCAAGCATTCCAGTCATCCTTCTTAGGCACGGCCCATTGTTGTGCGTGTTGAGGTGGACCCGCGGGCCATTGCTGTGGCGGAGGTGGTCCAGTCCACACATTAGTTGAATCAGCTACATCGTCATCTTCACCCCATGTCCCGCCAATGTTTGTTGTCGGTGTATGACCCCATGGAGTCTTGGCAGCTGGCTGCGGTGGTGGTTGACCACCATTCCTCAAGTTAGCCTCCCACAAGTCGGTTCCGAGGAATGCCCCATTATTGACATTTGGTTTCCAAGCTGGTGGACCACCAGCGGTAGGTTCCGCCTTGGAGCCTGGCTCAGGCGATCCAGGTACATCCCAGTTGGTGTCTTGATTTACGTGTTGCTAAAATATTCAAGATTCATTAACATACAGAAAACTTGTTTGAAATAAGGATTTAATAGACAACTTTGCTATTTTTAATACTTACACCTCCCCAGCCATCCTGGCTGAACAAAGCCTCTCTCATAGAATTAAGTTGCTCAATCTTTGCTGAGGAAGTACTGTTAGCGTTATTGCCATTGTTTCCGTTGCCGCCGACGGAGGGCCCATTAGAATTGGCAGATGAATTTGGGGGATTAGCACCGCCATTGTTCCCATTGCCGCCATTGTTTGTACCTAAAGGAAATGTATTTATAATAAAATAACCGATTTTAATGAAATAAGCTAAAAATTTACTTAAACAATTTAGCTAAATTGTCACTAAAATGTTTATTTGAACTGACCATTGCTAGTAGGCGCACCGTTATTGTTGGATTGCGAATTTGGCATGTTTGGTGGAGAACTCTGCCAATTTGCAGACGCGGCACTTGTCGGAGGCATTTGATTACTGTTGCCCTTGTTGCTATTCACTGCAAGAGACAATTCCAAGATTCATAAACACCTGGACAAAATGCGAACATACATAATGGTATCGTAATCTAATCACCATAATTATCGTTTGCCAACAATAGAAGCAAATTTTATTTTGATGACTTCACCTTTATTAGCATGATGATTTTAAAACAACTTACTGTCCGCTTGAGAAGTGGGCGGCCGCTGTGCCGCATTATTCCATTGTTGAGTATTGTTTGTTGCATTATTGGTTTGGCCACTGGAGTTACCTCCCCAACTTGCAGCTGCCAATAAAAAGTTTTTTACTAACTACAATCACAAATTGTCATTAAAATATACATTGTGTACTTAAGAATCTCAAGCTACTGGAGAACACTTTTAAAGAGAGAATTGTCGATAAAATAGACAATTCATAAATACAGTAGCAATTATCAATATTAGTTGTAAATGGTTAATAATGTTGTTTAGATTACATTGTTTCAAATAATTAATGATGTAATTAAAAGAAAATAGGGGACAGATAATGCAGCATCATTTTGCTTATTTGTCCCTTATGTTGACTGTCTTTTTTTATTACTATTATTGAATTAAGCAAAAATTTCTTACCACTGTTATTAGACGTTGGCGGGCTGCCCCAGCCGGTAGCGGCATTCAGTGAGCTTTCGCCTCCTCCACGCAGACGCAGGCGCTTCAGCACACCCCAACTGTCCACTTCGTGAGTTTTCATCATGTCTTTAGTTATTCGATCCTCGTTTTTCGTGAGTTCCAACATAGCATCGAAGGTGAGATCACCGTTTGCAAACGTTCGCAAAGTCGTCTTACTGGCAGGTTTGTCGTAACCAACATCCGATTCATTATTGTCATGGTATGTCTTTACAGACTTGTCTTCTTTAGTGATTCGAGTTTTCGTTTTGGATATCATATTATGAGCAGACTTGTCGTTTAATAGTTGCGTATCGCAAGGCTCATCTCGTATAATACAAACTGAGGATTTAAAAGCGTAATCAGACTTGTTCATATGCTCCGGCGCACCAAACGCCATCTTATACTTTAAGTTAAAGCTACTGAAATATGGGTCACTGTATGAGATACCCTGGACTGTTATGGCGTTAATCGTTAAAGGAATGCAGTAGTTAGGCGTATCGCCAATCATTTGGTTTTGTTGGACACTATCAACAAATTCTATATTATAAATATTTAAATCTACCATTTTTACACTAGCTTCATGACTTTCATTCTTCTCTTCAACTCGCTTAAAAGCACCAAAATTATTTGTGTTCACCACCAACATTGAGGTGGAGTAATTACATTGCATTGGTTCGGTAACAGTATTAATATTGGAGTAACAATTATCCTTAATTAGATGTCGAACACATAATATTACAGAAACATTAGACATCAGACAATTATTATAAATAGAATAATTTTCTACAGTTTTCACCTAACATTATACTTATTTTCACAGATAGCATATTGTTTCAATTATAGACTAAGTAACAATGGTTCGTAGTGATGCAGTCAATTAAGCAGGTAGCAGTGTTTAGTGCCTCTATGACAGAGGACAGGGTGAGATCACCGCTGGAAGCTGCTGCCGTGGACTCGCCTCCTAGCCCCGAGTGGCCCAGCCCTATGAACAATGGACATTCCTTCAGAATATAATAATACTAATTGACCACATAATGACAATGATTATGGTATATAATAAAGTTTTACACTTTAAAAAAAGTAAATTATACTTAATGTGCAAAGATATTGTTTTAAGAGCCTTGCTAATGAAGATATTCAAAATTCATTTCTACTTAGCATGTCACACTTAATTTTTTTGGATTCCATTACATAAATATATATAAACTAAATAGCATAATGTGTATCATATTACGTTGGCTTCCAGCAGTGTTTCTTTTTCTGGATTATACTCATTAATCACTTCCAATTTACCATTTAAGAATATTTATAGCTTTTTTGGTATAATTTTGTTCTCTTAGAGAATTTTACCGACTTCAATTAGAATAATCAATGTTCTCCTTAATATATTTATACTCAGAACAAAACTTCAGCACATATTTAGAAAAATTAAAGAACTTTTCCATGTTAGATACATTGTTTTGTGTTTAGGGTAGTTACATTAGTTCAAACTTTTTTCTTCTGTGCGAGTCCATATAATAAGTGGAGAACTATGTCGATTCTTGTAAATTTTGTCAGGAAAATCAATCAATCAAAAAGAAATCAATTTTGTGTAATAAAAATGGTATAAAATAGATAAACACTCTCAATTGACTGTTTTAGTACTTATTCATCAATATACAATTACTTTAGTGAAATCTAGTGAAATAAAGTAACATTTGTGTTCAAGATCTAGAAGAGCTAGTTTGTCAATGTTTATTTATTTCTTATAATATAAAATTTGGCACCTTTAATTTACGACGGATTAAACAGCTAGTCAAGTAAAAGGTAGAATGCAAAATAGTAGCCATACCTATTTATTATTTAAGTAATTGATTTGAAGACTATATTCTATGGCAGTTACCTTATAGGACGGACGAGAGGCTGAGCTGTATCACAGATAATGCGGGCTCGGCAAATCCTTTAGAGCAGCTTTGCAGGCGGCTCGAACGTTTCAGATTATCTGCACACAGAAGATTTAAGGTTCTTAACATCTTATTAGTGTTTGCTGTAACACCAAATACTATCATTGATACTTAAATATATTTTTTGTATTTTTTTGAGGTTATTTCAAGGTCCACGAAATAATACAATCTGAATGAAGGATGGCAATAACGTAGATGGATACATATTATCACAGGCCATGATGACATCAATGTAAACTTAACAATGATTTTAGTCGCAGTGTTATGATACAAACAAGTTTAGGACAATTACACGAAAATCATGATATTTCACAATCCACCAATCCAAAATGTATTCAATGTAACTTCGACGCAGGTAGGTACTTACAGAGCACATCGTGATTGCTTTCATACGTTAAAATATCACAATTCCAATTATTTCCAATTACAATTTTCACATTCCTAAAAAACCAATAATCTCTTCTTACATTATATACATAACTATTTGTATATTTCGGCCTTGAGACTCGACGACTCGATGTTGAATATCTACAGTCGTATACATGTATCTATCTATGCTATATCATCCACAATCTATATCTAGAGTGAAAGTTAGCACGACCCATATCCAACAAATTAAGCAAAGATTTTGGAAACAAATTTGTATTTCTCATGAACAAAGACTTTAAAGACATAAATATTGCAAAACTTCCTCAAAAATCACACTTTAATCAAGCAAAAATACATAAAATCTTACGTGACACGACCGAGCGCAACGGTGTTATATTACTAGGTGGAATGAGACAGAAAATTAAACATGTCGCTGACATCCCCTTTGTTAGAGGAAGAAAAAACATACGCCTGAGAAAGCGATGCCATAAATGCTCAGAACGATCAACGACGACATTATGTACTATTTCTAAAAAGTAACATAATTCTGTTCTTACCTCGGTTTTTAATGTTGTTGGCACATAAACTTAGAGATTTATACAAAATCACAATCCCAAACCCCCGAGAACACGGCTTCGACGGCTGGATGGAATGATTTCGTCGTCGGGGTTCGCACGGAGAGCTGCGAAGCGCTACTAATGCAAAACGTACGTTTACTTTACTGGAATACTGAGAGTTGACGTATTTTTAACGAGGCCGGGTAATAGCAATTTACTATACATATACATATATATATATATATATATATAACATTCAGTATGCGGAGCGGAGGGTATTATCTATAGCATCTATCTATAAATGTGTACCTACAATAATACCGTACGAATACTTAAGTAGGTAGCTACCCATTGGCTATTTTTATACCAAGTTTAGCTTTATATCAGACCTATTAAAACGATCATGATCGGTAGAATGGTTACTTATAGAAAATGTATTGAACAGGTAAAAGAAGAATAATACCTATTAGTTCCAATAATACCAATTATATTAACTATCCTCTAAGTGGTTCTAAGCCTCTTAAGGTACCAATCTACGTAAAGTTCAAGTATCATAAACAATTTTTTTGCCACACGCGTCATTAGAATTTTGTAAAAAGAGATCTAGATTGTTTTTATTATAAAAAATAAAGTAGTTATGAACTGTATAAATAATTAGGTATGTTTGTTGTTAAACCCCAATTTTGTTACTGTTTTTATTCATATTTTGTGAGAGTGTCAGTGTATTTGAATTACATTCTTCAGATAAAAAGGAATAAAACCTAGATAATGTCTCCTGCGATCTTGAATAAAGAGATTTGAAAAGTAAATCATATAAGACTAAATTTAAGCAATTATTAAAATTTGGAAATGAAACTAATATTATAACATTGATAAAATCAAGACAATAAAATGAAAACGTACCATCAATCGCGTTTTACTGTCTATTCTTACAGTAGCAACACAGTCGATGCTGGAAAATTCTCGTTTACAATAAATATTGACAGTACCTACATAGAAATAGTATGCCATTTCTAATATTCTATGAGTATTGTTTAGTTCATAAGAACTAAACCAACTGTTCGTTAGAAATCGAACCGCGAATATTCAATATAACTTTAGAATTTATCCTTATTGTAACTTTGTTGCATGTACGGAATGGAACGTTTTTCATTGTCATTCGGAATGCTTAGGTACGTTCATACCTAGGGATGTTAGATTGTGATGAGCCAAAACTGGTACAGATGTTACTTAAAGGCTCTAAAAGTTGGTACACACACAATAACGTAATATTAATAATAATGGAATGGAACGTTTTTCATTGTCATTCGGAATGCTTAGGTACGTTCATACCTAGGGATGTTAGATTGTGGTGAGCCAAAACTGGTACAGATGTCGCTTAAAGGCTCTAAAAGTTGGTACACACACAATAACGTAATATTAATAATAATAATAAATCGTATATTTTGTATCTTCTTTTAAACGAAATTTTGAATTATTGAAGAAATGCTTGATTATTTGAAAAAAAAAAACATACCTGATAAAAAATTAACAATAATAGTTATTATATATGGTGACGGATTAAGAATACGGAATGTCACCACTCCATTTCATCCCGTGGGTGTCGTAAGAGCCGACTAAGGGAGCAAACTACGCAGCACAACAGCACTGCAAAGAGAAGGAAAACTTGAAACAAACCCTATACCAACCCGTCTGGCCAGCGTGGTATAGTAGGCCAAAACCTCCTTTCTAAGGAGAGGCCTATGTCCAGCAGAGGCTGCTATAGGCTGTTGATGATATATATATTATAACTAATAATGTCTATACATCATTTGAAAAAAAAAAACAACCTTGAGTTACATTGACCGAATTGCAGGGCTCACCCTACCACGTAACATTTATCATAGACATACAGAACAACATAAGCATAAACGCAATTACACTATCATAAAAATAATTTTACACAACACTCGTATTCGTCCTAAGTGGGAATTGAACCCACGACCTCCGGCTTCACAGTCATTTATCACATTTATCTAAACACTTAAGTTTTGGAAATAGTTATTTATTACTTCTTAACACTACTCAAGACATTCACGGCACTTATGATTTTTACATTATAGTGTTGAGTGATGTGGGTCGCTCCAGAATGAGCGTATAGTAAGTACGTTAGGTTAGTTGGTCCATGGCCCCCTTACAGCCTGCGCGTTCACGTGTTATTTTTGACATTCCATCTTTATTTTAATTAAGTACATTCAAACAGTATTATATAAATAGTATAAAGTGTTGTATATGGATAGTTTATTCTAAGTCACGTTGTGTAAATTGTGTGTCTCTTGTTTGTACTCCTTCTGTCTTTTAAATAGTATATCGTGTTGTGTACAGACCATATAATTATACCAGTAAGTGGATATTGACTTTTATTTATATTCACCCGTAAGTACACATACAGCTCCACGTTACTATAGGATTATTATTTTATTTTTTCACAAAATCATACCCATCATTGATGGATAATTCAGTCGATTGATAAGGTTAATCTGAAATAAGTTACTCAATGGGTCAAAAATAGATATCATTATGAACAGTAAATTCTTACAATAATCAATGTTGTAGCTATGACGTACAACAAGATATATAGAGACAAGAACAAAAATGTATGATCAATGTAGAAAGGTGGTATTATTCCGTACTAACACAATATTTAGTTGGTACATGGTAGAAGACCCTGAAAATGGTACGTATACCAGGAAATTAGAACCATTTCAGAAAAAGAGAAAAATAAATTTCTGTAAGAATGCTTCCTCAATATTTGAAAAAAACCCAGCTAATACGAATAAAACACATAATTTGTTTATTTTGTAATACATTGCAAGACACATTTTTTCACTTTTTCAGTAAAATTAACTTCTTCAATAGGCAAGATGTAAATACAAAGAAGAAAAAAGGTTTATTGTAGCAAAACAAATAAAACGTACCACGCGCCTTCGGCAGTTGACTGATTACGTTTTACTTGTTTGTTGCAAAAACTATTGCATTTTATGAAATTCTAATGATAGTGCAGTTAGTTTCGAGTAGGGTGCTGTTTTTCCACTGCAAAAAGTACGAAATTCGAAGTATTTCAAGTGATATAGACGTAAACTAAGAGGATCCTGTTTTAATAATAAATAATTTTGGAAAGTGCTATTTAAGATACGTCCATTGGTATTTTTTTTTATTTCTCAAATTTACAGGGGGGGGGGTCGAAAATTATGGTAATCATTGTTTTGGTATTGGTTGTTTATACATTTCATGTCTATGTTGTATTCTTGAAAAATATATATGTATATAATACGTATATAATACATGTATATATAATACGTGTATACGTGTATATAATACGTGTATAATAAGTCATAAAACGTGTTCGTCTAGTACTTAAATAATTATATTCTACATCTAATACATACATAAAATTATTGTCTATGCTTGCATATAAATGAAAACATGTACCTAAGTGGCTATGTATTTTCATTTATACGCAAGCAATACTTATTAGAGTAGTAGATATTTCTCAACTAATAACAAAATAATAATCACCAGAAAACATACAAACAACTTGTTGACAGTAGACGTCGAGTGAAATTTGACCTCACGTTTTGATCCACCAATGGCGTTGCTTTACAGAAATTTTTGAAGGGATTTGAAAAGGCCACTTTTTGATAATTAAATTTCTCTATTAACACTGCAACTTTCGGCTTAAGGAAATATACTTTGTCAGGTGCAGCAAAAATTAATTAAAGTTTAGAAATAAAAATATTTTGTCCATTTTGAAGTCAAGCATATATTCCATTTTTTTTTTATTAGATCTTGAACAGTACTGTTTAAGGTCTAATAAAAATTTTTTAGTGACGCACGCAAATAGTGAAATTTGCTGATATAATTGATTCTTATATTATTATGAACTAGCTGAGACCCGAGGTGTTACCCGCGTTTGTTGTTATAACCGCGGGCAACGCCGCGGAGCGAAGCTAGTCTAAAAAGAGTAGCCTAAGTTACTCCTTATGTCATAAGCTATCTGCCAGTGAAAGTCCCGTCGAAATCGGTCCAGCCGTTCCGGAGATTATCCGGAACAAACAGACAGACACATATCACTAGCGTTAGGCCAACCCAGTTCCATATTTCAATGTGAATGTGTGGCAATAACTTACGCTGCCACAACGGCCATGTCAAGGGGTATCAAGGACTACAACATCCAAATAATATCCGACAGCATGACCGTCTTAAAGGCATTGGAAGGCAACACAATGACCTCTGGTATTGTCTTCGAATGCCACCAAGCACTGGAACAGCTCGCTATATTGAATGGGGTAATCCTCCAATGGATTAAAGGGCACAGTAACTCACACGGGAACGATGCCGCAGATGAGTTGGCAAGGAGGGGCTCGGCAACCCCAACCTCTGGCCCAACCCCACTCCGTTTAACCGTTTAACCAATCGTTTAACCAAATACGATGCTGGGTCAGGCAATGGACCTGTGAAGCACACAACCGGAGGTGGAAAAACTCACCCGGCTGCAGACAGTCCAAACTGGTGCTGAATCAAGTCACACCACGACTCACCTGCAGACTGATCAGTCTTAGCAGACCGGAAATCAGAATGGTTGTCGGAACTATTACAGGACATCTAGCCCTGAACCGACAACTATTCATAATCAATACGACGGACAGTCCCCTGTGCAGGGGATGTCTGGAAGCTGAAGAAACGGCCGTCCACGTAGTCCTGGAATGCGAGGGAGTGGCCACACAACGAGCAAGTATCATTCCTGATATAAAGTCGCTCCTAGAAGCCTGTGAACGCCCCAGGAGGCTTCTGCGCTTCTGGAAGGAGCTTGGCTGGCTCACCTAGTCAACCAATACGCGACGCATAAAGGACCACTCTGAGTCTAAATGCGGAAACCGAAGCCCACAAACAATACCAATACCAATACCAAACAGACAGACAGACAGACAAAATTGTAAAAAATGTTATTTTGGCATATGTACCGTGTAAACATACATATGCATTTAGTAAAAAGCGGTTATTTTAATATTACAAACAGACACTCCAATTTTATTTATTTGTATAGATATAGATGTATAGATGAGTGAGAGGTAGGTGTGCCTAAACTCTAACCAGTAGGTACTGATAGTCACTATGAAATTCAGGGAGAACTATTTTAGATAATCGAACAGAGCTTTGTTTAGTCTTACGTGGCCTCCGAATCACAGTTATTGAACTTCTCTTCCCAGACGATGGCCAGTAAGCTGCATGCCTTCACCACCAAAGGAAAATATATAAATCCTCAAAATGGACGCGTGCGGCATAAGCTTCTACGGCTTGCTCCGACACAGATTCGATTTCAGTCTGTAGGTCATCAAAATCGGTGTATAGTTCATCAAACTTACTAAAGCGCTAAGTTTTAAGCTCGAGACGGCGCAGCTCGGATCAGTTAGAAAAGCCTTGACTGTTACAGGAATTTGAGAAACACAAAATGGTATTTATATACATCTATTGAAAAAGATATATACCCGCACCCGACACGGCGTGCGGGTTTTGGTCGGTTCGAGTTCGACATAACCACCGGTGGGTGGTATCAGAGGGGTGTATTTCCGCACAGACAGAAAAAGAGTGGACATTACAGTTCTTTCACTTTTTTTGAAACTGCAGCACTGAATGTGTCAAAATAATGTGTCAAATCCGAGCACTCCACCACAGAGTATATTGAATAGTATGTATACCCCACTTCAAGCAGCTGCCAAAAGTGCCAAAGCCGTCGTTGACGGTATACGTATTAAACGTATGATAAAGAGAGCTGACTGAAATCTGTGTATTGTGGTTGACGTCACTACTGGTCTCTTTCTTATTTATTGTAGGTGTTCAAATGGATCAGAAAAAATGTTTAAATGTTGTATAAGATATTAGGCTGCAATGAGGTTTGATAACAGAACGTTATGCCTCGTTTCCTCCTAGGTTTAGGGAGGA
Source organism: Arctia plantaginis (assembly GCA_902825455.1). Taxonomy (NCBI): domain Eukaryota; kingdom Metazoa; phylum Arthropoda; class Insecta; order Lepidoptera; family Erebidae; genus Arctia; species Arctia plantaginis. The sequence continues at coordinate 5,433,738 of CADEBD010000171.1, read as the reverse complement.
TGCTAAGGATGCCTGTAACAGAGCCTGGGGACCAATATTCAGTATGGGTATGTACGCATTTTTAATAAATAAAAGCTTATTACTTCAGGCACAACTATTTTCTTGAAAACGGTTTGCATATATCCTATTTCATATAAATATCTATTTATGTAAGTTATTGCTATTAAGAAATTAACAATAGAGTGGGAAACTTTGTAACTATTGTTTGTAACAATGGTGCCGTTTCGTACACTGAGGCTTTCAAAAGGGTAAAAGCTTTTAACCATAGGTATCTATTATTAAATATAGCAAATAAAATATATATTAAATACATAATATAATATGTTTTCCTATAACAAGTTATTGAAGAATTTTTTACTTAACATATATAAAAAAGTATTTGAACACTTCTTAATTAACCCCGAAAAATTTAAATTTAGAATTAAAATAATTTTACATGACTAAAGCTAAGTTTAAAACTATTTTTCCTAGGTGGGCCTAATATATATATTCAACTTGATTGTTGGAACTGGGGCTTTAACTTTGCCAGCAGCCTTTGCAAGAGCAGGATGGGGTCTCAGTACTATCTCATTGCTGTTTCTGGCATTTATGAGCTTCCTAAATGCAACATATGTTATTGAAACTATGGCAAGTGCTAATGCAGTTTATAAATGGAAAAGGTTGCAGAGTATTAAGAGAGATAGTGTAAGTATCAGTTATCCTTTTTAATGTAAAAAATTGTTGGTCAAATCAGCATTTTTCCAGAACTAAAGCAATTTGTATGAATCAGCATTAAAATGACATTTGAAAGTTATTACTCATATGTTATTCTGTTTTCTATTCTATTTCATATTTAAAAAAACAATTTCTGCACTAGGTATTCCTAGTGCAGAAATTGTTTTTATCCTGTTTTGTGGAGCCTTTACATATATTCATAAAAAGGACACAAAGAATACCCAGACTCAAAACAACAATTTGTGGATCACACAAAGCATTCTCTCATGTGTAAATCAAACCCATAACACTAAATGTAGTAGGAAGCAGTGAGGAGACCGCTTAAACAACTATGCCGTCTGTGTGATCAATGTAATGTAGGCACTCAATGCAGGCAATAGTAATAATAGTCTTTTAATAACAATAGTGATGATTGTATTTGATGAGATGTAATTATTTTTACATAATAAAAAGTGACTGTCTGATGTCATTTTAACAGCTAATCCCACTGTACTAATAGGGTTGGTAATCCTTACATGCATATACATACATCCATACATACAAACCTTAAAGTATTAATCAGTACTGACTAGGGTGAAATCTTTGGTAGCACTATTCAATGTTATCAAATATCTTAGTACCAGTAATAAAGCCATCACCAGTTTACAGTCAGTTGTGCACGAAAAAGACACTTTTTTTTAAAAAGCTTCTTTTATCACCGTAGTTCATGGGTCACCTGATGGTAAATGACTATCGCCGACCATACACACATGCAAGTCAAGTCACTTGTCTTCAAAAATGTAGCATTGGCTTGAAAATCATAATGCCAATAGCTATAAGGTTTCAAAAATTTTGATTGTTTTAAAGATTATTAGAAATTCATAAAATAACATTTAATATCAGTTCATTATTCAATTATGTGAAAAGAGCTTATCTAAATGAATGTGAAACCATTAATATCAATAACATACAAACTATGTCAATTCACATTTGCAACACTGATTACTGGTTAATGAAGTGATAGGAAGCATGTTTTTATAAATCAGGGACAACCTTGATTGAAATTTCATTGTAAACCCTCACACCTTCGTTAAATCAGACCATATTCAGTCTGTTTGAAACGAGTATTAAATGAAAAAGCAAAAATACTAAGTGTATGATTCCGTCACTAAACTTCATCAGTACTATTATAGAGGAAATTGATTGTAATATTGGATCAGCAGTGACATACAGGGATGAGATCCAAGTGCGATTCAGTGTTTTTATATAACTGGAGATATTTCATTGAAGTTCTTCTAGCTAGAGACCCTGACTTGTCGGCATTGATTAGATTGAGATACAGGTTTGTCGCCCTAACCTGCTCGAGATATTCATTCATCATCATCATCATCAACAGCCTATAACGGTCCACTGCTGGACATAGGCCTCTCCTTTTGGCCTACTATACCACGACGGGTTATATAGGGTTTGTTTCAAGGTTACCTTTTCTTCGCAGTGCTGTTGTCGTAGTTGTCTGCTCCCTTAGTCGGCTCTTACGACACCCACGGGATGAATAGGGGTGGTGACATTCCGTATTGTTAATCCGTCACCACACGGACAATATTGCTTACACACTCCAAATTATCCATCATCATCTCAGCCGAAACACGCTTACTGTTGGACATAGGCCTACCCCCCTCAATAATATCTCCGATATTTCTGCATCATATTATATTAGTTATTATATTAATTTTTTCTGCAATCCAGGAGCTATTCTAATAGGATCTCTGTTAAGCATACACTTACCAGTAGGCTCCTCCTCTTAAATAAATAGGATATTTGTAATTGACTTAACTATACCTGTTAATTTCTAGATCCAAGATCATGATTCAGACGAAGAGCATACTAATACGCAGAGCAGTCATGGTGACCTCGAAGAGCCATTAGTATGTGGAGATACAATACCATCGCGGTATTATAGTCTGGATCGTCATGTCGAATTAGGAGAGATGGCGAACTTGTTCTTTAATAAAATCGGCCGAACTGCGTTTTATTGTGCGCTGTGTACTTATTTGTATGGAGACCTTTCCATATATTCGGCGGCTGTGGCCAAGTCTGTTATGGATGTAACTTGGTGAGTGTTAGAGAGCTACATTTAATTAAGATTTAAATTTATTCAGTTTATTGCGCATTGAATCATGCACTTATTTGAGAGAGAATAGAATAGTAAATGCTTAGAATTAAGAGAATAATGAAAAGAACAGTAGGTACTAACCCTATTCTAAAGTTTGTCATTTATTAGATTATAATTTAATGGTGAACGTAAAATGGTGCGTAAAAAAATTATGACTGACATTAGCATAACATATAATGTTCATCCCAATTATGTTTGATCGGGCTGGGCGAGTTGCGTGCTAACTACATTATATAGTTAATGTTCAGCTCTTGAAGGTGGTCACATTCACAATCCGATCCGGAATAATACATTTGAGTTACTTCGCACACATCTAAGCGAGCAAGGGATACTAAAATCGACGGAGTTTTCTGCAATTGTTTTCTCAAATACATGCTTCCATAATACATAAAAAAAACGACTACACCAACTGTGTATGGTCCTCCGAAAAGGTGTGGAATATTTCTTATTAATATTGCTTCAAAGCCGCTGACAATTCAATGATAAATAATGTAAATACAGTGTAGAAACTACATAAACTTCATTCATTATTCTATATTGGATCAGGTGTAGTTTACTACAATAGCCATCTATAAAACAAAATACGTCATTTCCAATTACATACTATCTTTTTAACGTTTTCTGTTGTGAACATGTTTGCAAGGATAACATACCCTAAGATGTAGGCTGTACCTACTGAATTCTTCGAAACAATTTCTCTTGCCCTTTTTTATAATTCATATTACTTAACGAACAACCCAACAGTATGGGGTTCCATGAACTATGTACCTACTAGAAAAATAGGGTTAAAACTGTATGACATCTTGCAGACTTCACTATCCAAAACAATATTCTTTGTTATTTTGTGCAAAAGTTGTTGTAATGGTAATATCCACAAAAAACAAATCTAATTATCAACAATCAAACTAATATTAATTATCAACATACTCAATCAGACGTGATTATGTGATGTGACTTTTACGTTTAATATACTTATAGAGACACGAAAATTCTTGTAACTTATTAAGTTTTATTTACATTGATTCTAATTGCTCTGAGTATTATAATATTTGCAAACATTGTAAAACAGGTAACAAGCAATATTGTAAAACAATAACTCGTTTATAACGGTGTAATTCCTACGAAGATACTATTCAAGTTTTTTTTAATTAGAAGTTTAGAGGTATATTAAAATAAAAGGCTATCTTTACGTATCAATTAGATCATGTTCATTTCTTGTTTAACTTCAAAAATATAGTCACACAAATTAAATATCAGACCTTTTTACGGAAAAAACTACTTTGAGAGACTTAATTTTTTACAATTAGGTACCGTTTGATTCATTTTGTGAGTAGATTTTAAACGCATGTTTCATATGTGAGTTTCTGTACCCTCTCACATCCAATTTTATACTTTACTTACCTAATTTCAAAACTAACTAATGTCTGAAATAAACACGATCACAAAGACACTTGCAGTCAATATAATTTACACTACCTAAATAGATAGGTAAAGGAAAAATTGTTTATCTGTAACTCTTTGTAGTCAATATTATATATACAATATAATAATATTATTTGGCGGGCCTGTTGGTGTGGTGACGGATTAAGAATACAGATTGTCACCACCCCTATTCATCCCGTGGGTGTTGTAAGAGTCAACTAAGGGAAAAAACTACGCAGAACAACAACACTGCAGAGAGAAGGAAAACTTGACACAAACCCTATACCAAACCGTCTGGCCAGCGTGGTATAGTAGGCCAAAACCTCCTTTCTAAGGAGAGGCTTATGTCCAGCAGTGGATCATTAAAGGCTGTTGATGATGATGATGATGGGCCTGTTGGATTAGTGATTAGTGACCCTGACTGCTAATCCGGGTTTGATTCTCACCCAGAACAGATATTGTGTGATAAGCACGGTCATTTGTTCTGTGTCTGGGTGTAATTTGTGGGCCGGTGCATTGAAGTCTTCTCGTTTTCTCCAGTTGCCTCGGACGAGATCAGAAGAACCATCCTGAAGATAACATCTAATTGTCACCGTATTAGACCAACTTCTTCTTGTAATCCCTCATATAGTCAACTTTTCCCTTTACTCCGAAAACTTCCCGGCCGCATGGCGCAGGGCATACGTTTGTCCTCTTCCAAAGATTCCTAATCCTTCCCTCCCGAGCCATTTCCGACCCATATCAATTCTCCCTTTCCTATCGTATAGAAGCGTGTGTTCACAAACAACTCTCAAAGTTTATCCATCAAAACAATATCCTCAGCCCATTTCAATCAGGATTCAGACCTGGTCATAGCACAGTTACAGCTATGCTTAAAATGACCAGCGATATTAGGAATGGGGTGGAAGACGCAAAAGTGACTGTCCTGGTCCAGATTGACTTCTTCAACGCCTTTAACACGGTTAACCACGATATCCTTATATCTATCCTCACTCACTATATGGTCTCCACCGAAGCACTGGAATGGTTTTCATCTTATCTTCGTGGACGTCGGCAGTCGGTCCGCATTGATGAAGTATCATCAAGTTGGTGTGATCTTGGCGCTGGCGTTCCACAGGGTAGAATTTTATCACCTCTCTTATTTTCGATGTTTAATAATCTCATTACCCTTCATCTTCAATGTGCGTATCATTTGTATTCGGAAGAACTTCAAATTTATTCACAGACCAGCCTCGATAATTTAGCAGAAGCAGTCGATAACATTAACAGTGATTTGGAGGCAATCAAAAACTGGTCTGAGCTGTTCGGTGACTGTGAATCCCTCCAAGTGTCAGTCCATAATCATAGGTAGCCCCAGAATGATGAGCAGATTAAACACATCAAACCTGCCGGCGATCGTTTACAACGGATCCGACATACCGATCAGTCCATTTGTCAAAGATCTTGGCTTATGGATTGACTCCAGCCTCACTTGGCAACCACAGGTTGCGAACTTAAGTCAAAAAGTCACTGGAACCTTGCGATCACTGTATCGGCTAAATAACTTCCTTCCACATACCACCAAATTAATGCTTGTACAGGCTTTGATCTTTCCAATCATCGATTTTGGTGATGTATGCTACCTCGACCTGAATGCAGATCTACTCCACAAACTTGATCGTCTTCTCAATAATTGCATTCGATTCATCTTCAACCTCCGGTAGTATGACCATGTGTCTGCCTATCGATCCCAGCTGTCGTGGTTACCTACACGTCAGCGCCGTAGCTTGCGGGCCTTGACTACCCTTAATTCTCTTCTTAATAATCCAACAGCTCCTACTTACCTTACTTCACAGCTTAAACGACTATGCTCCAACCATGACAGAGATCTTCGGTCCACTAATAATCTTTTACTCTTTTGTCCAATACACACTTCTTCTCTTGTTCATTCTTCATTTGTTGTCCCATCTATCCTGCGCTCCCACTTGAGATCAGGATGTCAGGAAGTCGCGACACGTTCAAAGCTAAAGTCCGAGAATTCTACAGGAAACAGCTCCCAGAAATATCCTCATGATTTCGTCACCTCAGACATTTTTGTATTTATTTAATTCCGTATGTATAATGTAATAAATTAATAGTTATTTATGTATTCGTCTAAGTATTTTGAATAGTATTATCAAATTAATGTTTTATTTTCATAGTTTCTTCTTTTTATATAATACATATGCACCTGCCATGCCCCTTACTGAACCATCTTGAGGTTGACTGGTAGATAATGCCATGTGGCATTAGTCCGCCTCGTGCAAGTTGTAATGCAGGAAGTGTAAAAATAAATAAATAATGTATGTATAAAATGTATGTATTTAGAAATATATCATTATGTTTATCAGCAGTCTGGTTGCCATAGTAAAGGCTCTGCCTAGTTGGGGATCAGACTGCCGTGTGTTAGATGTGTGAAGTTATTATAGGTATAATAGTATTGAATAAATGAAAAAAATATTATGTTGTCTTCCAATACACAAACATACAAAGTCATTTCGTTTGTTAAATAAAAAGATGGTGATATAACTTTGTCTTAAGAAACATCTCCCGCACTAGAAATAAATCCTGTGTCGCGAGGGACTTGACAAAAATACATGAAATATACACAAAGAACACCCAGACTCAGGACAACAATTTGTGGATCTCACAGTGTCATCCCATGTGGGGATCGAACCCACAACACTCAGCGTAGTAGGAAGAGGCGTGGCGACCGCTGAAACCACTATGCCATCCGTGCAGTCAGTGGTGATATAACATTGATACGATCCCGATATGTTGTTACTAAACTCATTAGATAACTGTTAGAAATCACAACTTTTTCACAACAGCTTTAGAAGACTTTCATTTTTTATACTTTTATGTTTTTGATAGGATATAAAGTCTGTATCAAAAGGTATTTACCCATAATTTATCGTAATGTTTTTTCTAAGAAGTACCTACTTTCTACAGTCACGTTCAATAATTATTAATTACAATGTTCATGTAAGAATATAATAAATAATAATTTTACGTGCTCAAAAATTCTTAAACATTTTTGATTATTAAAATAGTTAGATCATTTGCTGTATAGTATTTAGACACGTATTTAATATCTCATGCCTACTGAAGACATTTTACCAAACTGTTGATCCCTGATGGAAGATTTAAATACCATTTCAATGTTGATGTCATAATATTTGTCCAAACTTGGAACCTTAGCAGTGTAAACTCGCCCCATGAATGTCCATTGAAGTAATAAAATATATTCACTGAAAAATACATCTTAAAAAGCAAGAATATCTTTAGGGTTGCGTACCTCAAAAGGAGAGAACGGAACCCTTATAGGATCACTTTGTCGTCCGCCTGTCTGTCAAGACTCTTTATCTCGGGAACACGTCGAGGTATCGAGTTATAATTAAAACTATATACTCAGTCTATAGTCTCTTGAAGTTGTGAAAAAAATTATGTTAACGTAAAAAAAGATGCAGCCATTTATGCCAAAAAACGCATATTTCGACACTCTCATATGATATTTCCCGTTCGCCTAGAAATCCAGGGTAAAATCTAAAAACTATACATTTGTAATTAAAAAAAAAGTATTTATTTGAAGTACGTAATCAATCATCAAGGTACAATTCCACTTATAAAATAGAATAAGAAATTATAGGTTTTTGAAACTGAATTTCGAGAAAATTTCGGAAAAAACTGAAACTGTATGTACCTACAAATTTGTACGGAACCCTGTGGGCGAGTCAGACTCGCACTTGTCCGTATTTTTTTAAACCCAAGTATATCTAATTTTATTACTAAGCCGAACCACACTGGGAACAAATTCATTTATTAAACATGATTTGAACACCGTATCCTTATCAAATACACTGTGACGTCAATATGTATCTACAATGTTAAAATGCCTATTGATTCGTGTGAATCTAACAGACAGGCTCTAATAAGTAAGTAAGTGTAATCAAGATTAGATTAGACTTAATGTATTATAAGTAGAGGTAGAATATATGCTAATATTACGTCTACTTAGTATTATTCAAAACTGAATGCAACTAGACTGTATTAATTAAAAACCGTTATTTATTAGCCCACCGTTGTTGTTTGTTGAGATTTTACAGTGTTCTGCACGCTAGTGATCTCAATTTACATAATGTTATTATGTTCCGCTACTCCAAACACGTTTTAAGATAAAGATGAACGTGAAGTCGTTAATTTTGATTTAATTACATTGCGAAATCTCTTCCTAAGCTAATATTATTACTATAAATACTGTGTGTGGTGATTTAAACGACTTATTTAAGTATGAAAATCTGAGTAACTACAAGTAATCTCAAACTCAAATAATGTTTATTGAGTAGGCCTTGTTACAGTGCACTTTCAAACGTTAGAGATCTTGTGTTTGACTCAGCCCTTTCTGGTTTTTTTCTTAACAGTTCTCCCGTTCCAACAAATATGACGAACTCTGCTTCATGGGATCACCTGCCTTGCTTTAACTCTTCAGCAGCTGATCCAACAGCATATACCAGACTGGACCTGTATAGAGTCGCCTTGCTAACATTTGTGGCAGTTATGGGACCCTTTGTGTTTTTTAACGTGCAGAAAACCAAGTATCTGCAACTGTTTACTTCGGGCATGCGATGGTTGGGTGAGTGTTTATTTACTTTCAGTCATATCGTTTGACCTCTTTTCTTAAACTTGGTACTTTTTTTGGTGACGGGGTGGAAATTACCTTCGGATCTCCGGTACCTATTATACGATTTTTACAAACGCGCTAGCTTTAAATAACAATGGTAATTCTTAGATTACGCAATTATAAACCAAAAGCTTATAATAAATAAGGTTGATCAATTTGACACATATTAAATATTAGTAAATCGCTCACATAACATTTAGATACTTATTCTTTTTCTGTGCCGAACCGACCAAAAACCGCACGCCGTCTCGAGTACCAGTAGCTGGGGAACCAGGTGTACTCTACAAAAAAAATCCCGAGGGGATTTCCGCACGGAAAAAAAAGAAAAAAAAAACTCCTCCTGTGTGGGAACCCCGATTGACCCAGGATCTTCTGTTCCTCTGATGATCTAGGAACAGAAGATCCTGAGTAACGGCCCACTATCGCCTGGAGAATTCGGATATGTGGATCCGTTATTGGATTTCCATCTCCGCATCCCGCTGCGAACCTTACCGCTCTTCAGCGACACCCTCTGTCTCCGTCGAGGGCTTACTGCCAACCCGGTGGCCAACAGGCTTGCCTCCCGCTGCGCACCTAAAGCAACGCAGCGGAGCATTGCAAGAATCCGCCTTATGACCTGGTAACTTCGCTATGCACTGACTGACTTTCGTCTCCTTTTCGTGGGCCTCATTCTAGGCCACGAGGAGCCTCAACAATAGAGCGTAAGGGAAAGTGGGGGAAACACGAACACCTAAGGGAAAACTTAAATAAAACAGTGGAATTTGATCACAGAGTTTCTTTATTGTTTAATTATAAAGTTTACTTATCTGTCTAACGAATTCACTAATCAACATTTATATTTCTGATAAATTGTAGGAATATATAAAAAAAAAAACAAAACCCATAGTGTTCGGCCGGTATTTATCTTGTATGGCCTTCAAATTATCATAAAAAACTTTAACGTCAGTTTCATTGAACGCAGTGATACGATTCAGTGAAGTCGCCTCAGGTGTCCTCAGGGATATGCTGGAATGTCTTTTCATGAAATTGTAATACCAGTCTTTTCAGTCGGTTTCGGTCGAAATTGTGCGGAAGTTTGGTCATCTCTTTATGGTTATGGTTAGGCCATAATAGAGTTTACAGCACTTTATGATATAATCGACAAGTTGCGTTTCCTGCTCGTCTGTAAATAAAGGTTTTCGACCGGACCTTGGCTGTTTTATCACTGCTTTCTTTAGGTGGTCAAAAATTGTTGTTTTTGGAACATTATAAGTTTCTGCTGCTCTGCCGGCAAGTAAAATCAAATGGCGGCAAGTAAAATATGGCTATATCTTTCTAACACATTAGAACCATTGGATTCGAGAATACCCCCGTTCGCGTTTCCCCTACTCTCTCCTACAGAAGTCATAAACGCCTTTCTTTTTGTTGCCTCGGATCCACCTGTCAGCCTGTCCCTTATGGCAGCCCGACCGCTTTTGGGAGGTCGATCTCCGCAACGAGCCCTTCGGCGTCTTGTGTCCACTTTAGGTGACGCTATTCTCTGCTCACCCTACTGGTACTGCTATGCAGCTGGACACCATTGGAGTGCTAGCACCACTCCTTTCTGAGGTAGTGTCAGATTCCAACACTGGCTCAGGCTTATGCTCATCCTTCGCTTCGTTTTGGTCGCCGGGCTGCTCTTTGGCTGACTGACTTGGCTGGGCTATATAACGACTTATAAGACTTAACGACCATTTTATTGAGTGACTTTTTAATATTAACTCGTTTGTAACCTACAAAAAAGTATTTATCTCACTATTATTCATATTAGGAGTAGTGGGTTTCAGATCAAATGTCTATTGCGATTTCGAGGGCAATGACATGCCACATATACCATAACGACGACTACAGACAGGCACACGTTGTTATTGATGTGTCAATATTAGTTTCATATCGAACGCATGTTGAATAAAGTGTGTCACCAATTACACAGTATAAAGTCATAACGTCAAGAAATATTTAATAAATACGCGATACAATTGCTTTAAAATGTAATGATATTGTTTTTATGTTTTTAGTTTGATTCATATCATTTATGTTTTGATTACAGTCAGAATCTTAAATATGTGTGAACTTGCATCGGTCCATTTTACATATGAACAAACACACAATATTTCTACGCTCGTACATAACCTTCTACCTGACAGACATTTAACTTCTTCTCTGTGATTATTAAAAAAAAATTGTGTATTTTTGTAATTATCTATGACATTGATGTTCATGATTTTTAATTAGATTTTAATTATTTAGAAATTTAATTTTCTATAATGCGGATGAATATGTATTAAATCTTATCGATTTGATGTGTGTATAGACGCTCACACTCGCATTGTGCATTTATGGGTAGATGAGGTCAGCAAATGCTATACTGCGTTTCAATTCGGTGTGTCGTTCATATGATGAATATTTATACAATTTGTAGGTTACAAAATGCCAAAGTTTATTTATTTTTATTACTTTATCAGTATTATTTAGGGGTATGGTAATGTAATTCTTTTACATTTGCAGTTAGAAAAATAATTTTACGCTGTTAGGAAGAAGGGTTTTTATGATGTGGAGGATATTTAACCATGTAATCGGTGACAATTTTCAATTTGCTCTTTACAATGGTAGGTATGAAAATCATCCTTTAGGCAGCGATAAGGCGGGGCAAGAGTGAGACCCGCCGCGAGCTGCTGGAGACATTGGAGCTAGATCCGTAGGGATGCCCCTACCGTATGGTTAGGGACAAGCTGCGCCCATGGGCTCCGCCTCTGACCCGGTGTCTTCAGCCAGCGCTGCTTGAGGTGATCGTCGCCTCCCTGTTCCCATCGCGAGTGGTGGAGCATACCTTGGGCAGAGGTAAGGGTGGCGGTGCTACGCCTTAAAGCCAAGAACACCGCCCTGGGACCTGATGGCATTCCAGGCCGAGCATGGGTCTTGGCCCTAGATGACGTGACTCTCGAGCTCCGACTGAGAGGGCTCTTTAGCACATGCCTCGAGCGGGGCCAGTTTCCGAAATTGCACGGCGCCTCGTCTAGCACTTCTCAGGATGGGACCGTATCTGGCGGACAACCAGTACGGTTTCCGTCAGGGGCGCTCCACCGTGGATGCGACCATGCACGTGAGATCTCTGGCGGAAGAAGTAGTTTCGAAGTGGTGTTGGCGGTGTCCTTGGACATCTCCAACGCGTTCAACACTTTGCCTTGGAGTTGCATCAGGGAGGCGCTAGTGTATCCCAAAATGCGTCATTACCTCCGCCGCATAGTATGCCCCGACTATGACTAGTTGGAGAGAGCTGTCGTCTACCCAAGTCGGACCGGTCTCGGCTGGCGTGAAATGTCGTGCGGTGTTTCGCAGGGGTCGGTGTTAGGAACCTGTGGAACATCGGCTACGACTGGGTGCTTCGTGGTGTTTTCCTGGATAGTGTCGCCGTCGCGTGTTATGCGGATGACACACTAGTACTAGTGACGGGCCGTCACTGACGGCTTGCGGCAAGACGCACCTTGAGGCAAGCCTGAGAGCCACGACCGGGGTTGCCCAAGTCGTAGAGTGGATCCGGCGGCTGGGTCTCGAAGTGGCTCTGCACAAATCCGAGGCCTTGTTCTTCCATGGGCCTCGGAGGAAGCCACTTGAGGGATCCAACCTCATAGTAGGAGGGACTCGCATCGGCGTCGAGCCCTCGTTGTGGTATCTGGAGCTCGTAATCGATGAATGATCATGAATCGATGATGAATCCTTTTTATATTATATATTAATGACCTTCCAAAATGTACAAAAAATACTGTAACGCTTTTCGCAGATGATAGCACAATTACTATATCTTGTAATAATGATATAACTCAATATAAATATGACATTACGGATTCCTTGACATCCATAATAAACTGGCTTGACATTAACAATTTAAAAATCAATTTAAATAAAACTAAGATTATACATTTCAGCCAACGGATCGCTCCAATCAGTTATATATACCAAAATATAAACATTGACAATCATAGTATAGAAAATGTTACGACTTCGAAGTTCCTCGGGTTAACGATAGATAAAAAACTAGATTGGAAATCACATATAGAGACGCTTTGCAAAAAATTATGTAGTTCTGCATACGCTTTGCATACGTTAACGTCAATCGTCAATACAGAAACAGTGATGACCGCATACTACGGTTTAGTTGCCTCAAATTTACGCTACGGCATCATTTTCTGGGGTAACTCTACAGATACATTGATTGCTTTTAAGTGTCAAAAGAGATGCATACGGTCAATGTTTAAACTAAAAACAAGTGATAGCTGTAAAACTTACTTTCAGAGGTATAAAGTATTGACGTTGCCAAGCATTTATATTTTGGAAATGTCAATGTTTGTTAAAACAAATCCAGGCTTATTTCCGCGGCTTGAGGATACGGTTACACGGAACAGGCGTGATAATAGTAGACTGCGCCTACTCCAAGCAAAAACTGTGCTTATGCGTAGAAGTGTTTTCTGTATGGCTCCAGTAATTTATAACCATTTACCGCAACAATGGAAAAACTTGAGCATAAGTGCATTCAAGAGCAAGTTAAAAGAATTTTTAGAAATGAAAGCATACTATTCTGTAACTGAGTTTTTAACGGAGAAAATATAATAGAATGAATGTTTTTAATAACTACACCATACCCTCTATTAATACACTTTTTTAATAAATGTGATACATTGTTTATTATGATTATGACATTTTTCATTTTTTTAATAATATAATTGTAATTGTTATTTTAATTGATATTGACATAAAATAGAATTCTGACCTCGTATGATGTATTAAATAAGCCCAACTCGTTATTAATGTTATCTTATTGCATGCCTAAAGGTAGAATGTGGCAGAAAAAAATATTATAACTGTAACACCTAATTGTAAACCCATGTTCGCAATGAAAATAAACTGATTGATTGATTGATTGATGGCCGATGGAACTTAGGACATCAATTCCGAGGTCTGGTCCCCAAGTTGGTTGGAGCAGCGCGTGCACTGGCGCGGCTGCTGCCTAACATGACCACCCGATGACTCCTGCAGGAGACTGTACTCGGGGGTTGTGGGGTCCACGGCTTATTATGGGGCCCTAGTATGGGCGGGGCCCTGAAGGCCAGCACTACTGCGACGACCGCAGAGAGTGCTGACCATTAGGGTCATAAGGGGGTACAGCACGATCTCCTTTGAGGCGGCAGTCTCTTGGCCGGAACTCCACCGTGGTACCCTTCCGGCTCTGTATCGGTGGCGTAAGGAAGCGCGGGACAGAATGCCCGGCTTGGGTGGAGCAGAGGCGTGACCTCGTGGTGGCCATCGGAGTGGGTGTCCTTTCGCTCAGTAGTATGATTGCCGCCATGGTACGGAGCGAGTGCTTGGAACTGAGCTGTCTCCTTCTGCGAGCAAGTTAGGCTTGCGAAGAAGATGGCGAAGCGGGACCGAGAGAGGTTTAGAACAGTCCCGGCCCGGGCCAGGTACCGTAGACGACTCGGGCGCCGGAGGTCGCAGAACCTCCGTCCTCCATAAGCATTGGGCGATGTTCGTGATCGTTTCTCAATTGATTACATTTTATACGAAGGTAACACTAATTAATAATTATAATATTTTATACCTCATTCACACAACGCCATTTAGTCCCAAACTAAGAGCTTGTGTCTACTAGACAACTGATATAAATATACTTTATACTATTTTATTCATTTTTTTTGTAACGTATGTAGTTACAAAAAAAATACTTATTATTATTCATAGAAACACCAAGACAAAATTAAAAAACTAAATGTAAATGTACACAAATGTTTGAATGAAGCGGACATCGAACCCGCGACCTTTCGAGTAGCAGTCCGTTACACAAAACACTACACCATCGTTCATCGTCACTATCACCGTCAATAAGGTTGCCTTATTATCTCACAGACAAGCAATGACAAGAAAAAAATTACACAAATAATAGCCTAATAGCTTGTGGTCCTCGTCTAACGTGTTACTAATTGTATAGCTGCATCTCGCTTGCGCATGTTTATACTGAAATTTGCTATGAAAGACCATCAAGTAACTATCTGACTGTTTACACCTGATTAAAAAACAGATTCAGTTTATTCGCTTTTCGCTATAAACATCGAGATAAATTTATTCCCAGGTTGTCTGACAGTATAACTGAGGATTGAAAAACCGGCCCTTAAAAATATTCTTACATTTAATTAATGACATTCGTCGTAATGCGTCAAAAAGAGGGTGATGCTTTTCGAGTGTATGTATGTGTGTACGAGTATGTATATTTCCTTGGCACACCCTAGTCTGGTGTACGGCTTTATGAATTTTGGCTTGGGAGTTGTCATTAGATTCGTCTGAATTCTGAGAGCGATATTGGGTATATGAAAATCATATTCACACAGTCGGGTTATTTTCAACACGCTTTTATTAGCTTGGTATGTATGTATCTATGTCATCTTTGAACGTCGAACGAACACTTCTAAACGTCGGATTGAATTCCAACTACGCACACTTATCAAGAACCGATGACAATACAATAATTTGAGTCGGATTATAATGATCAGGATCTTAAAGGATTAAGGGTTTTTTCCAAAACTTAAATTACGGTAGTGTCTTTTGTCACGTACATCACATCCATTACAAACATCTGACAATAAAAAAAAATACTTTCGATCCCACGCATTTTTACGATAAAATTAGTTAGGTACTCTAGTTACAAAAGCGTGTTTTTTAAATTATAATTAATTTCAATAATTAGCTTGTTTCTAATTTGTTACGGTACGATAAGATTTTTGTATACACATTTTCCTTACCTACTGTACCTTTTATTTAGAAACTTTATATGTTGAATATAATTTCAATATTTTGCACACCTAGGATGTAGCTTTATTTATGAAGCCGACTGTACATCCTCGGCAATTAATTTCTAGCACCTTGTTTTATCGTGCTAATCGCAGTAGGTATCTATAATTATCTAATTGTGTATGTAATTTTTTCTTTTTGTGATAGGTATGTTTTTCTATCTATTATGATAGTTGCGTTGTTTAAGGCCCCTGTAGTTTGTAATTTACCTACGAAAATTAAAAACTGTAAATTCGATTGTGAGCGTTACATCCTCATTTTGCTTAAATACCTTAGGTATGAAACTGTAGAAGGTTTACTTGAATGGCGTTTTGTGACACAAAACACTGCACACACACTATTGTAAACCATACGTTTTGTTTCCTTACTTTCTGTTTAAACATTCGACGTTGACTTCTATCACAAAGCAGGCACAGACATCACTTACATACATCTAAAATTTCTATTTCCCTTACATTGAAATAATTTTATAGTTATTAATTAATTTTACTGAATCATAATACGTGACACTCATGCTGTTGCTTAGTAAATGACAGCGCGCTATCAAATAATAAAGCTAACTTGTAATGAACCAGACGTGAAAGGTAATTTATTGCAGTTGGTACACAACATTTTTCTAATGTTTATTTTTGTTTCAGCTTTCACAATTATGATTTCAATGGCTATTCACCTGCTTATCGGTCGTGGACCGCAGGGGCATCCTCCAGCCTTCGACGTGACCGGCATGCCGACGCTCTTCGGTGTCTGCGTGTACTCCTTTATGTGCCACCACTCATTACCAGGCCTCATAACACCTATTAGAGGGAAATCACACCTCGGTTTGCACCTCTCACTCAACTACGCAGTCATAGCTATATTTTATCTCCTCCTAGCATTTACCGGAGCTTTTGCATTTGCACAACTGAGTGACTTGTACACGCTGAATTTCGTCCCAACAGATAACGAAAATATATTCTTAGAAATAGTAGAATATTTCCTTGCGCTATTCCCTGTATTTACACTTTCAACTAGTTTTCCGATTATCGCTATTACCTTAAGAAATAATTTACAAAGTCTCTTCTTAGATACGGCGAGGTTAGAGTCTTATAATTTTATCCTGAGAAAATTGTTATTTCCAATTATAACTGTTGTCCCTCCAATACTGCTGACATACTACCTCGAAGATATAAGCATATTAATTGAATTTACTGGTTCGTACGCAGGTACGGCTATCCAATACTTCATACCGACTTTCCTAGTAATATCAGCTAGGCGTCACTGCACAAACTTGCTGGGGTTAGGCGTAGTTAATCATTACAAGAGCCCGTTTTCTCACGTAGCGTGGGCCGTGTTCGTACTGTTATGGTCTGCTATGTGTATCATATTGGTAACCGTACATATATTCGAAAAGAACTTATGACATTAACATGTAAAAGAAAAAACATGAAATTGGCAAAAAAATTAACAACACTGATAAAAAAAAATGTACCTAACTTTAAAAAAAATATTTAGGACAATACCTACCAATTTAAGTATAATAATGTGCTTATACTTTAACATCGTCAAATAATTTAATAGTATTTATTATACTATATGCGTAGTCTTAAAACCCTGAAGAAAGTGGAGGACAATACTTAATATTAATAAACGTCAAATATTTAAAATATTTGCTAAGTTATTCATTTTTTCTAAAGTGTCTGAGGTGCAAATTGTATTCGTATTTTTATACATCGGTATTTGAATGTTTAAATTTAGCCAGTTTAAAATATTTGTATTTTTAAGTACTTTTTATATTTATTAAAAATGTAAGGTTGTACTTACGTGCGTATTTCGACAGGTCCTTTTATGCACTTAAGCAGCAATCCCTTTACCCGCAGACAGAGGGCGCTATAATGTATTCCTGTATCTTTAATCAATAATGAGTAAATATAAAAAAAAAACTAAGAATGCCGAGATTTCATATAGGTAATAATAATCAATTGTTTATCTTGGTGTAATGTTACAATTGAAAATGTGAGTGAATTTTCTATGCTCTCAATTAATAGGTACTAAATAGAAGCTATTCTTTGTTCAAAAAGGAATTGGCATCATCTATGTGATTAATGTTCCTGCCATGACTCCACACAAAATAAATGTTTTATACCTTATGTTTCAAAAAATTATGTAATTTTAGGCGAAAATCTATCAGTATTTTAAAAAGCCAAAAGTCAAAATTTATAAATTGCAGGTAGTTGCGATACTACACAGTATCATACTGTTTAGTAAGTAAAAAAATCGAATAATCCA
Organism: Arctia plantaginis; assembly: GCA_902825455.1. Taxonomy (NCBI): domain Eukaryota; kingdom Metazoa; phylum Arthropoda; class Insecta; order Lepidoptera; family Erebidae; genus Arctia; species Arctia plantaginis. Next base: position 5,415,628 of record CADEBD010000171.1, on the reverse strand, counting down.
GCCGCACTGCCATTTCCTGCTAATTGCAAGCTTTTTTTTAAATTGATCTTTTATATGTTACCTTATGCTCCAAAGAATACTTTAGAGTGGAATAATGTTCTGTTTAATAGGGAGTAATTTTTTGTTTAAAAAATATTGTAAAAAGCAATTAACCCTGTGTAATTATGTAATATTTTTTATTATTTAAGCTTGTTTTATTTATTTTTTATTTTGTATCTGAGAGATAGTAACTAATTTGGTCAAGCAGGAATTGATGTGATCTTGTCTTTTTTAACATATACGAAGGCTTTTTTGTGTCAAGTATAATCATAATTTCTGCATGACTTTTTGTTGCAAAAATTGGTTATAAGTTATAGTCATATTATTTAAACCGAAAAAAATATTCTACAGATTTTACAATTGTGCAAGGTATTCTGAAGTCTGGCAACCCTGACATCATACAATCATTGCTCGTCTCTAAGCAAACTAGAGATTTTAAATACACACATTCAAAAAGTGCAAGTGAGTAAGTGAAGTCATTCATGATCAAATTTTTGTGCACAATATGGAGGCGAATATGCAATCATGTTAAGAGGTCTCTATATAGCATTAATGATTGTAATCAATAAAATCAACTTTAAATCGACGGATGGTTACAAATAACACCGTTTATAACACGTACACACCTGCGACATTAGGATGTCAATCACTCGAGCTATAGACCTTAACAAAATCTAAAACGGTATTTAGAGTAAAAAAGTACTTAGAGTACCCGGCTTCTAAACAGTCTAATAAATAAGGTAGGCAGTAGTCGATTGACACCTTGCGCATTGTCAGAGTATTTAGCAGAGCATTAACTAAGGGGGTATTTTGGATTCCTGTCGTAATAGGTATGATTTTCTTATGCAAATTATGCTAACAAAATGATTCTTTCTAACATATCTCAAGCCCTTACGTATCCTGGTTACATTGAGTTGAGGCTTGAAACATAGGGATACATTCTGAAGAGGCTTTGTTTTATACAATCCACATGGGGGTAGTACACATATTTCACGTATGTATGATGCTTAATCTAAACAGTTTTTTCTAGACAGTTCGTTAAAGTCGAATAAAAATAACCAATTTTATTAAGGAGCCAATTTAGCGCGTACAATAATAGGACATAACTCTTTTTATTGCGTATATCATACAAAGCTAAAAATTTCTTAAATGTCCAGCAATAATTTACGTAATGATAAGTGGTGTGAAAATGTCTTTGTGATAATAAAAATAGTTGCAGTTGTTGTGACATTAAATATTTATTTTGATATTTTACTTTTAATATTTCTATGCCATGTTTTGTAGTTCATTTTTTATTTACTGTTTTTAGATCCGAATCAGCTATACTTAATATTTTTAACATATTTGTTTTTCCTAAATATGTACTAAGGATGTGTTTCTATTTATGAGCCTTATTTAAAGTATATTAAAATAAGTTTATTTGTTTATAATTTTTATTTTTATATGATATTTATATTTTATTTCGTTATGTTTCAAAATAATGTAAGAGTTTAGCCAAATCAATGTTTGAAATGGTGTTGTTTTCTTGCTGTGATAGGAACACTTTATGTAAGATTGTTTTATTTTTTAAACGAAGTAGACATGCGCCCGACTCATTTTTAGCAGTACAAAATATTTTTTATAAAAAATAAATTATTAACAAACTTATAGATAATATATTCGTTTTATTGTAAGAAATCTACGCCTTTCAGTTCCAGTACTGTACTAGACGGGAAGTTCATGGTTTAGTTTTTTATATAGAGCCTGATATAGAGAACGAAAATAAATACGAAATAATGTGAATGTTTTCTTAATTTTAAATTTTTTACTCCACGTTACAAATAGATTCAGTGAAAATTAGGTGGTGCCGTAGTTTTTAACTTTTAAACCCGAAGAAGTGTTAAATTATTTTCGCTCCTCTCCTATTTTCAGTATTTTATGACAAAACAAAAAGAATCCTCGAACTGAGGGTCTATTGAGAGTTTATTTCACAACGACTCGATCGTCACAAAATTGAAATCTACACCAATTGCAATGCACAACGCGGTCGCCATTGAGAGGAGCCACCGTCACTGACCCTGGCATTGCTACCATCATGGATTTCAATTTTGATTACACAAAAAATTTCTTAGACTATACCTACCGTTAAAATAGAGATAATTATCTTCTAAATGGTCTTAGGACCCGACAAATTCTGATATTTGGCGACTGATTTCGACAAATTAGCGACTAAACATCTTCGCTATGTGCTCTAGTTTTTGACATACAAGCGTGGCCCTTCTGGGGACACTGACTCCAGGAGAGCCCCCTATCCCTATAAACGCTTGTAACTTTTGAACCAGTGACCGATAAATTGACCGTTGATGATGAAAAAAACTCACACTAGGCCCTCTGCCTAAACGTGCTACAACCTAGTGTAGTGAAACATGGGATAATAAAACAAAATAATCAGTTACATTTATTTTATTGGGTAATAATTGTAATCAATACGTACCAAATTGTTTTTTATGATCAGTTTCATCATTACGTTGACTGAAGGTAACTGAATAAGATCTCGAGAACTTTACTATAACTTTTAAAGCTGATAGTAATCAAACAAGAAGCGATTAGTATAAAAGAGGGAGATCAAAAATACTATTAGATACATATATATATATATATATATAATAAAAATGTTAAGTTGGTTTGTGTACGTTCCAAAAACTCGAAAAAGTTCTGCACCGATTGGGCTGAAATTTTGACACGATATACAACCCGCTTCAAAGATGTTTTATTTTTCGCGTAAGTTTTGTTCCTCATATCTCACAATGTACAAAAGCGAAGCTTGGCAGGGTACAGCTAGTTATAAATAAAAATTGTTGGATGTTGAAGAATTATTTTATTTTTATTTTTTATCATTATACATAGTTGTCACTTATCTCGCGCACACAAGCGACAAAAGCCTTCCATAGCTCAATTGACTTTGGCATAAGGTTTCATTGTATTTTTGCTGAGTTGTGCCGGCGCTTGCGCCAAGTTAACACTACAAGCACTATCGAGGGGAAAATTTCATTCTAAAATTAAAGTGAATAGAAAATTAAAACTAAATTTAGAAAATATCACTAATAAGCGCCAAATCACTGGACAGCACTTATTATTTGTTTAACCAATTTAACAATTTAATGTTTGTTAAATGTAATATGATTACTACTCCAGGGTAGGTCGCCTCAAGTAGTAATAGAACACTTTTGTGACGTACTTATATTTGGCGTGTAATTAGGGGTGCCCGATGCGATGCGATATATCGCCATTTGGACATATAATAAACCTTGATATATCGTATCGTAACCGTATCGCGTGCATTTTAATCCAAATTAGATATAACAAGTAGTTTACAGCAATGCTATGTGATAGGTTTTTAAAAGTTTTCAATATTTTTTCATGTTTCAAAAAGGAGTAGTCACTGTAATCTGACAGATATGTTAACTTTTTCAAAAAACAAATTGTTGAGCGTTAATAACCTATTTAACCTATACCAAGTTTTTGCTGTTGTAACATGTAAATTTTGTAGCTCGAAATCAAACGGCTCGAAACAGACAGCTGCTTTTTTATTCTTTTAATAACAATTTTGTCATTAGTACCTGTTGTTACTAATAAAATTATGTTAAATAGTACTGCATGAATCTTAAAATTATAAACAAATATACGTTAATGAGATATTTTCATGGCAGTACGGTATTAAAAAAAAACATAAAATATCGAATTAAATATCGATATATCGTAAAGTGCGATATCACTGAATGTTTAGATATATAGCATAACTAATCCGATACAAAATGTCGCATCAACGTCTCGTGACCAAGGGCAACAATGAACTTTTTGGTAGCATCAAATTTGATAAACAAAAGCTTGATATTGTACATTCTTATATCATTTTATTTGAGACCGAGCAACAAAAGTTACACTTTACAATGGTAGAAACTTGTAACATTTTAAATGAACAGCGCTTATTAAAATTATGTGCAATTTTAGTGCTAAATTGTGGCAAATAAACTTATTTCTTGAATAAACTTTTATGGAAGAAATATATCGTAAAAACGTTGAAGACCTATCCTTCTTCATTGATCTACCATAGTCACATCTAGTTGATTTAAACATATGCGATATGGTTACGTTACTATAGGATATAAAGAGATAGAATCGACTTTTTGGGCATCCCTACGTGTGATGAAGTAAATTATCAACCAACTTCTACTCGCACTAACCTAAGAGTGTAAATTATTAATAAATTTCAAACATTGGTAACGAGAATGAAAACAACCTATCAATAGGGACACCACAGTGAACTAGAACGTTGCACGTGTGCGAGTGTGTTCGACAACTAATAACGCTAGTGGTATGTACTACTCACGCGGCGACACCACACATCATCGTTACCTATTCATATTTTCCACAATGTAAAACAAGAAATAATAAAATAAAAACAAAACTATAATTACATAAAAATGAGTGAACGCATATTTCTACACACAACATTACATACATAAAATAAACATTGATGAGATACTCGTAACACTCGCACATCATTCCCTAAAAGTGATAAACGGTTTCCGTCGTAAATATTAAACAATATTGGAATCAGAAACGAACCGTTCTAGACGTTACATCTAAAAGACCTGTCTTTATCGTACATCATTAACAATATTAGGTAGCAAATATTCGAATGACAGCAAAAAGCTTCGCCTCGTAAAAAGTATGCAATTTTAATAAGTACTCATAATCTAAACATTATACTGTCGAACGTCGAATTAAAAGTAGACATTACCGTAACAAATAAATAATATTAATCTACGCATTAATAAATCTAATAATCATATCGTTCGCGTAAGATCGAACGTCTCGTTTAGAATTTGATTATTATTATTAATTTTAGAGAGGATCGGTCGCTCCCACCGGCCGGAGGACGTCGCGCCACTAATACTCGGAAAGTACCTCACGTAAATACTATCGGCTAGGAATATCGGAGAACGACGCGGGCTCGGACGGCGGCTATAAGGCGGACGGCGGCACGTCGATGTCGTGGCGCCGCAGCGCCGCGCGGAACGCGTCCAGCGACGAGCGCAGCGTGAGGCAGAAGCCGCGCGACGCGGGCACGAGCGGGAACTCGGGGCCCGCGCCCGCCCCCGCCCCCGCCCCCGCGCCCGGCGCCACCAGCGCCTCCAGGCGCGCGCACAGCGCCGCCGCCGAGCCCCGCAGGTGCGCCATGATCTCCGCGCGGAACGGCTCCGGCGGGTTCAGCAGCATCTTGCTCATCGACTGCACCAGCTTCAGCAGCACCATCTCGTTGTACATGCGCGAGTTTTCCTTGCCCTGCTGAGTACCTGCCGATGCACAAACGAAACCTCATTAACCTGTAACGCTGTGAACTATACTGATAATTCGGACATGGGACCTAATAAAACGAGTTACTTCTTCTTGCCGTTTTTCCAAATTTATGTAGGCAGTGCAATGAAGTTTATTTCTCCATGCTCCTCTATCGTGCCTCGATTCAATGCTTCCTCCTATTCCATCCCTATCATCTTTATCGCAGGCCATCCATCTTTTCTTTGGTCGTCCCTCAAGTTCCATACATAAAATATATGGACCCTGTATGGATTCAATGCCGTACAAACAGTGAGTAAAGTTTTCTGCAGACTGGAAATGCTGTTCCATTCAGCGAAATAATTACAAGACCGAAAATACCGCTGAAATCGCAGAACATGTATTCTGCTGATTTTATAGTCTTTGTTACAATTTCTCCAATCAGTGCTAGACTTCGGACCCATTTTCAGCTACCTAAACAATGTCTCGCCTGCAAACAGCATGCACCATGGTGCCTCGTCCTATGTGTCCGATGTCAGAACATCAATTATTAATAGGAAGAGGTATAGACTAAGATCACTGGTGCAAGCTACAGCGACATTGAATTGTTAATCATGATTCAATTGCGTTCCCTCCAATCGACCTTACACGGGTACTAGACACGAATCCATTTCAATCTTCTTTCTTTAGCCGCTTTTTCGACGCCAACAATAAATAAATAAATGCAAGTTTTCGTGTGCACGTCTGTATTTCTGACAAAACTGGCAAATTGCGATTATGCCTGTTATGTTAACCTGCGGCCGAATATAAACCCAAAATAAAATAGTCATCTCTTGGCTCATCTATGAAAGTAACCATGCATTATTTTGTTGACAATTAAATTTATAAGTATAAAATTTAAAAATAAAAAGTATGTATGTATATACACAATTTTATACAAGTTTAAAGAAATTTGAAGGTAGGACTTATTTAGATTAAAAGTAACTCGATTAACTTGAATTTCCAGAGCTCATAAATAGTTTTATTTTTAACCACTCAGAACAAAAATCATTAAATTAAAATGATGAAGTTTATTTAGTGTTTGAATTTATATTTAAAAAAATAAATTATTCCAAATCACTTACCTGTACCGTAGAATGAGGAATAATTTATTAAGAGAATAGATTATTATTAAATAAATTGTGAATACTATAAATACTTATTAGTAATTTACCTTTTTGTTTTTCATAGCCTGCTTCATTAAAGTAAGGTTCAGCGTTGAGGATAAGCCCCTGTAGGGACACGATCACTTGAAGTAGTGAACTGTCCTTGCCCCACACCTCCACGCCGCGCCCCGACCACGTCCCCAGCAGTGACACGCAAACCTAAAATAAACATCTTTAACGTCAAACTAAACTGCAATAAAAAGTTATTTTGGTTCCTTAAATACTCGCAACACTTCAGTGTTGCGATTATTTAAGATTAGAATATTAAACAGACAAAACATGTCCCTATTTTATATAGTTTTCCTATTTTCCTGGTCGATTTTTATCAATTTTTGTAGGTGTGATTTAGCTTTTCACCACAATTTTTCTAGCGTTAATGTGGCTATTGTTAAGCTAGACTATAGTCTTAAAGTATAGTTTAATCCCTGGTAAAAATCCTTTTTTTTCGAAAGGAAGAAGAAACCACTTACAACATGTATGTAATTTTCTTTTGAATAGGTAAGACGTGAAAGCGTGTGAGAAGGCAATATTTCAGCACTATTGGAGTCGGCTCGACCGGAGTACTAAGGCCTCACTAAAAACCGGTGTTCAGGAATAGTATAGTTTTTTTGCTTCAACGCAATGTACACACTCACCTTGCCGTCCTCGTACAAGTTAGGGTTGAGCCTGTCAGTGCAATACGAGTGGTAGTGGCAAAGCGGGGGAGCTCGTGGGTACTCGCCGCCCAACTGCACATCGAACACAAACAGACCGCCTTCGTAAGGAGTCTTGGTGGGCCCTGCGATCATTACGGAAAGTAGGTCGATGCGGTCCTCGTAGCCACGAACCCACACCTGTAAAAAAATAATTCATATATTAATATTTCATTACTAACATTCTGTAATATCCTACGTAAATGTCGATGTCACAATTCGATCTTATCAAGCCATTTTCTATTAATCGTCGAATTTAATTGTACTACAACCAATCGCTGAATTGATTCACATCTATACTAATATTATAAAGCTGAAGAGTTTGTTTGTTTGTTTGTTTGAACGCGCTAATCTCAGGAACTACTGGTCCGATTTGAAAAATTTTTTCAGTGTTAGATAGCCCATTTATCGAGGAAGGCTATAGGCTATATATCATCACGCTAAGACCAATAGGAGCGGAGCACCAATGAAGAATGTTTCAAAAACGGAGAAAATTTATTACTATTGAGAGACGCAGACAAAGTTGCGCGGGTCAGCTAGTACTTGATAAAGGTCTTATGAATACAGTAGACTACTTATATATCTATTGTATCTCAAGAAAGATTAAATGCTATTTATCATCAAGATGTCATATCTTGATCGTAAATAACAACTGAGTTGTGATCAACTAGTTAACATTGTAAAAGGTTTGTATACTCACACCGGGGGGCAAATCGCTCTTGAGTAATTTGATCTCCCTTTTAACCGCGGAGTAGAAGGTCCTAGGCTCCGAAGGCTGCTGCATGGATAAACGGAACCGATGTGAAGCGGGCGCATTCTCCAGGATACAGAAGCCTTCACCCCCGCAAGCGTCGCTGGGCGAAGCTGGAGGAGTTTCTATTGTCTCTGGTTCGTCGGTACCTTCAGCCGTTGCAAGAGGTGCTGTTTCAGCGGCAGCTGTTAAATGATGCATGAAATTAAATTTTACCATTTTATTACAAACAGCAGATTTTGTTCAAGTAGGGGTGTACCACAGAAGACTGTATTTAGGCAGTCAGGGTATAATTGTTCAAGCTTAGAACAGTATTAAACAAAATTTTCACTCGGTCTTGAAGCTCTGGCGACCCAACAAAAAGCCAATAACTCATATAAGGTGATGACGGAGACTTAATAGGTAGTCTACGAGTCACTTAAACCAATTCAATTCTTTTAGTTGCTTTTAAGGTAAGGCAGTTTAACGATTTTTATTTTTTTTGTTGACGTATTTAACCGATTTTAAAATTAAAAAATTAATTTAAAACATGAAAGTTCCAGGTGAGATTTACCGGCTCCATCGCTTTTGGTTGTGGCTGTAGTTGCGTCCTTGACTTCACTGCCTTCAACTGGTTTTTCTTCAGCCTTGTCATCTTGGTCAGCCATACTGACAACGAGTGCACCATACTGACTGTAATTGTTATTAATTGATTAGACGGCCTGGAGTGTATCTCTCTTGGTACAAGTACCGTCTTCTATTTAAACTCTCGTTTAAATAACATGGGTGCCATATTAGTAATAATTCCTATTTTAATATACCATACTTCCTCTGGACACAAGCAATTAACTGTTTTCACACGTAATAAATGTAGATTATATACAAATAACAAAAATAGGTATTTTATTGATTAATTGTTTGGTGTATACAAAGCATATGCACGGGATAATATGTAAAAAATATGATATAATAGATATCTATAAAAATCTAATCTAATCTAATATAAACCTGATTAAATGCTTGGTAAAACTTTTATTCAATAATATTTAGTCTTCGTTCCTTTAGTTCACACAGTGGTTTTCAGTGATAGTACCAATTGACGGTAATTGTACCAACACACACAATCATACATTTATAAAAAAAATATCAATATTACATATAAGATAATACAGGAATAGGGTGATACTGAACAACTTAAATGGATAGGCATCACCAACCAGCAGTCGTACATGCATACCATTAGGAGCTATAGCTATCAATACAATACAAGACTTACATTAAACAAATATATTATACTATACAATTATTTTACAAAGGTTTTAAGGTCACGAAAATCAGAGAAATTAAGTTACCACTTTTAGAGTCATCTACAAAATGCATATAATGAAAAAAAATAAAAACACCCTGCGGACAAACAAATAATGGACAAACTACAATATTAAATGGTAATGATTTTGAATGTTAGGAACTTTTCCTTTTAAAACATATATTATTAATTGATGTCTCCTTTGTTTATAATCAAAATGTGCGTCATTAAGTTGACATGCATAACTTTTTATACTACCTTAAATCTGTAAATACTGTGTTAATAAAATGAGAGGATTTTTTAATATAATTTCGAAAATAATTAAGTTAAACAAAATGATAAATTTAACAAAAAATGTACCTTCAGTAATCACAGAATTTGTTTAATATAAGTATAGATTAAGACAATATTACACAGGATATACAATGGGTTTAGAAATTGAGAAAAACGACTAACCCAACATTGTCTACATTAGATTATGATTTAGAAGGGATTTCTACAATATAACTGACGCTCCAAACTGACATTAAGCCACTAGTTTAGCTTGAATGTATTCAGTGATATTTAATTTTTTTTGAAACTGATTTAGTTTAGAAATAAAAATCAAATCGGTGTAATACTACCTAAAGTTTACGTAAAAATGTATAATATGGCAGTAGAAAAAAAGAAGACTTGTACCGTTTGGGCACCCTTGCAAAACATGAATAATTGTTATAAATTAATTAATTACAGATATGGCCTAGTTTCTCATTTCACTCATTATGACAATGCTAATGCCTGCGGACTCGTAATACATCTTTATAAATAGCTCTCTCCCCCAGTTTAATGGCTAGGCAGATATAGTGTCGTCTTAGCGCCTATCTAATCTACCCACTTCTGCTGCTAATTCAATTTCTATTTAATGAAATACTTATTTTACTATAGTATTTTCAGTAAAACCAACAACCACTGCAAATAAGTGACACGCATAAGAGTATTTTAAAGACAACCATGTGTTAGGAACTTCTTTGACTTGTTTTTGTTATTCTTTGGAAAGACCCAACCAGCATTAACTAGTGGAATAGGCAGGGAGTAAATTTGGTTGTAATCAAAAGTTCAACCTGCTATCTATATACCTTTTTTTTTATGTTGACGGGTTGGAAAATCCCTTCAGATCTCCTGCTCCTCAGGGACTCCAGGAGTATGTGGTGATTCCACAAAAAACCACCCCGACGGCCAGCCTCAGGTGTCCTACTCTGGGAGGACATGGAGGTCCTCCCCGAATTGACACCATGCCTAATCAGGCCCTATCCCAAGGGGGAAAACACTTCCCCCCTCAATAGCCTTAATCATGCTGCCATTCTATCCCCTGCTATCTATATACCTACTGTAATTTTTTAATACATAGGATATATACTTTCATGGCATATTTACTCAGATTATTTTATACTGCATGCATTACATATTTGGATGTTAATATTCAGTACGAATAAGGATGTAATGTTATAAATATTAGTTATACACACAAAAACATTATTACTTATATCATTCCGAGCGACACAGTACGACATGTAATGAGGTGCATCAAAAATAAATAAAAAAAAACAATTATAAATAAAAACAACAATAAGAAGCAAGGAATCTGTACATGTTATAAAGAGCTTTGTAAGAGTGTACACATGTTGTAACCACTTTTTGTACACGAAAAGGACATATTAAGATATGCTCTTGTGCAGTTAAAAATGTCTTGTAAAAGTTGTGTAAATTAAGATAAAAATACCCTATAAAGGATGATTGCTTTACATTTTGAAGTAGGTATAAGCGAGCAACATGTACAAAAGCCTGAAGTTAAACATAAATGAAACAATAATGTAGGCTCACACTGAAAAGTGGTAGAGTAACTTCTCCTCTGTCGCGTTTCTTTTCATCATTAAGGTGTTTAAGAAATCGGCCAACTCTTGAGGCCTTCTCCTGCGAAATAAATTGTCATTTTACTATCACGCTGTTCTAAATGTAGCCTTATACCTGGTTCAAAACATCTCATCTTATTCTTCGTTCATTGAAATATAGTATTTTGAGTCATGTTGTGTTTTGCCTTACCAAGAACGTGTGAAATAAGAGAGGCTTCAAGTAGAAACTACGTATCTACGTACGTACGTATACGTAACTCTTAGTGATACGTAACTTTAGTAATGAATATTGCAAAACATAAAGTGAAAAAAAAACAAAACTAATAAAAAAAAGATAACATTAGTTTTTAGTGACCTAACAACGTGGAATGCGTGACCGAGGACCTCATTTAGCTATTCATAATGAATTTCCATCTAGTAAGATCCATCTAAGTAAGATATTGGGATACCTTTACACGTCCTTGTACGTTATTACTACTGAGAGTTAATAACGTATACGAAGGAAGACTTACCGGCTAACTTCCGCGTGTGCCTTGACAAGTTGAGCGTGTATTAGATTGCATAGTTTGTAGCACACGTTACGACTGTTGCCTTCTCCGTCGCTCGTTTCACCGGACGCTACGCACACATAATATAATACAATGTATATTTACATAGGCAATGCAGCTGTAATCAAGCAGTCTCAAATAAGAAAATAACCATTAGTACTATGTTCAGGTAACCAGAAATAGTGAGTTTCAAAGAAGTTTATTCAATACGTTTTTCTCTTTTTTGAACAAACCTTTTGATTATATTTAAAAAAAAGAGATTTTTCTACATTAATAAATTCTATGGAGTATAGATTATATTTTTATTTGCCTATGAGATTGAGTTTTTATAAAATGAAAACAATTTTAATGTCAATTGAAAGAGAGTTTTAGACATCCTTATCTTTAACATCTTAAGTAAATTATATAGGTACTATTAGTTGTGGTGGTTAATTATGTTTACGAACACCGACCAAAGAAAGTGCAACCTAGTCGAAATATCATACAATTTAAAAGTATGGTGATGGACAGTTTAATTAATAGAAAAGTAAAATGAAGGTGATCCTTGGTGGGGAATATTATATCTCAAACAAAAAATATATATTTAAAAGGTTTAAAAAGAAGAGATAATTCGGTTAATAATTGTTGTCGACCTTATACTGTTGTCACTTTTTGAAGGCTTGTCATTCCGAATCAACGAACCATACCACGTAACACTATTAATATCTGGCACCCTTTAGGGATTTCTTTTACTACAAACCAAAAGATACTTACGATTTTCATTGATTGCTAACTCAAATTTACTAGTATTGTCTTGTATAACACTTGTTTCAGATCCAGAGGCTTGTACCGGTTCTATGTTTAAATGTAATTGTTTCTTACTACTCGTCGATTCCACCTAACAATATAAAAAAGCGGATATTAGTATTCATTAATAAGAAGATGTATTAGAGGTTCTATGATAATGTACTCTTTATTTATGTTCACAATCACTGTGAAGATGATTTCGTTTCTGATGTAAAAAAATAACCAAGTGCAAAGAGGCGTAAATTTTAGCAAATTATATTTATGACGAATAATTTAAACACACGTAAAAAAGTGTATTTTACAGCAGATACTATCATTCGGGTGAGAAATGTTAAGTACTACTACCTACTACCTACGATGAGAACAGAAACTGAAAAGATTCGATACGAGCCTGTCGGTCTAGTGGTTAGGGACCCTGAGCTAAGCTAAGCCGGAAAATAGTTGTGTGATGAGCACGGTCAGTTATTCTGTGTCTGGGTGTAATTTATCTATGATATGTATGTATTTATAAAAGTATGTTTATCAGCAGTCTGGTCACCAAAGCACAGGCACTGCCTAGTTTGTGATTAGACGGCCGTGTGTGAGACGTGTGCTGTTAAGACTAATCGCGCGATCATATCACCTCCATGGGTACGACGCTGGCGTGTGCGGCGACGAGCGGTTTGGGCGTGTCGTGGTCGTCGTCCACGAGCATGCAGTCGGCGGGCGCGGTGGAGGCGGGGTCGCTGGGCGCGAACAGGCGCGCCAGCTGCTCGTGCACGCGGCGCTCGCCCGCGCGCGGCGTGCTCGCCCCGCGCTCGCGCACGCGCTCCAGCAGGCCCTGCACCACACCTAGCGGTTACACTATATCCCACATTTTTAGCCACTAGTTTCCACTTATCAATTCTAATCTGTACCAATAAAATTCAAGAAACGCGGCGATCGAAATTAACAACCTGCCATGCGTAAATTAAAATCCAGTAATCACTTACCAGAAAATGATCTTCATGGAAAAAGGTAGTGCCCATTAGCCGATCTAAAAATCGACAGTCTTTGTACAAATTTAGTAGTTTCCTCATAACCTGGAATATAAAACAAAATGTAAAGTTAAGTTACTAAACTAAACAAACACCACTATCTTAGATTTTTTTCATTACTACGCTTTTTTAACTTTACTTCTAACTCAACTAGCTAATAATGTAGTAGTCGTATCAAAATGAAACTTGAAGCTAATTTGATGCTGGAGCACCGTAACTCTTTAATGGCTACTAATGAAACTTCAACTTCAGTTCCATATAATCTGTTTTTAAAGTGCAATAGATTGAACCTGGTAATATAGAGAAAATCTGTACTACTGCTGAATCTTACATAATAATCCTATTGGAAACTGTTTAAAATAACATATCAAATATACAGAAACTAAAGAAACGATAATGACAAAATTAGTAAGTAGTATCTGAACATACGCTAACTTCTCCATTCAAATGTACATTTATCGGTGAATATATCCATTTGTTTCATTTGAATAAAGTCGTTAATGAAGAAATGTGTTTATGTAAGAGTAGTAGTTACATCCTGATTTTGCAGTGAGGGTTGTTTAGCGAACATCTCCTCGAGGCGGCGCATGGCCACGCGGCCGCGCTCGATGTGCGCGGCCACCCGCGGCTCCAGCAGCTTGGGCACGGCCGCGCCCGCCGCGCTCGTCAGCACGCACTCGCCCGCGTTGATCTCGCTACTGGTCAGCATCACCGCCGCCGATATCACTGTGCACGACAGATTTTATTTCGGGGAGTGTATCTGACTGGGAACTTTTAATTTATACGAGACTGTGCTTCATTAAAAATAATATCACAGGGTAATGTTGATTAGTGAGTAGAATTGCTAGTGACTCTTCATATTTAAGGTTCTAGTTAGGTAGTAGTTTTGTTAACCATTAAATTAAATTTCGAAGCTTCTGTTTAATTCTCATTTTGTGCATAATTAAGCTATTTACTGCAGTAAAATAATTTGTAGCTGTCAAAATTGTTGTTATGTCTAGGCATTAATCTTCAAGAATCACACACATCCTGGGAGGGAACTGAGTATAACGATTAAAGGTTTTTTGCATCATACATTTTGTTAGGTTATTGCCAAACCTTATTAAATGTTACTTGATAGTCACTTTTCATGCTTAGTACCGTACCTGGATTATCAGCGTTGTTGGCAGCGACAAGTTCGGGAGGCGTAGGCGTTTGAGGCTGATCAGGTGTCTTCGGCTCAGGGTCGTGCGCTGAACTCTGAGTCTCCCACGAGTCTTCCGATCCTGACCCATCTGAGCCCCAGAGTTCACCTTCTTCACTGTCGTATTCACCAACCTATTGCCAAAAAGCAAAATTAAGAGAACAATTCTCTAGAGTATCGCTACTAATATCCTATTGAACTAGGTTGGAGAAAAGGGACTGAACTATTTTATCTTTCTATATCGATACTTTTACTTTTATAACTTCTTTCACTAGCTTTATAAACTAGTTAAAGCGCTAGTTTAAATCGGTGTATCTTCTAGTTAACAGTATATATTTATAGATTTACTGGTAACAATGACCTGGGGGCCTAGTGTGAGTTTCACATCAACTCGATCGTCACGGTGACCGCGTTCGGCGATGCGATGATGGATTTGAAGTGAAATAAATTCACACAGGTTTTCTGTCACATCAAGATCTTTCCAGAGGGAGCAGAAACATTGGTAAGTAAATGTTATATATCAAACCAGGTGTACTATACCTTGTAGAGATCCTGTGGCCAACACATACTCGTGTGTCCGTCAACCCACCACACCTTGACCCGGCCCGACGGGAAATTGTCTATCACCTACAACCACATAACATAAACCAGATTAACGATGACGAACGTTGACAACTACACTGTGTGTCTGTGTTTATGTATGTAGATAAAGCAAGTGTGAAGATTTATCTCACCCATAGTGTTACCTGCTGAATTTAACAAAACAAATCAAATTTATTACAATTAGCCAACTTGTTTAAAATGGTGGTAGCAAAATGTCACAACAATTTGGACTTGGATCTCGATAGGTGACTAGGAACTTGATCAAAGTAGCAATTACGTTCCCTCCGCCTGTTACTCTGAAGATATATAAGATTGTGTTAGATACGGTCTAAAACAATCCTACATAAAGGTCAATTTTAAAAGTTCTTGTCACAATATTCTTATTATTTGTTAGTATTTGTTATTCTATATCTAGATATAGGCGCTTATATTGTTTGATGTGACTCTCAGATCTTGTTCATAATGCGACTGTAAAGGATAACAGAGGGAGTTACCTGTCCTGCAGTGCACTTGGCGTCTTCACCCGTGAAGTTGGCAACCCTGATGACGACAGTGCCTGGTCGATACTGAAAGTCCGGGTGGTCTTTTAGGTCGTACACGCTCACCTCACTCTCATGCAACATTTGTGGGCTACACAAAGAAAAAAACTAAAGTTATCGAGCTCATTTTTTTAATGTACTAGAGTAAATTGTACATATTTGTGCATGAAGTCATAAATAAAATAAAATAAATAAATAAATTGTAGTCAGTTGTCATTTTCGAAAACCATTTCAAAATGACAAATAATTATTAACTAAATAGTTTAATAGAATATAGCAACCAATTTAATTAAAATAATGACCAAGACAAATCAAGTCATGCGAGACTAAAAAATAAACAGCCTTTACGATTTCCTTTATGAGAAACTATAGTTAAACCGTCGTAAGCTTGGCCCTCCTGATGGTTTGCGGGACGCGGGGCGGGTGATGCGCTCGGCTATACATGACACGATGTACTAACTCGATATCTTCAGATTTATTTGTTTGAGATATAATCTACACACGATGTAATAAAAATCGAATTTATTTCCATGTATTATAATGTCAGTGTATTGTAAGTTTTTATGATTAATTGTAAAATTTAATACTGAAAAATAATTTTAATCAAATCACCTTATCTTCATCATGTAAATTATATTCAGATACAATTTAAAAATTAAGTAAAATAATAAATATTCTTTATTAGCACTAACAGTAGAACCTCTGTAAGCCGAATTTCAAGTTTTTAAATCTTTTTGTGACGCAGAGTCGGCAGATTATCCATGTTGCAAAATAATACCGTGTGTAGCAGTCTTAAGAAAAATAACACGTACAGCCATGCTTTCACATCAGTCACTGCCGGCGGACAGCGACGCACTAGCTAATTGGTTGAATGCACCCCCGCCCCGCGTCCCCCAAACCATCAGGAGGGCCAAGCTTACGGCGGTTTAACTATAGTATCCTATGAGATCCATGTAGTGACAGATTAGAAATAGGAACTGTCACCACCCCTATTCATCCCGGGGGTGCCTGAGCCGACTAAGGGAGCAAATTACGCAGGACACCAGCACTGCAAAGAGCCAAGGAAAACTTGAAACAAACCGTATATCAACCCTTCTGATCAGCATGGTTTAGTAGGTCAAAACCTCTTTTCTAAGGGGGGCCTATGTTCAGCCAGTGGACTACTAAAGGCTGTTCATAATTATGATGATTCTATAAGATTGGTGATGATTGAAAACCTTCAACTTTACTTACACAGGTTTTTCAGCGCTCGTATAGGTGCGGTACCAATGAACGATGGCCGTCCGACCGTGGTGATCTACCCTTTGTACTACTCCGTATTCTCTATGTTTCAACTGTAAACCAAAGAATACAATGTGTAACTATTATATATATCAATTGTCAATATTCAAAGAATCTTTGACTGGAAAGTTAACTGTCAAAATGTATCATTAGCTGCAACCCGCGGTTTGTCAGATACAGCGTTACAATCATATTATATTTAAGCAGTATTACTGGAGTACTGTTGTAGTTTCTAATATTATAACGAGAGACTTCATGGGTAAAAGTCATGTTTGTACCGACCTGATGATTTTCTTCTATATTGGCGGCGCCACTAACTACAAAATCCCCAGGGAAGCACTCCTGTCCATCCAGATGATGGATTGGGTACAACTGTATCGATGGAATGCCCATTTCTATTGTACCGTCCTGCAAAAAATAAATCAAAATATTTTTAACATCCTCACGATCATCTTTGGACAGTTATATATTTTAATATAATATTATGTAGAAAGTTAGCATTTCTTTGGAATTTTACTGAAAGCACACACAATTGCGATTTCAAGTAAAAATATATATTTAATCGTTCTTGTATCTCTGAAGAGGTAGGCACGTGTACCCATGTGGCTTATCTCTTTCTATAAACACTTTTACTACAAACTAGACAGAGCCCATACTGTGATAACTATACTGTTGATAAACATACTTATATATTAGTATTTTTAAACATATTAGTATATTATTTAAATTTACATATAATCATGACACAATTATTTGTCCTATCGTGGTGGGAATCGATCTCACGACCTCTGGTCAGTCAGGATCACTAACCCCTGATCTAAACCAGCCATTTATTTCATTTGGTTGTTTCAAACCTAATGAAAAAAAAAACATTATTTTATTATTAAAACATTTTGAAAGGGGACGGTTGGCAGACATGTGGCAAAGGAAGCTGAACGAGCACTAAAAGCAAAATCAATTAATCGAACTAGGCTTCTAGTATTACGAGTATATCCATTCGCGTTAAAAAAATAGTTAGGCCTCAATCAACTAAGGCTAATTAGTCGATTGATGCGTACGCTTAGAACCTGATCAGTCTAGTTGCTTAGTTAAGGCGAATGGAGTATAGTAAGGTCTCGCACCTGCCACACGACGTTGGCGCGGCTGGTGGTGTGCAGCGTCTCGACGACGACGCGGTCGCCGCGGCGCGGGGGCGGCGCGGGCGGCGCGCGGCGCACGGTGCGCTTGAGGCGCTTGCCGCGCAGCAGCCGCACCGCCAGCTGCGGCGAGCGCTTGCCGCGCCCCGACGCCGCCGACGAGCAGCGGGAGGACCATGTCGCGCCGCTGCAACACCACATACACACCATATACAGTTATGGGTTTAACTCACTGACATCCGTATTTTAACGGAACTTAAAAATAAAAGAAGACGATTACTTCATCCCCACGAGAGACGATGAATTAATTGGTCTCCTAGTAGGCTAGTACAGATACCAGTCTCTCACATGGATGATCTATAACTAAACTAATAACTGTTGTCAGTTTAAGCTATGTTTACTACCAATGTATCGATCGGTCTGTGTAATCGAACAAAAATAAAGTTATTATGATTTCTATTATCGTTGACACCTATTCGTTTATTTTATCTGGTCCAAACCTAAAATAACTTAAAATACTGTAAAAACCTTTAACATGTAGACTAATGTATTAACATTTTAATTTTATTTTATAAAAGTCAAAGTAACAATAAAACGAAAAGTGTGACGGCGCCTTAACATTTTATACAAAAATATACAAATCAAATTGTTTACTAATACCGATTGGGCAAGAGCCGTTGTATGTTATTACCTGTCAGTATCACTGCCATCGCTGCTGGTGTTCTCCCAGTTGTCAGAGTCGTCGTCGTTGAGCGCGATGTCAGACTTGCTGTCACCGTTCAGTAGACAGCCGTCCTCACGTGTTGGTTCCGGACTGTGGACGTGGCATCTAGTTAGTGCACTAAGCAAAATTTTCTAATATTACATATTTCTAATATTATTATTCTATATTATATTACATATAATAACATATAATATGATTCCTATTTTAATGTGTTTATGCCCGAAAATTTTATGATCATTTATTGTTTGTTAAAAATGAACACCGTTTTTTTTTTATAAAATTTGCTTGTGATAATGAATTCATCATTACTCGAGATAATAATTTTTTAAATGAAAGTTACTGAATGGATAGTCAGGGTACAGAAAGGACTGTACGGCATGACAATGTGCATGGAAAAATCATGATGATCGGTTGAGTAGTTTAATAATGGTAGAGTTACCAATAGATTATCATTCGCATTTACAATAATGCGAGGTTAGTTGCGTAAAAAAACTATAGTCCATTCGCGTTAAGAAAACAGTGACGTATTGATCAAGCCAATTGACCAATCAGGTTTCAAGCTTTTGTAGGAAACAATTTCTTGCAACTTGATTGGTCCGGGGCTTGATCGATGTTTGACGAATAGTAAATCGCATCATATCAACAGCCTATATTAGTCCACTGCTGAACATAGGCCTCTCCTTAGAAAGGAGTTTTTGGCTTACTATACCACGCTGGCCAGACAGGTTGTCATAGGGTTTGTTTCAAGTTTTAATTCTTTTTGCAGTGCTGGTGTCCTATGTAATTTGATCCCTTAGTCGGCTCAGGCACCCACGGGATGAATACGGGTGGGGACAATCCCTATTCCTAATCTGTCACTACATGGATCTTATAGGATACTACTTTCTTCGCAATCGTGAAGGCTGTTTATTTTTTACAGGATATGTGCAGTTTTTTCCCTTAGTCGGCTCTTACTACACCCACTACTAATAGTATGTAACTTGCCTTTATTAAGTTTGTCCTCACATGAATGAAGAGTTTGTCTGTCAATTTCTTTTTTTGTTAAAAGGTTTTCTATGTCCTTTTTTTGTATCCCTGAAAATATGTGAACAATTCCATAATGATCGATTAAGTGTTTGTGTGATAACCACATCTCACCTGATTCCAGAGTCATTTTTCTCTTCAGTGACGGTGTCGTCCTGGCTGCTAGCATTAAACGTAGTGGCGTCTCCTATTGGTTCGATTTTAATACTGGGGCACTTCACGGTGTCTCGCTTCAGAGCCTCGTCTACTAAACGTTCTAAATTCTCATCAGTTCTCTCGTCTATTTCCATCTCGTTCTGCAGAAAAAACAATTGTCAGTTTAAAATTTACATTTCTGAAATTCCTTAAAAAAACTTTCATTACAGCATAAGGAGACAAGACAAACTCTTAACATTAAAAGTGTAAGCTCTTGTATTTTTAATATTTACATTAACGAAACAATTTTTTTTGTTGCATGGAGCTTTACAGCTGTTTTTTTTTATCTATCTTTGATTTTTTGGCATGGCCTCCTTTCTTTGAAGATTAAGTATAACTACTTTGTTTTAGAGATCTCGCTTAGTATTCATAAAACTAAATGCTCTTTAATCAATCGAGCATATTTTACGGTTTTATCATAAGTATTAGTAATGATTCAAATATTTCTATTAAAAATTGTGATGAAATTGTCCTTATCATTAAAAACTGAAGGTGATACACAAGTTTTCATTTAATATCTGAAATTTAAATCAACAAACCAGAAATGTCTAGTCTTATTTTGTGCAACAAAAATGTTGTTACCTCATGTAATACAGATTTAGATCAAGTAAGCCAGACAGGGCTAGTAATTTTGTATGTGTAAATTAATATTTGAAATTATGAAATTCATATACACTTACGTCCACAGGTTTGAGTTTCCGGTGTGAGGAAGCGCGTTTTTTAGGTCTTGACGGTACGTGGTCTGTAGAGTTAGTATCGGTCTTGGAAGGTTTCTTTACTGGCCTGCTCTGTTTGCGGAGATTCCTGTAGTATTTACCTAAAACCGCATTGAATATAATGATTTAGTTTCTATTTTATTCTCAAAGTTGTATCATATTTCTCCGTTGTAATTTTGTAAGTAAAAAACTACTTAAGAATTGGCACTAACTTTGTTGTTTTCTCCATTGCTTCTTACTGATGAAGGAGTCTTCGGGACCAATAGTGAGGAAGTTTCTATCACCGACCTGCAGTGTGCACGGTTCAAACACATTCAGCAACTTGAGGTTCTTTAGATCTTCACCTAAAGCACACAACATTTTTGTAGTTATGTTTACAGCCTTCTATGACTCTCTGAAATTACACCACACACATAAATCACATTATACATACATCAACTGTTATAGATGAAAAGACCAGTACCAATGTTTTTGGTTTATTTATTTACATTGATTGGGACTAAAATATTAATACGCGGAAGGATTTCTTTAATGCTTATTTTTCCTGAATATTGCATATATTAAATAAACAAAGAACTACTAAAATTATTGGTGCATTACAGGTTAATATTTTGATAGAACATCAGTTTCTAAAGGTAAATCTTTGGTCTGACTACATAATATAAACGGTTGCAGATATATAATGTATAATACTATAGTCCATTCGCGTTAAGAAAATAGTGACGCATCGGTGGTAACGTATTCAGGATGGAGTAAAAATTTAAATAATTGACATAATTTGTACCACAATTTATATTTTTATAGAACTTGTTTCTATAACAATATTCTGCTTACAAAGATTTTAGATTATCTATTTTGAAATTTAGTGTATGTTCGAAGAACGCAATCGTTTCGTGTGAAAGTCTGCAGTCAACTTTTCAATGTGAACTTGTCTTTATAATTTTTTAGCACCTGATTGATCGATTAATCACTTTTTTCTTAAATCGAATGTACTATAAAGATATGCTACGATTTTTTTTACCTTCAACTAGGTACTTGGGTTGGTGAGGTCCGTTGGAGTCCGAGGGATGAGTACACAGCGCTCTGCACTGCCAGTGAACACTAACACTTTCTGTTAGCACCGCTTCCACAGTGAACTGCAAAAGTTATCTCATTACATTGTTTATGATAATGTTTATAGATATAATTGTTCTGTGCGTGTGTATATGATAAGCTCCTCCTAAATGGCTGGACCGATTTTTATGAAATATTTTGTTAGTGTTCAAGTGGATTCGATTCCGAATTCGGTCGGAAGTGGATGGCTTAGATTCAGAATTCGGTCCACTACAAAAAGCTTTTTCTTAAGTTTGAAATCTTCGGATTATAGACGTGTGTACAGCGACAACGTCTGTCGGGTCCACTAGACCCGAGACGTAGTATTATTTATTTAATTTAAGAAAAAGTGAGCAAATAACCTGGAAGCTGTGAGTCAAAAATTAGTTTAAACAGTGGATGTGCATATATTGTTGTTGCGTGACTATTTCCGAATACCCCTCGTGATAAGAGGAGGCTTGTGCCTTTTGTCTTTCAAATTAATACTACAGAAAGGAGGTATAATTTGAATTTTGTTTCAGTTTATCTTCCTTGTATGACATTATCATTGAGCTTAGTATAATGCCTAGAATATCATAGGTTTACCAACCTTGTGGTCATGCATCTTATGTTTCCTAGCAGCTTTCATTTCCTTGGTAATTTGCAACCAGTTGGCGTTATCCAGAGACCCCAGGGGACCGTAAACGACTTGCCCGGGGTAAAATTCAGAGGAAGAATACGGAGTGGAACGTCGACGACGCATAGAGTAGTCTTCGAGGGGACAGGTGTCGAGGTCTGGGTATTCGAGACGTGATCCATCAGCAGATAGCAGACGAAGTTTGCTGTTCACAGCCTAAAAAAGGAACACACATTTTATTAATCTGAAAAACACAATATTTAAAGTAATGATCTCTAAAGATAATCACAAACAGAAATGCTCAAAACATTATTCTCTAAAATTAAAAAAGATTTGAAGTCTCATCAATATCAAGAACTTTTCTCGCTCTATCCTATTGTAGAAAAGGGAGGATTCTAGACACCAGTGCTGTAAGAGGAAACTTCAATTGAGGCAGTAATGGCTAAGGCATAGGAATTGTAATCCAGAGGTCGAAACTGTCAGAAACTTTAGATTTTTCGAGGTAACAATAGCGTTTTAAAATTATTTTCAAGAGAAAGAAAATATGTTATGACAGTTTTTATTGTTGAAATGATGTGAATATGTGTTCCATATCTATTTATGAATTAACCGTGTCACTATTATGTATTAACACCCGTTCCACAGGCTCTCTAGGTCACAGTCAACCTGTGACAACGGCCAACGCAACCTGCTCGAAACGTCAGGCAAATGGTGTGTAAGAACTATGATAATCCCGTGAATGTCCCGTGCGTAAACAAAATTATACTATAATTCGTCGCAAAGTTTAAACGTTAATATAACGCTAGATAGCTTCTTCAACCTAATGCTGTGTTACACACATAAAATATGTTTTGTTTTAAGGAAGGTATTTTTTTTAGTTTAGATACGCATACATTATCCTAAGTTAGTAATATAAATATGATAAAGCGTCCGGCATTACAGTGCACGAAAAAATACGGTTACGTAAACGCAAATTCGAGACAAGCATTATGTAGGAATAAGAAATCTTTAACATTATAATTCACTAACAGTGATTCATTCGAAAATATATTGAGATGAATAGAAAATTTAAAAAATGTAGTAAGTAATTAGTTGAATTTCTAGTTGTGTTTGTTTATTTTGGGTTTAATGTACAGTCACACATTATACCTTCACACTAGTCTTACTTTCAAAAATATAGTAAAAACATCCAATTCGCAGCGTGCATTAGCCACAATGTATTTAAGAAGAATGTTTTAGAACATCAAGTGAAAGTAGAAATTATTATAATAGGTATATTTTTTTGTATTAAAAGCAGGATATTTGGAATATTACAATAAGTTTTGCTAGTTATACTGGAGTTCTGAAGGATATGCAGTGTTGAAAAATACTTAGTTTCTACGAAAATAATTAGTTAATATGAATGATTATTTAACGTTCTAAAGAGTAGCTTCTTACACACATGGGTAAATACCTCACGCTTAAGTCCCAGAAGGGTAAGACAAAGGCATATTAGACGCCCTCATTTTGCTATTATTATACATATACCAGCTTTTGCCCGTAGCTTTCCCGGGTGTTTTTTTTTAAAATCGGTTTATTGGTTTAGGCGTGAAAACGTAACAAACAAACTTTCATATTTATAATATATAAGAATGGCTATCCATACCCCACTTACGTAATTTCCAAGCCAAGATAATGAAGCGTGTATTGACATTAATATAAAAAAGACAAGGCAGTGGCGGGAAGGTCTTTCGCTTATATGGATGAATTAGGGAATCTAAGCAATATTTCCAGCAGGTCAGGGAAGCATACCTGCAACTCACATTGGCTATTGCTGAAAGTCCATAATACGTACTCTAACCGATAGTTTATTACGTCGATAAATATAAAGAAAACTAATAACTCTCACTTACTACGGCAAATAAATTCATTGGCTACTTTAGTTTCAAACAAGGGAGCACTCAACCATATCAAAGCATCAATTAAATTAAACATTAAAGTAAAAATTATACCAAATTGTTAAAATATATGTACAGAATACTGTCATCATCACTTCTACCGCTCTAATAATTTTAGATCTCCCCCTTAATTTTATTTCCATATTAATTTAAAATTTAAAAATAATTTCAATTTCCATATTCGGTCTACTTTTGTGATGTAAAAAACTTCACTGACAATTTTTATAAATCTGGATGGAATTCTTCAGAACTGATGACTCCCATGGATACATACAACTCAAAAGACACAAGTGTTAGCCATCCCATGAGTGCCACCTCTCTAAGAACCACAGTCACTAGGTAAAAAGCATCATGACAAATGCTTAACACCCGTTTCCTATGAGGCTGTGGCCGTAAATGAGCGAACAGAGGGCCTAGTTTAAGTTTCAGTTAAGTCACAGGCCCTCAGGTTAGCCATCTTTAGACATGATGAGTTATAATCCAAATTTTGAAAAGACTTGAAATGTGGCATTGCACAATTCAGACAGGCAAAAGTGCAGTGAGTAATACCAAATCAGGCAGGTACAATTGTTGTTTATCATTTCCTTTCTTCTGCCATGCAGAAAGTCCAAATAAACATTGCACAGGAATAGTTGGGGCTGCAAGAAAGATCTTGTAATGTGAAAGAATGTCTCAACACAACACTACAAAAATAAAACAGGAGAATTTGTCAGTGCAACATTTTGTGTGGTAATTGTGAGGCTTTGTTATATTAATATAATCATTTTAGAATAAAGAAAGATCTCCAACTTTTAGGAATCATTAGCAATTGTTGATTAATGAAATTTTATTTAACACTACACTGACCTTAGAAGTTCCAACCCAGGAATCAAGGCAAACTGCTAAATCAGGAGTGAATTCTTCAAGTGGCTGCAGTCTCTCACTAGCGACACTTGGTATAACATGTTTAGTGCCAACTATTTGCAGTGCTGCAGTCATTATAATATCCCTGCAGTAGCCTCTTTGGGTATCTTTGCCAGCTATTAGACGACGAACAACATCTCCAGGCATCAATGAGCGGTCTGCTAATCCAACCTGTGAACCATCAAGTATTTCTTACTGGGTTGAAGATAATGATAAGTAACTTTTTATATAAAGACCCAGACTAAAGCGAGATGTTATAAAATGATGTTAAGATATATGGGTGATGCAATCAATAGCATGTTATCATAGCCTACACACTTTTGCATTCTCACAGACATCACCTCTTTGTTGCTTGATATTGTAAAAACCAAAAAAATAAATGGAAAAGTAGTAGGAGGAACTACCATTTCTTTTGTGAGTTGTAATACTTCCTTAAATGCCAAGAGTATTTGATCAGAAAAAACACCTAAAAAGAGAAAAGCTAAGATCTTATTAGATCTTATTATTATGCACTAGAGAGTGCAGCAGCAGACAAAAGCTGCAAACAAGGAGGCTTTTAAACAACTGTTTTTAATACAGTTTGAGTAAGCTCTTACATAACATAATATTAAGATCTGATAAGATCTTAGCTATTCTCTTTTTAGTGTTTTTCCAAAGAAAAAGGATTTTTTCATTTCATTTATTCTTTTTGTACACAAAATTACAATTACAACTTATACATGAGAAGAATGGTGTGTACAAAGACAAGCTTAGCCGACAGTTGAGTTTTCTTCCAGCTAATATAACTCAGCTTAGTTTCTATTTTTATAATTTTTTGTGCTTTTTGGAGGGAAACTATTCTATGTACTTATTCTATAGCCCTTGCAATGTGTTTATAAAATTTCATGCCACACTGTTAAGTGGCTATGGTGTAAATTATGAGAAACAAATTATTATTAGTCACATTTATAATATTAGTCAAGATATGTGTGACACAAAGCTGTTCTTGTAAGAGTTTAAATGTATTGGTCACCTAAACATATTCTTATAAGTGCATTGTTCTTTGTATACACAGTCAAGTTTATTTTAAAGATCCTAATAAATAACAGATTTTTCCATTTATTAATATAACAAATCTTGAACAGAAAGTTTTAATAAGCAGATCCATTGACAAGCTTTTTAATCTTTACTTATGATTGGTCATATAAACACTTATTATTTGGCAGTCTAATATGTGTTCCAAATGTATTAATTTGAGGGTAGTTATTTAAAAAGAATCTACACAGTTAGCCTCATGGGCAAATTCAAGGGCATATCATGTATTATTCAGGATAAGTAGCATTTGCTTCGGGGTTTGGGGTTGTTAGACTCGTAAGTAACGGTACGGACTATTTTTTGCTAACTATAATAGTCTACAAGTAGCGAATGCCTCTCTATATTTTTGTCTTATTCCTCGCTTACCGACTTCTCGGATATGACCCGCTCCGTGCCGGAAGGATGCCAGACAACACGAATTTCGCCTTTTTGTATAGGTGTTTCAATGTCGCTCTCTTGATCGCTGGAGTTGGCTTCATAATTCTCGAGTACCAGACCGAAGACTACTTGACCGCGATTGTTGATTTTATACACTTCATCCTCGTAAAAATATTGAAAGTCAGTCGGCGAACCTGGATTTTGCCCCGCCATATTGACGGGAATTATCTAAAGACACAAATAATTTTGTTTTTTACGTGATTATGTTCTTTCTGACAGCTGATTGCAATGTGTGGCGCATGCGTCAATTAATTATGCAATGGAAACTCCATCTTGCGGATTATTTAGAAAATAAAGTGCAATCCGTTACACGTTAGTAACACCTCGCCTTTGATTTCCCAGAAGTGTTAAATGTTTTGACTTAAATCATCTGATTTACAATATTACAATAATAATAAATATAATAAAGAAAAACAAATCCTCTTACATCTTGCAAATCGGTATTTAAATTTTAACGCGGTAAAGTATATTTAGTAGATTGAACGTAATTAAACCGCTATAAAAGAGACTTGAAGGATTTTAAATCTCGGTTGCAATATATCGAATCATAAAACAGAAATAAAATGAGGTTTTAATTTTGATTTATAAGATTCGCCCTAGCCTATTCGCCGATTTTACTAAAATATCAGTATGTCAGTTTAATTCAAAAATCATAGATTATACACTAGTCAAAAATTAATTAATATAATTACGGAAGAACTGTATTCATACAAATTTTACGTTTTTTGAATAATTATTACCATAAAACATGATTAGGTGCTCAATAAATTTTGCAAATGAACCAATTGTATATTCAGTTAAGTATATGAATTTAATGTATACTATCTAAATGTAAAAGTATGTCGACTTTGTAAACCTTTATTACAATTTAATATATTTAAATACATCTCCATTAGGCATCAAAGCCCGACACGTGTTATCCATTCGAGTTATAAAGTCTAGTCGCAAAGCTGTGACGTTAGCCCGAGAGCCGGTTCTATTCTCACTGTCCGATCAATACAATGTTATCAACGTAGCTGTGTAGGTGTTTACATGCGCGTAGTACACACACAGCTTCGCTTGAATGAGGTTGTCCCAAGTGATAACGCGGTACAAATAAAGCGCGATTTCTTAAAGGAAATGTGAACATAGCGAAATGCCGCTGCCAGAGCTTTTAAAACGTGCTTCTAGCTATTTCCTCGGTTTAGAGTTTGACGACAACGCGGAACCCCTCGATTACGTCGACAATGAAATATTGTTTTGCAAGAACAATGTGTGTGTGCATCCTCCAACTGTGGCTAGGCATGAATTAGATATTGTGCACCATCCAGGATACCTGACAGTCACTACCAAGGTGTTTACTGATCAGCATAATAATGCAAAACGACCTACCCTTTTCCTCAACTGGATCCCTAATTCAACACTCCGGAAATGTCCCTCAGCGGTAGAAACAAGTCCAAGCGAAGAACTAGTATGTACTGGAAAGGTCCAGATTCAAAAGGAAATTAAAAAATCACGCAGTAGTACTAACACTGGGCAAGTAGACGCTAATAACGAGCAAGCATTTTCCGATTCTTCGGAAACAACAAGCTTAAACTCTAACTCTGATAAACAAAGCATTAAATCGTCTGATACGAGATATACCCATAATGATACAACGCAAGAAGAATTATCCTCGAGTTCTAAGCCTACTGTGAAGTCTATAGACTCCGTTCAAGACAATGTTATGAGTAGCTTTGAGAAGGACGAGTGTAAAGACGAAGTATTTACTTATGAGAAACATGTACGCTCCCAATCTATGACTTCGGTCAACATCACAATCGCTAATCCAAATATAGAGAACGTTGACTTGACCCCTGATTCGATATCCGGAGACAGATTTATTAGGTCACTGTCAATGAGTTCATGTGACGAAGGCAACCCGAATTGGATGAGTACTCCTGAATTTTTAGCTCTAAAACACAATTTGGTTTTTCCGGATAGCGTTCAGAGTTCACCCGTGCCGCAAAGACGAACTACTATGAAATGTCGTAGGTAAGTGTATTTAATAATATTGCGTCGGACGGATGGATGAATGGATCATGGGGTCAACTTTTTTTAACATTGATGTAAACATGATTTTGTCATCTTTAGTGTAACCTACCTATCCTATCCTAACACAATTCAAGACAAAACTTTATTTCTGCTTTATTAAGTTTCCCATTTTGTTACGCAATATGCATGGTAGTTGCATGGTACGTGAAATATAAACATGATATTATTTATTCTATGTCGATGATTCTTCAAACATCTTCTCTTCTGTCACTAATAAGTATCTAGTATCATACAAGCAAATATTCTCCTATTGCTTATAGGCTTAGTGAAAACATATTTAATCTTCATTTTTAGTGGTAAATGGTAGAGTACAACCATTAATTATTAGATCTTAAATAGGAGGAGATACAGGCGTGATACAGTCTTTTTAGTTGAGGCTTATTCCTTCATTTATTACACTTGCAAAATAAAGTGCGTCCTAACGTAGGAAAGGCATGCTTCAGCACTTATAGTAGGGGAGCCCTAGAAGGGATTTCGGGATTTACTCGAGCGTGTCAGATTAAGATATGAGGAATACCTTACACCCAGTTGAGTACCTCCACCATAGATGAGACCTACACATGGGGGGGAGCGTCTAGGGCAGCCCATCAGATTAGTTAAAAGAAAATCGATGGCCAGAAATACTAGAGCGTATAAAATTAAGGTAAGTTGAGTCACAATACACATTAGTGAGTATTTAAAAAAAATCTGACGATGTGAGCGTGACATAAAGTAGTGGAAGGTCACAAAAAACCCATGACCTTGAGATTTTATTTTTGTTTTGAAGCAAATAATGTGAGATATCTTCTTTAAATGTCTACATAATTTTTCATGACTATTTGTCACATTCTATAAAAAACAAAAAGTGAACATATTTCTAACCGTCAGATTTAAAATACCTTGCAAAATTATCGTCAGATTTTTGGCTAGTATAAGAGGAACATCAAGCTGAACCGTCTGTATAAAATCTAACACGCTCGGTTATTTCGAAATGGCGATTTTTTGAATTTGCAGTTTGCATTTTCAATAATTCGCTACGAGCTTGTGTCACTTTAAAATCGGCAGACCTTTAATGGGAGCATTTTTGTCGTCCAAATAACATGTCCCCCAAAATATTTGATGCGCCTGAATATATTTTTTTCGATTCCCTCCCCTTACATTTTTGAAAACCTGTATAAGCTCAGCCCACCACTGAAAGTGGATACATAATATAACTTTTATTTATTCTATTACACAATCTTTCAAATGCAATAGGTCCCCATGACGCACCAGTAAATCCACATTTAGCATCATGGGCTCTCGTACTATTATGGGCTGGCTCCACCGGAGGCCAAAGAGGCCGTTTGCCTCCCTATACCATAAAAAAAATTCCAAGTGTTCTGGAAAGTAGGTCTAAATCTATTGTAGATTAGTTGATTTTGGATTGGTAAGCTAACTCGTATAAGGGTCGACGGTATAAGAAAACACGTACTTCCAAGAAACTTAAGACTACTCGGCCTTTGAACCAAACAAGGCGCATTACGGTTACTGTGTTTATGAAACGATATTTATTTAGTATGACCCCGCAGTAGGCAAGACCTATTAACCTGTTAAAATTATATGAAAGTAATGTTAAAGTAAGCTCTTACTATTTAAAACTGTAGATTCTAATTTTGTACTAAAACTTTGCTATTTCTTAGTAATTAATTTCACTTTCAAATTCACCAATTTTTGGATAAATTTGTTGCACATTCAAAGATAAACTTCATTGACTTCCTAACCAACCTTTAGATACTCACAGGATGTACCCATTAAGGATAGAGGCGTTCGGTTCTATCTATAAGGTTTACCGCGCATGTAGGCGTTAAATCGCATAGTCATTCATACTCCTATGCCAATATAATGTTCTATAAAAATCACTGCGGTCATGGTTTCGATTAGATAGCCCATGTAGGTAATTATCTGGTACCTATGCATGCTTGTGTTTCAAGTTATCATCATCATCAACAGCCTTTAATAGTCCACTGATTTACATAGGCCTCTCCTTAGAAAGGTTTTGGCCTTCTATACCACGCGAGCCAGACGAGTTAGTATAGGGTTTGTTTCAAGGCTTCCTTCTCTTTGCAGTGCTGTTGTCCTGCTCAGTTTGCTCCCTTAATCGGTTCTTACGACGCCCACAGGCTGAATAGGCGTGGTAACACTCCGTATTCTTAATCCGTCACACGCACAGGTGCGCAACAACCCTTAAAAAGTAGGGGTGTCCAAAATCATCAAAACACTTTATTGATTTATTTCAAAGTATTGTAAGGCTTACTAAATAATTTGGTATTACGATAAACATTCTTTTTATAGCAACAACATTTTAATTACAATTATTTTGATTCACATTTTTATTAAAAAAATTCAAACAGTCTATCTAAAATTGTTCACGTTTTATGAATATTTGAGCTGACTCTACAATATCTAATACATCCAAGTGCTTATGAACGTGGCATATTGCTAAATTGCTTAATCTGCTTTCATATATGGTAATTCGCAAATATGTTTTCAGTCGACGTAACGCACTAAAGCTGCATTCAGCTTCGCAAGATGAAGCAGGGCATGTCATTAAAAGTCTAATGAGACGTTTAACTTCTTTTAACATGTCTCTGACCTAAGAAATTGATTTAAAAAAGAAGCAAATAACATTATTCAAATACCCAGGAAAGATTTGTACGCCTTCAGGAAGAGCTGAGTGCACATCGGCTTTGTATACTGCCGGACAGCACGATTGCAGCTATGTATTGGTGGTTAAATGGCATTTAAATGGAATTTATTTATGGTTGAATGGCATTAAATGCATTTTACTTTTTAAAATGTCATAAATTTGTAGGATTATTTAAATTAAAAATCACATACATGTCAAAATAAATACAAAATACAATCAATTTTAATAAATGTCAAATGGATTAAATTAATGTAAATTCAAAATCATTAAGATAGGTGAGGTATTGTACAATTTTCTAATGCAGTAATTAGGAATTGTCGCCCAAATAGTCCTTAATTGAGTAATAGCATTTAATTGTCAAGATTTTTAATACTTCTTTTTTAAAATTGACCAGGCTTAGCGTTTTAATTTTTTCAGTTAGTTTGTTGAAGATTTTGGTGGCCATACAGAAGGTACTTTTATTCATTAGTGCAGTTTTGCCATATGTCACTTGGAGTTCCCGACTTATTTTTATCGTAGTTAGTTTTAGTTGCTATTTTTGTATGGTGAGATGTTAGATTTGACGAACACATTTGTTTCGTATATGTACAAAGATGGCAAGGTAAGAATTTTTAGGCGTATAAAATACGTTTGACAAGTTACTGTCGGTGCTTTTAAGACCACACATAGCTCTGACACATTTTTATGAACTCTAAATACGAGTTCTCAATCTACTGAATTGCTCCAATATATTACGCCATATCTGAGTGTTGATGCAAGGTAACCGTGATGGGGTGTTAGTACGGATTCTAGGCTCACTATTTTTGATAGTTAATAGAGAACATAGGCAAATGTTGTTGCGCCCCCGCATGCATATACCACGTCTGTGTATAGCTGCAACAAACAAGTTATAAGTATACACATATAACATACATGAATATTTAAAGAACTTGCGTTTTCATCCATACTTATTATTCAATACAACATCTAACGTAAATATTTAAAATTCGTTATTTAAAAGTCAATTTTCACGTAGGGGAATTAATTTAGTCACGTTAAGTTCCCCTTACAGACTTAACTAGCGGACACGTATACTACTATGAATTTTCAAATAAATTAGGTACGCGGCTGAATATTAATCGTTGTACATTTTGTGTCCATTCTAAAAAAAATGGCTCTAAACCTCTAATTGATGTATTCCAAAAATATGAGTATTCCCATTCTTTTTTATAATGTTTCTAGATCAAACTCTTTAACCGAACTTAATTTTTATTACATTCGAATGTTTAGAAAATAAAAACACCTCAGTATAATCAATATAGAAGTACACAAAAAAACTATACATATTATTGTCAAGGCGAGAAAGATGTCATTGAAAAGATGTCTTGTTTCTCAGAAATTTCACGCTTGTCTGCTCTGTCCTTGTCACTATCCATAATTACATTCCTCTATCCCACGCCAAGAATGTCATTATTACTCTCCAGTTATATAGAGCGTTTAGTAGATACCCTCTTGAATTTTAACTCTCGAAGAAATTGTATGAAATCCATAAAATATTACCAATATCAGACATGACGCTCTGACCTATTAAACTAAATGTCAAAGGTTAGAGAGACAAGGTTAATATAAAGTTTTGAGTTGTATATTGGTAAAGCTTGTAGTTAATTTGATAGGGACAATAAGGAGATAATTGTTTATTCCGTTCTGTATGCTGGTACCTAGATTCGAATGATGTGGTGTTTTATCATTGCATCGCGTAACACCGACTGACATCCTTGTGATAAGGACATCAAAGAACGGTTTTTCATTTAAAAAAGACAACTCCCGCATAATAATATGTCACGGGGGACTTTACAAACATACATGAAACGGACACAAAGAACACCCAGACTCAGAACAACAATTTGTGGATCACACAAAGTGTCGTCCCATGTGGGGATCGGACCCACAACACTCAGCGCAGCAGTGAGCGGCGTGGCGACCGCCCAAACCACTACGCCATCCGTGCCACAATGATTTGAAAAAAGTTAGTTAGTTAGCAAGTTTGTAACAGAACTCTAGTTTGTTAAAACAAAAATGTGTTTAACCTATTCATCACTAATAGGCGTAGTATACTTGTCCTTAAATGCATCAACTAAATGATCGTAAAAGGTCATCAACCATCTAAATATTCCGGATTACCCATGCCAATGCAGACAAATGGTTAATTTTTAGAACTTAGTAAGTAAGGTGCGTCACCTTGTTTACTCGCTAATGACGCTTTCTAATTTAATATGCATAGTAATAGTAAGTTACTATAAAGTAATAAGTATGTTACTAATAGATTAAAAATACTCATCGCAATAGTGAAGAACAACTCCTAATTAGATATATTGATAGGAATCTGCCATCTTTATTTAGGACTCTGTACTGTACTTTGATCCATAATCTTCAGTAGCAGGTATGTCAATTTTAAAATACTTAAAAGATCATTAAAATGTCTATACATAAGATTTAAAGAGATTTAAAAACATATCTTTTATTTATTTATTTTATTTATGGTTTGCTTCCAGTCGTAACATTGGTACTTACTAATAATAAATTACATGTGCCAGAATCGGCTGATGTACAACAAGTTTAAGCAAACACAACATGCATAGTGTTAACAAAAAATGAAAAAATGGAAACATATGTCTAATTAAAATCCAAAGCGACCCCGCAACAGGCACCACCTCAGATCATATAAACAAGGTTGTTGATATGATCCGAGGGCACCACACACACCGGATCGTTCAATCAGACTGTCGCGATTTAGTAACAAACTTCCATCAATCCCAATTCTCATTTGTTATATTTTAAGTAGCACGATTAAGTATTTTAAACGTCTCTTTATTTCGTGCTAACATAAACACAGTTCAACACATTCATTTTCTGTCTACAACATCTCCAGCAAAGAAAACTGAATATAATATTCAATAAGTACCAATTTCTGTATTTTTTTCACTTTCTTGTGATTTTAATTGCTAATGACGTAGTAAGTAGTAGTAGGTATTAGTTATCACAAATTTCGATAACAGTGGTCAGTGTGCCGATTAAGATCATTGCCAATAGGTATTCTTATACGTATACTAATACTACAATACAATTAAGCATATTTACATATATGTTTCATCACGCTATGAGTCACAAGTGGAGAATCAAAGATAATCTTGATAAACACTGTGATTATTTTGTTTTATTAGGTAAAAGTAATATCAGTATCATACACTTCTTTTAGTTACTTTTTAGTACCGAGTATTTTATTTTCATTTATTACCAACTGGTAGTTTTTTAAATTGCAGTCAAGCGTAAATCAAAATAATGGCCAATTAATTTTGAGTCGCATTTTAATAAACGCGTTCCATTCTACGGTTTATTACCTACTAAACGTTCTGAAATAAAATATCATAAGTAACTAAATACTCAACCCTCCTTAATTAAACACTTTTGTATAATTGAATGGTATTTAGTCAAGAATATTATGATCATTCTCAGTTGACTTCGGTGGCTCATTTCTTTTTTCATAAATTGAGGGATATAAAAAATTTAATTCTATATATCTCTACATAAATATTAGTACGAGTAGTAAAGGAAATTTCGTACCTAACACACAAAGTTATTTAGTTTTAAAATTTAACGTTCACCGAATTCAATATTCTAACCAACGAAATCAGATATGTAATTATATACCTATGTACTCGTATATACACGGTGATTTTGAAAGCGTTTTGGAAAAGAAAATTTTGAGTTATTTATCAGTAACAGAAGCTATATATAACGTTAATTTAATAAAATAATTTTTTTTTTATCATCAAAGTCGATATTCATATCGTTTACAGAGAAAAAGTCAGAACCAGTAGTAGTAGGCTATTCAATCACACGTAGGTAAATACTACGAATAGAAATACTATGCGTTTTAATATCGAGTCACATCAAATCGTATTCGCCAATAAAAACAAAGCTACCGAGTTGCGCCGGAGTCGTCCAACCAATGACGTCTGCCCCGTAGGCGCATGCGCGGGGCTCATCTGTCATCGTCAGTCGGTCAGTAAAACCATAACATCGTGACGGCACGCTGTATTGATTAGCGCTAAAATGAGTCGACAGTACGAATTTTCAAACGTGGAATACTTCTTGGCAATGGTACAGCTGTACGCTACTGCCAACTACAACTTGGAAGAGGCTCGGCGTTTGTATTCCCAAGCCGGAGCATTTAAATGCACTACGGCTACGTGGAATTGAAAGCCCTCAAATTCCCTCCACACCTACCACCTTGGCTGCAACCCAACGTCTTCTCGACCACGGACAATTTCGTGCGCCTACTCATGCGCAAGGTCAAGGACGTTTTAATTATTATTCGCCGGAGTGTAGTGCGTGCATACCTGGACAATGAGCTTAGTGATCGGACTTAACGCCCCTGGATTTTTTCTTATGGTCGGAAATAAAAAGACTTGTTAATACACGGGAATATGAAAGCCGTGATAATTTACGCATTGCGATAGTGGACGCTTTAAAGTGAAAAGTGATAGAGACACATTAAGAAAATTAAAAAACAATTGCATTAAACGTGGACGTTTGTGTATTGAATGCAGCGGACTCCATTATGAGCAGTTCCTTCGATACAGAGAACTGTAAATAGTGTAAATAGGTATGTAAGTTAATTATTCTGTAGATAGCTCCGATTTTTTAAATACGCCTGAAATATTTATACCTACAGTCCGTTGATAAATTGATTTGTTGTGAAAAGAACAATCGTGGTTAATAATCGAAAAGAAGTTTAAATAAAATAGGTATTTCTGACGGTCCTAAGCCCGTGTAAAGTATGAAGGACAAATTGGAGTCTATCTACGTAAGTACTCGCTAGCTCGCGCCTATAGGTATAGTTTTGTCAGCTGCTGTTAGCGTCGGCGGTGCGCAGCGGCCGCCGAAACGCCCACGTACGTGTTTCATTCATATAAGATAATGAATGAACGATCAGTCCATTACTACTTTCCAAGTCGATCGCGTAAAAATGAATATTAAAACTGAAACTTTTTTTTAGACAACATTACAATTGATTTAATCATTTTTATTGGTACTATAGATGATTCCAAATTCAAATATTTCGTTTCCAAAACGCTTTCAAAATCACCGTGTATAATCCACAACAATGAAAGTGAGGTGAGTTATTTTTGCCTCGACTATACCCAAGTGTGGGCTGATGTGGGATATCGTTGGATAGGTCTTTCAAAAACGTTTAGGGTAAATATGCGCATTTTTCGATTCAGTGATCCGTTTCAAGGAACTTTAAGGCGGTAATTTATTTGTCCCTCACATTGGAAGCTAAAACTGTCGGCTTGATAAATGTGAAAAAAATATTATAGTAGTGTTATAATTATAGTACCTTCATTTAGCTACCTTCTAAATTCATTCCATCCATCCACTCATTATGTAAAATAGAATTTTATTGTATACTACATTTTTGAAAAACAAAATTTTGGTGTGGTGGTGATAATTCTGTTTCTAGGTACATTATCTCTGTAAGTTTAAGAGTAATATTAATCCAACTTTAGGTTTAATCCAACCGCAATGCTATGGAAATGAAGAGAATTTCATAAAAAAAAATACAAAAACCCTTAGAAAAACATCTTAAATTAAGTTGTTACTTGTTTAAAACGAATACGTAACAAACTACGTACTTAACCCTATATTGCGCGTGACCCGAAACGTACCTACTTGGCCGGGTTTTTATTTTTAACAGGATTGCCAAGAATTTTTTGCAAACCATGTGTCATGAGTCTTATATTAAATAGTGTTTCAATTTTTTATGGACAAATTTACTTCAAACAAATACGTAATAATTTACAAACCACCATTTTGGGGTGTCAGGTCTCAAGCAAAGCTATTAACAATTATTTTCTTTTTCTCAAGAGTTATTATCGTCCTACGTTTGAGATTATTGTAGAATATTTATTGTTCCATATAAACACATGTGTTTGTACAATAATGTTTGCTTAACTTACTGTTTGTCCGTAGGTGCGCCACTTTACGACTCGATATTAGAAGCTTGTAACCACAGGCGTAGAGCGTAATATTTTTTCCGATTATATTAACCTATTTCTCAAAACTTGTGCGCTTTATAGTCACAAGAAAATTGAAGTTGAGCTTTCATGCGTTTTCTTTATAAATAAATATATATATTTTACTTTAGAAGTAATTGGGGTAACTTTCTTTTATTTTAACATACACAAAACATACAAAAACATTAATCAGAAGGACTGAGATAGTGCTGAATGAGGGGAACGCAGCACTTTTAGGCAGACGAAGTTATGGGAGTCAGCTAGTTTAAGATTAGGGATTAATTTTTAAATGTATTACAAATGGATTAACAATATTTCTGTTTTATAAGAGGGTCTTTACTTTACTTAATTTTTTACATACACATGAAGCTGCTTTAAAATGCAATAAAATTTCATAATTAAATCGTTATTTTATTGTAATACTAGGTGGTACCCACGACGTCGTGAATTTGAAAAGTGCTGCTTAGTCCATGAGGCCTCGGGTTCGAATCCCGGACCGGACAAAATTCTATACGGTTTTTCCGAGTTAAAAATATCCTAAGTTACTCCTTATATTGACAGCTACCTGGTAGTAAAATATTATCAAAATCGATCCAGCCGTTTTGAAGATTACCTGGACAAACAAACAGACAGACAGACAAAAATATTTAAACTGGTTTTTAGGCATAGATATCGTGTCAATAGCCGTGTGAGCATTAAAAAATCCTGTTATTTTGACATTACAAACAGAGACTTCAATATAATTTATTTGTATAAGTAAGAGTAAGAGTATATAGAGTATCGATTCCACTTGCATTCATACTTTACTGCCTCAGTGGTGCAGTGGTAGCGTATGCGATTGTCGTGCTGAGGTCTCGGGTTCGATACCCGGATCGGACCAAATATTTGTCTCCTAAACAAAGTGGGTGTTTTCTATGTATATATTTACAAAAACAAGCTCTGCTTAGTTTTGAACTTAATAGCGTTGTGTGTTAGATGTCCGAAATATTATTATTATTAACCTTATATTATAAATGTAAAAGTCAGATGGTTTGTTTGTTTGTTACACTTTCAGGCCTAAACCACTAAACCGATTATAAAAAAATCTTTTACAAATGACTTACTGACATGCAATTAATAGTTACGAACCTACATAATATAAGCTTTAAT
This sequence comes from Arctia plantaginis, assembly GCA_902825455.1. Taxonomy (NCBI): domain Eukaryota; kingdom Metazoa; phylum Arthropoda; class Insecta; order Lepidoptera; family Erebidae; genus Arctia; species Arctia plantaginis. The sequence continues at coordinate 5,376,695 of CADEBD010000171.1, read as the reverse complement.
AGCAAAATAAAACCACTCTCTTTGAAACGGCCTAAACAGGGTAGTTTCCTATCGGATGAAATAAATTGGTTAAGTCCGTATCAAATACCGTTTATCTAGACTGCTACCGTTTTGTTACCGATAAATTATGCATTTGAATAATTCAACAATACCTCGAGTTTATCTTCCTTTACAATTCAATGATTCAGTTTACTGATGCGAGTAAAGTACTCGCATCAGTAGCTGATATTATATTAAGCGATGTGGCTTCGATTCCGACGTAGGTAAATATTTATTATTTTTATCTGTTTGATTTTCAGATCGTTGTTCGGTGTCTGTAGGTATTCTTTATGTGTTTTCCCTATGTGCTTTTTAATGTTGCTAGGAAATTTTCCTATGCAAGATAATTCATGAAGCAAACATATATTTTAAAGTTTTATGGCTGTTTAAATCTTAGATGTATTTTTTTTTCTAACAGGTTCTCAGTAGACCTCAGCCAAATGCGGTCTTTACGGCTCTTCTTCAACGACGATAATTGCACCTGCGGTCAACTTGTGGTCGCATCCAGGGAGTCTCAGTACAAAATTCTTCACTTTCACCACGGAGGACTCGATAATTTGGCGCAGGTCCTACATCGATGGCACTCCTTGCTGCATAACATTAAACTCACACCAGGTAGTTATAAAAGATAATAAATATTTACTGTCGGCCAAAGACCTTTTGATGTAAGTAGGTAATTTGCTTACAGGTTCCGAAGAGCCAAATCTACCATACCGGCATTTCATGGTATGCCGTCCAGAGGTACAAAAATCTGAACAGCACCCAGAAGAAGGAAAACTTCCTAAGATCACCCCCGAGTTATTCTACGGCAAATTAATGAACGGAAAAGGAGTAATCGAAGATGATTTATTCCTAAGAAAATGTGTTTTCTTTGGAGGTTTGGATAAGGAATTAAGGAGAGAAGTTTGGCCTTTCCTGCTGCACTGCTATCCCTATAATTCTACTTATGATGAAAGAGAAATAATATTGCACATTCGGTCTAGAGAGTATGAAGAAATCATGAGAAGAAGGCTCGAGAAGATGACTCCGGAGCAACATGCTGTATTCCGGAAGACAATCCAGTGTGTTATTGAGAAAGATGTGGTCAGGACTGACAGGGGCAATCCGTTCTTTGCTGGAGAAAATAATTATAATGTAGAAATTATGAAGAATATATTATTGAATTATGCTGTTTATAATCCTATTTTAGGGTAAGAGATACATATTTTTTTTAATGACAACTCCCGCATTAGGAAAATATCCTGTGTCGCAGGGGACTTTACACTTTGTACACAAAGTGTCGTCCCATGTGGGGTTTGAACCCACTACAATCGGCGTAGTAGGAAGTGGCGTGGCGACCGCTTAAACCACTACGCCATCCGTGCAGATTATTTTTAGTTTATTTTAATTTTTTGGACAGAGTTGCTCGTGCCTAAGCGGTAACCCACTAGATTAACACATTGCAAAGTTAAGCAATCCTAGCCAGGTCAGTCTATGAATGGACGATCATTCTTAATACATGGAGACCCGTCCCTGTCTCGGAGAGCACGTTAAGCCGTCGGCTTCGGTTGCCATATGAACATGTTTGGCAATTCTTAAGAATATTTGGAGCCCTGATAAGTCCGGCAACAGTCTTTCTACTGAACTTCAATATCGCCTAATACTTGAGTTGTGGAGGTCTGATGAAAGTCGATTCATGAAAAAATCGAATTTCAGCCGTATCGCAGTAGACTTAAAGTCGATCCCAACCTAGTTTAGGGAAAAGTCTCGGAAGAAGTATAATTTTGGGGACAGCATTTATTTGATTTGACCATTTTTTTGCAGTTATACCCAAGGAATGAGTGACTTGCTAGCGCCAGTTCTTTGCGAAATAAAATGTGACGCAGAAGCATTCTGGTGCTTTGTCGGTTTAATGCAGAGAGCTATTTTTGTGTGTACACCTACCGACAACGACATGGATAATAACCTAGTAAGTTGTTTTTGTAATGAAATTATATTTAGAAATGTAAACGAAGTCATTTATTTTTACCTTAATGTTGAACAGACTGAAAGGGTATTCGAAGTTTTAGCCTAAAAAGGCAGAGGTAAGATAATATAAAAATGTATTATATATATATTATTTTACCTTTGCCTTTTAAGCTAAAACTTCGAATAAAATCTGGTTATTGCTTAAGATTAAGAACATCATTTAAATTAGATCAATATTACTATATTTAATTTAAAATTAGATTTTAGATTGTAAGTTTAATAAACTTTATTGTTTATCAAACGCAGAATATCTTCATAAATTCAAACTAGATTTGGTAAAAATTTCATGAAGTTAAATTCAGAGTAGGTACACGGTTTTGTGTTTCAATCCCATATACACGACTCGCTCAATTTCTCTAATACCTAATGCAATTTGACGTGACAGAGTGTAGGTTCCAGACATATTCTGCCAAGTTTCACTTTACAGAGCTCTATCCTTTTGAATAAGTTAAAGAGCACTCGCAAGTCACGCACACGAATAATAACAGTCGATTAACAACATTATACCTGTTTGGGTGAAGTAAAATATCGATTATGATGAAACGTTAGAATTATAGACGTGCCGTGAAAATAAATAAGTAATATGAATTGGAACTAATTTTTGGAGATAGGTAGGGATAGTAGGATCCGTCGAAGTACCAGATATTTCCTTTCTTGGTCACACCTCGTTCCGACCATCCCAAAGGACGGCTTTTATCCGAGGGTATTTCCTCACAAAAAAAGGGGGGAGGTAGGTACTAACAAGTAGGTTAATATTTTGATTTATTCGGCAAGGTACTTTCTATAACTTTGCAAAAGCAGTTGTACCTAACTTAAAAATTAACCCATGTAGGTAAGTAAGATAAATATAACGCATTCAGGAGGTTTGAACAAAATAATCAATTCATAACTTTTGTCGGTTTAAAACTAAAGATTACCAACATCATCAACACACACACACATCACGACATTTGATGACGTAAAGCATGTATTTACGTACATAATTTTATTTTTAATTTCAGAGTTACTTGCGGGAGTTAATAAGAATAATGTTGCCACACTTCTATAAGCATTTAGAAAAGCATGTCGATGCAATGGAATTGTTATTCTGCCATCGTTGGATTCTATTGTGAGTGATAAAATTTAAAATTAAAATTTCCTGATATTATAGTTAGGAAAACTTTCAATCAAGTTATTTAAACAAAAATTCATTCAGTGTATCCGTTTAGAAGATACGATAGGTGCAACAAATAGATACAGAGACACAGCGATACAGATAGAAAATCACGTTAAACTTTAAAACACAAGTACCTACGCAGAACTTACAAGCTCACGTTAATATTTTTTTAACACCGTCAATTCCTGCAATCTGTCTATTACTACTATGCTCGACCGATTTTGGCAACGGCCACCTCTTGAACTCGGTTCAATTTGTCGTTGGTATGCTTGTGTGTGGCTAACATAGCTGATACAATGCGGGCAGATGAGCACACCATTGCTGTAGTTGTCAGCGACAGCACTAGGTAGGTTTGCTTTTAGTTCATTGCGCAGCATCCAGTTCAGAGCAGCGATTGTCCTAAAAGTCTTCGACTCTGGTTTTCACCAAAGACTTACATTCCGATCGTTGATCAGCTGATTGCTCCCACCCTGAAGGCTCAATATCGCACTTCTTCATGTTACGCTTAAGATCATCTTTATACCTGAGGAGTTGTCTGCCATGCTTACGCTTGTCCTCCTCAAGTTCCGAAAAAAGATGCACTTTGCCGTACGTTGTTATTCCATTCTAGAAAGATGTCTACACCAACGGAGTTGCCGCCGCATGAGGTGCAATCTGTTGGTATAGCTGGATTTTAAGCATTTGTGTAAGGATGTATTTGGAGCAAATCTAATGATGTACCCAACTATAATGAAGTATCTATGTGTCTATTAGATCTTGTGGTGCTAGTTTCTCCATCATTAGATTCCTTGCAAGTTGGTTTGGGTAGTTTTGCATACGCTTCTTATAGTTTTGCATCAAGTCTGTTAAACTTAAAACACGTTTTCTTGGGGTATTTAAATACTTTAACAATGGACTCAAATAGTCACATTTTTTATCTTTGATGTAAAAGGTTTCTTTTAATTTTATCTAAATATCACATCCTACGTTCGAGTCCGTTTTTAGACAGGTACATATACAATTTGACCTTTCCATTGACTCTGATATTTTGTGTAGAAAATAAAATTATCCGCAGCAGGAGAGGAATTTGTTTCGCTTTAGACCTTATATTATAAATTTATAACTCAACCCTAAATGTAAAGGTATACTTTATCTAAAAAATATTTTTGAAAACTTAAATAGTATTTCCGACGTTGAACGCCTTTGTACGACGCCTTTTATTCTTACATGACACTACATCTTATACTGAACTACAAAGTTACTACTGAACTTCTAGTTTAAATTTATTTGCATAGCGTTCTAAGATTATTCTATTATTATTTTCTATTCGGTTATCTAAGATTATAATATTATAACCGTCACACAATGACACTGCTAAAGTACCTTTGATTAATCAACATTGAAAAGTTTCTAACTTTGATCTCATGCCTACAAAGGATTGCAACTAGTATCTATTCTGTGTTAGAATTTAAAGGTTTTCATGGACCAGCGCTCGATACGACTTTTCCTTCGTACAAAAAGTACGCACGCGAGTTTTCGAACAAATAGAATATCTTAGCATGGTTCAAGTGTCCTTCAATGATAGTAGCTGTAGAATATATTTTGTATAAGACGACCTATTGTTTTTCTTATCATTACCGTGTCTGTGCACTAAATTATAATGTTGGATTTAACGGAAAGTACATAAATATATGCAAAAAATTTTTGGATAAAGACTACTATTTCTCGCCCAAAAACTGAGATATTCGTAAATGTATTTAGACTGAACATGTCCATGTTAAGTCTAAATACATTTACGAATACGTTTACGCTTATATGGAACAAAAGCGGAGTTTTCGAGCTAAGTAGATAATTTGTCACAGAATAAAAATATTCCTTACAAAAAATAAAGTTTTTTGACTAAACTTAACAGCTAACCTCGCTATTATTAAACTTAATTATGTTGTTGACTGAGTCATTTTGAACGCATATTTAAAGATACGATGTGTACTCGTATGTTCTTCAGCTAGTAGAACGTAATTTGAATCGTTTAATTCTATATTTTAGTTACTGCCTGTAAATCATGAGCAGAAGTCTGCTTTATTACTTTTTCTACTTAAACTTATCACCCCTTTTTTACTAAAGTATTATTTATAAATTATACTTTTTCAAGTTTTTGTGTGTCAACATTCATTTCATTTATTCTTTATTGAGCACACTAGACACATATATTTATCTAAGTCACAAGGAAATGCAAACAAATAACATTATTTTATATGCATATTGCAGATGTTTCAAACGCGAGTTCACGGAAGCGGTAGCGCTACGTATGTGGGAGGCTTGCTGGGCTAATTACCAGACAGACTATTTTCATCTCTTCTTATGCTTGGCAATCATTGCAGTTTACGCAGATGACGTCATTGCCCAGGACCTTAACACCGATGAGATGCTGCTGCATTTTAGTTCTTTAGGTACGTAAGTAAATATTCTTATAGCTTCAAAAAAATGTTAAAACTGATTCCTAAAAGAGTTGGAAACTAATGTGAGGTATGGATTTATTCTGACAGACTAGTCAAATTTAAATGAATTAGATTTCGCATTATCTTTTAGCAAGTAGATGATGTTTAAATATGTAAAGGGGATGTATTACGAGTGTCGGAGAGTAGAATGAGTCGTCGCTAGGAGTGCTAGGTCTGTGGTACAGCTTACGAGCTTAGAGGATCAAAAAGGTCAAGGACTTTGTGACGAGTCAAGCGGCGGTAGCCTAGTGGTTAAGGCATTGGACTTGCGATCAAGAGGTCGTGGGTTCGAATCCTGACCAGTACACGACCGGCGTGAACCCACTCCTAACACAAGCAATTTAGCTTAGCGGGGTTAACGGGAATACTAGTAATTTGCGTTGCTAGTTGCTAGTAGACCTTTAAAAAAAAAGAAAAAAGTAGTAGAAACTGCTATGTCATTTCAAAATGCTCAAAAAACTCTCAAAGTATTGAGTATAGATTGATAAAGCTTGAATAATGATTATGTATTATCGCCAGACCTCTTTTGATATTTAATTTGTGATTTTTTGATATTCATATTCTATATCATTTCAGCTATGTACATGGACGGCCGCCTTATACTGCGCAAGGCAAGAGGTCTACTATATCAATTCCGTCAATTGGTACGCATTCCCTGTACCTTGGCTGGGATGTGCCAACGCTGCGGTCCGGGAATTTGGGATTCTACTCACAGGCCTAGTGTGGAATGCACAGGAGCTCATGACTTCTGCAAGTATGCGGTGCAGTAAATTTTCTTATGACCACAGCATGGCATTTATTAATTCTTATCTGTACCCAGTTAAAAAAAAAAACAAATGATAATACGGCCTCAGTCCGAAACCAGCACGCGTAAATAGGTATTCTTTATTTAAACGTAATATTTATTATAGTGTTGAGCCTTCTTCCAAAACATTTTATTTATCATATCCGTTATAGTTTGTAGAAAATAAGTGTACGAAAAGTTTTTACCAATATAAAAGTGTTAGTATTTTAGCTTACTTAGACAAATGAGGCAAGTTCTAAGTAAAATATCACGACTATTGATAGAAAGTTGCGAGGCTAACTGTAAGATGATAAAACTATCACGTTTTTATTTTATTTGCCATGTTTTAGTGTTTACTTAAACAATATGAAAATGTTACCCCATATTTCATGTCCGCGTTTTGTACAAATCATGCTAATTCATTCACAGATATATGTTACCGATCAGTATAATAGAAAAGTTATTTTTAATTTAAATCTACTTTTGACTTATTTTATATTAAATTATTATATTTAAATAACATTTTTATATGTTAAAACCTAAGTGAGATAAATATAAAATGAATTCGTTAAAAAAAACACGAAATACCTACGCCTCCAATACTTGGTTCGCGGGGGCGCGATATAAAGTCCGAATCAACGATATACGTACGAAAAAGGTGAAATGAATTGTACAAATCAGTGTAATTAGTACAAATTATCAGTATTAATACAAAGGGAAAGATTTTTGATGGTATAACGAGAATAGTTTTGATGGTATGCCGAGGACATATCAACAGGTAATAAAAAATGTTCTAATACTTATCAGCTCGAAAGGTTTAAATCTCTAGTTATCTAAATTGTTATTGAATATTGTACCTGTTCCGAAACTATGTATTCTTGTTGTGAAAATAACTTTTACTTTATAAACGTTTAGAATAAATTTCACATCAAACAAAGAATAAAATCATTTTTTGAAAAAATAGAAAATGTATAAAGTTGCGACTGTATTTATTATTAAATTCTATAGTATGAGTATTAAACGAATAGGATAAAACACGGGCCATACTGAATAAAACTAATAAATTATTTTATTCGGACATTTTTTTGTTTTATGACAAGAAATTGATAATGAAATTAATGATTTTTTGTTAACAAATACTAAAACAGCTTAATCTCGGTTTTATAATGTAGATTTATCCATGTAAAGAGTTCGTAGTGGTCTGCAACGACACAGCAAATGTATAGACGGAACAGGTCCTTGATTTAAAACGCAACGTAATGTACCTCAGAGTTTTCAAAATCAATAAAGTTGATGATTTTTTTTAAGTTTATTTAATGTTACCTAAAAAAAGGTCATTTGTTCTGAATGGCATAAAACTACATATAATTAATACTAAGTAGTCAATGCATTTATATGCCGCCAGCCACAACGTGAAGTCGGATAAGCAAATCACTTTTGACATCAACTGTTTAGGCAGTATTAACATAACTTATAGTTGTTTAATATGTGTGCAATATAAACGTAAATCAGTTGATTGTATTAACAATAATTTGTTGTTTATCTATCTATTTTATAAGGATTTTTTTTTGTATAGCTGTATATTTCAGGTTAAACGGTGGTACAGTAGAGGTTATACCTATTGTTTGTAACGTAAGTACCTACCTAGGTCTGATTTCATACCCTGAAGAAAATACTTACTATTGTATACTGTAATGCTGTTAATGCCGTGTAATAAATTTTACTATGAAATTGATTTTAAAACCTAATATATGTTAAGAGATAGACTAAACGTAAAGGCGTAAAGAGTAAATCTGTTCAAAAGTAATTTGAAGATGCACTGGATGAAATGAATTTATGTCATGTACCTAATGTAAAGACACTATATGTATACCCATATACTTACGTTATTGCGTATGGTCAGTTATTTTCTTATGTAAATTTTAAAGCGATCCCTAGTAGTCAAACGTCGCATTACATTACCTATGTTATTAATGTCTAGTTTAAATTTTTAAAAGGTATGGTAAATAATATCATGAAAAGTATGAAAAATTCAAAACAAAACAATTGATGTTTTGATAATGACAGTTGGTTTTTATAGTTATTAAAAAGTCAGCCTAAAGGCTTAGATCATTGATATGAATAGATAGACTGTCGAAGCTGTGAAAATAAAATAATAACCAACTATTGGCCATTATGCACACACACTAGAAAAAAAAACAATGATGTTTTACAAAAGTTTTGTGAATGTAACACGTAGCTGTCACCCAGGAGTAGGAGAGCGTTCTGTGGCTGTCATGCAGATCCACTGACTAAAACAACTAAATTTTTGGAACGAAGTTTCTTATCGCGCGTTACATACTCTGAGCGGATAGGAGCAAGACCAAAAAATGTGTAACAAGACTTTTTTCGGACACTTCTTGCGGAACTTCGTTCTTCGTTCCAACCGGAGGTCCATAGTGGACATGGGACAAAATCACAGTGAACTGTGATCTATCATTCGATTTTTGCGTACGTGGTTAGGGTTGCTAGGTAGGTAGGTAGGTTAGACGCTATTCAACACTAAATCTAGTAATTTTTTTTATTATGTAGGGAATCTATATATCATGTAATAATTACTAGATTTACTGTTAAATAGGCGAAATAGGGTATTTATGCATCGTCTAAAAACAGCCTATTGGCAACAACGCGTGAGTAACCCTGACCGAATCGAAAAAATCGAATGATTAATCACCGGTCTTTTACAGTTCACTGTGATTTTGTCCAACGCCTAGGCCATAGACCCCTCACGCCGTTTTTTTTTTGTGGTTTTGTGGTGCGACACTCCCTTTAGACAAATTAACTATCTATGCGTAAATTATTCGTTTTACACTATTGTTACATCCATTTTTAAGTATTATTATAGATAGATATTTATTACGAATGAGGCTACAAACTATTGCAAATGTTTTATTTTCGCATATTGTAATTGTTACGCGTTCTCTGTGATATAAACGATCTGCTTGTATTATATTGTGTAAATGTTGATACGGTAAACCTATTGTATAGAGAATAGGAGTCATATCTCTTTAGAAATAAATGTACAAGCATTTTTTTGGTGTTTCTCTGCCTGATATCCATTCTGTTATAATTTAAAAAAACCCCGGACACAAAAAAACTTTAAAAAACAACAACTGTTCCACAGGGCTCTGCCCCTGGGGCCCTCCTGTGGTACATAGGATACGACCGGGCCCTTCGAGGAGACTTCCTCCCCCCCTTTCCATACGGGCTGGGCGTAATCTGTTGTACTGTACGGTGCACCGGTGTGGACTGCAGCTCTGACCGCCCAGAATAGGGCGCATTTCTGGCGCCCTCAGACGGTAATTGGGTGGCCCCGAAGAGGTACTTTTAGAAATGTACTAAAAGTTAAAATTATAGTTGGACATTTAGATACAACTCTTTCGTGACAAGAATTAAGGCTATTAGGATTTGAAAAATATTTACATACTTCGATCGAAAAAGAAGCTACTTTTTTACGGTCGGAAAGCGTTGGTGCGCCGGGCCCGTAAAATTTGCTACGGGTCCCGCATTTGCCTAGCTACGTGGCTAACCCGCCACTGCTAGCGCGGGATAGTCTATTTAAAAAAAATGATAATCGCGTTTTGAGGAATATAAATAAAAGGGTAGTTAAATATGTTGTTAAGAGCAAGCTCAAGATATTAGATATCCTACTTAATGTTAATAGTCATAGCCACAAGCAGATTATAGCGTGATCAGAGACAATGAAAGTCATACCGAAACCATAACCCCTCGTATTGCTGAGTGTTTAACGGAGTCGGCGGCTCATGATGTCTAAAAACGGCCCCACATAGGACGACTGTAACAGAAAAAAAGGATTTATAAAATCCAGCTTCGCGGCCTGTAACGTCGAATTAGGTGGTCGACTATTACTCGTAAACTAATATCAAACCGTAATCCTTCTAAAGTGTAATTTAGCTTTCTTTTTTTCTTTGACGACTGAATGGTGTAGTGGTTTGTGTAACGGACTGCTATTCCAAAGGTCGCGGGTTCGATTCCCGCTCAGGTCAAACATTTGTGTGCATGAACATTTGATGTTTGATTTGGTCTGGGTGTTTCCATGTATAATATGTATGTATTTTACAAAAAAAAAGTATATATATGTATTTATATCAGTTGTCTAGTACCCATAGTACAAGCTCTGCTTAGTTTGGGACTAGATGGCGTTGTGTGTATGTGGTAGAATATATTATTATATTATTTTTTTTTAAATTTGTTATATGTGCCACTACCGTGCATTTTTTCAGATCTCCAAATACTGCCGTTTCAAATACTCCAATAATCAACATTTTAAGGCTTAATATCTCACAAACGGATACATTCATAATCAAAATATTGTCTTCACAAACCTTTAATATCTTTAAGACCCTTTCAATGACACCCCACATCATAGGATGGATGAATTTAAAAAATAATAGAGATGCCACGAATAGTGATTTGGCCGAATACCGAATACAAATATTTGGCAAAACTTGGCACGTTTCGCGGGTTTAAACCTCAATCAGTAAAATGATCAGCAAACGCAAAACAACATCCTAACCTAACAGAATTTACTAAGATTTATTTATCACCCCGGAAGCAGTATATAAAAAAAATATATTCCGAAGCAAGTATAATTTATGGGGAAAACGCGATCGTTTGCTATCAACAAATGCTGAAATTGTTTTAAGTATTAATAAGTTAAGTTATTGGGAAAAAACAAAAATCTTTGTAAGCAATATTATGCATTATTTTTTTCGTGATGTACTGTTCGGTGTTCGGCCAAATAGTTCGACAAATTCGGTCGAATACCGAATATTCGTAGCATCTCTAAAAAATAACACTCCTATATAAAAGTACTTAAGGTAGGACCCTAAAAAATATTTTTTAAGATTTTACTTTACCATTTGTCGGCGTGAATAGTATGTCTGTTCCTGCGAAATTAGGTACAGGTTTCTAGCACTAATAGTCTGTGAAACTGACAGGGTTCCGTTTTTGCTATTTTGGCTACGGAACCCTAGAAACGTAACAATAAATATTGAATAAGATCTTTTTAAATCATTAATATAATAATCTGTGTGGGAGATTGGTATCCAGCCTCTATAGGCTCTGAACATCGAACTGTATAGTGAGAGTAAGTATTGAATATGTATCCGCTTAGTTGATGGATGAGAGTTTAGTGTTTGTTTTTGCTCATCCACGATTTATTGAATTAACTCTCTGTAAATGCAGGACATTGACCACGGATAGGAATCACTACATTAATATATTAACAAAAGTTCAATTTTAACAAATGGGTTTTGAAGATTGTTGGAAAAAAATATAACTGTGACGGCACTGCAGCAAACGATGCATCAAAACTACCAGAAATACATACCACAACAAGACTGGAGCAAATAAAGATGAGAGGAAAAGTAGCAAACGATTCTGTTTTCGTTTGAATTTATTCACGTTAAACACATTTATAAAAACAAAGAGTATTAAAAGTTGTCTGTAAAAATACATACATATAATTTAATTTAAATGAGTTCAGTTTTAATAATATTCGCTTCAAATCATAGTGACAGTACCTACCTATTCTTTTGGTACCTAGTAAAAACAATATTGTTCTGTGTGTAGCGAAACGTTTACGTTGTTTACTTGACTTGTTAGGCTTTATTGTATACGCCATACGGCCAAAATAAATACCTAGTAGTTTTGGCTATGTGATACTACTATTTACATTTCCTTTATTTTAGGAATAACTAAATTGTTGCTTATCTGTAATATTTAAAAAGTAGTACAAATACAAAATCATAGACTTGGATGTTGTCATATAGTTGTTTTATATTTTCAATTCTTCTTTAAAGATATTTTTTTCGTAGATATTTGGTGGTTAGATTAATTTACATAAAATTTTAATGCAGAAAAATCATGATGGTGACTAAGAAATAGAGATAACATAATACATTTTTAGCATTCTAATAAATAAGTGGTTGAATCTTGAGAGTTGTAGTTAAATCAAGTTAAATGTATGTACCTAAGTCACTACATCAATTTTAATCATATTGACCGATGAGTGGTCTGAAGTTGTATGTCACTTGTGGTTATATTCAGTGGTATTTGTTAAAATGTTAACTGTGTGGAAAATGGTTGACAGACCGACAGCAGTGAGCACTTTAATAGGAGCAACGGCGTGTAAACGTAGTTTATAGATAAGAAATTTATCAACCACAATCTTCTTGTGTTATAGGTAATAATCAATGACTTACGGTTTAGTTTTATTATTTGCTGTACTCGGTGCACACGCGTCTGCAAACTTAACAATGTCTAGTTTACCAAAAACTATGCGAGCCGTTGGCCTCTATAAATATTTGCCGATATCAGATGTCAACAGTCTTGTTGATTTAGAAGTGAAATTACCAACATGTGGGAAAACTGATGTGCTCGTAGAGGTTAAGGCTACATCTGTGAATCCTATCGACACAAAGCAGCGGGCGCCGAAGCCAACAATAGAAACTATACCTAGGATTTTAGGCTGGGACGGCGCTGGAGTCGTAGTGGGCAAAGGTGAGAGCGCAAGCTTATTTAATATTGGCGATGAGGTGTTTTTCACGGGTGATATCAGAAGGCCCGGATCCTACGCCCAATACATAGCGGTTGATCAATTATTAGTAGGGCCAAAACCGAAGAATTTAACTTTTGAACAAGCTGCTGCGATGCCGCTCACTGCCCTTACTGCTTTCGAATCACTTTACGATCGTTTATTGCTATCAGAGAAAGATAAAGGAAAGAGTTTGTTAATTATAAACAGCGCTGGAGGAGTTGGAGCAGTTGCTTCTCAACTTGGCAAGCTATTAGGACTTCAAGTGATTGGTACGGCTTCTCGACCAGAAACAGAGGCTTTTACTCGTGAGAATGGAGCTGACCTCGTCTTCAACCATACTAAAGATCTGATATCTCAGTTGAAAAATAATGGTTATGGAATGGGAGTAGACTTTATTCTAGTTAATTATGATCCGGCTCCTTATTGGGATACATTAATGACTGCTATTAAACCAGAAGGAAGAATATGTTTGGTTGTCGATAGTAGTAAACCGTTAGATTTGAGGCCGCTGAAAGATAAGAGTTTGACTCTGGTGTCCGAAATGATGGCGACAAGACAGAAGTATAATACTGATGGAAAATTCAGACAGCATGAGCTCCTGAAAAAAGTGTCCACATTGTTTGACGAAGGAAAACTGAAGTGCACCTTAACTAAAACAATGTCACCAATAAATGCTGCTAATTTGAGAGAAGCACATAAAATAATTGAGTCACAGAAAATGGTGGGCAAATTAGTGTTGACTCAGTTTTAACTCGTTAAAGAGTAATAATAGAAGTTCAATGTAATAAAAAATATTCCACAAGTTGTATTTTTTTACTACTTTAATAATTCGAGACTTAGATAGTAGTAATCTTTTTAACACTTTTTTATTAGTTTGGCCTTGTTTTTAGCCGTGTGAAAAAGTTCGAGAATTTTGAACGATAGTGATGATACTACTTTATGTTATTTCATAATAGTGATAAATTTGTTCAATAATAGGTACTTAACTTCTCGAAAATTAACTCTTGTTTTGTTTCTGTTGTTAAATTTTAATATTATCTACAAAACTATATTCTCGACAGATAACCATGATCGCTTTGAACTCTTTGTATTATACATATTTCGAATAGCTACATCTCATTGAGAATTATTATTTCAAATACTTACGGCTGCATAGAAAATTTAAGCGCCTAAGACGCCTGCAGTACCTGGCCCCTGATGGATCGGGAGAAAGCTCTAAGCCTCTTCAGGTCCCACTCCGCCCTCTTCTTCTAGAGCATAACTTGCTCGCAGAGGGAGGTGCCGGAGTTCCACGCGCTCTCGCTTCGTATCATGACCGCAATTATAGTACCGAGCTAGAGAATTCTCACCGTTCCCACCGAGCACCGGCGCTTGGTTGCCCAAGTCTTTCCCTCCACTGCAGGGATATCGGATCCTCGACTTCGCGAGTCCCAGTATCCCGATTCAGTGCGAGCCTCAGATACCTAATCGAGGGCTCGATGACGATACGAGTGTATGGCTCTCTCCGAAGCTCTTGAAAGAACAAAGCCTCGAGGCCAAGCCGCCGGATCCTCACGGTGTGCGATACCGCGCGCCGCGGCATCACGAGCGTATCGTCAGCGTAGCACGTGACGGCGACACCATATAAGAAGACACCGCGTAGTACCCAGTCCCACTACACACCACTCCTTTCTGCCTGTAAATTCCATGCGAGAGTTTCGCCTCTAAATCCCTTGGGACAGTTCCGCCACCACCCTCTGAGGGTGCTAGCGGCATGCCTTAGGGTGCGTTTTCACTGACGAGGACTGGGCGCGGAGTGCAGCTTGAGAGGAGCAATGAAAAGTGGTGAGTGTTTCCATTGAAGCAGAGTCGAGTTGAGCTGAGCAGACCAAAGTTGCATTGAGTCGTGTCCCGATTAGTCAAATTCAATCTCTTGGAGAGATCATATGTCATGTTGTCGGTAAAGAAAGGAGCGCTATTACATCTTTCTCTACTAGAAGATCAAGATTTGGAAGCAGATAAAGTAGAACTGATTGCCACACATTATTTGGATACAAAAAGAAAACATAGTCCGACTACACTCCGCTCGGTACCACAGCCTGTTTGACTCCGTTCTGTCCAGCTCGGGGCCGCGTGTTCTTATATTTTATTTGAAAGTCCGCTTCACTCCACTTACACTGATTCCACTGATGCGGAGTTTAGACTTTGAGCACTGTGATGGGCCAAGTCTTAGTCCACTCCTGTCCACTCCGTCCAGCTCCGCGTCAGTGGAATAGCACCCTAATTCTAGATGGTCAGAGCTGCCGGCCACACCGGTGCACTGTATAGTGCCATTACCTGTACAACCCTGAAATTAACTGCGCTGATGACGTAGTGGTTTATGCGGTCGCCACGCCGCTTCCTACTGCGCTGCGCGTTATGGGTTCGATTCTCACATGGGACACTGGAAATTGTTTTTCTGAGTTTGGGTGTTCTTTGTGTCCGTTCCATGTATGTTTGTAAAGTCCCCCGCGACACGGGATATACATTACTAATGCGAGAGTTCTTTAAAAAAAAATAAAGCAAAATCCCTAGTCTATTGCTACTCATAACTTTAACTTATAGAGTAATCTAATTTACAGCTAAAGTTGTAGCAACTGAATATTTGTGTACACGTGAATCTTCGTAGGTTTCAATTACGTAATATAAAGCAAGATGTCAACCTTAAACATGTCTATGGAATTATTTTTATGTTAGGCATATATTATTGTTTCTTTGTAAAAAATCTGCGCGCGCGTCCCTAGTCCCTATGCACGTGCCTACTTTGCCTTAGGGGCAATCCGCCACACACAATTCACCATTTAGATATTTAGGACACTTACAAAACAATATTCGAATAATATGGATGTATTCGATTTTCTTTTTATGTTGAATACATTAGGTTAATTATCCGCATTACATTATATTATAAACTCCGCAATTGGTTATTATTAGAAAATTTTAACAAACACCTTCGTCAGCGGCAGTATTTCTAAATCTTTATTTTAAGCCTTAGGTAATAAGGCCGCAAATGATACATTTGAATAATGAAATGACTCTGGCAAATATGAAAGGTAAGTTTGTCAACGCGTTTTTTTTATTTCTCTGATTCATTTTAGCATAATGACATCGTATTTGAATAAATATATTAATTTAACAATAGGTAAATTGTATTTCATTCAGGTAGTCGGACTGTTTTGTGTTCGCGATAACCTCTTAACACCATGAACCATGTGTAAATAATTTTTGATAAAAATTTAGACTATGTTCTGTAACTGTTTGTTAAAAACCGAAAGATGAGTTAAATCAAATTAAAATCAAAGGATTTTTGACAGTTTTATCGCTCTACTCATGTCAATATAATTTATTTATAATACAAAAAATATTAGCGATATTGAGACTTAGCAAGAACAACTGATGAAGTTGGTAAGTTTCATCCTAAGCCAGTGTGTTTAACTATAGACACACCTTGACCTTGACTTGTGACCCAGCAATAAGCTGTCGAAAGCAGTTTTAAAAGGCAAATTTACATTAATCATTACACAAACCAAAACATAAAAAACGAGAATTTTAACTCTGTTATAATTAGAATTTTTAGATCACAGTTTCCTGCCTTTAAAACTTTGATGCGCGAAAAGGGTCAGAAATTCCCTGCAATTTTAGCGTAAGGTGAAGACCCTTTAACTGATGCCGGCGCGAAAGTTGCAGCCCTCCTGGAAGGACCATTATACTGAGATCTGAACTGGCTGTTCATCCAGACACATATCTCACGTGTCTCAAACCCAAAAGTCAGCCAACTGAGGAGTTGCATTAGGTATCTATGACTGCTGTTCGGTGCATCCTGCTTATACATAAACATAGGTACCCTATCCGATCCGGTCGATAACATCGACTAATACCTTAGCTTTCTCCCTCAGTGGTGACTGTAAAGTCAAATTGAAAATATTCATTTTAATAAACGTCAAAACTGAATCTTCACTTTGGTACATTCTTGTATGAATTACTAAGGTTACAACTTAATGTTTTTAAATCATGCAATTTTTTATTGTCAGTTAAAAAAGAAATTACAAATATTAAAAAGTGAAAGAACATTTTTGGAAAATTTGTCATCACACATTGATTGGTTTTAACTAGCCTTCTAAAACATAAAACTACATTTTGCGATTCAGTAAATAAAATGTATTTCATAATACATTAATACTACTAGTAAATGTATTTCATAATACATTAATACAATAGTGTAAGTAGTCTTTATTTATATAAAAATGTTAAGTCGGTTTGTGTGCTCTTCAAGACGTTCTGAAAAAGTTCTGGACCAATTGAGGTCAAATTTTTACAGGATATACAATCCTTTTCAGAAATTGTTTTTATCTAATTTTCGCATCAGTTTTGATTCTAATTTCTCATTAATGCAACATCAATGTACCACAATGAAGCATGGCAGGGTACAGCAGCTAGTTTTTTTTTAAATTATAACTCAATATAAAAATAATTACATCTTATTGATCTCCTGAGAATGATGGCAATGTATTAGAACTGTTGAGAATGTTTGGATTGAATTTCTGTCCCTGAAATGGTGAGCCCGGAGCATTCCAAGCCTTCTTCAAAATATTAATGTTTCGAATATCATCGCTAGTTGGCAATCCCTGCAGTTTCCGTTCTTGGTTCCATTGTAACTCGCGAACCTTAAAAAAATCATCATATAAATATAATTTGTATCTAGATGCAAACTTAGAAAGCAAATTATTTAATGACCAAAGATGAGCAAAGCTTGCTTGGAGACCATGGGCATGATCAAGTAGCAACAGATAGTGGGATAAATAAGAGTGTACTTTGATTTACTACAAATATATACATAATAATAATATTCAGCTGTAGTTAGAGAACGTAAAATCTAATAAAATGCTTTAGAACAAGGATATAAATAAATAATAATAATAACTTCACACATCTCACACACGGCCGTCTGATCCTAAACCAAGCAGAGCCTGTACTATGGTAACCACACGGTAAACATACTAAAATATTTCTAAATACTAAATATTATAGATAAATTATACCCAGACAGAACAAATGATTGTGTTCATCACACAACAATTTGCCCTGGGTAAGAATCGAACCCACAACCTCTGGCTTTGCAGTCAGGGTCTCTAACTTCTAGACCAACAAGCCTATCACATAAGTAAAATTATCCTATTATTACCTTGGCTACTTGATCTTCTGGTAAGTCATCTAATGGCCTGGAGCAATCAATTCTATCCAGGTCTATGGGTTCTTCATTATTCAATAACTTATTCCACCATCTTTCTTGTACTTTTTCTGTGAATAGGCAACATTTTACTAATTAATAATAATAAATAAATATATTATTTATTGAGTGAACAAGGTGGTCTGACAACCCGGTGAAGGTCGATGGATGCCATTGGATGCGGGCAGCATAGAAGCAATTGTTGTGGCGAACTTTGTGGGATGATGTATGTCCAGCAATGGACGTCTTTCAGCTGAGATGATGATGAAACATTTTTATTATTCAACAAAAAATTTCACAAAATTTCTTTGAGACATCTTTTTTTTTTATTCTAGTGATTTTGAAGGAACTTTAGCCCATGTGGGCAAAAGTTCCATTGTACCTTATAGTAACTTATTCTCTACTATACAATTGAATTGAAGTTGTTAGGGATACAGAAAAGATTTATAGGCTTTCATCTTACATAAAAATATAGCTATCGCTTCAGCATTATTGTAAATAAGTGGATAAGTTCATATTTATGTTTACATCCAGCAGTACTGCTCTGCTTCTTACCTAAGTGCATGATAAGTTTCCCCTCACTGACACTCCAGAAACTATCTATAGCCTTTATTTTGTATGGCAATGAGTCCTTAAGGATTATATCTCCATTCTTCCGCAATATGCTAATGTCTCCTGTATTTAAAGTCACTTTCAGATCTTTGGCCGATTTTATATCAGGTGGTAATTTCACTGTTACATCTGTAAAGGAAAGAAGAAGTGTGTAAGAAAGGGCAATAGAAAAGGCAATAGCAAATATCTATGCATTATAATAACTGTGAATCTTCTGAGTGGTTAGTGCATCCAGTAAGCAGGTGTAAGAGTATGAAACAAACATACTTGATTGTTCCCAGTTCCTTGATTGTTTGCTATCTTAGTTTAATATATATTAGGAGTGAGGACTATTTACCTAATTCCATAATAGTCTGTGACCATAAATAATGTTCCCTATCAGCCCCATTGTAGGTTTCACTATTTTTCTGTGTAGGAAGCATATGAGGTTTGTAGTCTTCTGGAATTGTTTTAGGAGATTCCTGTAATGATAGTTCCTGGATTTTAGATTCCGTATGTGCAATACTGGCATTCACAGCTGGTTCACTTTGCTGCTTATCATGTTTTACGGTTCCGAAAGTTGCTGAAGGTTCTATTACAGGATTACTGGTGTGTGTATTAACTGGTGTGTCTTCAGCTTCCAATGTGTTATTTTCTTCAAGATCTTCATCAGCTATTACTTCTACTTCCTGTGCAACTGTGGAGCACATAATTTCATCGTTCACATCTGTAGATTTTATAGCCCCATTAGGTGCTTTGAAGTTCTTGGGGTCACATGTCCTAAGAACTTTCACAACTAGTTCTTCTGCGACTCCTGGAGGAAATCCCATGTTTTCATAAGGGCCATCTGGTACATGGTAAAAATCTGTTCTGAAATCATATTAATTTAAATAATTATCGAAAGCTTTGGTATAAATGTAAATGATAAAGTTTTTTGAAGGAAATACTAGAAATATATAACTTACCTTCTAGCTAAAAAGTTGAAAATAGTGGACAAAAAACCCAAGATAGATTTCTCATTTACAAGTATTGATGTTAAAACCTCGTCATATTTATATATATCAGGAATTCTAGACATTTTATGTGAGTTTTTCGATTAATTAACAAATTTGATTAGTTCCTTGTTTTTGTCAATATGATCAGTAGGTATTACTATATTGAATATTATTCCAGTGTATTAGAATCATCTGACATTACACGATTGACATTTGACAGTTAAGAGAGTTATGAGAGACAGCGACTTATTGCTTAAATGTACAACCTTGATGATTTGAATTGACTTATCGAAAAAAAGTTAAAGTTTTTTTCTAATGTTAGAGGGGCAGACGAGCAGACGGGTCACCTGATGGAATGCGACCATCGCCGCCTATGAACTGCAACTCAGGAGACACAAACGTGTTATTAATATCAAAATAATCGATTTAATTGAATCCATTTCGTGGAAAATAATCGTTTGTAAAATATGTGGATGGATACGGTCATGAAAGTGAATTTTTTTTTTAAAATATAGAAATTGATTGACCCTATTGATATAATTGATATAAAAAGATCCATGTAGATTTTGTTGAAATTTAAATTGAATACTGGATAAAATAGATGCTTATTTTTTGTGTTCTTGGATTGGATCTTTGCTTATCTATGTGAGTGTATGATGCCCTTGTAGTTTATGATCATAAAAGGTACTGATGATACTAAACTTAAATTATTCTTGGGCTAAAAAAAAGAAGAAGTAATAGTTATCGTCATTGTCTTATTCACCATTTATTGCATAGTCACTAACTACTTTGAAATAGTACTTTTTAAGAATTAAGTTAGCAATTAAAAAGATGTAACAGCATCCTGGCCAGTCATTCGATAGATACAGCTAAGCCTATTTATAATTTGTATTTTGAATTTTTAAGTTTAGTTTAAAACAAAAAATGTCTATGATGGAGCGACAAAGTCAGAATTCTGGCTCTCTAAATAAAGATAAATAAAAAAGAGTTAGAAATAAAAATTAATCATCTAAAGTTACAAAACTATTCTTCATTAACTAATTTCATTTTTTGGCCTTTCAATAAATAATCATGTTAATTCCTTTAAAAATAGATTTTTTAAGAAGAATTCGCTAATATAAATTCAAATTTATTTCTAGTAAAAATATTGAACATATTATCTACGTTTTGTGTTATCTATGTTATTTTTTAGTAATACAAATCAAGTTTTTAAATTTAATATCCTTTAAAAAAAATACGAGGGGCTTATTTAGGAGAGATACATAATATTGTATAGACTGAGTTTATGCGTGAATATGCGTGCTAGAAGGGCCCATTCTCATAATAAAAGTTCAGTCACAATCCACTTCCGAACTACTCTCGATCTCACAACTATTATTTTATTAAAGGTATTTTCGTTGTAAAATATTAAACATCCAACGTTGACTGTAATGTGATTTTATCGTATTGTACCCGAAATTTGAATCGGAAATCTGCTAGTCTCATTGATACTTTACTATTTTACAACAAAAATATCTTTTACAATAGTTGCGAGAACGGAGTTGATTGGAACTGAATTTTAACTGAACTTTTATTACGAGAATAGATCTTTAAAAGTTAGTTAAAAGTGACTAGTCTTAATCGATGACATCTTTTTCGACGATGTTGCTATATTAAAAAAAATATTTTGGCATTTAATATTCTTACTGGCACCACAAAACCAGAATTTAATTTACATTCCCGCCACTTGGAGGAGTTGGTTCGCTTTCGAAAGTTTCACATCCGCAAGAGAGCGGCAAGGCAAAGTGAAGTAGGCAAAGAAGTCTCGCGCGCGAACTCGGCAGACTGCAGGCGATGACCGCATTTATGAGTTTTTATTAAATTGTGTGTGCTGTCGTGTTTTCCGTTGCATTAAGTGTTTACGAAAATGCTATATAGGTGAACTCTTATGAAATAAAGTGTTGTGATTGTGATATTATTCCTTTTACCTTCTTCTATCTATTGCTGTCTTTCGAAGGTTGTAAAAATGCCTTGCTCAGCGGTAACTTTGTCTATAGCGACCATTACAGCAATCGTTGCTGCTGCTCTAATGGCTATAGCATTTTCAACGGATAACTGGCTTTATATTGAAGTCAAACGTTCTAACATACAGGTAAGAAAATATTTTTTGTCACTTTTTTTACAAAGTTTCAAAACATTTGTTTATTTAGTTACCTAATATACCTACTTATTTTAAATTGTGTTAGAAATTGTTTTCCAGTTTTCATGTTGTTTTAATAATTGTTTTTCTTAAATTGACTATAGTTAAACATAGTGTTCGTATATTGAGGTCATACACTATTATTTTGGTTTATTTTATTACTATAATATTATTTTAACAATTATAAACTCACAGCTTTACCATTAAGGTGGAAAGAATCCTGCTGATTCAAATAGATTACCCATCTTTTTACCTAGACCATAGAAGTCGAAGCGAATATGGAAACTACGGAACAAAAACTTGAAGAACAGTTGGAAACCTTCAACTATAAAACAAACAATTGATAAACATCTCAGTAGTTTCTCATTGTCGATTGTCATTGTTTGGCATCGAGCGATACAATCGTGTACATCAATAAATCTTTGGACTTACGAGAAATCCTTCAATTACTAAGACAGGATTGCCTACAGACGACATCGAATGGACTCGATTGAAATCGTCGTAACACGTATTCTTTCGAATCCTTGCCAAGACACCGTTAGAGTAGACACGTTACGCATAAATATGCACGTATTAATGGCACGAAGAAATGTGGAGGTAACTGTACTATTCCGTGAGGTACTCCTGTGCACCCAGGCGTGGAGATAAAGAAACCACGACCGATAACAAGACTTACGAACCACATTTTAATTTTTTATATATTAGTTAGGGTTTTCGTCATCAAAATATAACCAGGAAAACACCAATTTTCAAACCAGTATATATGTATGTAGTAAATATTTTCTGAAAGCGCGTAATTTGTAAAACTGGAACATCTCACGGTTAATTTGCTTGTTATGTACGTTTGCTTTTTTGTACGGACAGGTTCTGGGTTCTTTTTTTTTCGAGCCGAGGTCACGTTGTTTCTTTTTTTGCGATTTGAGCCAACTTGTTGCAGCGTTTTCTACCTGCTTGCAATGACTTACATTTTTTGTTCGTCTACGTGTTATAGGGGTGGGTTTGAAAGCTTTGGACAGTCAAGTTTGTACCTGTATCAAAGGGTAGTTCTCCTTTGTTATTAAACTTGTATCACGTTTTGATGTACAAACGAGTATAATACCCAGTTATTAATTAAAAAGTTAAACAGAACAGAACTAGAACAGAAATAGTGCATCAAAACTATTTTAGTGGCTGTATGACATGGCAGTGATAATCTAATTGGTCTTACCATGACAATTTCGGCGTACGCTCGCGATTCTAGTCTATACCAGAAAAAAAAATCAGTATTAACTAAATAATTTTAATGTATCGATCCCCTGCAGTATATTTTTAAATAGTACCTAATAGAAGGAAGCCAGGGCCAATTTCAACAAAGCACAATGAAAAAACTGAACAACACAAAAATCAATCTTTTAGTATATTTTTCTTGAAACCACCATATAATTATATATGTACTTACAGTTAACATGTAAAACTTGCAAATTAGATATTGAACTCGGAAATTCTACACTACTTTTCTTGTCATGGGGTGTAATAAATATTGGACCTTAAAAATATTACCACGATTAAATACCGATTAAAACGTCGTAAGTAACAAAATGTTTACTTTACTTAATAAGAATCTTAAAATTTGGAAGGTAAAGGAAGGTTTTCATAATATTAAAAGTTTCAAATAGAGTGTTAGCAGAAATAAATCCTAATGCATGTTCAATAAAGAGAATCCCCGTAAAATAGTAACACCTAAATAAAATTAACATTTCAAGTTAGATAAGAGTAATTATTGCCTAAAATTCTAAATTATTCGATATAAATATTAATTGCTTTGAAACCGTAGACATCAAACTTTATAAATTCGCATTTTGATGCTTAAAATTGTACGCGAAATGTGAAACCTTCATATCTTTATTTATTTTCTGATGTGTCAATTTATCCGTGTTCTATAAAAAAATACCAATAAAGTGATCAATATGCTTGCATTAAATCAACTCATTGTTAAAATCCACACCGAAGGAAATAAACTTGGAGAAAATTATTTAGACTCGCCGCACTTTAGAATTTAAGACATTTCAAAACGTGGATTGAATGATATATGAGCTATCGACACTCTTTCAGCCTGTTAAATTTAGATAAATAAGTAGCAAGCTCGAGACGAATAAATTGTAATATATGACTTTTAAAAAACTGGTCTTCGTGTCGATTTCTTTTTACTTCTGTTAAACAATCTCGTAAGTACAACTTAAAATAACGTTTGACTAGCTTTTAGATTAAACTTTTTTTCTATCCTATTAATTATTAAATAGATAGTTTACAACTTACTTCAAACTCATTTTAACCCGGAGTTGTTAACTTGTCCGGCCCCATAGCAATGCAGAAAGCAGTTAAATTAATCTAGTGTAATGGAGAGTCTAAAGAAATTAGTTTTCAGGAGCCTTGTGTGTCAATATCTCGTCACCATTATGCCTTTTGTCGTCCGTAGCAAATATATTGAAAGCTATTTAATTTTTACAAGGTTGGCAACGTAACTACTTGGTTGTAATAAGTACATCAGACAACCTTCGAATGTACATAATATTACATCCCAATGATACCGTAATCATCTACAAGTTTACATTATTTCGAAATATCTAATTACTTCCATTGCAGGTAGCTATAAAATCAAGGTTTTACAAAAGTGTACAATCAAGTTTTTAGCTGTAATAATTGTTTCCTTTATTGTTTTTACAGCTTAAAATTCTTTATATGAAATTCGATTATAATCGCTTCGATTATATGAAATAGAAAACATGATATTACTGGGCTACGAAAGCAAAAGATCGAATAAACCGCAGATAATCTGTAAGTCACGAAGTAAATTGTGGTTTGTTTTCTTTGGTATCAAATATTCAGTTCGACTACTCACGACCACTAATTGGTGATAGACGTATACTGAACTCAAGCTGTGTCATCCAATCTTTTACAAACGCATTGCAAAATGGAGATCGCCTGTATTGTTCGAAACACTTTACCACTAATTATATCTATTATTAAAAAAAACAGTATAACAGTAGTATTGAAGCTTAAAGCATCAATATTGACATTATTGTGCTGTAAGTTTCATAAGTATATACAATACACCATTTAACCATCTGCCTTCTATGGATCAGCACCTCGAAGATCGATTTCGAAAAAACCTCTTGAAGTCGATTTTAAGTATTCAAAATCGTCGTTTTGTAAGATTTATCTAAGTTACTATAGGCTTCGCCGTATGCAAATTTCCTGCCTTCATCATCACTTTGTTTTCACCAAACGGTAATTTCCGGGAGTAAACAAACAAGTTACTACAAAAGAATCTAAATCTCCATCGGTGTACTTAGGCATAATATTTAAAGAGTTCCCAACGATTTCTCCAGGATTTCACTGTAAGATCCTGACTTAATAACAATGAAACCAACTAGAAATAAACCCTTTTGATTAGGAAACACTTTCTCAAATCGATCCAGTGATCTTTGAGTTATCGAGCAATAAAAAGTGATACAAAAAAGATACCGACGCACTGAGAACCTTTCCGTTTTTGAACGTCTTTAATTCGCTTTTCTAGGCGTTTTCGAAATCGAAAGCTAAAATGTTAATGATATTCATTATTGCATATTAAAAAATATATATATTAATTAAACATAAATGCACATTCTACAAATCTATAATGTCACTGAGAATCTATCTGAACTTCGCTTTTAGTAATTAGTAGTGTGTTGTGTAGTGTGTACTAAATTGTTATGATTTTCCAAAAGATAATATAATTATACTTGTTGTCTTTCCGTTCGAACAAAAAATTTACGAAGCTGGTGCATAAGCATAACTAAATAACATTATGTTTCTTATTAAAATGTCATTTGAACTGTTGAATAAATTAGAAATTTAAACACTCATTTTGAATTCAATTGCGAGTTTAAAACGCTAATGCAAATCAACTGACTTACAAAACGTTAATTCAAACACAATCACACTTCACGACGCTTATGATAACACTTTATATTATACATTAACTTTTTTAAACACTTTGGTAAGGACTACTTGTATAAAAAAATAGATTTTCTCTATTGTTTTTATTAAAATAACGATTCCTTAGCTCGTCACAAGCTACAAAAGAAGCAAATCATTCACAAACACAGGAGAAAACATTGATCTATTATTTAACTCGATGATAGAAAACATTAAAAATTCACCTCGCCTTGAAAATATGAATCAGTCGCTTAGACGAGATTTTGTAAAAGTTGAAGAGAAACAGAATTTCTGAGTTCTCCAAGATTATTTGATCAACATAATAATTATGCATAGGAAAAGAAAGTGATGTATGTAAAATAAATTGTTCTTTTTCTGCGAAACAAGATGACTCCATTCCATTATGCTTTCTAACATTTTAAGTTTAAATCATCCAAATTTGTATCTAATCTTATTTCTTAAACTTGGTAAGTTTACGTTTTAAAGTAAATATATTTGATGTTTAGTAATGGCGAGTTTCAAAGTTGAATGAGGCGAGCAGACATTATCTGTTAACATAGAAATGTGGTTTGTTTATTGCCCTACCTGGTAGAGACCGGTTGTTGCGTTTGTTTAGAATACAGTGTAAACGCTGTTTAAAAAAATCCTTTACAGGCATTAAGTGCCTACATTTGTGAAATCCCCCTCAAACCAGCAAAATCATGAATTTCATGAATCACTCTTGAAATTACTTATGAGTTAGTCCTATTTAGAATACATTTATGTTTCAGCTTTAATTTACCCTCGTGTCCGATATTTATCTTAAATTAATGTTTTCCTAAAGTCGTAGAGGCTTTATGGGGCAAGGTGAAAATTTTACACCTACTCGTATGTACCTACTACCTGCCGTACAGCCACTATAATGCTTAAGTTATAAATTTAATGTAATACAAAGACAATTATCCATTTTCCATTAAAATGTTTTTTTTTATAATTTTTTGAATAATGTACAAGTCTCAAGATTTGACCTACACAAATGAATAATATACAATATACCTATAAAAAAACGAGTGTCAACATACACTGGTATAATGGATAATAGTAATGCCAACCCGCTTTCCTGCGCGATGACACCCACTTCTCACGACTTCCGACTACGATTCTTTTATATTATTCCGCTTTCTTGGTTACATAGGAAAGCCAAGTATATTTATGTTTGAGTATGTACTCAGACATAAATATACTTGGCTGTATGGCTTGGCTGTTAACTTATTTTAACAGAATGAACATACATTTTGTTAAAATAAATTAACAAACAAACAATAATAATTTTATCATACATACTTTTTACTCGATTAAAAGATTTACCTACAGATGACAGCTGAAGCAGAACTAAAGCAATACTTGATGTTTTTCGTATAGTTTCGTTAAGACTAAAATCGTATAGTATCAACTTGTGCAAAAAAAAAACAAATATACTAGTTCCTTATCGGGCTATTGCAGCTGTTCGATATGTTATAATATACCTATGTATATATAAATATATTTCGTGTACATACATATATATATATATATATATACATATATATTTATACATACAATGATGCGGGTTTAATTATTAAAAAATATTATACTTGTTTACGAGAATTTAACTAAAACAAACTCTTTAAACATGTATGTATATTGAGACCATGTCGACTTTATTACATACAAGAAGTAAAAGGTCCCGGCTTGTTCTGCGCGGCTTGTTTTATTCGTTGCATAACTGAAATATCTTCATTGCTCCAAGATAAACAAATAGCTCAAAATTCTTGAAAGTGTGAATAATCCAACTTATTCTCATATCGTTATTATAGTTCCTTTCACAATTCTGTCTATGGCTATAGTTTGCCAGCCTTTCACTGTACTTTGCACGTTTAAAAGATTTTGGTTTCGATGGTGAGGTAATATATACTGTTAAAAATTAACTGTTACGGTTATTTTTCACTTTGTAATATGAAATTTGAAGGTGTTCAGTTTTCAAACCTTCAAGAAAAGAGCGTTCTCCTTCCTAAAAGGCCGGCAACGCGTTTGTGACTCCTGAGTTGCAGACGTTCATGAGCGGCGATGGTCACTTTCCATCAAGTGACCCGTCTGCTCCTCTTCCCCTCTAACATAGATATATATATTTAAATAGTCAACGGTATTTAACTTTGATATGTTAGGTAAGTAACAAAATTTTCATCAATTTATATTGCGATGTGAAATAAGAAAATCAGATAGGTATTATTTTTATGAACTTGAAAACATTGAAAATATTAAATTGAATTAATAAAACTATAGATAAGCTTAGAATATCCGTAATTTTTTGTTAAATACAAAAATATTCAGATCGACAGCTAATTCCTTACTATATGACCTTCGTTTTAATTGCTGCCCGACTTTAAAGCATCTGTCAGTAACTAAACAATTTACACATCTTACAAAATTAAACTTCTAATAAGTGTGTATCTCGTTTAAAAGCTCTAATGAGTGGCAAAATGATACATAAATGTTGCCAAACCGGTACACAGGCAGCGTACCTAGTTTCGCACAGTGCACTCTCATTATTGTTACAGTATTGTGTCACTATAGTTTGCTCATTGATTTAGCAACTAAGTATTATAAAGACATTTTTTTCTCCTAATTAGTGACATACGTATGACGTGGTGTATTTAATAAGTAGAAAAAAGTAAGTAACGTGATTAAAGCCAGGCTGTGTAATTTATAGTTTTCCTGCTATTACTGCTTTCTAAAACACGAAACGAACTTGTGTCTGAAGTTGAAGCTTCCTTAGCGGAGGTTTCAGCTTGGGGTCGACTGAATCTGGTCCATTTTAACACAAAAAATACACAGGTATGCGCGTTTACCTCAAATAAGATACCGTTTGTCGCATCGCCTCGGTTCGAGCGCACCTCCATAACCGCTTCAGCCAGTATTGCAATCTTAGGCATCGAGATATCGAGCGAAATCAAGCGCTTTTCAAGACACTTTTTGCCTCGCACTACCAATCTGTGCAACAAGTTACCGATACGACCGTCAAACTTCAAGAAAAGAGCATACTTCTTTCTCAAAGGCTGGCAACGTGCTTGTGACTCCTGAGTTGCAGGCGTTCATGGGCGGCGGTAGTCGCTTTCCATCAGATGACCCGTCTGCTTGTTTGCCCCCTATTCCATAGAAAAAAACTTAAAATAGTGTTTATCACTTTTAATATTTACTACTACAGTAATAGCATGCATAGATATTAGGCTACCATAACTTTATTTAAAAAAAAATGAAGTACCTACCTACCCACATTCAGAAATAGACCTCCAGCAGAATATGTAACAATGTGTTATTCATTCCTCAAACTTTTTACGGGTAGAGTAAAAACAAAATATTATGTATAACACTTGTTATAAAGTGTTTGCATTTGTTATAAAAATCTTAAGTTATATCAAATTTAACTCTGCGTTCCTAAACTTAAATATTTTTATACAATTCAAGTGCTTTAACCAAATAACTAAATACTCACGACTACAATAGTTTTTATGTGGCAATTTACGCACAAAAAGTACTTAAAGTAACGACTCTGCTTTCTCTTACTTAATCATTAACATTTAGAATATTATGACGCTCTACTAAAACAAAGAGAGGCGTGATGAACTTTTGAAGTTTCTAGTCAGATCAGGGTACATAAAAGTTTAGATTGAGAATAATTATTTTTTTCAGTTAATTTCCCTTATAAGTATATTTCTGTAGTAGTATTTACTACCGTCTAGGTCTTCTGAGTGACATTTCGATGGCAAGGTACTGCAAGGTAATTTATACGTATTTTGCTTTGCGAATGTTGGTTTCCAATCACTCAGAACCAGAGTTCTGAGCAAATAAGAAACTTAAGCTTAAGCTAGAATATTTTTCCTCGCTAAACTGTCTGTGTACGAGACATCAATGTAATTCCATAATTATATACTAAATATGCGTAACTAGCTGTATTAAGAAATATATAAGTATGTTTATCAGCAGTCTTGCCTGGTACCCATGAATCAAGTTAAATCTTACAATGGGTGCCAGAGCTCGACTGCTTAAGTTTTCACTGATACTGTTGTGATTACATGTATGTATGTAAGCATTGTACTTCTTTTCTATGTCAATAAGAATTATTATTATTACATATTAGTCTGGTTACCATAGTACAGGCTCTGCCTAATTTGGGATCAGACGGCCGTGTGTGAAATGTGTGAAAATAATATTATTATTATTTCGACTTCACATTCTTTGTAACTATTTCACACAGAAACCAACCACAGACCAATTTAGCGAATACATTTGAAACTTTAAGACTGTTCTATAATTTATCCAAACTTTTTTGGTACTATTTTTGTGAGCTATAAGTCCACCCCTACTGATCCTGACTAGTTGCTACCCTTACAGAAATATACATGAAAACTTGTTAATAAATATGATCTTATTATATAACGTATGTTCACAATGTGTACGATATACGATACAACGAACTTGTCTTGGTCGACTTTGTACATTTATGTAGTAAACAACGGCTGGCTAGTAATTAAGAAAATACTTGTTAATGGAATGTTCTTTGTCTATTGTTAAATAGTTGTCTTTCATATTGTAGTCTGTGTCGATATTGAATTACTGAGAGGGACAGATGATAGCGATATAGGATACTGAACAGGTGCTTGACTATTTTTGTCATGTGAAACCTTTGTTGTGTTTCATAGATATCCTTTCTATTTTAGTATCATGGTGGTATAATATCAAGTCTCCGATGGAAATGTAATATTACGTTAAGGAAATTAAGGCGACCGAATTTTAAAATTCTGTTATATCAAATACCTAAATATGTAGTGAAAATATTTGTACAAATTGAAATTTACTTGTTTTTATATTAAACTATAACTCTAAACTCGTCTTTGGAAAACATCTATAGTAGTTATTTCATATTCAAGGCTGACGAGTTCGAGGAACTGATCTACCTCGGCAGATGATGGTTCGCAGCATCTGCTCCAATCTACGTAATTACCTACGTTAAACATGTAAGGCGTCGACATACCTGAGCAGCATTGTTTTGTGATACTCGTCTCAGTAAAACTAGTTATAAGCAAAGAGTTCGTATACGAGGACTCGTATTTAAGAGGGTTTTTTGTGTTTTATTCATAATTATGTAAATCGTTGGTGAATCGAAGTAATTGCTCGATTCTTCGTTTTTTTGTGCTTAACCAAAAGTCATAATATACTCGTAGTCATGTTATATCATTCTGAGTTTGGTGCTTTCTAGAATACATAAAATAATAATGATAAGGCTAAGATAAATACTCTAACAATAAAAGTGGCTATCTCATCGTTTAAATTTATTGTGATCAACATCCTCAAAATATAATAAGGAGAGAGAGTCATCATACAGTAACAGTCTTTCTGTCCTCGGTACCTGTACGTCATGAAAGTACTGTAACTTTCATTGTCTAGATCAGCCTATTCTGCATGAGTTTATTATTATGTAGATGTGTAGAAACCTGTATAAGTGATATTTTCGGCCTGTAGGTCTAGTAGCGTACCCACTGCATACATGATGCGACTCTCAGACTGTGATCTAGGTGTAATTTATGATCATCATCATCAGCCTATCGCAGTCCACTGCTGGACATAGGCCTCTCCCATTGCACGCCACTTAGATCGATTTTGGGCTTCTCTTAATCTTAATTTATGATCTTAAATATGTATTCAGAAATATATGTTTCCGGTTGACAGCAATAGGCTGTACCGTAAGTCTCTATCTACCCCCTCGGGTATAAAGACGTAAGCGTGGGTGCGTGTGTGTGTAATATACTTAGATTCATGCCAACCAACCAATCCAACTTCTCGTGCCCAAAGCGTTCCAGTTACATAACTTCGACCCCCTCTCCAACCCCAAGATTAAATAAACCCATTAAAATTAAATATTGTATAAGTTAAGAGTATTCTTTTTTATTAATATTACGTAAGGTTAAGGTTAGGGTTTTCTTACGGGCTGTGAAAAACGTGTCAAGCAGGTAAGTTCGCATGCAAACAGACTAAAGGTCGTAGCCGATTTAAACGACTCCGCTCCCACCCAACCAAAATATGAGCATTTAAATATGGACAAGTGCTGTCATGACAAGAGGTAACTAATGTAATTTCTGGTTGCCTCTCTTCACAAAGAGGTGCTTTCCGAGAGCTAATAGGAGTTACTAGAAATAATACCTAACAGCTGTATATAAATCTAAAATACTAACTTTAACAAAAATCTTTCAAGTCGGACGACCCATTTTTGGGTAACATAGCTGTATAAAAAACCTACTCTTGTTTTTGTAAATCGGTTTAAAACAGTTTCTTTGTTTGATTACTCTCTTATAAAATACGTAGTTAATATGACGCACACATTCTATGTTATCGAACTGCCTGTGGTTTTCCTTTTAACATAAAAAATATTCAGGGCAATAAACATAGCCAACAGTATTATTATAACATATATGAGATGTGTTCTTGTCAGGCCTACCAGAGCTGATGCCAACTACTATAATATTATGCTTTAAAAATAAATACCTACTTGAAAATATACTTTATAAGTAAGTAATTTACTCATGAATCAATCACCATTTAGTAACATTCATTTTTAACCTACTTTTATAAATAACTCATAAATGTAACTGTGTAAATTTGTAAGATATTTAAAATGAAGTTAAGTTTCATTTATATGAAAGAAAACTAACTACAATAAACCATGTTCTATAAAAATCATATTTTGTCATAGGCTATGACGATCAAAAGAGAAATATGTATTTCATTAAACAATCAAACCATGTTTAAATATTTTTAAATCGAACTGGCACACAGGGAAGATTAACGTTATGGTGTAGCTACTTGCAGCATACGTAGTAGGGTGCTTGGTACAATGGTCGGCATTGCAAGGTGAACGGGCCGGGTGCTGGGTCCATGACCCGAGACCGCCAGGTAAAAACGTCCTACAGCTGAGCGTGCCTTGTGAACAGCGCGCCAGTTCGTAACAACACGTATTGAAGGGTCAGTAATGTATAAAGTGAGCTTTCTGTTATATGTAGAATGTATACTTTTTAGGAAAAGTGTGAGCTAGAGAACTGTGAGATAAAACGTAGATAGGCAATAAAAAAGAAGAATTGGTTAATCTAAAGTCTATAAGTATTTGTTGAAACCTTAAGACCACTTAGTTAACTACTTTTTGATCGACTGAAGTACTTTTTGATCGATTGAGTCTGGTTTTACATATGAAAGGCCAGAAAAAAAGGAAGCATTTTTAAAACATACACACCTATCGAAGAAAAGTATCTTAAAAAACAGAAATATTTGATGAACACCTGATGGAAACCCTTTTAAATTATTTTGATGTGTGCTTACCGATCCAATTTGCTTTTAAAGATTTTGTCAAGAAATATAGCAGTGTGTAACAACAGATATATTCTATATTATAACTGCAGTGGTTGAATAAAATGCATTATTTAAGTTGATTTTCGAATCATTTGTATGTTTGTATCATCAATAATAGATCTGGAGGTTAAATTTAATTGTCAGGATTATTTGATGATATTTAAAAAAAAGTACTCTATTATCCTATTTGCTGTTAATAGTTCCATAGGGTACTATTAACAGAAAAGAGGATAATAGAGTACTTTTTTTTGGTAGGTCATATCTATTCTTCGCGAGAGTGTCAGAGCAATCGTCTAGGGATGATCGCATCAGGTGCGTGGTAAACTTCTGTAATCCCGTGTGATATAGTGTCACAAATCAAATTTATTTATATATAGGAATAATTTAAATACTTTATGTACACAAGTGAGAATTTGGCGACATCGCGACATTTTCCTTTCAACCGATGCAAATAGCGATAAAGCTGTAGGTACACGCAATAATGTTGACAACATGTCAACTTAAATGCGCGACGATCGTTTAGTACCGTATTGCCAATGGCCGTCTTATATGAACTTTAAATATTTAACGAAAGTTGGACCTTTTCATTATATTTACTATGTCTGCTGTACGTGGTGAAATT
Organism: Arctia plantaginis; assembly: GCA_902825455.1. Lineage (NCBI taxonomy): Eukaryota > Metazoa > Arthropoda > Insecta > Lepidoptera > Erebidae > Arctia > Arctia plantaginis. Next base: position 5,342,626 of record CADEBD010000171.1, on the reverse strand, counting down.
ATAGGTAGGTACCGGTTTTTATGTTGTATCATGAGTTGAGTTCACTGAATTCCAAACGTGCCCGATCATACACTGACGAGTTTCAAAGCCCTCGCCTCACCTGCCAAGGGAAATCGTATGTATTTGCATTTTGTAGCTAGCCAACCTTTTTAAATATTAATCGTGCCGTACAAATTATGTGAACACAATGGTGATATGATCTACTTTTACAAAAGATATCAACGCGTCTAGTTTGACGTCAATTTCTTTTTGCATTTAATAGAAAACAGTGTTACCGTTGGTAGTACATACTAATAAATCTGGGAGTAATGTTTATCCTTAATCTTCTAAAAAATAGTAAAGTATAATTTATAACAGCAATGTTTTAAATTTTGCTTCATTCTTTTATATTTACGACAGGGACGATTGTTTTAACGATGTGATGTGTGTTACATATTCATAATAATAATAAAATGGTTTTAATAAAAATATCTATATTAAATAGAAATAATAATTAAAAAAATTGCTCAATAATTGGATTAAACCTAAATGTTTTGTGAATAAATAAAAAAAACTGTATTCTTAAAGCAAATGAGTAGTTGAACAGGAAATCATACACATATTTATGTAGTATTATTGTTAGTTACAATTATATCATTATTACATCATAATAAAGGTAATAAAGTTACTAAAACTTATATCTCAAAAGAATATTAAACAATTTATCAACCTTGGAGAAATAAAAGTACTAGTAAATTTGTAGAGTTCTCATTTATGTATATATCTGATATGGAAGAGCCATAATACTCGTAGTAAGAAGTTATTAAAATGTTTCAAGAAGAAAATGTCAGTTTCTTTATCGATCTCGATCTTGACCTTCGTGCCAGTTTCTACAACAAGCTTCTCTGACCCTAGGATTGTGAAGGGTTTGTGTATATACATATATATTTGTGGTTTATTATTTTGTTCATTTTAACTAGTTGAAATGACTGTATGCCGTTAATAGTTTATTTGCTGTTTACATTTACATTGTTTTTTAAGTTTTCGAATTTATATTATTCATACATGCATATTGACTCACTTACATATAATATTAAGTTTTCCAAGTGTTGTTGTGTGATTTAAGCAATCATAAATATGTCTCCCTCTATGAAATAAATTTTATTTATTTTAACGATCGAATATACCTTATTACGAACATGCATTAGCGCTATTAGCATAATGTAACGTAAAATAAAATATAAATTGAAATCAATATTTGCCTAACTTCTTAAAAAAAATTAAGGGTTGATAGACTAACACCTATACCCTTGCTCTGAAAAAATAAAACGTTTTTGGAATGGCCGTTACTGCCACGACTTGGTCAGTATCGGTAACTTTCGCCATATATGCCGTACACAATAATTACAGCAACTACAACCATTGTCTACAGTCCACAGACTACAGACTTTCGCTCAACGGGCAGCTCTTCAGTCAAACACCTGATCATTACTCACATTATCTTACGCTTAATAGTTTAGAGAGTTAATTTTATGTACGGCAACATTGTAGAAAAAAAATGGCGCGTATTTCTTTTTATTATTTAATTTGTGCGTATGTTGAGAAGTCTACCAAGGCCTCTCATCTCTAATGCTGCAATTTGTTGACTATGTTTTATTTTAAATTTTAATTTTACTGCAGATTTCACTTTTTTTAAATTAACAAGCATAACTTCGTTTCGGATTGTCCTGAACATGGATTTTATTTATCATAACTTTCATCGTCTAGAGTTTCATTATTTTAACAAATTTCAAACAAAAAAAAGAACGTTATTCTGCTTATTCTTACATTCACATTACAACATGGCTAATATTATGCCTGTAGTTATTGTATTTACTTAGAGAATTTAAGCAATAAAGTATTAGTGATCACTTTCAAGCCGACTGTAGCCAATACAAGGGATATTAAAGATTATTACTGTTTAAAAAGCCAAATATATACGCAGAAACTATACTAAATAACGGTAAACACTTGCTGTTTAAAATGCTGACCCTGATCTATCAACTCGACAATATGCCGAATACCTGACGTCACTCAGAAATCTGCTGAGAAAATGTCTATTTATTTATTTATTGGCGTTAAACATTTTGAGGTCAAACTACCACTCAGGTAAAGCAAGGTGGTAGCAAGATTTTATACAGCGGATCGACACAGTAATAAAAGTAAGTAAATGTGTGTCTGTACAGAACATAACTGGAAGTGAGTTGGAAGAATATTACGATATGCGATAATTATGAACTTTTATGTACACCTTGCCACAGCACATAAAAGTTACGATTTTAGCCACTGGCAAACGTTATATTGGTGCTGCCAAGATTATGAGACTTGGAAGAATTCGTTCGTTCGTTTCGGATACACCACATCAACCTCTTTATTCTCCTGTACTTTAATCACAAAAATGATTTGAACCCATAATTTAGTAAATTCAAAATAATTTTATACTTAAATTTTCTAATTTTTCATTATAAATAATAAATATTCTTTTAAATACATTAACGATGCATTAAATGTGCAAATCGTCATACGAAATCTGCTTGTCAAGTGGTGTGATTAAATCTTGACGTAAAGTGAAAGGTATTTGTTTTGTAATTTCGTCATGAAGTAATAGTGATACTGATTTTAACTGACATTTTAACTAATTTTTAGTTTTAATTGAAGTGCCTAATTTTGTGACAAAAGACTTTTGCAATTGTCAGCAATTGGTATTTTATCTAGGTCACATAGGTCGTGTAGTTAGGTAGCAAATTATTCAAGTCAGTGAAGTGGATGTTAGATACATCAAACTATATAAAATTAAATTTGTTAGTTTTTGATGAAACTTCGGGTACACAAACCTTTTTTTCATAGTAACCTACAATAACTAATAGTCTCGCCGTTTTATTTTTGTTATTTTGAATGACTTACTAAATATCCGAAAATGTTCACCCGATTATCACTTTCCAGAAAATTCTGATTTTCAACAGTTCAATGAAGACCAAGATATGTCCCATAAAATTTCTCACACAATGAATACGCATATCGTTGATACTGCATGTAACTTTCTTTGCACTTTCCCATCGACAATCGTAATCGGATATTCAATTCGAAAAGACAGATCTCTACGATCGATGAACTCTAGTCGAGTTGAAGGAACGTTTCGCTCCGATGACTGATCACTCTGGTGATCTCGAGCGAGCGTTGTACTGCAAAAAAACTAATAATCTCTCATTAATTGGCTAAATGTTTAAGTACCAACATCATAACGTCCGGTTAGCATTATCGGTTTCCGTTCGGAGGACAAATATTGTTAGAAGAAGAAGGAATGATCAATAGTTTCTACAAATCAAGACAGTGAAGGGTTCAAGATTATGTATATCTAGAACTGCAATTATAAATGGAATTATGTAAAACCTTGAAAATCTTTTATGTTATTTTCATTTCCAATATTTATATGCAGGTAGGTAAATTCATGGACTCAAAAAAATGTACTACCGGTATTAACATTAATTTTGGCGATGTTTCGTTTATTTAAGCTTCAAATAGCTGAAACGTATTATAATATTTTTGCTATCAAAACTGGCCTCTCATTATCTGCAAAAATTGATCCCTTTGATTTTGTCAAATTCCGAAAAAAAAATTGACAAAGTTTTTTCTGTTTGGATAACTTAGCGGAACAATAGTAACGCACACGAAAATTTAATCATGTTTCTTAATTTTTAACATGATCAGAAGCTCCCAAACTATGACTTGCTTGATATCATAGAAAACATAAATCAGTTCAATGAAAACAGTATTCTTTGCTTGATAAAATATGTTAGGACGAATGGGGGATAATAAGCTAAGCCCTGAACCTATACTTAAAATCTACAAACACTTCTTACTTGGATAAAGTTAACGATAAGTTTCGAAACGTATGCCGCACATTACCTACCAGTTCCTTTAAAACGCGGTTTTAACGGTCAATTACAAGCATAAACTTTTTCTTCCTATTTCTACTTTGTTTTATTCAAAGTTGGTAGAATCGAACTGCCCGGTAACTGGCAATTTAAATTATTGGTGTGCCAACTGGCTAAATTCCTATCTATCCGTGTGAGCAATATAACTTTTCTCATTTGTCTTTCCTACTAACCTATCTTTTTTTTTCCAAAGTAAGATTAGGGCCAAATTAAAGTTTTCAAAATGTGAGTGTAATACACTTTTGCCCAATAGATACAGACCTAAGAGAATGTATGTTCAATTTAAAGTTACATAGAATCTGAAAAAGTCGATATCACACGTGTTCGATGTTGCAGTGACAATATGCGCCCGTGCAGCCTGTTACCTGATATTATGTACTGAGAACTGTAACGTAATTAATTACTTTGATAGACTTGAGCTTACGTAATTCTTGTTACTTAATTCTGTGAACTTTATAGTAAATTAAAGCAGTTAGTTGGAGTTGTAAGTTTGAATACATGGTTACTGTTGCGTTACTTATTCCTATAACTGTTAATAAAATACTGTTAAATATTTAATACCGTCTTTATATAAATATTAAATACAAAACATGTTTGCTAATCGATGTTTGTAAACCGATTGTCGTGTTTGGCACAGAAGGTATATTTGCCCTACTTAGACGATTATCTTAATAGCGCGAAATTATTCTAAAAGTGACAACATAAAAACGAAACACTGATCAATTACTTTGGATGACAAAAACAACGCAACATGAAACATTTTTTTTTTATTGTTGTCGTGAAGAATAATACCACTAATATTATTAACTAATAATAATTTACACTAATATTATTAACTAATAATAGTTTAAGGTACAACATTATGCTGTTATATTTCCTTTTTTTCAAAGATACTTCCAGTGTAGGTACAAGAAAGCCGTCTTCGTGTTTTTTTTTGTATCTACCCATTTATCGACGCGGATCTTAAATACAAATTGTAACTTTATTCTTATTATTGATTAAAGTAGTGGTATTCTAAAGATATTTTTAATTTACAGACATACAACGACGATTCATACAACTCTATATTAAAAATATAAAACTAACATGTTTTATTAAATTTACATTAAAAACACGAGGCTAGCTATAAATCTGGTTTTAATTTTAACATTGTGTTTTTTATTAAATCACTAAGTAATTAAAAAGGGAAAACAGATTTCATTTAATAAATTTTCTGATAGTAAGTAAATATTACCAATTGTTAAAATGCTATTTAATTATAAGATAACGTTAAGTCTGGAGCTGGTAGTGAAACTTGAATCAATACGGTTTAGTACACGAGTAATGTATTAACCACGTTTCTAGTATGTTACTGACTCATGTACCTACATACTAGAAACTACTCATGTAACATGAGTGTGACAAGCGTGAGTATATGTAGGTATATTCACAAAGATGTATTTATCTTATTATAAAAAAAAATATCTCCGACGTAAACTAAATATTCTAAACTTCCAGTAAAGATCAAATATTAAAAAATAATAATAAGAAAGTCTCGCCTATATTGTGATGAATTGAGAACCTCGTGACATGTATGACAACCCAAATAACTATTTATTAGTAGTACTTTTTTATAAAAATAATACAATATATAAAATATATATACGTATAAAAATTATATTAGTCAGCAACGAACATTCCCTCACACTACATGATAATACAAAAATTGGAAAATTGAATTGAAATAGCAAAATGGGAAGTCAATAAATGTCGCTTTATAGTTTTTTCAATGTTACCATGGCGATGTGACAAAACACAAAGTTTCTTTATTATAATGTAGTGTGAGAGAATGATCAGTGCTGACTAAATAATAAAATTTAACTTTCGCTACGTCTAATGAGTCGTCACCTTTTGATGTCATTTGCAAAGCGCTTATACGATACGTATTGCTACGTTTCAGCAAAAAATGAGGGTCCGTATATCTAGAAACAGTAGAGGATAACACTAAATTGTGCAATTCATTAATATTGCAAGAAATTTCCACATACAAAAAATTATCTATTTCGAATTTCACTAACAGGGGTTTTAACCAAACAGACTGAGTAATCATCTAAAAACTCGGATAATACATGGAACAAGAAAATAACCTAAGTTGGAATACTTGAAAAGAGCTCGAATAATACAAGCATTTGCAAATATTACCGTTAAGATATCGCTGATATGTAATTTACATACTATTTACCCAATGATGTTGAATTTCTCCGTAAGTGTACCGGGAAGTAATTACAACCTGTTCTGATGGAATGTGCTTCTGATGGCCTGTTAAAGTACGTATCTATTGTGTACATGTTTTTATTCGCTTGATTGTTTCTTAGGTAACGTTAGAAAATTGCGGATTCGTTGCATTGACGGCATTTTATTTTAGATACCTCTTTATCATTTTCAAAGATTTTCAATATCATTGTGAATCTATAAATCATTTGTATTTACTTCCATACTTTTACTACTAACCCAATATACATATTTTTGAACATTAAACTTACTTGTTTAAAACGTCAAAATAAATAAGTACTATGTTCAGTTTTTTTTTAGTGAAAAACTTCAAGGACCCAAAGTTTAAAAAAGTTTCCTTTATTTTACAATGTGTAATAACAAAAGATATTTTAATAAACTAAAACTTAAACTTGTGATTAGACTTGCAACGAATATTCGGTTACTATTCGGTATTCGGCCTATTCGGCTGCTTTTATTGTATTCGGCCGAATACCGAATATCTACATATTATTCGGCCGAATACCGAATACTTAAATAATATATTTTGTCATTGAGAAATAATTGGTAAAATGAAAAATTAAAATCGATTGATTACGTATATATTCACATTTTCATTTCTGTTATAATCATTTAAGTAGTCATTGGTGCATAACACAGGTACATAATCATCTTCTGAATAGGAAAAATGGAGGATTCTATGTATTTGAATTATTGTGGTAATCAAAATTTAGAAGGGTAAGGTTCTCATTTCTTTTGTAATCATTTATTAAGTAGTCATTGGTACATAAAACAGGTACATAATTTAATTCACGTCCGTACAAGTTCTTGGCGCTAAAATCCAGCCGAATACTTTTGCCTAATATTCGGCTATTCGGTCAGGGGCCTCGCCGAATATTCGGTATTCGGTGTACTGCCGAATATACTATTCGTTGCAAGTCTACTTGTGATAGATGGATATATTCGAAAGCATAATACGTACTGTTAAATAAATTGTTAAGTACTATAATTGTAAACTCGTTGAGTACAATAATTTGATGCTAACGACAGTTAGTCAAATAATTGCTTAAAATAACAATAAGGAAATATAACAAGAAGTCCTTTTTCCGCCAATGTAATTCATATACCTATAACTATCAAGTTTATGTAGCATTACAAACACATAATACAAATAATGCCCTTAAAATAACGAGATGGAGATAAAAGGCGCATTTACTCGATACCGCTAATTCCATTAAAATATAAACATTTTTAAAATATTCTATGGAGTTACATTAGCCAGCAATAAGCCACAGGTTTAAACGACTTAATATTCAACCTGTTTAAGTAGCGGTATTTTTTTGCAATTAATAAGCACACATGACGCATACATTTTATAACCTTAATATTTTTGACTAAAGCAATCCGGTTTGTCTACAATCTAGACCTGATTCAAATGTCCTTTTCTCTCAACAGCGATTGAGTTAAAACAAGATTAAAATCGAAGACCGTTGAATGCGTTCACCGTTCTATTTGTCAAATTCATCTCATGCATCTTCTGCGGAATGGGAAAGTAGTTCTGTGCTACTCTCTATCTGCTGAGTTTTTGTCGTATATCAAGTCTTTGAGGCGGTTTTGAGCTCAAAATAGGATTACGCAAAGAACCACCGTCTACGTGTTGAACGGACTACCGTTTCCAATGATATACGCTATTTAACTTGCATAAGGAAAATAACGACACATACCTCATGTATGTGTTTAACAACTATTTCTTTTCAATGGAATTATAATATATAGGAGATAAGGAATGCACTGCGGGATTCATTATTTTATCTCGTATATACATACGTACATCATTTGTTCTGTAAGTATGTAAGTAGTACGTGTAGATTTTATCTAAAGGCGCCAGGTAGACCGGCCATAACCACTTTCTAATGACTAAAATCATTTTGAGAACTCGGTAAGGTGTGGCATTGAATCGATTGGATAAAGTTGACATACCTTTTATGTATCAAAAACTCAATTACATGAAAACTATCCATGAGATTCTAAAATTGTGATCTAACTTAACAGCACTATATTTTGTTTTTATTGAATATATGTTTCGTAGTTCTCAATATCTTAGACTTCAATTGTTTTGAGTTCAGTGTATTTTGTCATAAAGGTGAAGCGATGATTTATTTGTTTATATTGTTAAAGGAAGATTATGATTTTGAATATAGTATGTATGTATGAAAAGTTTGTCGTTTGGTTCTTAGTACACGGATTACATAGGGCCATGTCAGATTCGATTTCAAAACTTTCAAAATATGAAATATAAAACGTGCCTGGCGCCAATTCAACCTCTATTTTACTATTAAGGCAAATTCTTCGCAAATCGATGTAAAATTATTTAATGACGTAAAACTTAATGTATAATAATTTACAAACTTTTTGTAATAGCCAAAACTGGTTCTGTTGAAATGCTTAATTTGATGATATTAAAAACAAGTTCGTTATGAATTACAAAAAAAATAGGACTTATAGAGATTTACTACATTAATTACAGAAGTGATTTCAAACAGCTGATTACTTCTGTTAAGTGTTTTGGTTTACGCCGTTTACCGTTTTAAGTTTCCGGGAATGTAGAAAAGTATGTTTTTACATGCTGTTCTTAAAAACGAAACTTCCTTCAAAACGTAACGGGTTTCCATTAAGAAAAATATTATTAAAAAAACATTTTCATAAACGAAGCCGCTGTCGCCTTCACACATAATTAAAATACCATACCAAATATTTTACCAAACATTCTACCAAAAAACTTCCCAAATAATCACTAGAACTGAACAAATAAAAAGCAGGCTACATGCTAGTGATATTCTCATAAAAGGCTTAAAGCACGGTCCTGGGGTGCCCTTGATGGTAATCAATCCGTTTCGTCCTTCGTGAAGCCGGAGGCCGCGGTTGGAATGCGGCATGGGCCGGTTTTAACGTAGGTAATAATCTTGTGTTGTGGCTGTGGCCAGGTCACAGTGTAGCCGTTAGAATATCTACTTAATTGTTCTTTAATTATACTACACATTTGTTTGATTGCGTCAAACTGGGTCAGTTTATGTCTCTAATAATTATCTTAAGGAAGTATTTTCACAATGGGTTTTGACCTGACCTAACTTGATATTTAAATGATTTTTAAGTTATACAGGTTTACTGTACTTATATCTACTTATATATACTGTACGTATATCCTTTATTTTATGTTTTTTTTACTGTTTTTGTATAGTTGATACATTGTTTTATAATTTCCATTACTAAAATTGTAGTTAACCAACTGGGCCAAAGAAAGAAAAAAAAACATTTTCTTTTCTTTGATGAATATTAAAAAAAAATCTTTGACAGTTGAACTGTAGATCTGTTAAAAAACATGTACGGTATTGTCAGCTATTTAACAATAGTCTAGGATAGTATCAGAATTCAAAAAACTTATATGATAGAAAGAAATAAAGTATTAAGAATTCGCATACAACCCGGTAGTGCCTAGTTGAAAACTTGGCTTGTATTTTTGGACTGTTTCGTTTTCTATTCATGACTAACTATTGCCAACTGAACTTTGATTTGTGCTTCTGTTGAAGATGACGACCCATACGAACGAAAAATCCAGGGAAACTTAATTCAGAAACTTGTTGATAAACTCGATAGAGAGGGCCCGTGGTCACCTTTGTATCACGAATTTAAGGCAAATAGATCAATCGACCTTGCGTACATATAGAACATCAAAATTAATAACAGATAAACCACAGGAGTAGAACAAACAGCAGAATATCTTATAGAATCTCTCGTACCTAACGATAGAGCGGAAAATGAAACTGATTATCACCGACAGATCAGGTAGTGGGCCATCGAACCACCATTGTCTCCAATGTCTGACTTACCATCTTCAGACGAATTTCTCAGTATCGTTAGATCCTTGCCGCCAAACAAGGCTTCGGGCGATGATAAAATATCAAACAAAATGTTAAAAGAAGCTTGTAAACTTTCGGGTGACACGATTTTGACTGTTTTTAAAGATTGCATTGCGAAAGGAATATTTTCTCGTATTTGGCGGTGCGATATATTCGTATAATACCAAAAAGCGGCGACAAGCCGCCGGATGATCCTAAATCCTACCGACCAATCACATTGTTACCATCGTTGGGAAACCTTTTAGAACGTCTTGTAGTGCCCCGGCTTCTGCCAGGTGGAGTCAAATTTCGTGATAGACAATTTGGATTTACGTTGGGGGATTCGACAATTGACGCGGTTAAATCGGTTAGGAAGTTTGTCACAGAGTCAAAATTTTAATTTAATTTTCTTAGCTATATCTAGCGCCTTCGACAACGCATGGTGGCCCACGATGTTGCTGAAATTAAAATCACGGGGTGTTGCTAAGGAGGGAAGTTGATTTACTGTATTTCCAACTCCTCCAAATGTTCTTCTAATTAATTTCGTTGCGGGTTCCAAGACAGTTTAATTTTTACCTGAGACTTCCCGGGTGTCTACTCGGTGTGTTCGTGGGTCATTGCTGTTGATCCTGGTGTACAGGAGTTACAGTGGTGGGCGTGTTCGAGGGATAAGTCCCAATAAAAAATAAGACGTCATAAAGCAAGGATTAGAAATAATAAAGAAATGTTCACTAACATTAGTTTGTACGACCACCTAAAATTTTTGAAAACACAATGAAGTGAATTGTCATCTATCAGGCTTAAAATTTTGTCATATTTCAAATAGCTAATCAGGTAAGGACAGAAAATAAATGTTCATGATTGACATTTCATAATTCTTACAAGTTGTCGCCTGCGATATTTCCGGACCGAACCCTTCGAAGGCCTTCAAACCTTTAAGAAAAGAGTGTTCCTTTACTTAAAGGCCGGCAAAGCGCTTGTGACTCCTGAGTTGTAGGCGTTCATGGGCAGCGGTTGTCATTTTCCATCACGTGACCCGTCTGCTAGTTTGCCCCCTATATAATAAAAAACAAAACATTGCTTTGTGTGACATACAAACAACCAATATTGAACAGAAGTGGTTTGAGTGACCAATATTTTGTATGTTTGCAAAGACTTCCCTGAAATGTCTCTTTTAAGTAGGAAAAAAAATAAACTGAAGAGAAAATTTACCTCATATCTTTTTACACTTAGCTATACTTACCTGTTATTAGCGAATTATGTAGATTCGCTAATAACAGGTAAGTAACAGTTTACATCCGTAATTTCTGGTAGATAACACCTTGTCGCTGGTTTTGATGTTCAAATGTTTAATCATTTGTAAACCATATTTATACTGGACTAGCTGACACCCGCGGTGTTACCCGCGTTTGTTGTTACAACCGCGGGCAACGCCGCGGGGCAAAGCTAGTCTAAAAAAAGTAGCCTAAGTTACTCCTTATGTCATCAGCTATCTGCCAGAGAAAGTCCCGTCGAAATCGGTCCAGCCGTTCCAGAGATTACCCAGGCCAAACAGACAGACAGACAAAAATTGTAAAAAATGTTATTTTGGCATATGTACCGTATAAACATACATATGCATTTAGTAAAAAGCGGTTATTTTAATATTACAAACAGACACTCCAATTTTATTTATTTGTATAGACGAGTCACTACTGACATGGATAGGATGTATTGAATTAAGTTTTTATACGACAAAAAATGAAAACTTAATGTGTTCGCTGTACTTATCTAATCGTTAAGTAAGCACTGTGATGCAGTTGTGTATCTGTCCACTATTATGTACCTGCTATCTTTTTATCATATCTTTAAATTTGTACATAGTGCACGGCTAACCTTTAAAATCATTACGAACCCTAAACTTAACAACTAATAGTAGAATACGTGCAAGCGTATTGCGTTATCAGTAAAAGTTTTAGTTCACATCACTGGTGAAATGGGTAGGGTGAACCCTCAATTGATCGAAAGTTCGTTGCTTAGCCATTGCGCTACCACTTCTTTGGTTTTAAATGGAAAATACCAGTCCTTATACTTACACATTATATATAATAATGATATAGATAGTATTTCTTAGTGGGTACTTACAAATTAAAAAGCATACTACCAAAATTATGCTACCAAAATTTCAAGTTTGTAGCCCCAGCGGTTTAGGCTCTTCGTCGATTAATCAGTCGGTCAGAACGATTAATTTAAATTTATAGATTAATGTACTAACTATGAATTTTCATTGTGACAGACATATGCAGCTGACAACTCGGCAGGCAACTCACAAACGATCTTGGAGAGTTTGAACAACAAGTATTTCTTCTTCACGAGGACGCGAGGACTCTTCCGCATTTGCTATCCTAAGGAGCGGCCGCCTTCAGGTAAGATAAATGATAAACTTTGACTTGGAATTTAAAGTTCACTTCACTAAGTAAAAATATATTAAATGGATGTTATAAGTATTTTACTAAAGAGACGACTAGGGCCTTATCTTACCTAATCTTCCCTGTCTAAATTAGTACCAAAAATTGAAATTTACTTAAATATATAAACAGAAGTCACATATATATTAATGAGGGTTGTACGCTAAATCCCACAGATATTTTACTGCGATAGACGAGGCTCACTTCACTACTACCGTAGAGTAAGAATCTCAATGATGAGTGGAGTACATACCGGTAAATGTGAATTTCTAAATTGAAATTCTTGTAATTCCTTCAATCCAAATGACCAGTTGTACCTATAAGAAACAAGTTCTTTAACTTTTAGTATAAAAATATCTTTTAAGATAAAAGCACTCAGTAACACACGAGCTGTTGAAATCTTCTATTTAACCAATCTATTCAGTACTGTTTTTCATGTTATTTTTTACAAAACGACATTTGAAAGTGTCCTGTTTTATGTCATTTGATATTTGCAAATCAGCTTGTTAGTATTTCTTAAAGATTAAATTTGCTATTTATTTCTACGTAAACTCAATAATATTATAGTAAAGAGGATTTATGTAGATATATCTTTAATGTGATTTAATGTATTTCCTAATAGATTTTTATTTTTTTAAATTGTGTTAATGTTGTTAAAGCCATTAAATTCAGATTACTACTGAGATTAGAATGTTTCTAGTACAAAGATTAAGCAGAAAAGCATATTAGTTAATGGTAATTATTAATCAGTTTTATTGTATTAAGACAGGTACTTAAAATATTTTTCAATAAGTACGAGTATATGATTAACAGTGATTTTTAGTAACTTTTACGTTTAGGAATGTATTATACATTCACCCACGTTTTGTCAGTGTTCGTTGACGTACGGTTAACTGTTCTCAAAGCATACGACAAATATTAATTATAATATTTAATTATAATTTAAATATAATATTTAAATAATAATTATAATTTAATAGAAATTTCATCGCTTGGAATGCACTTTTATTGTCGCTATAAATTTAAATTAACATTTTTTTGTCTCTTTTTCTAAACAAGCATTTTCTATTGAATATTCCTGAGTTGAAAGCGTTCATGGGTGGCGGTAGTCGCTTTCCATCAGGTGACCCGTCTGCTCGTTTACCCTATTCCATAAAAAAAATAGAGTGAGCTGAGCATAGTCTCAGAGCTTTTTGTGACCTATGAGCATGTTTCAAATGTGCTTCATCGTATGTCTATGAAGTCGTCTAGAACTAATTAAAACGTTTTATTCAATGTTTTACTTAATTGTTCATACATTGTAACCATGATTATCTATCAGGGCGTAAATATTCAACATTATGGAGCGTGAATCCAAGGGGTTCTAGACTGTATCATTTAAAAAATATGCATTATTTTTGCATGTGTTTGATGGAAGTGGTCAGTGGCACAGGTGTACGGTAAACATACATATGCTGACTAACAGTTAGGCGCTGCACAATAATGGTTATTGCTTGTAAGAAGTAAGGTATCTGGGTTACTTACTGCGAGATGTGAGTACATGATGTAGTTATCGTAATATCTTGTACCTACGTCGTGAATACTGAGTGCAGTCGTGCATTTAGTACTTTTTAAATAATTTATGTATACTCGTATATTTAACAACTCAAATTATTCGTTTTTTTAAATAGTATTTTGTTTAAGTTTTAATCAACTGTGTAAAGTAATCTCAGCAGTTAATTTTAAGTAGGCTTTTTATTAACATATACAAATGAAACTTTGCATGTGTGTGTTTCAATGACAATACACTAACTTGGCATCTTGAAGTTGATCTGATAATAGAGCCAGGAGTTGGATTGAGGAATTATTATATTAAGTAGTTTACTTATTAAAAATTACTATACTAACACTATAGCGCTCAATATGATATGTCTGTTTGGCTACAATCTAGTAATAATAGGAGAAAAATTATCTGCATGAAATCAACTTATGCATCTTTATGGAAGAATTTTTTAAAGAAAATGGAAATTATGAACATCTAAGCAAGTATAAAGTAAAACATTGAAAAATATAATTTATCGGTTATATAATTTTTAATAATTTATTACCTATTTTAATATTTTCAACTGTTCTGGTTCGGTCGCATAGTGCGTGTTTAATTTTTACTGAAACTTTCCGCACGTGAACTAAAATGTATTAAAATTGAACTCAATCGAACTCGAAATAAATTCGTGCATACTTTATTCACCGACACGCAAACATTCATAGTAGGAAGAATATACCGTTGTTGTGTAATCTATTACCCAATTATTATTTTAGGTTTTCTTTATATACTTTATTGTTGCATACACTTTCTGGTTATTTATTTATTTTTATCCTATTGGTGTTAAACAGTCATGAATCGCACCTTTTGGTCTAGTCCTCATGTTCGTCTCCTATACAATACTTACTTTAAGATGTAATTTTAGTACAGATAAGCTAACAGCAAATTCATGATAAGTCCGTTATAGGTTTATGACAATAATAGTAAATTCATAACACATTTGTTTCGCATTTCACAATATGTACTAAAGATAGCATCAGAATTCATTGTTTAACGACCATACAATGTTAAATGTGTGGTTATTTTACTTTCTAGAAGTTATCTGGACATTTTCTGGTACATAAACCTGATTTTATTGACTTACACTTAATTCTGAACCACTTTTTTATGCCACTTCACAATTAATCTTCAATACTTGTTTTGAAAAATACTGTACTACTATTATTCAGGTTAATATTTAATAAAGTAAGCAGACGTAACCATTAATGTTCGTATTCTTATTTTGAAATATATTTAATGTGAACGTTCTTTTTTACTAGAGTATGTCTAAGTATAAAGGCACGGATCACGTAAGGCATAGCCTGGTGCCATCCCTTCATAACATGGTACAGAATGAATTTATATTATCATTCTTAAAACTTTATAAAAAATAACGTTAAACTTATGTGTTCTAAATTATTATGGCAGTTAAGTTACTACCACACATTTACAAAGTAGGTAAGTACGCACTATTTCTATATAATAACATGTTATTTAACACAAGCCGCCGTGGCCTATCTCTCGCGTTTGATTGCGGCATAATGTACTACTACGTTACGTGGTACTGATAGGTATTCTGCGACGCCAACTTGAAGGAGAACTTATATTACACCGGATGTCAATTGCGAGATGTACTTTGAACCTAATTATATAAAATGACTAACTTTTCACCACAGATTCTCTTGCTTAAATGTTTTTGTCTCCCTCCCTGTTCCTATCCTGTAACGTGTATGTTGTTCAAGATGATCGGTCGAATAGGTACGACGTAAAACGTTATAATGAAGAAGGCCATAGAAAATAATAATTTAATCTGTTTCTAAGGCCATCAGGTAATGACCGATTCCGGCTGGCGTGGATTCGAGAATTGTTTAAATTCATGATTTGGTCCACTACAAAATGTTTTGTTAGTACGACCTGTAGAAGAAGAGACCTAATGTTGCAAATACGGGGCAAGTTTATTCTTTTTGAGAGATACAGGCGAAGTTGCTGGGTCAGCTAACATTAGGTATAATAAATACACTTTGTTTTCTGACAGATAAAATTTTAATCTGAATACATTTTTTCAAGGAATTATTATTAAGGAGGAGGTTTGCCGTATTTTGTTAAGACTATTATTTATGTAAGTGTATTCAATCCCATTTCACTATTTTTTTAAGTACCGAAAGGCTGTAAATATGTCGCTTAAACAATTTGTCATTGAGGCTAAAATCATTATCGCACACCTAGTTTTCTAAATAAACTTTTGCTTAATCGTAAAGATAGATAAGCTTGCTTTGTGAACTGAGGGTAACCACCTCATCGAGGTTAGTGGGGAAGTAGTTTGCTGGAATTGAGCCGACTTAAGTCGCAGTGTTCCGTCCCAAGTAGCTGTGTAGGAAGTAACTTTGGACCATATACACATATTTTTGTTGTTCATTTTTACAAAATTCGTTGTGTTAGGATCTGAATTAGTAGAATGTATCAATCAACGTTGGCATCTTGGCGATATAGGAGTTAACATTTCTGTAGCTATATTTAAGTTCCGTGTGAAAATTACTCAAAAGACGCGCTATGCGGAACTGACGCGCGTCAGTAATCGTGATGTCAATCATGTTTCATATAAATTTGCTTCTTACAAGGTCACTCACTTAAACAATTATATAGAGCCTTGACCCTTCGTATTCAAGATCTATAGTCCATATTCCCGAGGTCTCATTTATATATTCAGGACACCATACAACCCACCATATTATGCACATGTTAATGTATACGCCTACCTGTTAAGGTTACTTTTTTGGTTAGGTCAAACGTGTTTGCAAATTAATTATCTATGAATATAAATTGAATGAATTTTTCAGTTCTCAAATTTGGACAAAAGCGAAATTGAACCTTCTTATCGGTTAAAGAGTAATATGTAGAAAATTACCTTGTTCCGGCATTAATTTATTTTTAACTATGGTTTTATTATATGTTTTTCCTTTGTCTCTCTTTTGAAAGGCCCGAAAGGAATAAGTTGTTCGATTTAGTTGAGTAACTTGGTAAATAAAGTTTTAAATTTATGAAAAAAATTAGTTTGTTGTAGTGAACTAGATAATAAAATGAGGAAAACCATTACTTTAATTACTTTAAATATTAGTAGGATATTTCTGGCAGAGTATCGTACAAAATAAGTAAAGCTTGTTACACCTTGAACTGTTAGTGTTTTACATTGACGTTCAAAGTTCAGTTTATTTTTTCAGAGGTTATACTGATAATTTTAAAGTGATTTTTAAATTACATTCTTATCATCAGTTTGACAATATGATAATGTGATTCTGTCTAAAATAGAATAAAGATGATCTCAGTTTCTGAATATTATAAAAATAGTTATTTTAACTTTTAAGCCATTGCCCTCAAAATGAATGTAAAATACCGTCACGTTACATCGCGGTTCAGTTCCTAACATAATGTTAACTAACCTAACGGTTAAATTGTATTAAATTATGCGACGACAGATGTACACGAATAAGGCGTAAGTATGTAATTATGTATAAAATATGTATACAACATAAACATTACACGTTCTGCGATTTTGATTACACACTGTACATTGTCTTTTTTCTGCTTTAGATGCAAAAGTATCAGTTATGTATCCATAAATTTTGTTCTGTACAACCTTTATGTAATCTATGTATATATATATATATATACATATATATATATATAAATTATAAATTTGTTTGTGTACACTCCAAAAACTCAAAGAGTTTTGCACGGATCGAGCTCATATTTTGACACTATGTAGGTACAACACGTTTCAAATATGGTTTTTATCTATTTCTTCGCGTCACTTCTCATTACTCATGAATGCAACCACAACATGCCATAGCGAAGCATGTCAGGGCACATCTAGTTTTCTTATATAATTATATCATACGGAGATCACTTCTGTCTATTTTTTAACTATTGACAAAAAGGTCACTTAAATCACCAAATGGCTCTCACAAGTTTATAAAATGGTGTCGCACTAACTGACTAAAGAGAACAAGGCGAGTGACTGGCAGTTTATATCATTTTATAAAATATATGCGTATCCGGCTATACTAATTGCGCGGCCTTTGCATGCGTACATGAAATCCACTTAAAAAAGGCAATAAAAATGGTTTTTGCCCAGCAAAAAGTTTGTCACAAATAACTATTATTAGAGCCCTGTATTTTCTACAAAGTAAGACGTTTTTAAAAATTCTTAAAATTAATTAAAATAAGTTAATAATATGAACTAAAAAAAATTATATTTGTCTGTAGTTGAAATGAAACATTTAAACTATTTAAATTAACACGTAAGATGGGAAAGTACGTGATGTGAGAATTGCGTGCACAGCTCAAGGTCAAAAAAAATAGATAGATTCATCACGTTCTATTGACAACGGTCCGATAATGAATGCTCAAACTGACATCTATGCAACACGAAGACTATTATACTTAGCTAGACATGATCGTGGTTTTACAATTTTGCTGACATATCTTAAACCTTCATCAGGATCATCGTTTTCTTAAGGACGTCAACGAGTTGCCTTCCGCGTCCGTAGTAGCCAGAAAGCGAGAATCATTCTGACAGTTGCCATACGGTTCTTTTCTGTGCCAGGAAAAGAAAAGTATCATTTCAATTTCATCATACTTTTTACTTCCCATTACTTTTTTAAAATTCTATTAATATACCTTTCTCTGGACTAAAAAACCCTTAAAACTTTTGAGCGTAACCACAGTCGACAACTCTTAAACATGTCCATCAATTGTGATGTCATCCCTTGGTACTACCATTATCTAAATTACAGTGGAGGCCAAATTCTGTACTATTCATCCGTAGATACACACGACAAGGAATTAGTTTTTGTTTTGTAGTTGTAGGTGATATCATTTTAGCTTGCATTGTGTTTGTGTACGTTATACCTGCTCATCATTCGTTTATAATAGATAACTTCTTAATGTATTGATGACATCATTCAGAAAACATTGAGCAGGTAATTTTTATTATTACGTAAGTAAGTACAATTTTTGTCAGCAATGTGAGTCAAAAAGAAAGCATTGTTATTGTGCCCATCATTTATTTGCTGTTTCGGGTGTTACCAATTAATTAAGAAGGCTGAATAAACACAACAATATTTTCATATCGGCATGAACTTGTCCCATAATGTTCCGTACATTTTAGAAGTGCTCCATTTAGATTATTGATAAAGTGTATTTAACATTGCAACACTATATAAAAAAATATTCAAAAGATCTACAAGAAACAACAATTGATCAAACTGAAAGAGTTCATTCATAGAGGAAAGAATTTTACAGCTGTAGAACCAAAACAATTCGTGCTCGAGTCTTTTATACACTTCCATATTTTGAATATAAAAATTAAAATTAAACTTTAAAAATCTATCAGTATCTTTATAAATATGACATTGGATTTACTTAAGAAGCTTGTAAACACATTGCGAGATTCTCAAGCAATGACGTAACTGACGAATTGCCGCAGAAGGAATTAGTAGCAATCTAATCTTGAAGTTAATACAAAACTGTTCGTAGTAATCCATGCTAAAAGGAGCCTTTCAACTAACAAATAATTAATCACGCGGCGAGGGCCCGAAATCCTAACGATATCCTATGTATCCTGACCGATTAAGTTAAAGTGGTGTAAGTTTTTTTCATTCTCTTATTTTTATGTAAAATATATTTAAAAGCCCTTACAAAGGCTGACTAAAGACATAGTTTTCTCAAGTTCACGGCACTTGAAAATATTACCTACTAAAATAACGTAAAATAAATATAATTAGAAAACAAACACTGTAATTACTGTCTTAATCGCTAAAAATAAATGGTAAGATATAAAATGTACTTGTTTGAATACAATGTATGTTTACAAGCAAGGAAAAGTATTGTAAAATTAACAATGAAAAAAATACACTAGGAATATAGAATTTGTTTTGTGGTTTCAATAAAATAAAAATATTTTTTATATTATATTATAAAAACAAACAGATAATACTATAAATACTTGTGTTCTTGAAGCTAGTGATATATAGTAAGTACACACCCACAAACACACATATAACAATACATATACTATGTATGTGTAAAATTATAGGCCCTTTTGCGGTCGAAAATCAGTCATGTCAGTAGGTCAGCTTTTATTATGACGGGATCCGTATCCCTCCTAGCGAGATGGTGCCCGCAAAATCACGGGCACCATCTTTATTCAGAAACATTTTAATTATTCGGCTACGTCCGCGAGTGCCTGGACGTCGCCTTCTCGCGGGTGGCAATTATGGCCGGTAAAACTCGTCCCGTCCACCTGCGGACATACTGAGGGACAATTCTGAATCATCTCGCCTAGCCTCTTTTGCCTCATTGTCATATTGAATGGCATGATTCCAAATATACAATGTCACAATATTCTATGGAGTGTGTCGAATATACAATGGGTGGGGAACAGGGCTACGATTCGAGACTGCGACCTCGAGTCAATAGACCAAAGACGTCATTGGTTATTTGTTATAAAACAATAGATAAACACTGTATCTATACCTGATACATATGACAAACAAGATTGTACCTAACCATGACTGCTGTTACAGGCTGTGCTTGTCCCTTGCGAAGGGTGGCCAGTGTCTGCTTAGCGCTGTCACTGCGAGCCGTTGATGACATTGTATGCTATTTAAGTTTATTCAATGCATTCAATGTTGTTAAATTTTCACATAATTATATGTTCCATTTCACTTTTACAATCTACATACACGTATTTAATGCATGTATCGAATATAAGTTTCATTATTATTTCTTATTCATGTGACCAATAGAAAGTGTCGTTCAGATTTGCCATAGTAATCATTTTGCTCTGAATTTGTCAATTCTGTACACTTTAGAAGTACGAGTAGGTATATGGAATGAAGGAACAAAACACAATCATCAAAAGTATTATTTGTCTGTATATACAAATTACAAAAACATTTGCAAAAGACACACATCTCATGTACTGTCCTTCAACGATCTTTGCTAATCACTCACAGGATGACGAAAGTTGCATTCCAACTAAGTTATTTCAACTTAGTAACAGTGACAGCAGGAGGCTAAACGATGTCTTAGAATGGAGTGGTGGTTTAATATAATTGACAATAAATGTGGCCAGACACTGGATAAGCATCACTAATTAATTCTTGTTTCATAGACTTAGCTCATTAACATAAAAAAGATCATAGATAAAGTTAAATACTGGTAGTATGGGTAATACTTTTACTTATACTTCTCTATGGTGGACCTAAGCTTGAATATATTAGAATATAGGTTGTTTCTATTATAAATATTTTCAGGAAGATTAAGAGTCGATTTATAATTGCCCGTAAATGAAATAAATAATGAAAAATATTTATAAATAGAAGAGCAAACAGGAGGCAAGCCATTCTTAACCTCGCTTATTTAATTCGTCCTCGTTGTAACAGTTTGCGGCCAAAATTTTATATTTTTAAAATGTTTACACAATAAAATAGTGTAGGAACGTGTTATTGCCAGCCTTGGTGGTTAGCCTTAAGCGGTTTGTTTCAGTTATCTGTTGGCTAATTTTACGATGCTCTTGTTAGACACTTTATTTTAATTATTTTAAGAACGCAACTGTTGAGGTTAAAATATACATTAAATGAAGAACAGTTATATTACTATTTATGTATTAAGTTATTACTTTTTGCAGTAGGCCTCAGTAACATTAATAGATAATTTAAAGAAAAGCATATTATTTTCCGGTAAAGCATATTTTATATACCTAATAATATATTTTGTAAGTGATTTTGGAGGGAATACCTACCATTGTTTCTGAGTTTGTCGACCTTTACGATAACAATCAGTCGAGGATATAGTTCTAGGTATAGCCATATTCAGTGAAACTCTCCTTGCAAATATCTGTGCCTTTGCTTTGTCATAACAGGTGTTGTTAGGTCGTAGGTACCTATAAAGCGATAATGCGTAATAATTCTCTAGCGATGATTTACCGCCATTTAACGCATAATGAGTATTTAATTATAGAAACATTCGCAACGGCTGTGTATTATGTGTGTGTTAGCTAGGTTAGCCGAAATCTGTCTTCTTCCCACATTCGCTGAATATTTTATTTTTAGGATACCGCACTCAGAAGGTTCCAATGGAACTCTATCACCGAGCCTTTGCTTGCCGTATCTCGTTTATTTTTATGAATATAATAATATTTGATATATATTTATATATATAATAATAATATTTGAAATAAACTAAATTTAAACTTTAAAAGTCAGTTCTTAAGGTACCTGTTTAATAGCTGTACCTTTGGACTGTAATCGATAAAACGTGAAGAAAACGTGAACACTTGATATCTTCTCAGTGTGTACCTATTATTTCAAATATTTCCACATACAATCTAAACACCTTTTATAATAACAGGACTAATTTTAATAAACATAGCAATTAAATCTGGTGATATTTTAAACTGCTGCATTGGTTACTACTCGTAATATAAAATCTTAGAAATTCTCAATACTAGTTAAAATAATTCTGTTTAGTGGTTCTATTGGTGGGTGTATGTATGTAATATACATATATATATATATATATATATATATATATATATATATATATATATACATGTTGACATATCCTTAACTAGTTATTAAACGCTTTATTGTCTCGGTATCTTGTTCCGCGACACTAGAACTCGACTAGTCGGTTAAGCAACGGCCCGAATAGATATTTATAATAGTAACTAGTCATGCGATCGGAATATTTGGTAACTAGTCGGACAACTTCGACATGTGAACGAAAATAGAGTTTGTCATTCTTAATCTTAATAAGGCTTTTGTCATTCTTAATCTTAAGAATGTAGCACACGTATTACAATTTTACGTATTGACAAACACCCTTGGTTTCTTCATTAAGTTGTACGTAAATAGAAAGTGAAAAGCATAAACAGTTGTATAAAAACTGCTTGTTTACTTGTTGCTGTGTTTAGTCTTTACTTTACGGTTTTGAACATTGTTTGTTACTCAATAACAGAGATAGATTCATTATCATCTTCTTGCTCTTTTTCTTTTTAGATTGATTACAGTCTGGGGTGCCACAAAGGCTTCTTACTCCGGGAAAAAAAATGGACACATCTCACACGGCCGCCTAATCACAAACTAGACAAAGTCTATGCTTTTTTAACCAGACTACTGATATACATAAGTGAATAAAATGTTTGCCGGAATCTAATACGACGACCGCGTTTTATAA
The DNA here is from genome assembly GCA_902825455.1 of Arctia plantaginis. NCBI lineage: Eukaryota > Metazoa > Arthropoda > Insecta > Lepidoptera > Erebidae > Arctia > Arctia plantaginis. The sequence goes on along the minus strand of CADEBD010000171.1, from coordinate 5,319,279 downwards.
AAACCTTTCATTTCAGACACCTAACAAAAAATGCTGTATATTTTTTGTTAGGTGTCTGAAATGAAAGTGTGAGGCGTTGGTTTACTGTCATATGTGCATGATTTAAGATTGTTTGCGAGTCGTTTCAACAAACTGTCTAATAGTATTTACAAATAACTAGCCAGAGGCTCATATCCGCGTGTATAATGTGATTACTTAAATGCCAGATGCTAACTTATGGTTAGTAGGTATCTCTAGTAAGGATGCTTACTGAGTTTACCGCCCTCCAAATTTCAACTAATACTACAATCGTTGTAGATAGCCATGGTAATTATAATATTTTTGTTATTATACCGATAAGCCAGATAGTTTTTTTTTGACATAGGACGATCTTTTATGACTTTGATAAGGATATTCCGAATGTTTTTTATCATTACAATCTAACTAAAACATATCTCAAACATTTATAGTTTGAGCTTTTTTAGATGTTTTTGTAAGTTTTGTCCGAGAATAAGTATTTCGATTCAAATAGTTTGTGACTGATAACTATAGGTTTCTTATATGTTAAAGGCATAGACTTCGATACAAATTACTTTATACATAATGTTTAGTATTTAGGTTGGAAAGTCGCTAATAAAAAGTATATTTTAGTATCTTTATGGCTAACACCTATTTTTGTAGTTTAATATTATTGACAGTGCTTGTATGTCGTAACATTGCTTAATGGCAATGCTAGCTGTGGCTAATTTAGTAAAAAAAACATAACAAGCTATCGAGCAGCCGCAATCGCATCGGGCCTTAAGTAGACCTGTGTATGCAACTATAAAAAACTGATTATTTTATGTTCAAGTAGAAAAACAATTACGTACTATTATGATGAAAATGATGACTAAATGTTTGGACCTATAAATGTAATCGAATAATTTTCTGCGGGTTCTTATAAACCACTACTCGTCTATTAATACTAATACCTCATCGTCTATTAATACACAAACAGGAAATAACTTCGCTGGTGCGAAGGATTTATTCACATCTTCATATCCGATGCAGATATACTTAGGTAGGTACAGATTAAAGACAGTATTAAAATCATAGACACACACACCTTTTATTGTTCTATTGTTGAGTTGCCCTACATATTATTAAAAGCCGTTATATAACAATGTATTTTAAAAGAAAAGAGTAGTAGAATGTCAGATTAAGGTAAAAATTCTCATAGAAACAAAACCTCTTAAAAGCGAAAGATTTCACAGTGATAATGTCGACAGATTGCAAGTCGGTCGAGTGTAGGTGTGCAGTGTTTAGTAATTTAAAACAGTTTACACCTTCGGGCTGCTTAACAATATCAAAATAAAAGAACGTTATAACACGTTAAAGATTGTCTGTCTATTATTACCAAAAGCCACTAACGAGCTCCTTTACTAATATTTTGCTCGGCCGTTTGAAGAGTATATTCGATTAATATACATCAGCAAACACAGATGTAGGCCAGTCGATAAAATATATCTAGAACGAATAACGCCGTTTAATTGGGATCGATTTTCAAAGCAAGCACAGAAAGCGACGTCAGCAAACATATCGATACAGCGACGAAGATAATCTCTATTCATCACATCCAGTTCCCACTTCTTAATCAACATACCTACCACTTTCTCAGTAAACTGATGAATATAGTTTTACATCAGAATCGCTGGAGACAGGTGAAATCTTTCGTGCTACTAATAACCAGTTTTGACGACTATCGCCGTCTCGCTCTGCCCCGAGATGTGCGCTTCTACTTGCTTTTTTTCCTTAAGTGTCTGGGAAGGTCACGAGGGAGTTGAGTTGGACAAAAACTTCAGGATGTTTATCTCACGATGTGGGTGATACCGTATTTGGGTTACGAAGTCCTGTTTCGTCTGTAGCTCAACTCAATTTTATTAACAGATGGGAACTTCACATATTTATTCCATTAAGAAGTTTTGAATTTGGAATTAATCTTGCGGTACATGCGGAATGCATGTACCGCAAGATTAATTAATTAAACTATTTATTAAATAAACAATTATTAAATAAACAAGAAGCCCGGCTGATATTACGAACATTGAGAATAATAAACGATGTTACTCAACATAACCAGATTTAAATCTTATTATTCTTTAGATTCTACCATATTCTTCATCTCTTAATCTATGAATAGAATTTATCAGATTGAGAAAAGTTCTATACAATTAAAAATCCATCTGTAAAAGAGAGGGATATTAAATAAGGAATGTACCAAGCGATGTCCTTTATAGCGGCTGCTCATATTTCTGATAAATAAATATTAAAATAATTGCATATATATTTAAGCGTCGTCGAAATTTAAACTTATGTTACGCCACGTTTCGGCCATCCGGATGAACCCACATCTTTGGAATTAAAATAAGCATGCCAAAAGATTTATATCACCCAGATAACAGAAACATCACAATAGAGGTTTGTATACTAATTACAGAAATATTCGAATGGATTGTTATGACATAGCCCGATCGCCATTTTGTTTGAACAAAGAGTGTTGCAATGTGAAACTTGGAATGTTGTCCTAGCTTTGTTTCCTTAGACCTGACTCACAACAGGTGCTAGGTATTTGTACGTCAGGGATTTTTTTGAATTTAGAATTCATTATTTGTGGTCCTATGAAGTCTTGACAACATTTCTTGCTGAATGTAGGCAAATTCCCTTTACATGTGGTGATTTGGCTGCAGTTATTCAAACTTATACAACCTCTTTGACGTATGCATAAGCTGGTGCCTAAGCTGATGCTATAGATGTGGCCTTTATAAAAAAATTATTATCTAAAATAAAATTTATAATTTGAATCGTAAGATATGGCCCTGTCAACCCTGTGGCGTTACATCCTAGTAAAATACTAATATTTTCTGTCAGACACATCCTAGTAAAATACTAATATTTTCTGTCAGACAGACAGCATTTTCACCCAGACAACACTGCTAAAGTGCTTTAGTGCCCACCACAAATATATTAATTTAAGTTTGTTATTAAGCTCTCTTCATCAGAACCTAATTTTTTAAAATATGAAATTGAAAAAGTATTCTCTACGTTAAAAACATTACCTGGTAAGTAAATAGCAAATAAAAACTGTTAGTTTTGTAGAAGAGGTCAACGTCCGATAGCATTTGGTGTCCAATTTAAACTTTATATTTTGAATTATGTCACGGAAAGTGTACAGCAAATTCAATGTTATTATTAAAATGCAGTGGTGTGAGCAAGGTTATGGATGCTGTATCGTTAAAAGAGATTCATACCCAATTCAATTTTGAACTTACTATTTAAGTGCCACCTTTCGCCACCTACCGTCCACCTTTCGAGTCCGGTGCTGTCTGAACGATTACCTGGGTTCTATACCATTACTAACTGACCCGCGAATAAATTTATCCTAGTTTTTGCAACATTTTTCATTATGCTCGACTTCTGTTGCTCGTAACGTAATGTTATTTAGCCTTCCTTCAATCCAACAGCAAAAGAATAAACTCTTCAGTCTTATAATATTAGTATAGATTATCGATCTCTCGTTAAATCTTATTTGTTTATTGTAACAAAAAACATATATAGGTATACACAAAACACCAAAACATGTACCGTTTTTTAAACGTGACAATAAACAGCATAGAGTTCGCTTCTAGAGTTAATGGGAACCTATTTGTATATGTACCTATAGAAAAGTCATTCAAACATTTAAAATAAAATTGTAAATTTAATTACCCTATAAATGTAAAAAACGCAAGCATGTCAAGAAATGCTTAAAAATCCCAGTTGCAAATGAACTGAGATTTAATAATACATAACAATATTTAATTTTCTTCGTTCACCGACATAATGGTATTTTGTTCATATTTTGAACGCACTTAAGTATTAAATCCTTTTTAATATTTGTAAAATTTGAACGCTGCCTAAAGTGAGATAGCTTATGACAAAGATGCGAAAAGGGGTGGAGTATAAAATGTCTTTTACACAACTTCTGACAAATATACATCTCACGACAATGAATTGACGGAGTGGTAAGCATGTAAGTTTACTTAAATACCTATAACTAACATAAAATATTTTTTTAATCTTTACATAGTAACATCGCGTAAGCGTTATTTATTAACAAAGAAACATTAATTATACTCTCTTACGTCTCTTTATACTCAGGAAATAACTTAAAGCCACAAATTATAACGGAAGTACATAGTTCGTGTTCAAATTCGGAGCTGTCTGAATAGGGAAGTACTTCTACTAGCATCATAATTTTTCTAGGCATAGATTAATCAATAGAACTGATAACCGGTTGGAAAATCGGGACTTCCCGTAATTCCCTGATATCGGGACTATACCCTCAATCAACGACGGGCCTGTTGTTTTAGTAGTTAGCGATACTGACTGCTAAGCCAGAGGTGTTTGATTTCCACTCAGGATACAATTATGTGATGAGCACGATCATTTGTTCTGTGTCTGGATGTAGTTTGCCTATATATTAGGTTTTGCCCGTGGCTCTGCTTGCGTGTATATCGGTTGTCGCGGTAAAAATTGAGATTTTTATGAGAGTGTATTAGATAGCGTAAAGTATTCTCTAATATGTACCTATAACACAATACGACGATGAAGAAATGGACACCGTACCAGTACCAGCTTTGGAAGCTGTCACTCCTATTTCACCCTAATAAGTTTATAAGGACAATATTTGGAACGAAGTTCCTTATCGCGCGTTGTGAAAGGGGGCTAGACGGAAAAAAATCTCACGAAAAGTTGTAACGACACTTTTTATTTTGAATTGTCACTTGTCAGTCATTCAGCGCCATCTGTAAATATATAAATTGTTTTAATTAGAAACCAACTGAAAAATATGTAGGTAATAGCCGCTTTCATAGATGGCGTTGTAATTAAAATCGTGTCGAATCAGTTTTACTCGATCGTCACAACTTCGTTCCTATCGGGTGTCCCACGACACCACACGGCTTTTTTTAAACAAAATTAATACTTACGTTTTTTATTAAAATTTTAATTAAAACCATTTTCTCTTACCATAGAATCAATGAGAAGTTACGTAGTAAGTTTACTACGTAACGTCTTATGGTTTTGATCTATTTTTATTCTATTCTAACTAAGAAAAAATGTAAAATAATAAATGGGTGTGCATTTTAGTTTGCCATAGTACACGATGCGCAAAGCGATCCCCACTCTGCCGCCGAGCGCTAAAGATCCGTGCCGGTAACTATAAGTATGTGTATAAGCAGTCTGGTCTGGTTGCCATAGTACAGGCTCAGCCTAGTTTGGGATCAGACGGCCTTGTGGGAGATGGACCAAAATTATGGACATTAAGTTTCTGACAATATGCGTAGGTACTAACATCTTTTATCTTGTCTGCTTTACTCGTAGTTTGTAAACAAGAGTTGTAAACAGATTTTAGACTGACTTCAAGTTCAATTGCCATGATACTATGATGTCATTTCTAAGTACATACTAGCTTGATTATGGCGAAGTGAAGCTACGTTCTGCTAATAGATTTACCTTACGCCTCATGGTTAAGGCGGCAGATTAAATTACTTTATTGTCTATTATTTATGATTACACGTGTAACATATAATTTGTAATACATGCTAATATAGTTTTTAATGAAAGAGAAGGCAGTGGTTAACTGTTAAATAGTGGGGTATCTTTTTTGTGAAGGTGAAACCGTGAAAGCATACTGCCAGTTGCTAGTAAGCAGTCGGTACACTTGCGGCTATCACAATTTCTATGTATCAGTTTTTAAATGTACAGGATTGACAACTTCAAAAGTATTCCTAGGATGTTAAATGATGGTTGAACTTGAGGATTTAGTGTTTGTTAGTTTCATCATCAATTTGTGTATAAAATAAGGTACAAAACAACACAACGTGCACTTGACTGCATGGATGGCGTAGTGGATTAAGCGATCATCTCGCCGCTTTCTTTTGCGCTGAGGGTTGGAGGCTCGATCCCCACATTTGACAACACTTTGTGTGATTCACTAATTGTTAAGTCTGGGTGTTCTTCGTGTCCTCCGCGACACAGGATCTATTTCTAGTGCAGGAACTCTCTTTAAAAAAAACTTTATCGGTTTAGGTTTCTGGTTAAGATTCATTGATATTAATCTACGTTTAAGTGCTGACTGACCCCTAACCTAGGTCACCTCATATCATCGAAAATGCAAAAAAAATACTTTTAAACTTTCATACTTAATGATTTATACTTGTAATTATTGCTAATGAACAGCGATTAACGCGATCAATAGTGCCTTTGAGTTGCCGGTCCTTGGTCACATTTTATTAAATTTATGCAATACACTAAATTCTATAGAAAGGCACTAACATACATTTTTCAGGACCAATGTTCGCGACACAGAATAGATACTTAATAGTATAGCGCCTAGGTGTCTGATTAAAGCATTGGAGTATGACTCGCATTTACGAACGTAATTTGTACGTGACAATGAAATACAACACCACTGGTCATTGAAACTCATAAGGAAATGAAAGAAAGTACTTCCTGCTCCTAAGTTTTTGTGTTTGTTAATCATGTACTCTCCAACCGCACTTTCTTGTTGCATATATAAATTATCAGACGATCGTTTAACTTTAATATAGGCAGTAGAATATGATTTTATTGAAATAATTCTAAACGTTAGTAATATACCTACATACATGTATGAGGAAGCTTGGAGAAACTACCTAAAGAAGTAATAATACGTCATTGAATTGTTATCGTGAGAAATAATAACTATACAAAAAGACGCATACATACGCATACCTCTAAATGCGCTAACATTAATTAAGGGCGTATTTGTAGTTTTGGAAACGTGCATAGTTTTGTGTACAATAAGATAGGGGCACAGATGGAAATATTTAGATGTCTTAAGATAATAGTAGTAGAAGCAGTGGTGGTTGAGTTAATACCCTATTATTACCACTGTTCCGTGCAGTTATCTAGTTAAAATGTAACATATCATAGACCCAAGGAGGCCAATCCTCTGTTTCAACCATTAAGTTGATTTAGAAAGTATTAAGATTTATATTTAACCTAAAATTCGGACCAGTCTTGTAAACGTTATCCTCGCGCAGAGTCATAAATGTTCCACTGCTATGAGAAAAATAAAGCTTATAATAAACTTAAAGGCAAGTACGTTTAGATACCTTATTTGACTGAATTGAGAGTTATAAAAAACAAATCGAATTATTTCAAAATATATGCTACTTATATCGTTTCATAATTAAACTGTTTTATTTTCAAAACTATTAACGTTTGCCAAGATAATCTATTTTCGTCTCATTTGTATAACTGTCGCAGTTATAACAGTCCAGCTACGGAAATATGCAACAGTCTCGTAAACTGCAATTTCGCAAATTTTATAATACGATGTATCGAAGTAGAAAACTGTTGATCATACGTAAGTAATCGGTGTGTTTCGCAAACTAGCCGGTATCTTCGCATATATCAGGCGTTTTGCAAGCCGCAACGTACCGTGAAGGAATTCACTTTTGCTATGTTCGAACCTTCACACAGGACTGGTACTATATGTCGAATTTTTAAATAGGTTGCATTATTATTAAAATCAACACCTATAAGCGCGAAAATAAATGTATTTTGTTTTTATAATTGACAAACTTATTTATTAATACATAAATGATATATTTTGTGTTTATTACATATAAGTCAATTACAATACCGGTAAAATAAAGGTGTCTTGTCACTTATGAAGGAAGATGTTGATAGAACAGTTTATCTGGTACACATGGGTGCTGGTCTGGTTATAAGAAAATGTCAATTTTATTACGGAAGATGTTACCGTGGTAAGCCGCGTAGGTATCTGTAACGATCGCCATTGGCGAGATGCGATGCGTGCATTATTCTGTCTTCGAAGCGTCAATACCGTTGGATGACCGTACGAGCACAGCCAGATACCATCCAATTTGTATGTTGGTAAAAAATTAAGTGATTAATCTTTATATAAAAACAAGCTTTATAGTAACTAAATACATTTAATTACTATAAAGCTGTGTGTTTTATTATTTTAACATGTTAAAATTTATATATGTAGTGTATGTACCCAATAACTCTTGGGTGGTTCGCGTGATTTGCATCGTGTGTAGCATAAAAATTTTACAAAAATAAGTGGACCGGCTTAGTCACGTCCGTAAGTGATCACGCTAACCCGATTACGTATCAATAAATGCGTGACGTACACCGGATGGTGTTGGCCATTGACCAATTATTATGCGTACATGAAACCAACACTCACTTAGTCAACTTGTTCTTGAATCGTGTCTATAGCCGTATAAGATACTTGATTTTTCTGGGTACACGCACTATTTTTAATAGGACAGTAGATTTAATGGTAACACAATAAAATTGAGTCTATGAAGTTCTGGCAAGCGAATGTAACATTTTAGTAAAACATACATACACACAGGGTCACACCCGCACTGTGTTACCCACTCTCAGAAGTCTTATTACGAGGGGTGATCAATAAGTAATGATAATCGAGTATTTCTAGAACGCACAAAAATCCAAATTATTATTTTTTTGCTTGCTTATATATCCACTACTTCAGCTTCAAAAAAATGTATAAATAGGACACCATTACCGGGAGATACATTCATTTGAATACGAACTGTCGAAGAGAAAACATCAAAATGGAGAAAAATGAAATAAGAGCTGTCATCAAGTACCTCTGCCTGAAAAAAATGTCTACCAAAGACATACACAGCGACTTAGAGGAAACATTGAGGGAGTCTGCTCCTCCATATTCCACAGTCGCATGCTGGGCAAAGGAATTTAAGCTGGGCAGAACCTTCACTGAAGATGAACATCGCGAGGGACGCCCTTCCACGTCCCTTACTGGAGAAAACGTCAAAAAAGTGGAAGATATCGTGTTGGCCGATCGAAGGGTGACCGTAAGGCATGTAGCTGAGGTCACAGGGATCTTCTATGGCAGCGTTCAAAAAATCATTGTCAACAAAATGCATATGAAAAAGGTCTCTGCGCGTTAGGTACCGAGAATGTTAACCGACGAGCAAAAAAAGAAACGAGTCGACATTTCGAGGGTGAATCTTCAAAAGTTCCAGGCCGATAAAGAATTTTTTTTGTCGCGTTTTGTGACCATGGACGAGACCTGGATCCACCACTTTGATCCCGAAACCAAACAACAATCAATGACTTGGAAACGAGCTTCCTCACCAACGCCGAAGAAATTCAAAGTGTCAAGTTCAGCGGGAAAGGTTATGGCGTCTGTTTTCTGGGATGCAGAAGGAATTATTATGGTGGAATATTTGGAAAAGGGGGCCACTATAACAGGCTCTTACTACGCAGGCCAAATAAGAAAATTGCGAGAAGCTATTAAGTCAAAAAGACGCGGTAAACTGCGCGCTGGAGTGCTGTTTCACCAAGACAACGCCCCGGCTCACAAAGCCGCAGTTGCGATGGCTGCCATTGAAGAAACGGGGTTCGAACTGCTCGAACACCCTCCCTATTCGCCAGATCTAGCTCCCAGTGACTTCTACCTCTTTCCTCGGCTCAAAGAACACCTCCGGGGCAACAAATTTGAGGACAATAGTGAAGTGATGGCCGCAGTAGAGGCATTTTGGGAGGGTCAAGACAAAGAATTTTTTTCTAAGGAAATCATGGGCTTAGAAAAAAGATACACTAAATGTATTAACTTGCAAGGAGACTATGTTGAAAAATAAAATACTTTTTTTAATCTAATAGTTCTGTTTGATATTGATTATCATTACTTATTGATCACCCCTCGTATAGTCGTATTTCCATCTTTTTTAACATGCTTAAAACAGCTTCGTGTTCCTTTCCCAGTTGTTTTCACTAAAACTTTTTCAACTCTGCCACTTAATCTTAAATTATTTACACTTCTTGACGTGTTTTACGTTCATATTCCGTCTGTTCTACTCAACTCTCCCTGCTATAGATTAAATTTGGTGCTAACACTCTCGTGAAGCGCCAGATATGCTTTTAAGGACACGTTCTGAAATTTCACGTGAGTACAGATTCGAAGAAAACGAACTCATTCATTTGATCTGCTCATTCATTGTTTAATTTTAGTATTAATATAAATGTATTCAGCATACCAAAGCATTTTCAATAAATTAGCAAAATTATCATAACCCAGCATTGCCCTTCTGCTACTCGTATATTTCTGTTGTGAGCACAGGCGTTAGATATGACAACTTGCGTGCTACGACTGCTGTTGGCATTATTTAAATATATCAGTTATCTTTATTTATTGACTTTATAGACTTAACTTTGACCCACTCTTTCCCCAGAGCAAAGATATATTAGCCATGGTCTGGCTATTCTGGCAAGCTCGGGAGTTAAAGAACTCATAAAAATGTAAACAAATGAAAAAATAAACAGAGATGTTACTATTATTACTACAAGCATGAGTCAAAACATGATTGCATTCAAACCTTATTTTAAAACATATTGAATACCAAGCCTAAACATTAAGAATTCTAATTGTTCCTAATTCTATAAGAAACTGAAGAAAATGTTTACAAAAACAAAGGATTTGTAGAGTGAAATCACATAGCTGATCGATGTGTTGTAAGTTGCCGATGGAATTTACGTGATATCTGATTTATTTACACTAACACAATTATAAGTCTTCGCAATCAGTATTTTATTCTACTACATAACATAATGTTGTACGTTCTGTATTTTGTTTGTACGTGGGAGAGACATGCTTCGGCACTTATGGGCTGAGTCGACCGGAGTGATACCACGGCATCACAGAAAACCGGTGTTAAGCAATTCTTTTGTTGCTCTTCACCTAGTAAGGTTCATCATCAGCCTATTGCCCTCAACTGTTGAACCAAGGCCTCCCCCAAACATCCCGGTCTTGGGCAATCCGCATCTATCCGCTGCCAGCCATTTTCCTTAAGTCGTCGTTCCATCGTGCATCGCGTTTCTGGGGGGAAGTTTCAAAGGACGGTAACTCACTTTTGACTCTTGAGTCGTGGGTCCCTGGGCGGTGGTAAATACTTACCATCAGGTGACCTGTCTGCTTGTTTACCGTCCTATACCATAAAAAATATTTTATAAAGCAATAAATATATCACATGGGTTACATAATATATCATCAAATATTATTTTCGAACTCATACAGGCTCTTTTTCTAAAGCTCAACCATACAAATATAATGTATTCTTAAACACGAAAACCGAATGCTTATAGTCCAAAAACATTTAAATTCAATGCATTGTAAATGTGGACATAAGTATTACATTGTGTTTATTTCGCAAAATGAACTTGTACTTTTTATTAAACAGGTATTTTATATTCGTTGCTACGACTATTGCTATTTAGTATTGGCTAATCGTATTTGCTAGCTTAAGGTTAGGATGTTAATTTGATTTTTTTTAATTTGTTTGGTTCGACAAATTAAATAGTAAGTAGTAAAATTTGATTGTCAAAACATTGGCACTGCGTCAATCCGTAGGTAATGTCTATGTGTAAATCTGTGCAGGCTGTGTTGCAGGAAACGTACTATTTATAATTAAGAACATGATTTACGTAAAAATTTAAGATTACTTAGAATAATAATACTTGAATTTTGTTTGTTGTGTGTAGAAGTTTTTTTAAATGACTGTTTACATGCTTAGAAATCTCCAATATACATCAGGTTATAATAATTTACCCAATATTATGTCGTGTTTACTTCTTATACAGAACCAGAGAAACTGCATGTTAAGTTTTCGTTACACATTGTTGTGTACATAAAGAAGCTACATTAAATAGGTACTAAATACTTTCTTCATGAATTATGTCTAGAACCATTGGATTTAAAAAATAAACTAAAAATATAATGAAATTGATAGCAGACCATATTGTAACCCATCATATTTAAAGGGGAACAAAATACCACAAGACAAGCCTACTTTCTTTCGTTTCACTGGCCAATAAAGTTAAAATTAAATGTTTTCATTCTCACCACGCCTTGGTCGCGGTGAGGTCAAAATTAACATACATACCGAAGTACAGATGGTCAGTGAATTAGTCACCATTAGCCTTTCTAAGTAAGTAGTATCTGTACTGGAAAATAAGAAAGTAAAACTGGCTATTTGTAATTAGCGGGAAAAGTGAACCGTGGAAATAGCGGCCGCCATCTTGTTTTCTTTCCTGTCATTTTCTAAATCATTCGATCTTTTTAAACAAAATAACTTTTTTATATGAACACTCAAAACTACTACCTAATGAACAAAGTTACTGTGGTATGTATTTTTAAAATTTAAATTAAACGTAGGTACTTAATGTCTTAACGTACTTTTCTCACTTTTATGCTTAAATCTTTTCCCTCGAGGTTTAATAGTGGCATACTACATACCTATATGTCATTACGTTTTAATATTATAACTTTCGTGTAATATTATCCTGTGTGACTCAACCAGCGGAATATTTTGTTACATTTATTAGTCAGATTTAGCATTCTAACTGTGAACATAGCCATCAAGTACGGACGTTTGCGATACAATATTCATTTACGCGTTGACGTGACAAGTTTCATATTCTTTTTATAGCAGAATAAGTTTGTTTACTTAGGAATAAGTGCGTTTTTATATAAGCACCGAAATACAAAGAGATTATAATGTCTTTTATTTGCATCTTTATATTTGAGCCATAGTTTGTTTAGTGGTTGCATAATGTAAGAAATGAGGAAGCTTAAAAATATTTTTAATGTAATTACTTTAATGTTAAATGACATATTTCTTTCTTAACTAAGACAACGTAAGATGTAATTGTAAAAAGTTAATTTTGATACTAATATCACACAGTAACGGAGGCTACAAAAACATCAATCATTCCAGGAATGTTTAGCAAAAGATTTAAATGCTCAATTACACTGTCATCGTATTTTAATCGTTCGAAGAACAATTTAGTTTTTTTATGTTACATAACTCGCAAGAATCAGTTAACAAATCTTAAGTATCGAGCTGTCGATTTTTCCCGAATCTAGACCATTAGATATTTTGAACAATTCAAAAAACTATCGATATCGCGAATATGAAAGCAATGGTTTTGCAGTTAGCACTATTGTATCCTTAAATGTCCTTGTATTCGTTTTTGTGTTTCAGTTCGCATCTAAATTAAGCCCAAAATCAAAATAGGTTTTAAATTGCATGATCTGTCTGATCAAACGCAGGAACAGTCTCGTGATTGTTATTCTTAGTCGCTTATTTCTCTTGGAATTTTGAGCTAGTAGGTAGGCTAGGTAGTATTGATAGCAATACCTGCTCGGCTTAGGACATTAACTTGACTTAACAAGGACATGTTAACTTTCTACGCAGTTCGCCTACGGATCGACAAAATGTCGCGGAACCCGGTTACCTATTTCTTAGTTCTCTGTATTCGGTTGTGGGCCAAGTTATGTGCGTGCAGCGGTTAATAATACCCTGGAGTGTAATATCGAGCATAAGCTTGCTAATAATTAATTTTGATAAATTGAGGTTATTAGACAGGAAACAAATGACTGAGTTGGCATTGAAACGTTTAGCGATTTAAATTTTCTTATAGTATTCTTCTAAGTCTCTTTGAATCTTTTTATGATACATCGCGTCGTCCGGTTAATGTCCGGTATAATGAGTATACTATCCTACTATATTACAATTAAGTACTAGCTGCGCCCCGCAGTGTTACCCGTGGTTGTTGTTGTATCTTGCTCATCCCATTCCCATTATTTCGGGATGTATAGCCTATGTGTTAATCCAGGGTGTCAGCTACCTCCATACAAAATTTTATCAAAATCGGTCCAGCTGTTTAAGCGCGATGAAGTAACAAACATACAAACACACACAAGCTCATAAATTTTCGCCTTTTTAATATTAGTGTAATTAACGTTTGATCGCTAGTAAGTCAAATAACTTACTTGCAATTCTTATAACTTGTACCACTTATTTCACTTGGCAGTTAGCAAGTGCACATTGCATGCTATCGCCATAGTCATGTAGGTAGAACAATGTGTTGGTCCAACTATTAATATTGATGCTGATTGAATATTCATACCAAACATAATAAGCACTCGACAATTGTAGCTACTTTATAGCACCTACTAGTTTGTCTGCTGTCGACCTTGTGCGAACTAAAATGAACTGCTAAAATATTTGTACGTAATCTTATCCTTCGGAGGCGTTCGGTAAACATCGGTAAACATCGTATTGACATTTGTTTTTAGTTGTATCTTGTGATATCCTACAATATAATAACTAATAATACATATTTTATTTACTTATGTAACGGAAATATTATTTCGTGTACGACGCGACGCTAAAAGCTGCTGACTACCGGTTATTTCTATGATTAAATTATAGATATATAATTTTAATAAATATATAATTTAATCATAGAAATAAATAATAATTAGTAATTTTTAAATAAATAATTAAAATAAATAATTATATAATTTTTAAAGTTTTAAAAGTAATTATTTATATTTATATAAAAATAATTACTTTTAAAACTTTTTTGGAGATTAAGTATGTTTTCTTTATCGTTTCTAAAATAACTGTTTATAAAGTATATGTACGTAATTCATTGTGTCTCAACACGTTCAATGTATCCAATTTACACCCTAAGAACTAGTCCGTAGAACTAAGTCTAATTTTACTGCAAATAAACTATATATTATAATCCAGTTTACTAAAACACCGAGATGATAGCTCGGTATTTTAGTTAAATTAGTCATCAACGGCCTTTAGTCGTACACTGCTGGAGATAGGCCTTTCCTTAGAAAGGAGGTTTTGTAAAAATAGTCAATTACACCACAATACAGATATTCGCCTCTTTTATTTTTCACACGGAAATAAAACATCTCATTTAAAATAACACCAATTAAATCTTTAGATAAAGTTAATTAATTTTATAAATTATGTAGATTTTAAGATTATTTCCAAGGAAACTGTCTATCACAGTTGATTGGTTATTCTCTAGTCTACGGATTGTACATTCGTGATTTAATCTCATTCTTAATTGCAATGTTGCATTGAGCGAAAAAAGATGTACTATTTAATTTACAAGAATCTTTTAATTACAAGTGCAAGTTTGACATCTTATCGAAGACGTACTTTCTCACTTTCGGTTTCAGATATTCAACCTTCTATTGGCCTTGTTTATTATACATACGTGTGAATGAGATTCAGCGATTATCATGTCTGCTATTTTATCGTTCTTTAATCGACACTGTCATTTTAGCAATTAGTTACCTTGTCTCTTTAGTTTTTTACGGTTGTATGATGCTTAACTATGGAATGAAATATAATATTACAATACTTGTTTTAACGGCAGCATCGCTCTTAATATAATAGTATCTTCAGCGTGCAGTTAGTTATGCTACTCCTGTGCCTCATTACTAACGTAAGGGGTCGTTCATACCGTGGACACATCTTGACTACATTCCACAGTGAAAGGTGAAAGCAATCTTCAGGTTTGGGGTTCGATAACAGGAAAAAAAATCTATTTTCCTACGGCGGAGTTAAAAAGGTTTTTTTTTTAATAAATTTGGTCCCATTTTATTAAAAAAAAACAGGTTTCATGGTAATATGTTGCAATATTTCTATAAGAAGTGTTCAAAATTAAGTTTAATGACACGTGTTTAATTTTATTTATATAACTATATTTTAATTGTTATTGCTCTTCCATTGTGTGTGAATCTTCTATAAGAGTAGTGTAAGACAATGGCTTGCGAAATGCGACCGTCAGTGTTCAGCGTTCACGCCCATTCAGTGCAGAGCTTCCTGCTTAAATGCAGCCGGAAAGAAGGAGGATTTTCAACTCGATCTGTTGTGTGTTAAAGACCATTGTAGAACACCCTGAGTTTTGCTACTGTAATAACTCTTGTATGGCTTTTTTAAGCAGGCGCGTGGGAAATTTCGTTGACAAAACAATAAAAGGTAAAACTGGTCCATTCTCTAATATTTATAAGAATAATGCTCACTTATACTATGAAGATTTTCAATACAACCTTCAATGCTTTCGCAACAGTATCTATACGTTAGTATCAAAAATCTAAAAGTTCAATGAATTAATCTTTGGTCATGGTCTTCTGAAAAACGGCGAATATGCGAAACCCTTTGCTTGGCAGAATTCATTTTGTTGTGAGACACTAAGTAATGTTATAAATATTGTCCTGTGTAACGTACTACTTTCTTTTTAAATTGAGCTGTAGTAGGTACTCCTTATGGTATGAACACCTTTTTGATCGATTAAAGTTAGAGAGTATAATATGTTAATCTTGGTAAACATCACGTTTAGACTATGTAAACTTAGTACACAAATTATCACTTAAACTTAGTGCAAATTTTTCATTTCCTATTATTATTTCTAAATATGCAGAAACAGTCAAGGTTATCAACGTGTCTGTCAATCGTAAGAAATAAGTATTTAATATGGGTACTAACGTTGCAGTTCATATACTAAGTCGATGGTTTGCTGGATGCTCAACTAACTTATTTTTTGAGATAATATCCTTAAATTAGGAATTTGAGAGCATGAGTTCATTATCTATAAAAAATCTGAGAATTCAATAGAATCAGACAAGGAAATCAACAAAACAGTCATTAATTTCTTACAAATCGTTACAAAAACACGATCTCACGAACTTATGATAATATAAAAATATGTTCTCAAGCACAACTGTTAAAACTTTTTTGAAGCAGCATTCACATTAAAAAAGATTACTATTCTTAAACCAAACAAAATTCCTTTTTTTAAGTTTCGACTAAATATTTTACGAGTCTCAATAATTTACCTCAGTCTGAAAATTGTTATCCGATATTTTCTCTTGTGGAAACTCAACAGGGAAAAAAGTTCTCATTTTATGAATATTTAGAGTTTCCAAAAATAACCATGAAATACATTTGATTCGACTGACTACTATTTATAATACGAGTAGCTATTGGTATTCATAAAACAAACCAAACTATGAAGAAAGTCGGAACGGGGTATCACCATCAGGTCTAAAAGAAAACACTAAACAAAATTTTGAAAATTCGTTTACTTAATAATTATTGCCAGTTTTTTAGTTTGAGACGTTTGAAAAAATTCTTATCATAATTATAATATCATTATCTAGGCAAAGAATTTTGTCAAAGTATGGTCACCTTGACCGCTCGCCGTGTTTAAATGTGTGAAAGGAAGGATGTAAATACAGCATTCTTGTGTTTGCCACAAATGGATACGGTATGCGATGATTCAACAATCGGCATTCAAATGATATTTTCAACATATTTATAAAGCTATATAACTGATGAAACTGATCTTTATATATTTATATGTTTACGGAATAGGTTAGAATCCGTCATTGTATACAATTCCTGAAATAGATATTCCAAACCTATAGATTCTTCTCGTTGACCTAAAATCTACATTTAATAAGGAACAATATCTGATAGCAAATTAAAAGATAATGACTTAATGAGAAAATTGTTAATTTGTAGTTATTATCACATAAAATATTCTTTCTAATGACAAATTTACATTTGCAGTAAGAAAATTGATCGTAACGTATGTCGATATTGATAACTGGTCATTTTATTTTGTGCTAACTAATTCTGAACTATTGTAGTAAATTAGTAAGTATCAAAATCTGTACGAAAAATATATGATACGTTAGTCTAAATAGGTTTATTTTGTTCTGTTACAGTGGAAATCTATCTGTCACCAGTGGAAACACACTGTAGCAATGTGGACTACTTCATACCTGACGAAAATAACGAAACTAAAGGACTCTCCGACGACGCGATGAACAGGTAAATATTTGTAGACTATGTATTGACATAAATAGTATTTATGACACCATCTAACCATAACATCATAAAGACAAAATTAACAATCGATTAGCCGTGGGGGTGGGTGGCTATGCTTGGGCATATATGGGCCGATTTGATTGGAGCGATGATACCAGAAAACCAATGTTAAACAATTCTTTCGTTGCTTCCTTCCTAATTTTGGGGAGGGCAATTAAATGTCGGCAACGCACTTGTGTGGGAACAAAGGCACTGACTTACCATCAGGTGACTAATGGCAAGTAACTACCCGCCTGATGGTAATCTAAACCGACCCGTCTGGCCAGCGTGGTATAGTAGGCCAAAACCTCCTTTCGAAGGAGAGGCCCATGTCCGGCAGTGAACTATTAAAGACTTCTCGTTTGCTCCTTATGCCACAATAAACTTGTGCCAAATAAATATTATGTTACGTCATGTCAATTACAAGTTATTTAATTCCTATCGAAACATGAACCATCAATATTGTCTCGCAAATAGTTTCATGACTTAGCAATGTGTGTGTAAAACAATAGCGGTAAACGATAAATTAAAATGTTGGACTATTAATCATTTATCCGGTTTGAAACCTTGTTTATTGAGTAATATTTTTGTTGGTAATAACTATTAAGGAGTTATTTAGCGATTAGCCAATAGTAATTAAATTACGAGTATGATTATTAAATTATACATAGTCGTTGCAATACTTTAAAGGGTGGCGGATAAGACACGAGCTATTCATGTCCTGGTAATCAGATCGCATGTTATTAAATTTTATTGTTTTTTTTTTACAAAGATCAATACGTTGCTTGTCAGCAAATGCCTTAAATGTTTCATATCACTAAATTATTCTATTTACGGTTTCTTTAGTAAGTAATGTCAGTCTTAGAACTCAGTAGTAAGCAATTATAAAAATAATAAATTTATGTTACAAAACTTCAGTAAGCTATGACAATTTATAACATTCCAATTAATATAATGCAACTTACAAGGATTAAAGTAAGAAAAGCGTGGTGCAGTTTTTTTTTTAAATGTATATGTTACTAATTTGGCAAACAATTAGTGACTGTGATAGTAAGCAGTTATCGATGCCAAAAAAAATATTTCTTGTGAGTTTGCGTAAGTTTCGGTTATTCGACACAAAACACCGCTGTAATCAATACTGTTAACTGTGTTGCGGTTAAATAGCTTTACCGTAATATTTGCAGTTTCCGGTTTTACTCATGTTTCAGTTCACGCTTGTGAGTGTGAAATCTTTTTTTTGGCTTTCCCATATTTATTAAAATAAAAAAATGCAAAACATATTTTTTTTACTAAAAAATGTAAATGTAAATATTTCAAAAGTGTTCAATGTCACTCTAGAATTGTCTAGAATGAAAAGTTAACTTTATTTATTCTGGGAAATAATCTAACTACCGTACTTCAGGTTATTTAGAACTGACTTAACAACTAATGGTATTTTTCGTATTTTTCGTACTAATGGTTCGTTGGTTTCAGGCTACATATGGCGCGTTCGACAGTTGCTCTCTTCATCGTGGCTTTCTTGTCGCTCTTTATCGCTTTCTGGACTGGCGTCGTTGGCTGCTGGAAGCGCAGCCCTGGCAACATCACCGCCACTGCCATACTCATGCTTGTCACATGTAAGTTTATTTTCCTCATATTTGTTATATAACTTGATATTGAGCTACCGTAATACCCTTAATAATTACGAATTAAAACCCAATAGCTTTTAATATAACATCCATTTCACTTTTATTGTTTTTCTAAACAGTAGGAGTAAATTTTTAGCATACCATATATTTGATGAAGTGTAAGAATTTCTGTAAAGAGTTTGTAAACTGCTACCACAGTTTTCTGGGTATGCTTTTCGGAAAAGAAAACTATATTATATTACGGTAAATCCACAAATAGTTGTAATAAGTTTATTTATATGTATATGTTAATTGAAAGTCTCCACGTCCCATGCAGGTAAAGATATCTTACCCCGCATTACTTGTAGTTTGGTTCCACAGTTTAATTATCTCAGACTTCAACATAGTCCGCTGTAAACCCGTTTTCAAAAAAATCTTTACATAGTTTAACAGTCGCTTTTTTGTCTTGTACGCTTGGATCTTTTAAACTAAGCAACAGATTTTAATGCGGGTTTACCAATAGAGAGAGTGATTCAAGAGGAAGGTTTATGTGTACAATACATACATATTATAGCAGAGTAAATCCGAGAATTTCAAAGATTTGTTGTAAACATGTTTTTGTGCGCTTACATTGCAAACGCTGGCTAAACTTTATGAGATAGTCCAAAATAATGTACTACGCAATTGTATACCTTAAGAAGATCTACAAAAGTATGTGTCCATCTCCTAAGGGTAACCCACAGGAACAATGTTTATCTTTTAAAAACTATTTTAAACATAACATTATTATTTTTATCAAATTAAATACGTTGTGCATTTAATGTAGATTACAGCTTATAGTTAAAATGAATATTGTAGAAGATATTAGAGGTTTAAAATGCGGGGGCCCGACGACCGTCGAGACGTCGTATATCCGTCCGTTGATTTAACTAGTAGCAGCTTGCAAACATGACACTCACTCCATAACCTAAGTCCGAATTTCATTTCTACAGAGAACAAAGAATTCATGCCAACTTGAGAACTACGAGGAATAGATACAAATATAGGTATACTCACATCATATGTATTAACAAACTGTGTTATTACTTTCCAGGTTTATTAGCAGCAGGTGCGATGGCATTATGGCACGGAGTGGAATTCTATGAGAAGGAGAAGGTTGTAGGCGAAGAGTTTTACCAACAGTGGCCCAATGTAAGTAGATTGTTTTATTGGATTGGCATTGAGGATTGGTAAAAGTAATTACGTTTTTATAGTATGACAGAAATAAACTCAAAATTGAATAAATTATAGTATAAAAAAACTAAAAAACACGCTGTTGTAAATAGCCGAACAAAAAGTAGAAAATAATTTTCTATAAGTCCAAGAAGAAAAATCATTTCATCATAAACATGCGTGGGGTGCTAGATCTCAATTGTTGTAAAAAAATAAAGAGTATTATTGGTAAAAGTAGTTATTATATTATAAAATATCTTAAAAAATATCCCAGGCTTTTTTACGATAAATTGTTTTTTTTAAATAAATTAATCATTTTTTTAAAAGCGTGTTTTTTCGTTTTTAAACCAATTTATTTTTGCTTTTTAGTCATTAATTATGATTATTTTCTCATTGAGACTAAAAAAGTAAGTCACATTTGCTTCAGCACAGGACTCTTAGTACGTAGTAAAATACACTACCGTATTTTTAGGCATGGAAAAATCCGTTAATCCTGATGATGCTGATCTTGATAATCAGCCAAATTTATCAAATTATTGTATTGTCATCGGTCCTTGATAAGTGTGCGAAGTTTCAATTTAATTCGACATTTTCAAGTGGGTCAAAATCACGTTCGAAGATTACATACATACCGTTACCGTTACATACATACCAAGCTAATAAAAGAGTTTAAAAAAATAGGATAGAACAACCCTTTCGTTTCATTTTTTTTTCTCTACTATTTGAAAAGTATTGGTTTATACTGAATGGTAGTTTTACGACACACATAGACAACGTTTATAGATTAAGTAGTAGCAGATCTTTGAATTGCCTACTGATAAATTGACACTGGTTGTCACATCCTGACTTTACTGACCTATGAACACGGACCACGAAATAATTTAAACATAGAACGCGAAAGCTCAAAAGTCCATAACTTTAGCGCCTACTTAAGTATTCTAATGCGTAATACATTTATCTAGAGCAATAAGTTTCACAGGAACAACGTGTTACTTATAATCTTTGAAAATCAGGTACTAAAAGACAACTCATCAATCTGGTACGATTGGTCGTACATTCTCGCGTGGCTGGCCGTCGGCGTTTCTTTCGCCAGCTCCGTTTTATTCTTCTCCGCCGCCATTTGTCTGAGCAAAGAAAAAAGGCGGGAGCAACAGAACAATGTGCAGTACATAATGCCAGGTTAGACCGCCATTTGAAAAGCGGCCATTTTGTAACGCTTGGCGGTTGAGGCAAATTTTGACACTCTTTTGTACATTTTACTTATTTTCCTATTGTTAATAAAAAATAAGAAAGATATGTTTGCAATAGGTAGTTTGTGATTGAATTGGGTTACCACTTTTCATGTAGATAAATATAAAACATATATCTGCAAACATATCTGCCACTAGAACATAAGTCAAAAATAACTTAGTTTTAAATGAAATACAAGTAAGTATCTTATACTAACAAAAAGCTTTTTCTCTTTTTTTCATGTTTCTATGAAACTTGGCTACTGCGTATAACTTGGCGGCAATGCGACCGGTCGTTGATGCATATAACATAAATGCTATCTCATAATATCTGGTTTACGCCAAAACGCAATACTAACATGCTTACAAACGAAATTAACTCTGGTGCTGTATATATAAATATAACTCCGACAACTAAACTTAATTCTCACATAAATGTAAATATACTTACATATAATCTATAACATATCTTACTGCACAAATATACAAAATTGAAACTGAAATTTAAAATAATGACGTGTATTCAAAAAATCACATTCTACATTAATTATTTGAAAACATATGTTTATAAATCTGCACGCACTTGCATATCTTTGTGCACATATACACGACCTTACAAAATTAACATCCGAACGAAACAACGGTATAAACCAGATATTACGTGACAACTCTCGCGTGTGGTACGACTGGTCGTACATGGTCGCGTGGTGCGGCGTTGGCCTATCGTTGCTGTCGGCCATCTTGTTCTCGTCGGCGGCCATTTGCTTGCGCGGCGAGCGGGAGCGGGAGGAGGCGCTTAACATGCAGTACCTGATGCCGGGTATGCTTACATTAATCTCTGAGCTGATATGCTAGATTTAGGGACAAGTAATGAACACACATGTTTATGCGTATTGGTCTAAATCAGGGATCCCTAAACTATTTTGGCCTAGAGACCCATTTTCCAAAATGAAGTGATACGGCAGACCCTCATAGCATAATGACTTTAAAAATCCTATGTCTATTATTTTTCCTATTGATACAAAATACTTACCAATTTAAAAACTTTGTCGCTAGTTAAGTGAGTGAACTTGACGTCTTTTTCTCATCAAAATTCAACAAAATAAATAGACATATTAGTCAGTCTTATAACAAGTTGGTACACGAAACACAACTTATACAGTATCTTGAAAGTTTCAAATAAGTACTTGTTTTAATTAATAGGGATCGATTATCGATTTTTAGACTTCGTCGACCCCCAAAATCAGTTTTCGTTTATGTCGACTCCTGGGAAACAGATTTCGACCCCAAGGGGTCAATATCGACCACTTTGGGCATCCCTTGACATTTGACAGATAGGCACAAGGTTTGAAGTATTGAATGCTTTTAAACCTCGAGCTGCTATAGCCAAGTGTTCTCTGACACTTACCAGGGTACCACGTTTTATTGTAGATACACTATCATAATTTAATTTTAATAAACTAGGAATTTAAAGTAGGTAGAGTACGATTAACCTCATTACAGTAGAAATTGTTTTTATAATTACGGGTTTCTAAATAATAACCAATAAAGATTTAATAATGTAGGTTAAGCAATTTACTAGATCATTATTATATAGAGAAAGTATAAAAGTTATGGCAACACCGACAAGCACTATGGGCAGACCAACCAACACAACACTAAAAATCTCTTGTAAATATTTTTCAAACAGGTCTGATTGCATGGCTGGTTGGAGTTATACTAAACTATTTTAACTCAATTTGCAATTACAAAGACGCTCACTTTTGTTTTCCAGGGCAATTGTAATAAATATGGATGAATTTAACTACAATTTTGAATGACTTTGAAAAATATTTTAGGACTTGTCTTTTTCAGATTTAATTTGTTGTATCCATATTTTTTACGATTACTGAATTTAAAAATAATTATGTGGAAACTCATTTTAATTTATATTTTCTACAGTGTACCCCCAGAAACAACAGTATGCCTACGCAGGATACCCGCCACCTCAAGCTTACCCAGGCCCATACTACCACGGATCCCAGTACGGACCCTACAACTACTGAGCATGTGACCAGATGAGGGACCTCGTGGCGGCTAACTTCGCTAACGCTCCCGCCCCGCAGGCACCCGCGCGTAACCCCAACCCAACCCTACCCCAATCTCCTCCCTCCATTGAATCATCCCACGAGACGTACAACTCCCACCGCACAATCAAGCGGCCGAAGCTTGGCGACAGGAAGGTCTACCGACCTGTTCGAAGACACACGCTCTCACGCATTGACGAGACGCCTCCGAATATAGTTAGACCTCGATCAAAGAGTTTGCAGCATTCAAACGATTTTTCATCAACGCGGCTGATTCTACGATCACGATCCAATATTTCGGCTGATACCAGTCGGAGTGTCCCGGTGTGCAATCAGAGCTATGATGTCGAAAACCAAATAGAGGGCGATAGTCCTCAATATGCCGAGCCCAGGGAATCAGACTCAGGGTCGTCTTTTGACGTTCCCGCGTCAATGTCGGACTTGCCCATCATGGTCCCCCTGGATCCAGCGACCGGTGCTTACATCCCGTATCCAGAGTATACGTATTACCGAAATGATGGGTGCCGATTCGGTCGTTATAGGCAGTATAATAAGAAGTTGTCCTCTAAAAATAGTAACGTGTATCTAGCGTTCATGTATTAAGTCCCGCGCGGGTGTAGGTGAAATATAACTGAAATGCAATGGTTACGAGTTTCGATTATTGCCGTACAGTGTATGACGCCACAACCCATGATTCCATTTAAAAACGTCTTTTATCTACAGAAGTATAACATACACTGTTTTTTACTACAAATGGGTGGCCCGAATCTGGTTGAGA
This sequence comes from Arctia plantaginis, assembly GCA_902825455.1. Classification (NCBI taxonomy): domain Eukaryota; kingdom Metazoa; phylum Arthropoda; class Insecta; order Lepidoptera; family Erebidae; genus Arctia; species Arctia plantaginis. The sequence goes on along the minus strand of CADEBD010000171.1, from coordinate 5,294,580 downwards.
GATATAATTCTTTAAACTATTGGCACTTTCAATTTTGCTGAGGCGTGAGTTTACTGTTCACTCGGTGAAGTCGGTGATTCGAACTCGCGCCGAAGCTCTGCGCACGGCTATACGAAACTCTGACACCACTGAACCTAAACGTTTTATACGACAATTTATCGAACATCTCTTTGCTACGAATTTTAGTTAATCACCAATTATTTTAACGTATCGAAAGATATAAATTAGGAGTAAGTTAGTAAAGACTCCGCCATAACATACAGAAATGAAACAAAACTCTTATAGTACCTAAGTTATACGCTAAGAATTCATAAATATTGTAGTTTATTTACTCTGATATATTAAAGTAAGCAACGGGTCTAATCTGCGTTTGTTAGTTGACTGAAACACCCGTGACAGTTAGTGCATTTTCGACCGCAACAGCATTAATTTACGGTTATGTTTACCTTGGATAGTAACGCAGTTAAGACCTGTTGTTTATATAACTGTAATTATTTACTCTTTCCAATGTATCCGAAAGTATTGTGCCTTCTATGTAATAAATATTGCTCATTCGTACTGTTTTAAACATATCTTAATCTTATTTAATGTGTAGGTAACGTAGTTAGAAATAATATTTTTGTACACAAATTTTTTAATGCAAGGTAGGTAATTCTGATGGTCGAAGAAACACGATATATTTAACTTTTTGATATATCTTGATTTCTTTTGTGTACACATATAGGATGTAGATCAATTTGTACTTATGTATGGTGTATGTCAAATCGTGAAAACCGTCCCTATTAAGATGTATGTGTTAGCATAATGGTAGAATTCTTTGGATTTTTGTATACAATGCTCTTAGTCAAAATCGTCGAGGTATCGTACCAATGAGTTAGCGATGAACTACTTGTAAATTAATCAGTATAGGTTACTTATTACAATAATTCGATAGATTATTTTTAATTGTATTTAAAACTTCTTTAATAAAAATAATTTAAAGTACTTGGTGTTTAATTTGTTTATGTGAACACTAACCTATCGCGTAAAAGGTGCTAACTGCAAACAATGGTCCATAATCTGGATATTTACATTTTAACATTCTGGAACCATCAAATATTGAATTTTAGAAAAACAAAATTTTGGCCATCTGACTCACAACGCTAACTAGTTTTAAATTAAGCAGAGCTTGTACTATGAAAGGTAAATTAACTGATATATTACTTAGAGATAGGTAGGTATTCTTTATTGCACACCATCATTAGGATACATACTATGTAGAATACAAACAAGAAAACAGTGATACAATGGGCGGCCTTATCTGCGATCTCTTCCAAACACCCTTTAGATGAACTATACTATATAATAAATAGCAGACCCGACAGACGTCCTGTACACGTCTGAAATACGAAAAAAAAAACTACTGTTCTTTTTTTTTACCGGATTATGAATCTAAAAAACCAATCTCGAATTCATTTAAACACAAAAAATGACATCAAAATCGGTCCAGTCGTTAAGGAGGAGTTCAGTCATACACGCACAGAATAATTATATATATGTATATAAAGATGTGATTGTAGCGTGTGGTGCATTAACAATTTCCGTATAATTACTAATATTATATTACACATTTGCATACATATATAAATAAGAAGACATATATTTAAACATAAACATACGTCGGGTGACAGGAAGAAGTCACTAAGTACAAACAATAGGAAAGATGTTTTTTACACTAAGTCCATTAAAATATCAACAACTTTCCCAGGAGAAAGTCATCATTTCCATATATATGCATAATACGGTATTCCAAGAAGCAAAAATCACTTAATTCAAAATATTGGTAGAACTCGGCAGGTAAAATTAACTTGGACTTAAGTAGTTTTTGTTTAGTTAACTTAATAACCAACAAAATGGGTTCCAGATCTTTAAAAATGATACGTGAAGTGCAAGATAATGGAAAACTTGCAAATTGATGTAAGTGGTAAATGTTTTGATGGAAAGATAATAAAAATAACAAACCAGTGAGAATTTTGCGGCAATAACAATAGGTAACGAAATAGGCTCAATATTGTTCAATTTTCTTGAATCACTGCTTCAGAAATTTCACTATTTTGTGATGCATGTGGAGGACAAAATCGAGATCAACAAGTAGTTGCAATCCTGCTTTATGCTGTACAAACTTTAAGTTCTTTGAAAAAGATAGAACTCAAATTCTTATAGTTAGGCCACTCATATGGACTGTGGTTCTATCCATTCAGCTATTAAGGCTGAAATAAAATATAAATCGATTTTCACTATGAAAGGTTGGGTACATATTTTCAAATCTGCTCGAGGTCCTAAAGCTCACAAACACAGAACAAATAGAGCCTACAACGTGCACTTACTCAAACTCCAACTCAAAATATCTTAATTTCATAAAAAATCTAACATACTACAATGAAAAATAGAAATAAAGATGAAAATGGTGATTTGGTAATCGTATCATGGTTATAAAATGTATAAAATTTCAAAAGGAATATCCAGACAATGTTTTATAGATATGACCATAATTCCGAATATAAAAAGATTAATGCTGCCGTTAAAAGTCGAAAAAGAAAAGGTTCAGTTGAACTAAAACCTGCCTATAAAACTATGATCTCGATTTCAAAAAGAGCGTGTATTGCACGTTTTAGATAAAAATATTTTACGTTCAGACATCATTTAGCGTTTTAATCGGAGCGCGAACACGAAGAAACTCGAGTACTTATAGAGATTTTGCAACTTAAAAATGATCAATAGGAAACTACGTGATACATTTTTTTAGCACCTGACCCATGGACAACAGGGTATAAAACAAACGATAGGGAATTATTCTCTTAAACTACATAGGTATGAAAATAGGTTTAAAATAATATTAATAAAATGCCAATTTCATACAAAATATATTTAAATCTGTACAAAAATATTTAATATGGCGTTGGTGGACGGTACAATGGATGGAATGATTCTCAAACATTATTATTACAATTCATGAAGCACAATATATTTCAATAAAAATGTAAACTTTTTTGAAAAAAAAAACTATAGTAAAACACACAGTGTATATATAGATAAAAAATTACGGAATATTTCAGAGCATTTCAAGCATGAAGTGTCAGCTAGTCTTGTTCTGTCGTTATAGTTTATTCGACTTTGAGACAACGACGACTTATAATTGAGTGACTTATTTAATAATGACGAAATACTGCAATGACCAGGTTCTAAAGAGTAAAATACAATAAACATCGAAATTGTATTAACAGGATTTCTTTTTAAATGATCCATAACTAAAGTAGACTTATCTTTGCATTTGTTTTCATAACTTTCATAAAAAATACTTGAAAAGAATATGGCAATTTTTTTAATGTGAGTAACGCAATTTAGGTTGTTTGGCTAGAAAATGATACTCGTGTTGGATCTTGAGCCACGGAAGTGGAATCGAATCTTTTGCAAGTAAGAGCAATTTATGAATTATGGTCGAATTTCCACCTCCGAGCGACTGTTGGTACCTACATTTAAAAGGGTAAGTTCTCTTGCGCAGGACAAAAATGCAAAAAAAAAACACAACTTGTTCATTCGTCAACTCATGATAAGGAAATACTTTTGATGAGCATCTAATTATCCAGAATAAGATGTCTTAATGTTTAGAAGGGCGGGTGTCAGACACGTACTCGTAGAATGCACGATTAACTTAATTAAACAGCAGTATCAATAATAGCACCAGGATGTGACAATGCCTGTTTCCTCTCCTGCACGGCTGTGACCAACTTCCTATATGGACCTAGAGGCAGGCCTAGTGATTTCATGTCTCCTTCAGTGAGCAGCATGAGAGCGTCCAGGTCTATCTGCTCGTCTTTGAATTTCTGCACGTACTGGGAGAGACCCCAAGCTGTAAGGAAGCGTTCGAGGGAACCGTAGCCTGATTCTTCGGCTTCGTTTTCTTCGTCTGATGTTATAGTTGAACTTTCTGTAAGAATAAACAACTTGATTTAAAGAAAGTGATTTTACATCTTGTAAGAACTTGAAGCATTTTCCAAGCGTGTTGTAGAAACTGTTTAAAGAAACCATTTAAGTGAGAGGCATAACTGTGATAACTGTAGTTCCTACCAAGTTCCTATCAACATCTGTAATTTATTTTTCTAAGAATGTTTACAGAATTTTGCTGTTTTGACGTTATAATTTTATGATTAGGTTATTATTGGTGGAGATGTATATACATTCATGATACCATGTGACATTAATTTAAGTAATTTTACATGCAACGCCATTGTACGTCTGTAAGAGCAAAACTAAAGCCGGTGCTCATGTTACTAGAATAATAGAAAAAAAGGAGAAAAGAATAAGTTAAGAAATACATTACGTCAGTGTATTTTTAAGTACCTCTTAAGGTTTATTAAGGAGGCAAATTAGAGGAAATTGACACATAGACGCGTCAATCGACTTTGTTTTTTACTAAAGATGTTCAGTACAAAAAAGTGATTTTAATACTGTAGGTACTGAAAGGAACAATTAGATCTGGTGTCGTTTTACAAGTTACTGAATCTTTCTTTACACTATTTGTGAACATTCCTAACAGTAAGGCTTCATTAAATGTATAATATCAGGCACGTTTCCCTAGGTGTCTGTTAGAGCAACCAACAGTGGTGTAGTACCGGAGTGCGCGGAGGTCCACTCGGCGGGCTGGTAGGCGTGGCGCGCGGCCAGCGACCCCGCCGAGCCGATGGACAGGTCCTCGCCCGGCGCGGCGCCGCCCAGCGAGCTCAGGGTCGCTGTTATCGAACGTCTGAAATATAAACAGCATACATTTTCACCTCGAGCCTTTCATTCCTCCACATTTTTTTAATATTCTACTAGCGGTTTGCTATTTATACCTATACGCGACTGACTGACCGATTCATCGACTGCGTTGATGATGATGATGATGATGAATTTTGTACGATTTTTTATGACGAGAATTACCCTTTAGTCAACATTAGAGTTACATTAGCAGTCACAGGATTGTGTGCAAGGGAACACACCATCGCGATATTTTTCCTTAAACAAAATGCGGTTACCTGAACGCAACACTACCAAAGCCAGGTCTTTCGAATATACTAGCGGGTTCTTGCAGCATCACCTCCTGCCCAATGCCGCTGTCTTCGTTCGCGGCTGCCGTAAAGTCAGGCTGACTTGCTGATCTGTAATTAAAGCTTTTTAAACTTACTACTATCATATACCTACTGGTGAGAATCCTTTTAACGTTAACCTATTAACAGTGCCTTACAAAACAAATCCTATTGTAAACCACATCAAATATGACATACTCGTAGATTTCAATTAGCAATTTTGACTTTCTGTCAGAAGATATCATGAAATAAAAACTATGCAAGCATGTATAAATGCTTACATAGTTTTTATTTCATGATATCTCAACATGGATCTGCCTTCTGGAAAATAACACTAGGTAGGGGAACGCGGGGTAATGAGAGCGGTCGGGCAATGGTAGCTATGGTGATTGAACGGAACCCATGAACATTCGCGCGATCGTAAGCACTTGGCTGCTTCCGTCAACTATCGACAAACTACGCCTGACGCGCTCAAACCGTTAGTGTCATTGGTTTAGCCACGAGGGACGTTTGCGTGTTTTTTGCTCCACGCTTACAAAAAATTGACAATTGCCAGGATCAAGGTAACATGAAATTATATTCTTATTTTATTGTATTTATGCTTATTATATCCCTAGATTAATTTACTAACAAGTCCAATTAGTTGTATTGTGATTGAAAGTAGAATTACATATTTGTGTTGTGACTTTTCAAAATTGTGGTTAGCGGCTAATGGTAGCCTAGTTTGGCTCTCATTACCCGACATAGCTCCCATTTCCCCATTTACGTTTAAGAGACATAAAATACCTTATTTTTTGTTTTAGATGCCACGTAAAAGGAATCGAACAACCACAAAAAACATACCAAGAAAGAAACCAAAGAGATTAAAAGTAATTATGTAATTAAAAGTTTATGTGCAATTTGTTTAGACAATGGAAAAAGTGGAGAGATATGGTACAGATGCAGAAGTTGCGGAAACTGGGGCTATAAAGAGTGCTCTGGCAGTGATATGAGATAGTCCAGATTCCTATATTTGTTTGAATCCCTAAAGTCTGGATATTTTGTTTTCATTAATAATTACATATTTACTTTTCCGTTTTGTTGGAAAAAAATATTTTTTATATTGGTATTACAAATACTTTTATTGTATTGATTATTATAATAACTAAGATCTCATTTAAAGTACGTTTTGTTAATTTTTTGGTATAAGAGTAATTATAATGGCACCCATTTCACGTGTGAGCGTTAAATGGGCTCTCAATAGCCGCATTTGTCGGGTAATAGGAGCCACTGACTTTTTTTGTAAAACTATGATTGTACCTTAATACATGTCTGTAGTTGATTATAACTGTGATTAAAGTATTCTTCAATAATAAAGGTAAGAGTTGATAATTAAAAATTACAAGAATTTTGACAAACGTGGTTTTTATCAAAACTTTCCCTTAGTAGGCTCACATTCCTCCCGTTCCGAAATTTTCGAAAATCTTGAATAGGTAGTAATCTCTTTTTTTTTCACATTAAGGGAACTAAATATGAACTCTCTACTCGGGAGGACAGAAGTTAAGGTACTTCACTCTTAAGTACTTACCTAGTGAGCGCTGGTTTTGAAGCAGGCACGCTATTTTCCTTTTCAGTGAAGACGTCAGCGACAGGCTGCCGTTGTTGTGGGCCAGCGCCGAACGTACCCACGTACATCACTTCACTGTCGCGACGCATGCCGCTCAGTGACGTCACTGAGCGACGACCTGTTGTTTCTATTTCACCCACCTGTCGTATGTAGATCATTATGTATTAGCAACCAACTGCATTTTATGACAAAAATATAGACTCATCTATACTAATAAGAAAGTCACTATGATGCATATTCTTATTATTATTAATATTCTCTTTATTATGTTTACACCTACCATTTCATTACCATACAACACCCCATGGTTGACGGGGCGAGAATGTCCAATTCTCTCTCGTTGTATACTTTGCGGACCTTCCACGGTATACAATTTTAAAATAAAATGAATAGCTATTTCATGTTCCAACTGTTACTACCATTCAAACCTAATAAAACATATTCATTTTTTGTTTAATAATAAATTAAATATTTAGTGGTCGGTTTACAACTATTAATTAGCTATCTGGCATTCTCCTAAAATACGTCACATCGTTTTCAAGTTGGAATCGGTAACAGTGTGTCAATAAGCGGAGGTTTGTATTAAGTTGTTTACCAAGATAAAAACTGGTCAACTTTTTACATGAAATAATGACTACGTTAGTATTTAGAATATTCCATCAATAATATAATATTATGATTAGGTACTCAATGTTTTATTACATATTTTTAATTCATTTATAAAAGCCCGTTACAAGTTTTAGTAATAGTTTTCCACACAAACAACCGACATGAGCCAAATATGTTTTTTTCAATATTGCCTACCAATACCAGAAAAACGTTAATAAAAATGACAAAATACATTTAAATTCCAACCTGAATTATTCATACATACATCATATATCAAAATGATTTTTATCTTCATCGATCACAATCGGCTTCGGCTTCCCCATTTATCTGTCAATATGTTGATTTATTCAACATATATTTTTTCTTATCGGCTATACAAAATACCTTTAACTTATAATCAGAGAGTATAATGAGGAAAATAGTTTAAAAATATAATTTATCTTTTGCCGGCAATTACAATTTATTTACACAAAAAAAAAATTTGGGCTTTAAAACCTATATTCTATAAGATATGAATAGCAACATAAGCAACGGATATTAAAATACAATAATAAAAATGTCTAAGACTTCACAAAGGTTCTAAAATCTACTTAAGTGAATGAGTATATAATAACCCATGAAGTTACATTTGTAAAAAAATTGGGTAAGTTTTTTATTTTAGGTAACAAACTACTGGCCTAAATTATCTATACAATTTTAAAATTTTGGTGGCAGTTTGTTTATCCCTTTACTATATAAGCCTGCTGGACGGGAGAACATAGGTTATGTAACATAATGCTACGACCAATAATAGGAAGCGAGCATCAATGAAAAATGTAGCAAAAATCTAGACGTAATATGCTTATCTTGAACTTTCTACAAGTTATAATTATAAAACTAACCAAATAGAAAAAACAAAAAAAATAGGTTTAAAAAATGCGCCTAGTAACAATTTAGAGAAAGATTATCAATATTTGTGTGTGAGAGTCATGGGCATGGTGTCCATGACTCTCACACACAAATATTGATAATCGTGTCACGTTCTTACTAGTGGGTAGGTTTCAAAGACCAAATACTACAGAGAAGGCCATACGATTAGGAATGCTACATCTGACGACGTACAGATATTTATATAATAAAATATCGTTTTCAACATTAAAATTACATAAAAAATGCTATTAATTTCAAATTTGGTTTACTCCAAATATAGGAGTTTAAAAAACCTATCGGAGTTCTATAAGAGGTTTTTCTCTTTGGAAGTAGTTTTTGCTTTTTTAAAGTATAAGGGAAAACGAGCAGTCAGGTCACCTGATAGTAAGTTACTACCGTCGCTCATGGACAAGAGCCAAAGTGTGGTTTTTTGGCCTTTAAGCGGGTGGAATCTTCGGTGACCTCACTTCCAAAGAATTGCAACGAAAGAATTGTTCTGTGAGGCCCATATGTATATGCCAAAGCATGGCTATCCCACAGTAAAACCAATCACAAAGTCTTAGAATACAATGAAAATTTAGCAAAAATTATAAATACCAGAGATAATACAACATGACAATAATACTACTGGTATCAGACCGGTCGACCGTATTTTACCCGTACCCATTTGTAACGGCATAGCTTTGCCACGGTAAAAATGTTCGTAAGAGACAATAGGATTTTAAATAGGGGATATATACCTTAAAATCGTCATTATTAAATGTGTTCCGACCGACAGTGTTATTCCGAAGCTTGCTGGCGAGGGCCTTCTTGTATACAGCTCCACGTCCCCGAGCACCTGAGTTCACCGTGCCGACCAGAGCACTGTAGGTAGGTCGCGGTTGTTCGTCGGCCAGAAGATTACCTAAAAATAAACGAAAAATACATTACTTTTTAATAAGTACAGGCCAGACCAAGTTTAGGCAAAGTCACCGCCAAAAACGAATAATATTAGGACCACAGATCGTTCTGATTTAGAGTGAATTAACGTACATGTTCATGTTAATATGGATACGCTTTCATTCAAATGTTCAGAATTTAAAAAAAAACGTACAATTGCTTGTTGAGAGATACGTATTGATGAGGACAATAACTTTGTCTTAAAAATTTTTCCGAGATAAATGTGATCTAGGGAATAAATGCCTAGCATTGTTTACAACAAAAAGGCTAGTCTTTTATTAGTAAATAATATACATATCTCTTTTTCGTATATTTGGAAACGTCTGTAACTTTGAAAACGTTTCGGGTTCCAACCAATATAAAACAAGAATATATTTCTAATAATTAATTTAAGCCGTTATCGTATACGCATGCTCTTACGCCAGTACACTTATCGAAGAAAGGAAATACAGACAGGTAGTATTTAATTTTTTGTCAATTTTTACTCATAAACAAGATATTTTTTAAATGTGAAAAGTAATATTCATGTCATCATTAAATACATAAATATAATTAAGTTTTTGCATGGGTTTATTCCACTATGTTCACCTGGGGGTGAAATGAAATAGATTTTTAGGTTTCTTCATTTCACATTGGAAACAATTTACCCTAATTGATATCACCCAGGTGAACGTAGTGGAATAAACCGTTGTATGATCTTATTAAAATGTATGATATTCATGCATGATATAACACAGGTTAAAATGCACCCTATTCAACTTACCATGGCTGGTAGACCTGGTCATCTTTTGTTTAAGAGCCCAAAGAACGTTGCTAGGTCGATGTGGCATGGTATGTATTTCCTCAGCATAACCCTGGTCCCACTCTTTGGCCAACTTCTTAAGTTCCTTCTCCGCCATTAGATCCGCTTTGCTCTGACGTTTTTGGTACTGTTTGTGTGATTTCTCGTAATCTTTTTTAGCTTTTTCTTTAAGGGACTTCGACTTTTTTCTGGAAAAGGTTTTTAAAAATTTACAATTAATACAGGACGATACAGGACTATAGTTACACTACGTAAAGCAAGATTGTATAAATCATATGAGTAATATATAAAGAGGAACAATTCGGGTCACACCTATTAAAATTAATAAATAGCGTAATGATTAAAATCCGGCCCTTTCTCCGTCTTTTAGTTAAGTTCTTCATTTCATAACTATTCTTGATTTTAAGCTCTAATCAATAGAAGTAAGTTTTCGACAATTTAGAAGTCTAAAAGTCTACTAGAGTAGATGATCTACTAGATGACCGTTATCATCTTTTACTGGAGGCTACTCTGTCTTTATTGCCTTTATAACATACAATACAATACAGTTTGCTTTAAATATTACAAGTGATGTACTCTTAATTTTAGAGAAAACTACAGAGGAAACTGCAATCACATGAAAACACAACTATTATACAAATGGGGCTGGTTATGCTTAGTTTATAAATTTATTATCCTAATATTTTGAGTGGTCTTGTTACTTTTAGTAATTATATACAGCAGCAGTTCATAACACTTAGAAAGTGGTAATTAAAAACTGCACGTACTCGTAACGCTGCATTAGCTGAGCCTTTATGGTTTTTATAATTAAGCAAAACCATCAACCGCTTATGTTTTTAACGGCTTAGAGCCGCATTATGATGCTTTATGATGTTGTTGTGATAAGTATCAGTGTCAGCGATCAACGCTGTGACTTTCTTAAACATGTCGTGGTAAAAAAATCACACTCCATTAAACTATTTCTTTGAGTATAGATTCATCTAGTAATGCCTACTATCAAATATTTTAATAATGTGATTGCTCATAAAGTAATAAATTTATACTATTGAACAATGTTAGTCAAAGGAATCTTCAAAAAATAAACTTTTATCTTAACTAATCAACTGCCAACGTCTATATATTTCGAAATAATTTTATATCTCAGAGCTAATATCATGCATTGTAAATATTTTGTTTTTATTTTATTCAGTCGTGATGCTTAACTTGTGGTCATCATGTAGGCAGTGTCACGAAAATGTGACATGTGATCTTTTTATCTTCAAGACGTGTTTAATTTCCTTAGGCCGTAACCGTAGCTTGGTTACGTGAACGGCGTAAAGCAAAATTCGCCCTTGGTATTTTCAGTTACTTGGAATTACGAAAATATACACGTACTATGTCGATTTGTTTTGTTTTCATTTTAAGTCGCTCGTGAACATAACTGTGCCAAAGTTTGACAATAAAAGAAAAATAACTGTTAGACAAAACAACATTTTATTTTATCATACTATTTATGACTATTACGATTTTTTATTATTATTATGCTCTACTAAAAGAGTTACGTACGTTATTTTATGCGCAATTATATGTTTGTGTTTTAACATTTAAACCTAACTAAAATTCGAACTATATCAATTTTTCACACTATCAGGTTGAAAATGCTCCTCGTGGTGAAAGTCTCGCATTTATACTGAAAGTTAATTTGGTAATGTTTTACCCCACTCTTCTCATTCTAAGAGTCCATAGCGTCATTCGTAACATATTTTGACACTATTATTAATAGATAAATCGTTCATCAAATTAGTTTTCCATACTTAAGTGATGTTTATTCTTATGATACATCAAGTTACGAATAAGGAACCTGGTTCAATGGAAGGAAAAAAGGACGTTTCCACGTGGCTGGTTTCCTAAGAGAATTTTTTGTTCTGTTTTTATGTGACTAGATACAAAAATGCAAATACGTCGGCGGCTAAAGGAGTTAAACCCCATGGAAGCTACTTCGCAGGGGACAGCAGACGATGTTTATTTGATGGATTTTCAATTAGATGCAGTAAAACCTGTATCAACAGAGTTTAGCCTCCGATAGCTGGCAAAAACTATAAAGAATTTAATTTTATACACGCTCATATCTATTACGTAGTATCAAATGAATAGCTTTGCGTATTTAGATATCAATAATAAAAATATCTTCACACGTCTCACACATGGTCCGATCCCAAACTAAGCAGAGCCTGTGCTATGGTAACCAGATAAATTACACCCAGACGCAGAACAAATGATCGTGCTCATCACAAAATTGACTGCAAGGATGGCGTACTGGTTTAAGAGGTCACCTCGCCGCTTCCTACTACGCTGAGTGTTGTGGATTCGATCCCCACATAGGACAACACTTTGTGTGATCCACAAATTATTGTTCTAAGTCTGGGTGTTCTTTGTGCCCGTTTCATAATGTTTGTAAAGTCCTCCGCGACACAGGATATGTTCGTGATAACAAAAAAAGAATAAAAAGAATCCTGGGTGAGAATCGAACCCACGTCTTCCGGCTTAGCAATCAGTAACCACTAGATCAACAGACAAGTCAAATTTATGAACAGGATTATTATGCTCCCTATTATCAGTCTGAGAAAGTTGTAACATAAGCGGCAGTTGGAAAATAATTATGTATTTTATAAGAACAAGGTTTTGTTTATTAAATTTACTTGTCATTGTTCTCCAATTTAGCTGTTGATTGATCTAGGAATCGCAGAATATCGTCTCGTCCATTGATGGCTGCAAGCTCTTGAGCCGTATGTCCGTCCACATCCATTGCGTAGACATTAGCACCGAAGTTCACGAGGAAAGTCACGCATTCCTTGTGTCCCCGCGCAGCAGAGAGATGCAGTGCTGTGTTGCCGAAGTAGTCGGCTTTATCGGGTTCACCTCTAGAGCAATAAACACATGTCATTAGATGTATGTTGGCCCGATTGTAGTATACAATCTATTATGTGCGATTTCATGTTTCATGGCATAATGAGAAAGAAGATGAGGAGTAAAAAAATAGGTAAAAATAAATAAAAAATAGGTTCACGTTGTGTGCGTAATTACAGTCAAGTATTCATCATCATCATCAACAGCCTTTACTAGTCCACTGCTGGACATAGGCCTCTCCTTAGAAAGGAGGTTTAGTCAAGTATTGCTTTATATTCTTATTCTATACTTTTATTTTATATCTCTCACCCGTATTCTTAGCCTAGCTCTGGCTAACCCTAGCTCTTATATCTCACCTACGAGGTTATAAAAGGTCTCGGTTATATTTTTTTAGGTTTGGAACCTCCGAATTCGGTCAGTTTTGACCCGATTTGAAAATTCTTCTTAAATTAGGAGAGTATTTTTCCCTCTTGGTTTAATTTCAAAGAAAAAATATCACCCTAAGGGTGGAAAATTAGAGAATGAAAAATACAGTTTGCTTATTACGATTCAATGTGCATTGAAGACGATGATACTTTTTTAAGAGTTAGTTTTGAACATCGATCTCACTATCAACGATGTGTATACCTATTCCATATATACTTATTCTACTTTAACAGGATGCCAACTTTGTAACGAAAATACAAATAAACACCTTCATCCGGAAATGGCATTATCAAATTTAAGATAGTTAAATCTTCTCAAGTGTCACAAACTTGAAACTCCATTGATAAACCGTATCGTGTTTCCGGTGATTCAAATTTTTGACAATAGTTTGGCAACGACTATACAAATATTAGGTTCACTGGTAAAAATATTTTCACGGTTAAATTAAGTGTAATAGCGGGTTATTCAATATAAAAGTGAAAGCGTGGACGCTGCATCAATGACGGTCGATTTTTAATCTTCCACTTAAATTAGGGTTGCCACGATATTTCTAAATTAAGAAAAATCTTACAATTTTAGTTTGTGAAATTTAAGCTATTAATTTCTTCATGATAATATCAGTCTTTCAATTTTTTTCACCATGTAATGAGTATGTATCCATATCTCATCTAAATATATGACTGGCCTTTTTAATTATTTAGGCTAATACGACACCAATGGCAAAATGAATTCGCAAAAGCAATATTTTGCGCTCGCACACTCACTAAAATGCTCGCGCACACTTCACGAGTCAAAATTATATTGCCGTGGTCGGGACGTGATACTTGCGGTCTTTAATTCCTAGGATCCTTCTTTTCTGTGGGAGATTTCCCATGTAAATCATAGTCTCGTTGACTAATTTTGGCACAAAGTCAATGAGATATTAACAACCGGGTAACAACGGCAACCGCATAAATAGGTGAATTAATAAAATAAAAACTCCCACTGCCAAGAATAATATATTATGGTCTGGCGTCCCTATTGCTGTTTGTATATTACTTTTGATAATATTTTGTATATTACCAAAACTAATTTCTCAACCTATGAAGTTAATAGATTCGGTTATAAACTAAAGCTAAAAAATTAAAGTCAATTAATTGTTACGCACATTAGTGTTCAGTGCAAAACTTTCCAAGTGACAGCTGACAGATTAAGATCTGTCTCAATTACATTGTACACTATGAAAAATTATAAAATCGCAGTTGTCATTTCTATAATTTACTATTTAATACACTCTTCCTAATTCTATGTTAATAAAAGCATTTAATAAACTTTATCAAGTGTGATGTTCTCGATAATACACACGTTATAAATGTTAAAACGTAACAAAACTAATCCGTATATTGTGTATATCAAGCTCTATAAAAATTCTTGTATCTACGTCATTTTGGCATTTAATCGATAACGGTTGTGGTTTTAATATGTATTTTATTACTATCTACTATAATATCGCTTTATTATGCCTATAAACATCCGCAAACATATGTCTTAAAAATTATCAATCAAATGTTCCTTCGGTAAACTTACTCACCCCAAAAATACAACGAAAGAATAGCTTAACAGCGGTCTTTAACAGGAGCCCTTAAGCCTGCTAGGTACATAATGTAACCCTGGATAAGACGGAGGCCCTCTTATTCCATGGGCCCGTTCTGGTCCGCCCCCTGGCGTCTCAATCGTGGTCAACTCGGTCCTCGTCTCGGTATCGGTTCAGGCCCAGATAAAGTATCTAGGTCTGATCTTCGACGGGAGGTGGCTCTTCAACGAGCACTTCCGACAGCTTGCTCCAAGGCTAGTCGGCGTTGCGTCTGCCCTAGGGCGACTTTTACCCAATTTGGGTGGACCCAGCGTCGCGACAAGACGGCTGTACACGGGTTGTCCGGTCAATGGCACTGTACAGTGCACCGGTGTGGGCAGCGGCTCTGACCGCACAGAATATGCTCACGCTTCTGGCGCCGTCAGAGGATATTGGCGGTTAGAGCACCCTACCGTTTCAACTGAGGTGGCTTGCGCGTTGGCCTGAACTCCCCCGTGGGATTTGGAGGCGGAAGTGATCGCCGAAGTATATCGGAGGACGGCTGATTTCCGGGAGGGTAGTGGCAGTCGGCCCCCGCCCGAAGAGGCACGCGAGTGGCGTGAGGCCGCTTGCCGAGCCACGATGGCTCGTATGTCGTCCCGGCTGGAGGTTCCACGTGCTGGCTTTGTCGCAGTGCTCCAGCCGGTCATCGTCGAGTGGGCAGGGCGGCAGCACGGGACCCTTTCCTTCCGGCTGACGCAGGTCCTTTCGGCGCACGGCTGCTTCGGGAATTACCTGCACTCGGTCGCTAGGAGGGAATTGAGTACCGCCTGTCACCACTGCGATTGCAGTGAGGACTCGGCTCAGCACACGCTGGCAATTTGCCCCGCTTGGGCGCCGCACCGCCAGGTCGTCATTGCAATCATCGGGGGATCTCTTACTACCGGTCGTCATAGGCTCCATGGCCGATAGTGGCAGATGTTTTAGAGCGGTCGAAACCTTCTGCGAAGACTACCTCCACTTGGACCCAAATCGTCGCCGGCGAATCGGACGGCGGAGGCGCGCTTACCATCGCCTCATGCCGCCCCGAGTGTGGCCGCGGGTGGACGAGTCGGGTTTTCCCCTCCACCCGCCATAACAGCCAACCGCGAGGAGGCGACGTCCACATGTGCCGGAAGTCGCCAAAATGGAGAATGTAACCGATGACGGTGATGGTGGAAAAAAAAAAGTACATAATGTAAGACAGAATTTGTAGCTTCGTGCGGTTTAGTTACCAACTAGACAGTAAGTAATCTTCATGGTATACAAAATACATGTATATAAAAACAGATATTTTGCGTAATGTTTAGTTATGAGTCAGCCTATCCAGCAATTCTCGTTCTAGTGATACATACGCTAATTTCTTACGTACATATTTGACTGACCTGTTGGCCTAGTGGCCTGATTGCTAAGCCAGAGGCCGTAGGTTCGATTCCCACCCAGGACAAATATTTGTATGATGAGCATAATCATTTGTTCTGAGTCTGGATGTAATTTATCTATGATAGGTATGCATTTCGAAATACAAGAATGTTTATCAGCAGTTTGGTTACCATAGTGCAAGCTCTGCCTAGTTTGCGACTAAACGGCAACGGTTTGTGTGAAATGTGTGGGGTTATTATTATTTTTATACAATTATTTAATAACTAGCTTTTGCCTGCGACCCCGCCCGCGTGTATGTCGGTTATCGCGGTAAAAAGTAGGCGATGTCCTTTCTTAAGAATCAAACTATTTCCATACCAAACATCTAAATCGGTTCAGCGGTTATTGATTCTCCATGCAAACTTCCACCCCCTAAAGGATGATATCTGGGATAAAAACTATCCTTTGTCTTTTCCCGGGACTCAAAGTATCTCTATATCAAATTTCATCTAAATCGATGCTGCGGTTTAAGCGTGAAGACAGTAACAGACAGACAGACTGACTTTCGCATTTATATGAGTAAGGATTGTATGAAATTAAAGTAAGTGTATTAAAGTACTCTGTGAATTTTATTTATATTAATTTTAACAAATTTAAATACATAATATATGAACAAACATACTCACATTAAATACATACCTTATAATTATGCATTATGCATAGTATTTTATTTTTATTGTATTCGAAATGTGATAAAATTAGAATATCTAAGCGCCTAAAGATCTTGAAATAAATGGTTTATCATTAGTATAATTATTTCATTTTAAATCTTACTACTTATGTTTATTTCAATTGAGGACGGTCACAAACATCTTTAATTATTGACAGTCATAATCCGAGTTTTTGTTGAACAAAGAATGTTCCAGTTAAGTAGCGTGGCTGAGAAACAATTGGTACCTATCACTCACTGTTGCTTTCACGCATTGTTTGCTGTTTCTGTTACACAATGTTACGGTAACACTGTAATGTCTTCTTTTGATGTAATAACAAATTAATGGCTTATTGACACTTCTAATAACAGGGATCTAGGCAAAAGCATTTCGTGATGGATCTGTACCAGTCATAATTAAGTTATACACGGACTTCTTTATGATAAATTTTAATCAATCGTATTCTTCCTATAGTAACGTGGAGTAGTATGTGTACTTACGGGTGAATATAAATAAAAGTCAATATCCACTTACTGTTATAATTATATGCTCTGTACACAACACGATATACTATATAAAATACTACATTCCAAAACCTCCTTTTTAAGATCTCCAGCAGTAGTCTATTGATTTGATCGGCGAAAGTTAAGGTTTATCGTTTGATGATGATGATGTAGGTATTCTTCATACCATAATTTTCACCCTTTGAAGGGGATCAAACGGGAAGTAAACCCTTCCAAATAAAAAAAAACTGGATTTTCCAAGTCAATTCCTAAATGAGACGAAGTTCTTAGGTAACAAACATAAAAAAAAAACTGTAGACTTAAGAACCTCCTCTTGTACTTAGTCGTTTAAAATGCGGTTTCGAAAGATCGTATTTTAGCCAATACGGATAAAACACACGGTGTCTAATTGACGTCAGATTTAGAGTACAGGCTGAGTCCGGTACTGAACTAATAATAATCATAAAATTCTACCACATTCACACAACGTCATCTAGTCCCAAACTAAGCAAAACTGACTGTAGATTTATACTTACTACATTCATGACCATCAACAACCTTTTAATAGTTCACAGCAGGACATTGGCCTCTCCTTAGAAAGGAGGTTTTGGCCTACTATACATAGCTGGCCAGACGGGTTGGTTCAGGATTTGTTTCCTTCTCTTTGCAGTGGTGTTGTCCTTCGTAGTTTGCTTCCTTAGTCGGCTCTTATGACACGCAGGGGATGAACAGGGGATGAACAAAGGTAACACTCTGGGTTCTTAATCCGTCAGCGCATGGACACGTCACCACATGGACATACTTACATATAGCTGACCTACTTATACAATTCGAGTTTTGTTTTTTTTTACGGTAGCAGTCAACAAGCTGCGTTTATGGCAGATTGGTAGCCGGTGCTTCACAAGTGGTTATGTGTTTATTTAATAATAATAGCTACACACATTTCACACACGGCCGTCTGAATCCAAAGTCTGAGTCAAGAGACTGTGCTGCTTATAAACATACTTATATATTTCTAAATACAGACATATAGATAAATTACACCCAGATACGGAAAAAATGACCGTGCTCATCACACAATTATTTGTCTTAGGTGAGAATCGAACTCACGATCTCCGGCTAAGCAGTCAGCGTCACTTACCACTAAACCAACAGACCCGTTTTTGGTAACTAAATTGTTAGGTATAATAGTTATAAGCAATTTACATACACACCTACAAGAAAGAAATAGATTAAAACGTAACAATTATAGCAAACCCGCGTTTATTAATCAGAGATACTTTTTAAGAACTTTTCTTTAAGTAACAACTTACCCTCGGCCACATAATAGACGCAGTGCTTCGATGTGTCCCTCGAAGGCAGCCCACAGCGTGGGCGTCATGCCTGATTCATCTTTATTGTTGCATTCTTTTCTTGTAGCTTCTCGCAACACCTCTAGTAAGCCATCTTTGGCGGCTCTGAAAAAAAGAGTTTCTTTCAAGAGTTTGCCTCGTCAGTAGAAAAACTTTCCATGTTGAAAAGGGGTCAAGGGAGGAATGTCCCGGATATAAAACGATAGGGGGGCCTTGTCGTACTTAGAGATATTTTGAATCAAGACGCACCAGGGAAATAGATGTTTCTATTATTTTAAATCAAAATTAACACATTAAAAATATCTAAATATGTAAGGCAATGGCCTGCTTTTGTAGATAACGGAATATTCTATTTACCGTTATATACGAGTATTCTTAGCCCTAATTAATGCATGGGTACATTATTTTTATTTCATTGTCAATGATCTTTATCAAGACGTTGAATACTTGTATTTTACTATATTATTATTTTATTACTTTATATTTATTACGTATGCGAAAGTTTGAATAGATAATAATAATAATAATTTCACAAATCTCACACAAAAATCATCACGTTAGAACTACTGCACTGATTTGGATGAAATTTCGCACGGAGATAGTGTCTGAAGGACCGAATAGGGAAAACTAATTGACAAAGTCGACATTTGGCGCACAGCCGCGGGCAAAGTCTATGTTATGTGATTTTATATGTAAAAGACTAAACGGAACTATATACGTAATAGGGAAAGTTGTAACGAACTGTATCAGACTTATCCATGCCGGTGAGTTTAGGATGTCCTAGACCAACCAGAGCAAACAATATCCTGTAATACAGACAACTTTTCATTTATCGAACATATTAAAATAGTTAATGAAAAGTCTAAAAAGAGTTTCTGTGCATTGACAAGGATATCAACTGCGACATGGGGTCTATCATTTAATACATTAAAGATCATATACGGAGCTACTTATTAAGGTTCTATGTGCTATGGTGCACCTGTATGGGCCGATAGGGCGACCGTAGGCGCTGTCCGTCGCAAACTGTTACAAGGCCAACGACTTGCACTGATATTTTTGTGCAAGGCATATAGGACGGTTAGCACTGAGGCTTTGCCGGTGTTGGCAGGTGTCCTTCCGGTCGGTCTCGAGGTGCAGAGACGTGCAGCCATGTACTATTCAAGACAAAACATGGAATGCGATTTCTTGGGCGCGCGGGATCGCGGTAAAATTACAAGATTGCTTCAACAGCAATCCGATGTCTATAATGACCTCATAGACGAATGGCAGCAACGCTGGGACGAATCATCCAAGGGGCGCCATCTTTACCAATTTTTTCCATCTGTTCGCGAACGGTTGTCGAGGACATGGCTTGAGGTGGATCACTGTGTCGCTCAATTTCTTACGGGTCATGGTAACTTTAAGAGCAAGTTATATTCATTTAAATTAGTCGAGTCACCATTGTGTCAATGCTCAACACCTAACTCTCATTATGAACAATCTGCTCATCATCATATCCTCTGGGAATGTAGTCTTTGGTATAATGAACGTAATATAATGCTGAATAGCTTGCAGGTGACATCTGGGGCGGTATACTATGGGGATCTTGTGTCAACTAGGGTGAATTTCCGTGTGTTTAGGCGATTCTGCCATACATATTATAGAAATCAAATATAGCTCATGTAGGACCCGTAAAAATTTGTGGCCGTGGTGCTTCCCTGTTTAAAAGGGTGTATGCCTATTTTACTTCATTTTGTCTCCCGCTTTGCTAAGGAGGGAAGTGGATTTACTGTATTTCCAACTCCTCCAATTTTCTTCTGATTAATTTCGTTGCGGGCTCCAAGACAGTTTAATTTCTTCCTGGGACTTCCCGAGTGTCATAACTCGGTGTGTTCGTGGGTCACTGCTGTGGATCCTGGTGTACAGGAGTTACAGTGGTGGGCGTGTGGGTGGGATTAGTCCCAATATAAAAAAAATACAGACACCCCGTTCTCGCTCTTGCAAAATGGAAGGCGAGAAGCTTGCATTTCATCTTAATCTTTAATTTTACATGTGACTGTATCATCATCATCATCATCATCATCAGCAGCAGCCTCAAAGAGTTCAATGCTGGACATTGGAATCTCCTTAGAAACGAGGTTTTGGCCTATTATACCACGTTGACCAGACGGGTTGGTATGGGATTTGTGTCAAGTTTTCCTTCTCTTTGCAGTTTCCTTCTGAGTCGGCTCTTGCGACACCCACAGGAGGAATAGGGGTGGAGACACTGGAATGCATTCTTAATCCGTCACACACGGATACACACTTTGTAACTGTATGTTTACAATATGTATTTTACGGTTATTTATTGTTAAATACAAAAACAAGTAAGCATACGATATACTTATTTTAGTAATTCAGCTTGTATCTAGCAGATAAAAGCAATGGAACAGTCAGGTATTTAATCAGCTGTCGCAGTAAATCAATGATAAAGACGCAATAACCTTTAAATAAAAATTATATGGTTTGATACAAAATATATATTTTATTGTCGATATCATTATTTTCTATATCTACAGGACTAATATATCTTTATTATTAAAATTTTAGTTAGCAATATGTGGGCGTTTTGTACATCCTTGTCTACCGCTTCGGGGATTAAGGCGTGATTGTATGAATGCATGATATCGTAATTATGCATCGCATAATATATCACATCGGCATATTGTATACACATAATGGGTGTGTGAGAAAAGTATAAATATTTGAAAACCCTACATTAAATAATCTAATTTAAGATCATTTTACAAATAAATAGTTATACTTTGAAGTATACATATTATTATTGCTAGATAAATATCAGTAAGATTAATAGAATTTACATAGATTTGAGGGAAAATGAAGAAGAAATCACTGCACACACATAATGCAATTAAAACAATATAATGGTGACATAATTACGAGTATAAAATTAACATTTGGCTCATTAGTTTTGTTTGGTGTTTCAGGGCAGAAACTGCCTAGTGTGGGGCCACATACAATTATTCTTGAAACTTTTCAAGACCATCAAGTCCCGACAGTTTTACAAAGAACTTAATGCTTGAAATTGTGTCCCCGACCACAATGAAATCTCGGAAGCCTTGCAAAATTGATCTGTAGTATTTAAATGAATGACTAGTATAATCAATAAATGATTATATTTTTTGTCAAGCAGTAAATGCAAAGTAGTGTAACCATTAACGACTTTCTCGTCAATGCAATTTTAACAGCGAAAGTAAATGTCACAAGGAAACCTGAGGCTAAAAGTACTTCTTAACGTTCTTAAATATTTGTCAAGTCTTTCGAACTATACTCTAGAATCACAACTCTTGTAACGAGGTTTTTTTTTCATTTTCCTTTGTAAAAAACCAGAAGGTCATTAAAACCAATATCAATATCAATGTATGTCATCATTTTTTTATCAAATATAATCTAGGTAAATATGTATATCTAATATTTACTTAAAACGCATTGCTTTTAATAACATACCAAAACATTTTGTTTTGTTTTTAAGATGACTCATTTATATATTGTTAAAAATATTTTCATACTCAAATGTTAACAACTTAGCCTTTATAGTCTCTCTTAATCATACTTGCGACTTAAGATTTACTTGTACCTAAGTATACGAGTACTAGTGTTAGATCGCTGAAGTAAGCATCGATAGTAAGCTCACTCCCACTACAGTTATTCATAGAAAACAGTTCGAGATAACCTGACTACAATTCTTTTATTTCGACCCAAAACATATAAAATAATAATCGTCTATTCGAGTAACATTTGACTCATTGGGTTGGTAACTATAAATTTTCTTACAAACTATGTTAATCTATATATATTACATCGTGTATGTATGTGAATCCCTACTAGAACTTCACAGCGGAGGTAGAAAGCCTACAGCAGCGGTTCATGTACACACACAGTCAAGCCTGCTGGCAATACAGCGTAAGTTGCCGTTGGGGCTGGCCCGCACACAGTGCACCAGGGATATAATTCCGAAAAAAAAAACTTCTACAAAGCTGCTACAAAGATAGTGCATGTTATATTCCACATCTAGGTATTTACTCGTAAATTTTTGGTTGTGTCATTGTTAAAAGGTAGATTAGAAATGCGTTAAGAAATATGAAAGTACATAAACTCGAAGAAATCTACGCTGATAAAGCCAGCTTCCTGTCCTCCCGCCTCTTATTTCCACTTTACTTGTTAATTAACAATTTTATTACTTCTTCAAAATTATGTGTTTTACCCGAACGAACATCTCACTCTAGTAAAATATCCACAGCGTAATTTCACCCTGGGTAATCACCACCTGTTTGTCAAAATCGATATATTGATAAGAGTGCTAACAGGTAATATTGACCCTTATTGTCGCTGCGACAAGTGACACATTGGGGTGTGCTTTTAGCACAATATGCGTTACCCTCAGATGTGGCGAGCAACCAAGCATGATGGTACCAGTGCAATAATGAACCCTTATGGTATCGTGGTTAGTTATAGTATTCTAAATGTTTGTGGACCTAAAATCATGGATGTTTTCTGTAACATGCTATATATGTTGTCTGGTGTTGCCAACCTAAAAAATTAGCACAGGCAATTCTATTTACCAAGACCTCCTTTCTAAGGAGAGGCCTATGTCCAGCAGTGGACTGTTCAAGGCTGTTGATGATGATGATGATGAATTCTTTTTACATGTATAGAATAGCTTATGTCCAGCAGTGGACTATAAAAGGCTGTTGATGTGATGTGTGATTCTATATACCTTGAATTACAATACACGAAAAAGAAAAACGTATAGATATGTTGAAACTAATCCACAAATCTATGCTACCTTGCTAAATCATTTATTGTGATGTTTAAAAACCTAAAATCTGTTTTATTTTAATTTGAATTAACTATAAAGACTAAAATATAAACATTTTAAAGTGACTGCATACGCTAACCAGAAGGTTGTAAAAATAAAGACGGTACGTAATATTGCACGGTGTCAAAATAAGGGCTCAATTTTTTAAATGCTCATGTCATGACAGGATATATATTTTTTAATGTTGTTTAAAAAGGATTGAAAACTCCGTTCTCAATTCAAAATTTGGCATTGTAGGGCGAACTTCCATCGTCGTCAAACAAATTCAGTGTTTGTCCATTAGAAATGCCCTAAGTAAAGCAATTCCATTGCCTTTTAGAAAGTTAGGATTTGCTGTGAGTTTTAGGCTTTGCATAAATGTACTTACATAAATGCTAAACTTAGCTTAATATTTACAGATTCCAATGAGAATTTTAGGTTTAGTATGTTCATGAATGACTGAAAAAACAAAATTATTACAAAACAAGTGATTTTGAAAGTGTTTGATTGGTGTTATGTTATCGTTAATATTTCCGTTTAGCTAATACCTGCTTTGATTATCGAGTGAAAGTGGAATTGTGTTTCCTGTATATAATTGATACTGGTTTGTGAAGAGTGCGTTTTTTTGAATTGCACTGATTACCTACTGAGTTGTCGTTATGGTTGCGTGTTTTAGGTTAAATAATAACTAGGTACTTAACCTGCGTGTGCATAGATAATAATCTATATGTTACGGTTAGCTATATGAGGTGAAAACTTAAAAACTCGCTTGCTTTGTTGCAAATTAGGTTCAAAACCTTATCAAAGGGGGCATCGGTTTTTTATCTATTTAAGTCTACCTGATTGATTAAGTCTGATTTTTAGGGTTCCATAGTCCTAATAAAGAACTTTTGAATTGGCATATAGAAAACCTTCATGGTGTGAGATTTTCATGTAAAAAAGACGTGTAACATTGATACTTCGAAATCTTCTTCTTCGAAATCCAAGTCATTTTTGAATACGAGTTGCGACGCGGAACTAACGCGGCATAAATGGCTCGCAATATCAACGCTGCGTTTGCGAGCGGAGACTGCTGATGAACGCAACGTGCGTTTTTAATTTAAATACTTTTCTACTGGAAACTTCGACTTGAAGAACGAAACAACTTAGACGACCGCCCACACAGGTGAATAACGCTGAATTGAAAGAGATGGTGGAAGCCGATTCGGGTCAAACTACCCAGGTATTAGCGGCTTGGTTTAACGTTATTCTGCCTACAATGCATGCCTGCATCAAACCAATACGATAAAAAAATGGACTACCAAATTTTTCGTGATTTGGACAATTTTCTACGTGATAAAAAAAAAATTCTTCCCAGGAGGCAGTACAAAATGCTTACACTTGCTCACACTAGAACCCCAGAGTTCTATCGTAAAGGCATAAATGAACTGCCTTTTAGATGGCAGCAATGTATAGCTATGAGGGTTAATATTTTGATTAAATAAATAAGTTACATCTTAGAAAAAAGCGAGTTTTAATTTTTTTGTACAAATCGGCAATTTCATATTTCAACCCCTTTTTTTTTCCGTGCGGAAATCCCCTCGGATACCACCTATCGGTGGCATGTCGGACTCGAACCGACTAAAACCGCACGCCGTCTCGGGTACTAATAGCCGGGGAACCAGGTATACCCTAGAAAGGAAGTCCCTGGTGCCCCGACATACCTCGTGCCATCTACAGACGAGTAGACGACCCCCCCGTGTGCAAACCCCATGTTCCCTCTGCTCTCTGGAAGCGAGCGCGCTTCGCAACGCGCTCGCCGCCACCCCGGCCTGCTTCTGCTAGGGTGACAGATGGCCTCACCTGTCACCCCCAGGTCTCGCCTCTGCTCAACCCACGCCGGGCACTCTGCCAGCGTGTGGAGAGCCGTGTCCACGGTCTGGCCATCGCAGTGGTGGCACTCAGGCGTTGGCTCCTTGCGGATCAGACACAGGTGATCCCCGAAACATCCTTTCCCAGTGATCACCTGCGTCAGTCGGTATGAGAGGGTCCCGTGACGCCTCTCGAGCCAATCCTCCATAACGTCATATTTCAACCCCTAATATTAATATTTCGCCTTATGGTCATATGTGTCCCATCGGTATCGGGTACAGGGACCAAACTACCGGTGGTTAGGACACCAGTACAAAAACCTTCTAACAACACGTGCCGTATCGAGAAGAACTGCTTTCTGCATTAGGCCTTTAATCCAGCTGCCTAACGCGAGCCTATGAAGATTATTATTATATTACTTAAATCGATTGACAAAATCCACCTTTACACAAGCTTGCGATAAAACCTAGACTCATATATGTAAATGAATACGGGCGAATGGGTTACAAAATGTAGAGGAAGGCGTTTGAAATTGCGGGCCAACTCTTTATACATGATAATATAAGGACTATAATGAACTTTTACCATTCAAACAACTAAAATAATGGTTCAAGTTCGAGTGGCACATCCGATATAGCATGATATAACACTTCCCTATTCCGCTTGAGTTCCATGGAAGTGTGGTGGCGTGTAGGAGACACGCTTGGTTGCCGCTCAAACAGTTCAATGTACTGCCAAATTCACATAAGTGACGAGTGATGATTAATGGATAAAAATGTTTGGTAGTGTACACGGCGATATTAAATATGAACAGAGCAATGTGATATGTAACTAGCTGCGCCCCGCGGTTTAATAATTCCTTGGCTCATCCCAAGGGAACACTACATTTTTTCGGGGTAAAAAGTACCCTGTGTTAATCCAGAGTGTCAGCTACCTCCATACCAAATATTTATCAAAAATGGTGCAGCCGTTTGAGCGTGAAGAAGTACTGAACATACAAACATACACAGTCAAAAACTTTCGCCTTTATTATATTTGTGTAATAATTTCAAAGCGAAATAACGCGATCAAAGGGTATTTTCCTTTAAATATGGCTTTCAGTTGATAACCCTTTCTTACACTGATAATTTATTACTGAATTACGTCAAAGTTATACGTCTTTTATAACATTTACAGTTATAATATAATTGAAAATAATTGTTTTGAAGTTTGATGAGAATTACAGACTTATGACTATTAATTTAATCCTAAAGCGTTTTCTTGGAGGATTTCTCGAAAGATGAGGATGTAAAATGAGCTATAGCAACAGGGTCCATTAATTATTATTAGTATTAAATGTGCAATATATGTATTGAGTATTTGTATTAAATTAACATGACAAGCTGGCTCGATTAGCGATTATTACCAACTGAAGCATATGTTTTTGGTTAACTTAAAAAACGAAAGGGGTTAGTTGGGGGAATCTATGTTCAGCGATAAGTTTATCGTATCCCGAGATTGGAAGACTAGTTATGAAAGTTTTTAGTATAATGAGTTAGGTATCAATATATCGGGCTGTTATCTATTGTTATTTTTTAAACAAATATTTTACAGACCTAAGTAAAATGTGCACGAAAAGTTACTACATTGCGGTGTGATGTTATTCGGTGCTGCGTCACTCTTGTTTTTATATTGTCTACATTTTATCAGCACAATCACTTGTTATCAGGGTAAGTTAAGCTTGGACTCTGGGAAAGGGTATTTTCCTGGAAAAAGTATTTCATATGTTCATTGCCCAACCACATTTCTTTTTAAATACGTTTGATACAAACGGAATAATGCGTGTTATGTCCCCACCAACATAAAGGGAGGCTCCTTCGACCAGGCGCGGTGATCATACGTGGCGGGCAGGGGCCCAACGGTTGATTTTGGGAAATTGTATACATACTTACTAATCGTCTAGAAAACTTTAATTGCGTGATGCAATGATTATGTTAGTTTCTGTCTCGATGTACCTATGTGGATGTCTTAACATGTCCATTTTTCTGTAGGACTCCTTATAAGTAAAATGATGTAATCATCATCATCGATATCTCAAGCATAGGACTTCTGGCGGGACTACTGAATACAAGCCCAGATCCAAAGACTTCCTAAAGATCAGTCATGCCTGGCTGTCCTCTGATTAGCAGTTGTTCTCATTTCTGTCAGATTTCCGTTTTAGTACTCCAAATGTTCTAAAATCGGTTGCACGTCGAGGAAAGCTGACATACACCAAGACAATTCGTCGAATGGATAGCTTATTTGTTTGATCGATATCTTCTCACAAGGCTCCAAGGATCCTACCAGTTCGAAACACTATAGGCATTTGACGGGCTGTCTTTTCCGACGCTCAAAAGCTATATAAATTCATTTTTATAATGATTTTCTTCAAAGCAGCTAGAAAGCCTAACTTTTAAACAAATTCAGAGATATTAGAACCCGTTTGCCTATGCTACTGAATTTTAAATAGTTCCTTTTCGGTCAGGGTTATGTCAGGACCATTCGTTCGTCACAAATCATAACCCTCTCAAAATCAGAATATCCTTATTTGGTAAATACAATCTTCTAAATGGCTCCAAAGGCGACGCGCCCGTCAATTCTATCAGTTTAAGAACACTAAGAACAGTGTTAAGGGTGGCCTATACTTAAGTATTAAGTAATTAGGTCTACGCTTAGCATGGAAGAATATTTGCCTTATGCAGCGATATTATCCAGTATTTCTGTAGCGAATCCTGTGATTGGGAAACTCGTAGCAGATATTAGTAAATATTTATTTTATCAATTTTCTTTTTTTTTATTCACGCGTTATTTGTAATCAATTTAATTGAGGAATAAAGTCGTTCTACACGTACATAAATAGTTTTTATTTGAATATTGTGTACAATATACCTTCCTAATTTATTCCTCTTTTGTTATATTTAAAGCAAAGGATGGAAGACTCGATGTTCGATGTGATTGTTTTTTTTAAGTATGTACCTATTTTAATTACAAAGTAACGTTTTCTATATGAGTAATACCTACTAATTACGAAAAGAACCAGTGCAGAAATGCGTGGAAATACCTACCTAGTATTTTAATGAATCAAGCCGTATAAATATGTATTTAATCGTTATTAACCTGTTGTTTTCAAATATAACTAGTGATTAATACAGTTTAAAAAAAATATTTTTATGAATTGAGTTACTTACAACGTCAGTTAGTATTTAATTATTAATTGCAATAGATTATTATTGTTATCACCGATTATTGGATATCTTATCGTTCGTTTTCTGCAACGCCGGCAAAACTAGATAATGGGTATAGAACTTACTTATGGAACCTGTCCGTAGTCATTTTTGTACTTCTTCAATAAAACTTGTGTTATATATCCCTCACAACGTTCGCACGAAAGTTTGTTCAACTCATTTTTAATAGATTGCTACAGCTCACAACCGCGAAATTGATAAGCCGAGAAAGTTTACTGTTTTGTCACACTACACCTCAGAACTACAAATTTTTTGATCAAATACTTTTACACAATTTTAATAAATTAGTTTGAAAAAGTAGTCACTTCCAATGATATCTAACGTAGAATTTTAATACAGAATTTAAATAATATTTTTATATCGTTACGTGTACGAAAATAATAATAGAAACACCTGTTCTACTCATGTGAAGCACAACCAATTGGCAAGTAACACACAGGTCACAGATACAAAAAGTACAAATTTTCAACTATACTAACAAGATTGAACGAATGATGTGAACGAACATGTCTAGAATTGTTAACGTACAATGACCTCTTTTCAAGGTTGCAGTTTTGTAAGAGCGACATCTATTGACAGAAAAGAATAGTCGTGATTTTACAATGCCATCTTTTGGTAAGTAGCTAGCATTTGGTTGGCAAAACAATTCTGCTAATACCTAATAGATGGCAGTGTTTTTAAGATTTACAAACTAAAAATTAATTTAAAGTCAATAATTGCATTTTTGGTAAATAATAAGCTCTAATTTTATTATTTATTGAATTTGTTTCATTGAATTATTCATAGATCATTTTGCATCATGTAAATTGTGACATTCCATTGTGAAAACCATATGAATACCAAATTAGTAAAATAAATACATTAATCAAAGTTACATCTATCATCATTTATTAGATTTCTTTTAACACGAATGTATTTTACTAGTTCAGTGGTCAGAAAATACAGGAATAACTATAGTTAATTTGTATTTGAGAACAAACGATTATTTATTTAATATGTTGTATTAAGCAGATGCGTTCTTATTTTCCTATACGTACAGTTACCTACTACAGGACAGTGATTTTCAATGGATAAGATGCGGATGTTTGCTTAATACGTGCTTGTAAGGTATTGCGCGTATAGGTGCGCTGTATTTATTGCTGGCAATTGGAGTATATACAGCGGCTTGTCGGCAGCGTCAAAAGATTGTCATGACTGATGTTAATGCCACTCGCACTTAAGAAATTAAATAAGTTTTCAGTATGATCTTCTATGTCCAAGAACTTAACGAATCTTTCTTCTGGTCAAGATGGCAGAACATAGCGCACCATTAGCATTAGTTGATCTACATTAATACTATCTGGAGTATATATCTGATGATTTGATTTGATGTATGTTTCTGATATATCTGGAGTAGAATCCAATGCCACTGAGTAGTAGATATTTGTTGCTACTAATTTTGCAAACTCCTCACATGTTGTTTTTGATAAATATGACCTAAGCCCCTTTCCTTTAGTGGCATGATTTTGAATATGTTGTGCCATAAAAGCATCAAACTTGGCGATTAATTCTAATAAACCGAAATAGTTAATAAGTAGATACTTTTACAAATTCAGAAAGCATTGGTGCCTGGGGGCCCCAAATTGGGGACCCTGAGCATTTGCTACTCTGGCTACGTGGCTAATCCGCCACTGATGGTACAAGTACAGAAGATTCCTTCCACAAATTTATTTTAATAAATAGAAACTCTCGGTCAAAGAAAACAAAGTGCAATTCAGGTCACACAGCGCTAATTACCTACCTGTTAGGTTTAAAAAATATATAAATATTGAATTACTAGTAAGTTGATTCTATTGATCTATTTTTATGAATAAATAACCTTTCTAGTAAACAGTGGTTAGGTACTTACTAGCTAGCACCGCGTGAGTGAATAGCTACTAAAACTCGGAGCCGGCGGGCGGTGGCCCACTAAATTTTGTTTGGAAAGTCGAGCTCGAGGCGTACTTGTAGATAGTTTCATACCTAAAGTGGGAAGTAGGCCTGGCTTGGTCAAATAATACCACGTTCTTTAGGCCTATCGGACAGGACATGCAGTGTTATCCATTCACAAATTAACGTACAATTTAGTTCATTATGACGTAAACACGTTGAGGATTTAAGCAAAAGATAAATACTGTACGAGGCAGACTGCATAATATAGTTTGTAACATATATCTACAGAGTTACGTAGAGAATTAACGTTAACACTTATAATAATGATTAAAATAACTGACCTTAATAATGCAACGTATCTCTACGCTAAGCTTTAATAGATACCTGCTTTATACATTAAAAGCATTATTTGATAAGCAATAATAGATAAGTGATACAATATTAGAGCAGTAGATTGTCATGCATTATCATACTTATTTATCATTAAAAGCGCCGCAAAAAGCCCACCTAAAATGAATTATTGTATGTCAATCTCGAGTGCGGATAAAATTATGATAGTGAGTGATGAATAAACAAAGAGATACTAGATTACAGGATTATATTTAATGGTCTTATATAGAAGGATATGATAATTAATAGGTCGATAAAAGACGGACAAAAAATCACGAGCTTTTGTGAATAATGACTTGATTTTGGAATTTAAAAGGAAATTCTGCTAAATTATACTTTTAATTTAAGGAATGTTTAATATGTTTTCAAAATAATCAATTACGAGCTCATTTCTAAACGACAACACTCGAATAATGAATTTGATGTGCGAATGTGATTTTGTCATCAAGGGTTATAAGATCGAATAGCGCACTGTTGTTATAAGATTTATCTTTTAATGTTTCTTAAAAAGTATACATGAAACTTTTCAATAAAAGCTTAGTACTTTTAACGAAACATTATCACTAATCAGTGCGTAGATTATAACTACGTAGAGAGCTGTAATAAACACTGAGTTGGTTCTCAACCGATACACGCGAAATACATTAATGAGATAAGGCGCTAATGGATCGCAAATATTTGTAGCTGATATTCGATACATGTAGGCATTTGCCCGATAGAAAAACTAATATAACGAAATTTGGTACATTTTTAACACGCCTTCATTAGTTCGACTTTTATGCATGTGTTAGATGAATGCATGGCTTTCTAACTAACAGCCAGTTCGTTACAAGTATGTTATGTTAATAATACCAGGTAATCTTAACTAGATAAGTTATTATAAGCGTGATATTTACCGATGTCCCCGTTCCCCGATTCGAGAGATCCCGAAAATAAACATGGTAAATATCTCTCTTAATTTAAAAGCCAGGCCCTTGTCGCGGAGCAATTCGATTAATTCCTAGCTTCCATAGACAGGAAGGATCCTCTCTATGGACGTAGTTTTGCTAGGATTTGAAAAATTCCGTGAGTTCCGTGGGTTATAGTTTTCCACGAATTTACAGTATTTCGCATTTTAAATTGCTTTGATTTCTAATCTGTGCTTGAATTTTAGTTTGTTAAACTACTTAAGTGGTAAGGAGATGCTGTTAAGAATACATTTGAAGATAAATTTAAGGACTTAACCGATATAGTTATTTACTTAACAAGTAGAAAATACGTGAATTATAATCAGGAGAACTTACAAATTTCTTCCTATCGACAAATACTAAGCGACTACCGCCGCGTATGCAACTGTGTCTCTTAAGTTGTATCCCCCCAGTATTGGGGGTAGGGGATGGTTTGGGGATACGGTGAAAAGAACTGCTTAACTGGTTTTCTATGAGGCTGTTGTATCACTCTAGTTGAGCCGACCCATATGTTCTAAAGCATAGCTCTTCCACAGTAAAAAAAAATTGGTTAAGTTCCAGAAGAAGTAGTTTATTAAACTTACGCATTTGAACTTAAATAAATGAGAGAAACTAATGGTACGAGTATTCACTGTTTTTAAAAGATTTTAAACGTCATTATTATTATGTAAAAATTATATAAAAAGGTATGAGAAAAATTTATAGATGTATAACTCTAATTAATAAATATACAGCAGGTCCTTGATTAAAATTTAGGTCCTTGATTGTAGAAAAATGAGAATACATTATGGAAGTTTTCTTGTGTCCCAAAATCGCGTGAAGGTTGTATAGAACTACATATCAACAAGTGATTAATCATAACTAAACAAATTTAATCCATATTGCCCTAGAATATATTGGGACTAATAAATGGTTCTTTTAACCTTTCACGGCCTAATGACATCATGACCCTATTATAACATATGACACGTGTAAACGAATAAAGTTTTGTAATTGGAGTAAAAACAATACTCAAGTGTAGTCTTCCATCGCCGCCATTTAATATACCTATCTTTAACTATGTAGGTATAAAGGTACAATTTCGCTTAGGTATTTGTTACTGTACCGGCGAACCTTTACGAGAACACGAAAGTAATAAATGAAACCAACAACTAAAAGCGTTAAAAATAATAACTGAGACCATATAAGTTTTTTGTGCAAATTTCTTAAAACCCTTCGTTTCAGGTGATACTGCACTTAGCGGATCTAGAAAATAAGAATTCGAACTTATGAAACAAATCCCCCTTTATTTATTTTTTAGTCGCAATTCCTGGGATTAAAGTCATACTTTAACATTCTGTTGAAATTGTTTCGACAAGTTCCATTATTTACAAAAAATTGAAGTGACCTG
This sequence comes from Arctia plantaginis, assembly GCA_902825455.1. Classification (NCBI taxonomy): domain Eukaryota; kingdom Metazoa; phylum Arthropoda; class Insecta; order Lepidoptera; family Erebidae; genus Arctia; species Arctia plantaginis. Next base: position 5,261,191 of record CADEBD010000171.1, on the reverse strand, counting down.
TTCATTTACAAAATACTGTTGACAGAACTCATTGATACATTTACACAACAGAGCAGTAAATAGCAATGATTTTTTATTACAGAACAAATTTTTATAAGTAAGCTTTCTAACTGCTCACAAAACAGACTACGACGCAGTTAATCATGATGATTAACTTTATTGCTCTTTTAACACCTCATTGTAGAGTAGTTTAGGACATCCCGTTGCCATAGAACAATACTGATAATAATAAATATCAACGACAAAAATAGGCACCTATTGAATGAAGGCTTGCCTACACTTGTTTGAACTTCAATGTCCTCTGTTCTAACATTTATAAAAAGATAAATTGATCAGGTATCTTTCTCTTTGATTTTAAAAACTATAAAGAAATGGCTAAGATGATGATAATTATGTGCACACACATTTTACACACGTGCCTTTCATATCAACATTATAAATATTATGCTTAAAGTATACCAATCAAATATACCTGGGAATAATTTTACAAAGCTATAATACTTAGTCCGAACATATAATCTGTCAATAAGCAAAGTGCCAAACACTGGAGTCTAGCATTTTTCGAGATATATTGCATATGGTGCTCTCGCAAATCTAATTAGCGAGGAACACTTCCAATAAATCCACATGAAACAGTGTAATAACGTCGTAATACTCGTAATCCCGCCGAGATGATTGCTTCGCTGCGATATATCTTTTTTGTACGCGTTTATCGCCCGATAATATAATAATCATATCAAGCTGACAATAATGGCATGCCAAATAAAATATACCTACCCTATATTATAAGTATTGATAAAGTTTTAAACGAATTCTCTCAAATCGTTTACTAAATTATTTTTAAGTTTATGATGTTAAAAATAAAGTTCAAGTTTGATTGGTCGAAGAGAGTGCTACGCCATTTTGGTACGTGTCAAAAATCGTTTGTTCAAAAACAGAACGTGTACAAATTGGGTGAAGTTCGGTGCGCGCGGGAAAGCAATATGTTTTTATTTCTTTTTAATTTCCGGTTCGTTTTAATGGCGTCGAAATCAATATAATGGTAAAGCGGTGATCGCCATTTTCGCATTTTGTGGTTTTGCTCATTTAGCGTCGTTGAGCATGATACAACAATGTAGTGGCCGATTAAGCTAATGAATGTTGTTTTACGTCACTTTGTTGTTCTACAATCTTTTATTTAGGTTGTTTTTTTTGTCACGAAGTGACGTTTAATTTTTTTTTAATTGTGTTATGACTGGCATTGGCAAAGATGAAATGAATTTTCAAGATGTTGTATACATAACTCATTTTGTACATCGACTTTATATTGACGACTCTTTTATAACACCTAATTAACTTGTCACGGAGTCTAATCCACTTGAATGTGATTTCATAAGCGCATTCATACGAAAGGCAAGCACCAACATCATTAATTGTCTAAGAGTGACATTAATTAGTCGATTAATTTTTTTTGTTGGGTTTGTTAGAGTTGTTTTAGTTGAGATTACCCAATCAAAAAGGTAAACGTTTCCTATCTCTTCTACCCTATTGACCTTTTGCTTTTTATTTCATTTGAGTGATTGGGTAAGGTAAGTGTATATTTACATGAACATGTCCTATCCGATCTATCATCAGTCAACATCCTGCAACATCCGTCTATTCTAGTGATTAGAAAAACAATGTAGTTTATCTTTAGACTGGCCTGTTATTCTGGTAGTTAGCGATCCTGACTGCTAGGCTAGAGGTCGTGGGTTCGATTACCAAGTAGGACAAATATTGTGTGATGAGCATGATAATTTGTTCTGCATCTGGATATCTGTTTATCAGCAGTCTCATTATCATAGTTGTAGTCGCAGCCAAGTTTGTGATCAGACGACTGTTTTAAAAATGTAACCCTGTGTTTACACCTCAGTGTCATTAAATTCATTATTTATGTAACTCGAACCTTGATCACGTAGATGATTTTTTCGGGCGCGGTTTTATTCCTACAACTTAATGGACAATAATAAATATTTAAAGATACCTGACAGGTGTCTAAGGTGGGATAATTACAGCACTGTTTTCATGTGTGCTTTTATGTAACTAATATTAAAAAGAATAAATTAATATCAGATCACAAGAAAAAATAATTAAAAAAAGGAAGTATAATCAAAACTATAAGGGATGGTAAATGAGAAACATACCTACCTATGAGCTTACATTACAGTTCTGTGAAGCAGTTGAAATATTCTCTGAATTCAAAATAATTTAACCTCAGTATTTTTTTTATAGTAGACCAAAACCTCCTTTCTAAGGAGAGGCCTATGTCCAGCAGTGGACTAGGAAAGGCTGTTGATGATGACGATGATGACGATTTTTATCTAGTATCTATATGCAAACTTTATATATGCAAAAATGTAAGACACAGTAAGCGACAGCTAACAAGAAAGAGAACGCAGAACTAACTGCCAACCTTCGCTATTCGGAGAGGCACTTAAAGAAGAAGAAGAAAAACCGACAGCTATACCTTCTAAACACGTGTTTATGGTTAAATTATGAAATCAGATTCATTGATCTCGAATTGTCTGACATATTATTATAAAACTCATTGATCTTAAACTGTTTTGTTAATGTTTTAAAGTCTAGAGACAATTACAAGAAGTTTATGTTTAAGAACACTAAAGTTTGAAATTCATGGCATCCGAATAAGGCCAGCCTGGTTAAATAGTGTAAGTGTCGGTCAGTTAAAGTTGGTTGCGGTAACCTCACTATAACTCAAAGTGTTGTTTGTGTATTATAAAAAAATGCAGATCAGTTTTTTTTTAAAGACAACTCCCGCATTAGGAATATATCCTGTGTCGCGACACGGGACTGTACAAACATATAGGTTTGTTTATGAACACATGACCGGCGGCGCTAATATAGTATTTCGCCAGCTTTGTTGTATAGTAACAAATATTATTAAGCTTCACTTAGTTTTTTCAGTTATTCTGTCTTGACCCTAAATAATTTCCCATTATTTCATTAATAGTAATAGATTGTAAATAGTGTCATTACACAACGTCAGACCAGACTATGGAGGCTTCTTTCTAGGTTATTAATAGGTAAGAATAATAATAACCTCAGACATCTCACACACGGCTGTTTGATCCCAAACTAGATAGAGGAACTCCCGCATTAGGAATATATCCTGTGTGGCGGCTGACTTTACAAACATACATGAAACGGACACAAAGAACACCCAGACTCAGAACGACAATTTGTGGATCACACAGTGTCGTCCCTTTTTTTATGGTATAAGGGGGCAAACGAGCAGACGGGTCACCTGATAGTAAGCAACTACCGCCGCCCATAGACACCTGCAACTCAAAAGTCACGAGTGCGTTGCCGCCCTTGGAGTCCCTCCCGCTCGAGCTCCGGTAACCTCACTCACTCAGTGAAAGGCACCGAAAGAATTGCTTAACGCCGGTTTTCTGTGAGGCCGTGGTATCACTCCGGTCGAGCCGGCCCGTTCGTGCCGAAGCATGGCTCTCCCACGGCAAAATCCCCATGTGGGGATCGGACCCACAACACTCAGCGTAGTAGTAAGAGGCATGGCGACCGCTTAAACCACTACGCCATCCATGCAGTCTAATATGTAGTCTCTATTTAGTATCTCTATATAGTATCTACTATGTATTGAGATAGTCAGACTACTGATAAAAATAGTTATATATTTCTAAATATATATATATTATATTATGCATGGAACATTAACCTTAGTACCAGCTTCTACATCTGGACCATATCTAAGGAAGAGCGACTCGAATCGTCGATAGCCCAACGATCTCCGATCGGCTCGATCCCTTAGCGTTACGTAGAAGATGAAGCTTCACTCGGCATTGGATGAAGGCTCGGCAGAATTCCTTGGAGAGTGCTCTAAGGAATTGTTCGGACTAGTACCGGCCACAACTTTCCACCATCGTGCCACATGGCAAAATTTTCATCCCCATCATTGGCGTTTCACTACTGTGCGTTTGTGTGGAAGAAATTATGGTCTGCGGTATTTCCGGACCGATACGACCTTAAAACCTTCAAGAAAAGAGCGTACTCTTTCCTAAAAGGCCAGCAATGCCTTTGTGACTCCTGAGCTGCAGACGTTGGTGGTGGTAGTCACTTTCTAGGTAGGTAGGTACTCTTCTGCTCGTCTGTCCTCTCTTCCATAAAAAAACGATAAATTGCACCCAAACACAAAACAAACGAGCGTGCTCATTACACAATTATTTATCCTGGGTGAAAATCGAACCCAGGACCTCGAAGGTAAAAGTGGTATTTGGAAAATTGTTTTATTTATATTCGAGCTTATTTAATATGTCATGCTTTGTGCTATGTGCTATGGGGTGGCTCGACCCCAGTGATATCACGACCTCACGAAAAACTGGTGTTAAACAATTCTTTAGTTTTTTTAACTGAGTGAGTGGCAAGCAACGTTTGTCCTCTAAAATATAAAAAATGAGACCTTTATCATCATCCTGTGTAAAGTAAGCTTGTTTTGTCCCTTGTTACGTTTTCACGTCTCAACTACTCAACCGATCATCAACAAATTTCTCATACACTTTGTCAGGAGTATGCACTCTTACCCAGAAAAATAATATTTAAAAAGTAAAACAAAAACTTTCCAGAGCAGACGAAATCTTATTAAAAAATTACTGAAGCTTTTTTAGATCTTATAAAATACGTTACTTCATTCACAGTGCAAAATTTAACTAAATTACATCATAATTTTCACTATCAGGAAATACCAGTTTTGTAAAATTTTCAGCATCAATTCACCCTGCATTTTCCCGTCCACTTTTCACCTAAATCACGTGGCTAGAGCAAAAAATCAAGATGTCTGCTGAGCGAGACGCAATCACCCGACGGATCGGTGGGAGCTGCACGGAATTTTAAAACGATTTATATTTTTATAGTATTTGTTCCCCTCTTTATTTCATTGGGAGGGAAATACCACTTTGAATAATAATCCATGTAATTCTTAATGAAAGTAATAGACACTTGGAGAATATTGATGCACTTTGCACTGTATAAACTTCAATACATATTGGAAATTTACCCCATTCTCATTCTCCCCATTCTCCCAATGTAAGAGTGTTTAGGACGTAGTCAATCAAGCTGGCCTTATTTGGATGCCTTAAATTCCAAACCTTCGTGTTTTCAACACGCTTTTTTAAGTTGGTATGTTGGTATCTATGTAACTGAATTTTTGAACGTGATTTTCTCCCACTTTTGAACCTCAGATTGAATTGAAACTTCGCACACTGATCAAGACAATACAATAATTTTATAAATTTGACCGATTCCTGATCAGGATCTTCAGGATTAACTGCTTTTTCCGTATCTAAAAATACGGTGGTGCCTTTTCCCATGTACTAAGGAGTGTACTGAAAGCACATGTGACTTGCTTGTTACTATTTTAGTCTAAATGAGAAAATAATCATCATTAATTAAACTAAAAAACAAAAATAATATAATTTATTATATTAATATATATATATATATATATATGTATATATATATATATATATATATATATATATATATATATATATATAATAAGAACCTAAAAAACATGTTTTTGTTACAAGAAGAACCAAAAAGTAGAATATAATTTTCTATAACTTGAAAAAGAAATAACATTTTATCGTTTTTTTAACATATTGCATATTAGACATATTCTGAGAATCATTGTAATAAAAATGTTTAGTGTGTCCTCGTTTAACAGATGAATGTTGAAAGTTATTTTTTATTTTACCTGAATGGGGCCTCCGGGAACATTTCCGCCACTTAACTCTTAACCATTAGACATTTCATTTAGGGTGTTAATCAGTGGGTTTTGTTGTCGATGACATAGCTAAAAATAGTCACGTTTCCCAAATAATTTTCGTAGGTAATTATCTTGAAACTTTGTTAGAGATTATTACCTACGAAAATTATTTATTTATGGAGTTTACTCATTGTTCACGTCGGTGTTGCAGCTTGTAATAAACGCATGTGCACATAAGGTCTTTTCCTAGGTATAATATAGCTTATGACTGTTCAGTTAAAATAATTGTTGTTTTCTTAAACGACAAAATGGTAAGTTCTTTCATGACATCTTGTGACTTCTATTAGACACAAAGTTTGACAGTTAAAAAACATATAAAAGTTGAGTATATTAATTAAAATTATATGTCTGTAACTTACTAAACGCTTAATTTCATGAAGACTGTTAAATGATTCAATTCCACAGGAAATTAATGTGTTGTCATGTTTGTGAAAGACTGTTGTTGTCTATGGTTTCAGTAATATAGGTATGGTATTTATAAACATTTTGTACTAAATTCAAATTTATGTCTTAGGGTCACAGAGTACAGTAATACTATTACAGACTTAGCGCAACTTTTCAGTATGTTTATGGCAGTATAATAACCAATTGTATGAAGGTGCAAAATTGTTACCTAGTTCTTAAAATCTACTTTTCTTGCATATATACTTCTATACGACTGTTGCGTTGAGATCTATATGCCTATGTTTCCTGTGTCACGTAACATTTAGGTTTTCTAGTCTGAAATATTTATAACTCCTGAATTATACATAGCGCTAATTACAAACCAAATGTAGGAGAACTTATATTATGGGTACTAGAAGAAAGTAGTACTAGTAGTAGACTAGTAGACAGACCGCACCCGACTTGACAGTCACATCTACGCCGGCCACGGAAGCAGGTCAGAAAACAATCTTTGTCCCTTTTGGTTTTCAATATAATTTTGACACGAATATAGTTCACAAATTCTTCTAAAAAAATGTATTCATGAAGTTGAACATTCGTATGAGCAACTTAACATGAAAATAATACTTTTTACACTGAAATTCTATAAAATGTTTGTCGAGCAGTATTAATTTGTGTCCCATTAAGCTTTCAGCTAATAAAACGTGAAGCGATAGCATCGTCATTACGCGCCGAATGGAATTGTAACGTAACAGTTAACGCCTTTGAGGTTCTTACAACCTATCGCTGGGTGGCGCTGCTGGCCCGGAAGTCGGCAGGAAATGGCCACTAATGGCAGCCGCACCGGAAGCGACGCCATTACGACGCTAGTGCTGCTCAAATAATTACATTGAGCGACGTGTTTATTTTGCAATATAGGTAAGCTTTTGACAAATACAGGGAGGGAATGGATACAGGGATTGAATGTCGTGTGATTTTTGTTAGAAATTGTTGAAGTTCTTGGTCTGCATAGGAAAACACTCTGTATTTTACTTCATCTTTTGACTGTAAATCAATAAAACCTCATAATTTAGTTGCTTTGAGCCTTATGAGTTCATTGCCCGCAACCCGGAATCTACACGAGTCATTCTACAAGCTTATTCTCGAAAAAAAGCGTTTTTTGTACTGATAGGATGCTTAGGATACAACACATTGGAAACCAAGAGAGCTTCTGATCAAGCATGTACAATGCTCAAAGTATGTCGAGGTCTAATAATATAATATAATAATATTTTATTTCTTCTCACACACAGAAAATGTTACATCAATAAACTAGTTACAGAGTTATAAGCTAATTTTACATTTCAAGAAAGTGATAATCTGTGTGAGAGACTGGTATCCGTACCTAGGTAAAACCTGTATGACAGATGACACTTATTATTATATCACACTGCTCTGAGACAGCTCTATTAAAAGGTGTCTATTTAGGATCATCATCATCTGCTAATGCTCTGCGAAGACCTCCCCCAAAGAGTGCCAATCATCCCGATCTTGGCCAGTCCGCAACGCACAATATTCATACCGATAACATAACAACATAACAAGTGTTGTGTACTGGAGTTTAAAAGCCAGCAGACTAGAGTAAAATAATCTTATAAGAAAAATACTTCATCTATATACATACGAGTATATATAAAAAAATATATTACATCCCGTGGGTGTGGTGGTATACTCGTAGTAGGCCAAAACCTCCGTTCTAAGGAGAGGTCTATGTCCAGTAGTGGACTATTACAGGCTGTTGATGATGATGATAATAATATTAAGTTGGTTTACTTCAAAAACTCAAAAAAGTTCTGCACCAATTGAGCTCAATTTTTGTCACGAAATGCAACTCGCTTCAAAGATTGAGATTTTCGTCGTTCATTTTTTGTCGTTCATGCCTCATCAATGCAACCACAAAGTGCCACAGCGAAGCAGGATACATCTAGTAGGTTATAAATAACTAACGCTGACAATTTTCAACCTTGTAGGAACTTTCCTCGGTCCAACAAAGTTCCACAATAAATCTTGGTCCAGTCCAAGTGAAAAAGAGCCGGATTCCCCGCAGTAACGAGTTTCAAATTGGAAAATCTACTTAGACTCCAAGTTTCCGCAACTTTGGACTTCACGTTGTTTTTCTAATTTTCTCTTACACATAACTAAGACGGTTCATGGAGTTCGTGTGCGAACATGTTTAACACAAGTGTTTCATAGTGTGTTTAAATAACCTTTTAAAAAAAATACACTGACTTCAATGTGCCAACATTATGAATGAATAAAGTAGGTAGTATTTTTCTTACTCCTTAGGAAAAATCGTAATTAACGTATTGATTCGTGAATTACTTTTCATGAAGTAATTAATAATTATGAATAAAATAAATAATTACAGTTAGAATACTGTCAAAATAATATCCATAGAAAAGTATTTGAAAAATCAAAATCTTTAAATTACCTTTGTATCACCACTATATTTCAAACAATTGCAGTGTTCAATCATTTATCAAGTACCGACTAATTACCGTTCTATTCTTAGGACTGGTAATAAATACCATTTCGAACTATCGAGTTGGTCAAAATCTAAACTTACTAAATCAAAATGTTTTACAAATTTACAGCGAGCTACCAAAAATGTAAATATTTAATAAATTGGAAATAATCCATTTAATATTTTTATCTTTGTGGCCGCTTTTTGGCCTGATTTTGTATTACTCGTTGAAATTGGTTCTAATGGGCAGTATCCTAAATAAAAAAAATATTTCCTAAATCAATTTATAAATGACAACGTTCTGAGAAAAAAGAAGGAGATTATCATTTTAGTTGATTTTTTTTTGTGCTTGTTTAAACTCGCTTGAAACTACTACTACTAAACTACTGGCTGTATGTCAGATAGCTATTGCATGTAACATTCTTTTCTTATCGGTTGCGTCTGGCAACGAAAACTATTTAAAAAGTTGGCTGTTAGTTTCTGCGTAGGTTCTAATGTCCACTTTAAACGATTACTAGAATTACATAGAAAATAGGTGTTCCTAACTCATGAGCTCTATCTTGGTATCAAAATACTAAAGCAGATTGCAGCACATGCTGGAAGACTGCTAACCGTGGGCGTCTGAATGCGAAGTCCTGGTCGACCAAATCGGAGTATTACATTATATATATTGTAAGGATTGGGCCGACAGACGGGGGAAGCCCGCGGTTTCCCTGGGAGTATTTCTCTCAGGCCAACCGCCTGCAACTTTATAAGGCACAAATTTGGCCGCTTATGGAATACTCCTATCTCTTTACAGGGGAACCCCAGTACACACTTCTTGACCGCATCCAACAGAAAGCGACTGGAATCAATTGCCAAAATATTTTCGATCGCCTGGACGCCTTGGCGTTGCGTAGATGGTCGGTCGTCTCGCTCCTAAATTGCAGGCGTCTGTGGGAGGCGGTAGTGACTTTCGATCAGGTGACCCGTCTTACATCTTTTAAGCTTTAGTTGTTATCTTTTTATGATTATTCACGTAACGACTATAATTTTGGAGTATGCCGTAGATAATTATGTCAACTCTCACGTAATTATCTCTATACAATAGCAACGTTTAGAGTGACAAACATTTCTTTTCTGAATTGACCTGCAAATACCAATTTATTGTATGGGACAATAATTTCATGCAGTACACGTAAATGATTTCTCGTATATATTGCGTTCAATAACATCAATTATCGTATATAGACAACGGCTAGAACTTAATAGTGTTGTTTATTTTACGAGTCCTTGTTCACGAGTGCTCATAAATGCAAGTAGTTAATCACATGACACAGTAACTGGCTGTCGTCTGAACATCAGCACCATTGTTTTTGGAACTGTGCAATCCCCACACAATACTAACAATGCACTAATGTGAAACCGCCACAAGTAGCACCACAGATTAAAAAATCATCCAGGATAATAAAGAACTTATCGGCTGTGAGATCTGACGCCGGTGCCTAGCGAATGGAAAAAAGTAAAAAGGCGGGAATTTGATTCATAATGGCATCAACATGGCGGCACTGATTGCGATCTGAAAGGGAGATAAGAATGGGGTGGCTTTGTCTTGCCTTGATTACTATTATACATGGTGCACCCATTCGCACTGTTTGCTAGGAAAAAATATAGGGTTTACGGTGTTCCTGTTGCGGCTTTGTATTTGGCAAACTCATTTTTTAAAGAATAAACATCAGCTGTCCCTTATTGAGGATGCAGATGATGAATCTAATTAAATACTTCTTAATGAATCGTGATAAATATACAACTTTTGTAAAGATATTATCTTAAGTTTGCTTGTAAGTGTCTATTATATTGACATTATTTGTTGCATTGTTGTTTTACAGTTTGTATCGTACATTAACAAATTCTTCCGAGGTGGGATAAAGATCTGTAAAAATCGATGACTGTAGTCTTCTGTAGTCTGTAACTTGACCTTTCTTGAGGCAGGTCTTTAGAAAACGCAGTTCTTAAATGGTGCGATTGGCAAACAGCTGGCAAACGCCTCTGAATGTCTTTTTGTAAATCAGCACTAATACTTATATGAACTTTGAGTCCGATCCATTACCAAAAATATTTTAGATGAGAAATAAACAGCCTTGTATCATCAAATTACAAAGTGCTTTTGTTTGAAATGTACTTCATTTGGAAAGAAAATAACATTACCTTGTAGATTGAAGTTGCCTACAAAAAAAACTTGAACCTATTCAGCAATAAACTGAAAAACACAATTTATATGGCAGCCCAAACAAATGTAAATACGCCGAATAGTAACGGAATTGGTCAAAGGGTAAACGGGAAATCACTGTCCATTTTGTCGAATACGACATTTGTGACAAGTTTGAACGCACAAACACAACACACGTACTCGCCACTTTAAAAAAATATTCTCCCTATGTTTGAGGAATAGAGGTTACATTTGAGGGTAAAACTATTTTTTGGTGCGCAATCCCTTGTGTAGGTATTCGAACACAATATAAAGTGTAATAAAATAAACCGTCCGCAATAATTTTTATTGTAAGGAGGGCCCCCGAATTATCATTTAGATGGGGTGGTTCGCAATATGGCGCGAATTCTCGTGCTTAGCAAAAAAATAGATCGGCCGAACAGGCGACGCGACAATTGAGTTACGGTTAGGGATGATTTTGTAAAGGGATTTTTGGGGATTTTTGTAATTGCACTTATTTTATTGTCAAGGGTCTTTTGTTTATGGATGAGTGGTTTGTGGTAAACTGTTTGTTTCTTGTTAGCGGAGGCATACAACGTTTTTTATTTAATTTATTTTGTCAATATACTTATTTCGTTTCAACTGGTTGAACTGGAAAGCCAGATTGCTGACCACAAGTCTGAATTATAATTACGTTTTGTAACGCGATGTTACTATATTTTTATATATTTTAAATTCAGAATGGTAAAATAATAATCATCATAAATGCTATAAGTCCAGTCAGAATACAATCTTTTAAAAAAAAGGTTGGTCAATTTTGTCTAGGGTCAATGTAACGTGTCGATGTTAAGTGTTATTTCTCCCATTCTTTAGATTTATTTAATTTAATTGCGATAACTCCTGTAGTAAATCTACTAATACACAGACGATTTGATTCTGTTTTTCTAAGAATATAAAAAAGATATTTAAAAAGTTTTGCATAAAGGCTTCAGTATCGGCATTTACAATCATTGCTACACTTTTGGCAAACTTTTCATTGTTTCAAAGAAAACACAAGTTTTAGCAACTTTTTGCTCTGTTGTTTTTGTATAAAAGCTGAACGATATTTCGCTAAATTCATCAACTGATCGAGTATTTATGTATTCATAACAAGCAGAGAGTTAATACAAATATTAAATTTTAATCTAAACGTCGTCGCCAACAAGTATTAATGACTAACTCCCCACAAAGATGTTATTCCCCTGAAACACATTAGTCTGAACACGTTAGGATTACGGGTGTTATCACACTCATAAGCGATGGCGATTTTACTTTTTCGTTTTTGTAATGAGAAATAATGAAAATAATTTATTACTACTCGCGGGGCATGTGAATAAATGGCATTGTCTGTAGAGATGCGGCACAGTCGCATTTATTTGCGCTTGGGTCGATAAATCAACACCTAGACAGATTGTCCTTAGATCTGCCAACCTGGATACGCAGCCTGTTAAGCGCCTTCTTAAAACTTACGTCACAACCATCTGCTCTTGAACATTTGACAGCCCATAAATGTGGATCTGCTGCGGATAGTGACTGTAATTGTACCAGAATCTCACGCACTGAAGCAATTAAATATCTTGGCGTTTACATCGACAGTACATTGTCATGAAGTTATCAAATAGACCCACTAGAATCTAGAGTGCGCAAGCTCATCAATGTATTTAAGAACTTGAGAAGTTCGGCAGATTTATCTACTCTTCGTACGGTCTACTTTGCGTTGGAAAACTTAATTCTTACCTACTGTGTGCCTGCACGGGGAAACACTGGTAAAAGTCTCTTGCTACTTTTAGAGAGAGCTCAGAGGGCAGTGCTCAAAGTCATGACTCCCAACCAATGAATTGTACTCCTTATGCAAGATACCTACAGTGAGGCACTCCTTTCTATTGCACACGATTATGCGTAAACATGCCGAGTTACCCTTTCACCACGATTTGTACAGGCGTAAACTTCGATCTGACCGGGCCCGCCTGAGACTGCAAGACTAGAAGTTGTTCGTCGTCAATACTCATACTTTGCTCCATTCTTGTATAACTGAGTCAATAGAGTACTTGATATTTATCCATACTCTACCCGTGAATGTAAGAAACTTACCGACGAATGGTTGGCTGCTTTCACGTATGACGAACTGGAATCGTTGGTGAAGGTATAGGGTCACTGGAACTTTCACCAGTACTCACACATACTTATATTCATTGGCGAATCCCGTATATACATATGTATATAAATACACACACATGTACACACACACACAAACACACACACACTCTCTTACTATTTTTCTACTTGTATTGTATAACTTATAATAGTCACCAAGTTATCTTTATTATTCCTGGAACGCTGATGTCTGCACCTTTCTGGAGGTGCTAATGTAGTTATTTTCGAACACAAGCAAATTTGAATACCTACTGTTTCTTGTTCTAATAAAGATTATTTTATTATTTGATTTAGTAACTTAGGCTATTTTTCTTCTCAGAAACCCCTGTAAAGTTTTGCTCGATCCGGGAATCGAACCCGAGGCCTCATGGACTGCAGTCACGTACCGTATTACACCGCTATGACAGCGCTTTTCAAATTAAACGGGAACAAAGTCGCGGGTACCAGCTAGTTGTAAATAAATATGTACGTGAATCGCTCAAAAAGTCACTATGTGCTGACTTTTTAATGACACGAAGGAGCGGTGGTGTGGGCTGAGGGAGGCCAAATGGAAAGAGAATCAACGCTGATAAATGATTCCGGTACAAATGTTATTCTGATCTTTCGCGATACCCACAGATTTGTTTTGGGGCGTACGCGATTACGATTCGTTCTCTGTATACAGCTTTTGATTGCATTTCGTTACAGAAAATGTAACTTTTTTAAATGCGAATATGTGTGGTTGTTAATTAAACAAGTGTTTAGTAATCTAAAAAACAATAAGTATCTATTTTTTTACATGTATTTATATAAACTACTGTCTGGCACCTGGCACGCTTTGCCGTGGCATAGTGTGGGAAGGAGGAATAAAACTGACGAAAAAAAAAACAATCTCTGAAGCAGGTCGTATATCGTGTCAAAATTTGAGATGAATATTTGAACTTAGGTTTTGAAGCACACACAAACCAACTTAACCATTTTTATTAATATATATTTATAACATAATATAATGTGTTTTAAACTGTTTTTGTTGTTATCCGAACTAAATTCAAATCCCGAACTACATTTAAATTTCAGTATATCTTATTGAGAATAACTGCATTATATTCTACCCTAAACTTAATACTATTAAGTTAATATTATTATTTTAATTGCTTATGTTATTTACTTATTAATTCACATCAACATCACATCTACAGCCTTTAAAAGTCCACTGCTGGACATAGGCCTCTCCTTAGAAAGGAGGTTTGGCCTACTATACTACGCTGGCCAGAGGCCAGGTATAGGGTTTGTGTCAAGTTTTCCTTCTTTTCGCAGTGATGTTGTCCTGCGTAGTTTGTTCCCTTAGTTGGCTCTTACGACACCCACGGGATAAATTAATGTGGTGACATTCCCTATTCTTAATCTGTCACCACACGGACTTATTAATTGTTATGTACTAAATTGATTTTGCATGTTGTGGTATGCCGCTTAAACCTCAGTGGTTTAAGGTTTGCCTACATTTAACTAATTGTGTAGTTATGTAAATAAATAAATAAAATATAAATATTTTGCAAGTAAAATAAAATCTTGTAAGAAGTTAGATATTTGTTTATATTTAAAAAAACAAAGAAAATTATTTTTATGAGATTGCAGCTACGTGCAAACGGTAGTAAACATTAAAAGAACGACGATGTACGCTGTAGTAATTTAGGTATAAGGCAAATGCCTAGCCTTTAATGTTGATGAAAAGTAACAAAATATAACGTTATAAAAACGTTAAGTTGTCGGGTGAATATTCGTTCTTTTTGTCTTCAATAATTCAGGCACTGTTCTCCTGAAGAAATATGGCACTTGTCATAAAATCCATATATTAATACGTGATGAAAGATCTTTGTACCCCTTTTTAAACAAATAGGGTGCACGTAATCATGTTTGGCATACTTTGTGGAGAAGCTAAAAATAAAAAAATATCCGGACAAGTGCGAGTTGGACTCGCCCACCGAGGGTTCCGTACAAATTTGTTGGTACATAATATAAATAGTTCAAGAATCAAGCCTCGTGGTTTATTCAGCAGACTCTACTGTATCTTTTTTGCGTTAATTTAGAAGATTGACGTTTGAAGTTTTTTCACAGCTACAAGGGACTGTAGACCTAAGAGCCTGTCCAGATGAGGCGTTTTACGCGCAAGTCGACTCGCGCGTAGTCTCTCGCGTGTTCCCGAGATAGAGACTAGACTAGAGCTACATATATCCGTCCAGATGATGACGCGCGTATCCTCACTCGCGCGTAAAACGCTGGTAATGAGCGAGACTCTCGACTCGCGCGTTCTACGCGCCAGCTTCGCGCGAGTCGAGATACTCGGGCGCCATTACTGCGTCCAGTACTACGCGCGAATCCGTAGCGAGTGGACGTAGTAATAATTTGTGATACGTGTGTGGAGTTGAGTCAACTCCACACACGTATCACAAATTATTCCTTACCTTAAAGTAATCATGAGTTTTTCTTCTGCACAAACAGTATCCCGTACCACATAATTTTGGCATGGAGTTAAATCTTCTTGAATAATTTCTAGTAAGTCATCAAACGATGTTACTGACATTCGGAAGTAGTTGAAAAATTTTGCTTTGGGTATAATGTTATAAACATACTATGCGTCATCCTGTCACGTAGACGTCACGACGTCACGACGGTATGCAAGACACAACACAACCGCTGTCTCCGAGTCCATGTTTATAACTGAATCCCTCCCTGCGTAGCAACGCGCGTAAAACGTTTCTTCTGGACGCAATATGAATTGAAACGCCTCATCTGGTCAGGCTCTAAGTATATATATTTTATGGAACAGGAGGCAAACGAGTAGACAAGTCACCAGATGGAAAGCGACTACCGCCATGAACGCCTGCAACTCAGGAGTCACAAGCGCGTTGCCAGCCTTGAGGCATGAGTACGCTCTTTTCTTGAAGGTTTGAAGGTCTTATCGGTTATATGGTTTTAATTTCAACTGGATACCTCCACGCATTCTAGGTCTAGGAGGTCTAGGAGTCTAAGATCTAAGTTCAGATGTGATTACACGTCATTTTTCAAAATTCTATACGACAGTTTAAGTTATTTTGGTCACAAAATAAAACGTATCAAACGGTCAAAATTCGACTGTGAGGGCCATTGTACTAATAATCATTTAAATTAATTTCGCGATTTATCGTAAATTTTAAAAAGATTTTTGTTATGCTTACAATGATCTGGAAGTAAGAAGAAGGAAGAATCGTCTTATCTCATCTTAAAAAGATAACTCCCGCATTAGGAATACATCCTGTGTCGCAGGGGACTTTACAAACATTCATGAAACGGACACAGACCACAAAGAACAACAATTTGTGGATCTCACAAAGTCCCATGTGGGGATCTAACGTACAACACTCAGCGCAGTAGATGAAGCGACCGCTTAAACCACTACGCCATTCGTACAGCCAATAAAGAATCGCCTAGTATGTTCTTCTTTCTAAGTATTTTAGTCTTTCTAACTTATTTGTCTAAGTATAGTTAAATATGGTTGTTTATAAGAGAACGCAGACCCATTGCAGTTTCTTAACATATATTCAGATTGTGATCTCTGAAAATTTCAATTAAAATAAAGTTTTGTCTATGATGAAAAACTGTTATCAGTAATTACATTATAATGCAAAGTATTAATACTTAATTTATTATATACCTATTAATTATAAAATTATCGCACATCAATGCTTTATTAAAACTATGGAACTAGTCTAATAATTAAACAATATTTCATATATTTAACAATACTAGCAAATAATATTGTGAGGAAACTTCACTTGAGTTACATTCGTCTAACTCTGTTTAAAATTCAGGCGGCGGTTCTGGAGGCCCGACAGGCAGTTCAGGAATGTCCGAATCTGGAGGTAGACCAAGACGCAAGCCCACTTTCTTAGGATCTTCACCCTGAATGAAAAGTATGTTTTTTGTATGTTTATCTATAGTACAGAGGGCAAACGAACAGACGGGTCAGCTGATGGAAAGCGACTACCGCTGCCCATGAATGCCAACAACTCAGAGGCACAAGTGCGTTGCCGGCCTTTGAGGTAGACGACGCTCTTTTCATAAAGGTTTGAAGGTCGTATCGGTCCGATAATTTGTTCCACAGATTGGTAGTGCGAGGCAAAAAGTGCCTTGAAAAGCGTGCAGTGGTGGAATGTCAGTTATCAAGGTGATGAAGATGAAAATGTTACATTAATATTTTTTCTAATTGTTAAAAAAAAAGATTAATTTCGCAGAACTTACACCAGAGCCTACAACACGCAGCATGTTGTCGAGTCCAGTCTATTTAAAAAAAAAATATGTTTGCTAAGCGATTTAGGAGAAAATGCCTGGCCTGTTGGACTAGTGGTTAGCGATGCTGACTGCTAAGAAAGAGGTCGTGGGTGCGATTCAAACCCGTGACAAATATTGTGTGATGAGCACGATCAATTTGTGTTGTGTGATAATATCTGTAATATGTATGTTTTACGTAAACATGTAAGTCTCCTTATTTAGGTATATTCCTCTTTCGCCAGCAATTTTTTCCGATGGTTTCAACACCTCAGCTATTCATTCCACTTCCAGCACCAATAGCTTTTTTAGCTTAGTGCTCAATATGGAACAAAAAATATATAAAATTTTATTCCTCATTCAGCTCCTAAGTTTTCGTGATGGGATGTACTAGTAAAATAAGTATTGATTTTTATCGGGAAGTTTTATTGGAGAACTTTGTGCAAAAATATACATCCCATTACTAGAAACTGCTGTAGGTGCTGAACAAGGAACAATTTTTTTTCTATGCTAATACTATATACCTGTTGGTGCTGTAAGTGAAATAGCTTAGGTGCTGAAACCTTTGTGTCACCACTGCGATGGCGGGACCGTAGACACATCGCTCCACGTTCTTTAATACGTTTCTAAATGTTATTAAACTACCTGTATTACCACAATTCGATTAGATGATTTTATATTAGATTTCAGATGTGATCAGGCATTTTTTAATTTTCTAACTTGTTTCAGTGTTAAAACTTACAAAAGCATTAAATGTTAACTATGTAGGAAGAAACTTTTTCAGTATTTTAGCTAATATTATGGTCAAGAGCACTGTCGCCTGAGATATAGGTGTTAAGCCTAGTTCAGGTACAGAAGCACAATGTAAACTAGACATTTATGTCTAGTTTCTAGTACGAGCTTATAAGCTATAACTAAATGAAGACATTATTATTATTACCCAGCAGTATCCAATCCAAGCTAGTGAAGCGTTATCCATCCGAGGACCCATGAGGGGATTTATCTGCGCTATGTATATTGTCACCCAACTGTAACATGACAGAAGACAGATGTTGGATGTTGTAAAACATTAAAACATGATGAGTTGAAGTACTGAACGAATACGATGCGTGTCGTAGAATCTTGTATACTTTTGTCGTAGAATTTTCGTTTACGATAAAAATAATTCAAATAATAATGTTTGTCATATTTCTACCACGTTTGTAAGTACTTGTACCATGAATAGGTATATGGCCAACATTCAGATAAAATTCTGGACTCAATTTGGCTCCAGATTTTGAAAAAAAAATCTGTAATCAAGTTTTCTTTTTTATGAAGCCACAGTAATATGACTCCTACACACAAGTAATTTAAAATCTTTTTGTAAAATGTTTTTTTTTAGAATCGTGCTAATAGATTAATTTTATCTGTAAAAAAGCGTAGACAGGGTTAGTGACAGTATCTTCTTTGGAATGCTTTTGAAGAGTAACCGTGGTTTTTAATCTTTATTATCATTATCACTGACAGAGCTAGCTAACTTGCTTTCTCTTTATCTAAATAGTTAGCATTCTTAGTGAAAGAGAAAGCGAAGAGAAGAGAATACTAGCTAGCTAGACTATTAAATTATATTATTATTACTTATCAGATACATCCCCTAAAATTGTACCTGTGATAACAGTATTAAACATTGAAGAGCAACTTACAATAGCCATAGGGAGATGGTGGTAAGCATTAAAGAGACTCTTATCAAACTGAAAAATAAAATAATGAATTAAACAAAACGAAAATGAACAAAGTACCTAATATGAGGAATACAATGCACATATACACTTTTGATTCAAGTTATGACGTTCTCATATTAGATTCTATCTTTTCAATAATATATGACGCTTAGATTTAAAATAATGTGTATTTTATGGCTACCCTTTATTCTTGACAACAAGTAAGACATAATGAGGTCACTGTTCTTTTTTCATCCAAAATAATTACAAAGTTACTTATAACTTTCAGAAAACTTATCTATTATGAGTGAGAATGAAATATTTGGGTAGAGATTTTTGTAAATTATTTATTTGAGACAGATAACAACCGTAACTATCCGTCACTTGCTCTAATCTTACACACCTCACGAGCTTCCTTAATGAGTGAGCATCGTAAAACCTTTACGATGCTCATAGAAGCCCAGGAGCAGCTGGGGAGAAAATCTTGAAGAACCTAGAGAATGTTTTTTAGCTGCAACGAATTCAATTGGAAATGTGGCTTTATTTATTACTAGTTTTGCTCATGGCTTCGCCTACGTGTATGTCGGTTATCGCCGTAAAAAGTAGCTTATGTTACTCGCTGATAATGTAGCTTTCCATTGGTAAAATAATTTAAAAAATCTGTTCAGTGGTTTAGGCCTGAAAGCGTAACAAACATACTCACTTTCACATTTAAAATATAAGTATGGATTTTAATATAAAAATCTTTGGAGCTCCTAGTAATGAATGTATATAACAATGAATTTTGGAGAACAATAGATTTGTGGCGCACTCAGTCTGGTTACCATGTGCAGGCTCTGCTTAGTTTGAGATTATACGGCCGTTTGTGAGATGTATAAAGTCATTATTTTTACAATGATTCGGTCTAAAGTCGGTGATTTTCTTTTAAAAATTAAGCAATCAGCTATCAGCCTTGTATTATGGAGGAATAAAATAAGAGTGGTGCAATATGCTGGAGTTCCTGATATATAAGGATTTCTGGATATATAAGGACAGACTGAAAATCTTACCCTCGGTGAGGACCCCGTGGAACAACAATAGGCCCCACAACGAATACTCCTGCCATGACTGCAGTAACTACGTAAATTGGAAAATACGGAGCATTATCGCTGGAGTCTGACCGCAATATTGGATTGTTTAGTGCATCTTTAGGTAAAGTGCTCATCTTATTTATATATCTATAAATATATCACTCAATAGACAGCGCTTTCAAGATGTTTCAGTAAATATCTTTTAATCTGTGATGCTTGCGTTCTAGTCTCCAGGTGACAGTTTTAATTCTACTTTTCTTATTGGTCCATGAAGGTTTTTTTCCGTTATTATATATTTGTCTAAAAAGTTTGGTGACTGTCTGTATTTTGTACTAAATTCTCTTTTGTACTGACATTAACCGAAGAGATATTCTTTATGTCAATTTCTAAATTCTTCAAACTACTTGCTTATTAACCTGCATTGCATAATTGTGGCGGTTTCATGAAATATAGCCGAAATAATTTCTTGTAAACTTATATTTGTTTAAATATCTTTCAAAATTTTAGTTGAAGGTAGGTCGAATGCTTATTTTTGTAAGGACGAGATTAATAATAAATTAATAAAATTAATTTAAGATAATGGTTATGTGCAATGCCGACAGCCTTTTGAGAACGTAGGATGCTAATTGTAAATACAAGAAAATGGCACGAGTTTTGCTTTCGAGTAGAATCGATCACTTGCTTAGTTGGTTCCTTATAAACCGAATGAGCGTCCGAATCTTTTTAATTTAATATGTTAATATATTCAAAATAGGTATAAACACTGATGATATGTATTTCACATCTAAGCTCGTCGACTACTAAGTTCTACGACTTCTAATCACTAGAGTAGAAGTAGTAGTAGTAGAGTTATAGGAGAGAACAAAAATCACTCCAAAAACAGTTTCTATACAATGACTACTAAAATAAAAAGTTATTAATCCAATTCCGACACTAATTCTATGGCACCTTTGGCTTCCCTACGCCAATGCCAGTAATAGGACGTGTTCTAGTAATTTAGTTATTTCACAATTAATTTCATTAATCAATAAAGTTATTCCGGCTGAAATCAGAAGCGCCATTAGTTCAATTTCTATTCAATCTTTTTATTAGGTCACACATCCACGCAGGTTTCTAGGATATACTAAAAAACTCTTAAAGAAATCTTGCGGGTCAAACACAAACGGGCAAAAGGCCCATGTATTCATTGGGAAGACGCGGTGGAATACCGAGTCTTATGGAAGTGTGTGGATCTAATTGGACCAAATTATTTTAATAAATCTTTTGATTCTGCTAGTATTGGACATAAATCTGTAAGATTTGTACAAAATTCTCGTAAATACAATAAATTATGATCTCCACGAGCTATCTTATAAAACAGGGTTGCGTCACGTTGGTACCCGAGGCCGGATCGGCCGCCATCGGCTCACATCGGCGATCGTAGATAGCGAGACCGGTGTACGCGCAGCGCACCTATAATGACTCAATTATCCGCTTAGTGAGGGCGTGGCCCACTACAGTATGTCTTCATTACTACGGCGCACGGTGAATAGAGTGGAAGTGGCGTTTGTTTCAATAAATCTGCACTAACTTTGCTGTACAAAACAATATATTCAATAAGGAGCCGTTCCCTACAGCTACTGTTCCTCGCCTAAATATCATGGAATAACAGCTAGCCCTGAGATCTTCCAGAACTAAAACCTCTTCAGTTTTATTATAACCATAAAGAAAGATTCAGCAAAAAGGTTACATTGTGCGTCCGCATGGATTCGGAATAGACTTCACAATTTTTTAAAAGTTGCGTTAGATATTGTAGTTTTTTATTATATATTTCTAAACTCGGAATATTAGGTCAAATGAAAACTGTTTTGACGCCGTAATTACGATTTATGCTTTACAGCAAAAGAAAACTTAAATTTCCGTTTAAAACAACTGAAACCCCGTAATTGTAAGTAAATATTTTCACCTGTATTTATAATTTCGATTTATAAATACTTAAAAATAAATATTTTAAAAGAGTTTCATAAATATTGTTTGTTTTTTATTGCAAAGGAAATTCAAATACGGCCTATAAAACTAATGAATCCCACCGATTAAAGTAGAACTATAATCACGTTATTTTTTTATGAGTGACGCAATGTCGTAATTACAATCGGTACGAATTACCAATCGACTGGCCTTACGTCAATCAAGTCTGTATCTTTACATTTTGACAACACAACACACAAAGATTAATGAAGGCAGAGATCCACTGTAACTAATTAGTGCCGATGTTAGGTAAAAGTTTATGTATCATACGCGTAATAATTATGTATCTTTAAAAACATACCTACAACCAATTGCAGTCGGTTCAAATTATGGTACTTCTTCATTTCTTTCGCCCCTACTCTATGTACTAATCTATTAACGATTTATTACCCATAAGAACATATGGGTTATATTAAAATATGGCGAAGGTATTACACACAAACACACAGCTAAGTTAAAATTAACCTCTTTCTAAGATCGATTCTAAACTTATCTTGAACTTATCTAGTAAACGTTGACTGAAATACTTTATACATCTTTATAAATTCAATTTCAATTAAATTACCACAATATTAAATAATTTTATGGGTCGAATGAACATAAATTCATATTGTTATGAAGCCATCTCATCATAATGCAGGCGTCTAGGAAGAGTCGTGTGCGCACATCATAGAACCTTATCTATTGGTCCTGAGAAATATAGCAAAGAATTTATTGGAAATATCGATGCGCGCTCTGATGCCCGTTTATAGTGCATTTCTAACTATACCATAGTTTTATCGGAACCATCTCCATTTGACCTCACAGGTCATGAATTGATTTTTAAGTTTCTATTTTATGTACAACCCTGTACAGTTATCTGAGATATACGTTGATTGATCTAGCATGGATTATTACAAGCAGTTAAGGTTTATGGCGAAGATTTTATCCTAACGTTGTTTACTACAACCGTTTTAATAACTATTTGATACGCACTTGTATAAGTACCTAGGTAGAACTTGAAACTTTTTATTTATATGTCGCTGTCCGTGTGGTTACAGATTAAGAATATGAAGTGTCACCACCCCTATTCACACCGTGTTGTAAAAGCCGACTAAGGAACCAAACTGCGCATGACAACAGCACTGCATAGAAAAGGAAAACTTGACACAAACCCTATGGGCTAGCGTGACAGAGTAGGCCAAGACCTCCTTTCTATAGAGAGGCCTATGTCGAGCAGAGGACTATTAAGGGCTCTTAATGTCGACGATATATCGCAGTGAGATGGTTATAGCCGTAATTAAATCAGTAGGTATATGAACTAGTTAGTACTTATATACTTTTGAAAATGTAATGTTATCTTTCCAATTGTGTTTTTAGACGTTTTAAAAAAAGAAGATTATATTATATTGTACATAAATAGAAGTGTCTTAAACAGTGTTCGTTTCATATTAATTTCCATTTTTATCAGAAATCTTCACGGTCAGAGGGCGAGGACGCTTTCGCTTGTAGATATTACAAGAGGGCGTTTTGACACCTGTCACTTTGACAGCTCGGGTCAAGCGGCCGTCGCTAGCTTCAATTTCCGGAGGGTGTGACGATGTTGCATGATTTGAATTTAATTTTAAAATGGCGCAGTCATCCATGTTTGGTTATGATATTGTACTACAATTTCCTATGATACAATACATAAGTATAGATGCCAGCCAATAGAAATGATCATTTGGTAAGTTTGCCACAATTTTGATGATAATGGATCTTTCTGCACTTCATCAAAGATTCAGTACTGTTTTCGCAACTTTGTTTCCACAATAATGAATAAAACAAAAGTCTGTAGCATTTCCTTGAATACTGAATTCTATGCAGTAACCTATGCAATGGAGTTGTCATACATACCGCGTTGCAACGGCCCGGAACATGGCATGCGACTTCGCAGCTAGAATAAATCACATGTGATTTATTTTTATTCGGTTGGCAACAGTGAGCGGCACATATATTCATGCCCTGCAATGCCGTTACAATTCTTTATTTAAATTATTTTCGTTGGTGTTTGGCCAGTACGTGCCTAGTATATGTTTTATCGTATTATCTTCTGGTATCGTTTATGAACAGAATTTATTTAAATTGGTTTATTTATTCGCTGTGGTATTGGATTTTTTTAGGCTGGACTGTGAATATATTTACATATTATGATAATTTACTTACTATCTCGAACGAACGAATTTTATTTATTTATTTTGAGTCTCCAATATAGCAATATTACAGTATGTAATGATTATTAATAACGCCATGTACATCCTGAATTACAGAAGACTACAGCATGCAAGCTAAAGTAGTAAGAAGCAGTTACATACCAGGCACAAAAACTTGAATCTTATAAAATTAGAAATAAAAGTAAATTACACTAAAACTAAGTCGGTACCTTTTATTATGGTGATTTATTTGGATCGTTGTCTCACTTGGAAAAAAAAATTTCTTTACGAAACGAAAAGCACTAGGAATCCAAATAAAAAAAAATTTACTGCCTACTGAACATAAAATCACAGCTATCATTGGAAAATAAACTACTTCTATACAAATGTATTTTGAGACCAATCTGGACTTATGGAGTACAACTTTGGGGCACAGTTGCATAATACTCAATTAAACAGTCTATAAAATTTTACAAGAACATACTGGACTCTCATTAAAACTCACACCCTCAGTGATTTACAGGGAACATGAGAAACAAAGGGCGCACGTCACTGGACTGACTGCCTGCAAGACAATCCATAAATACTTAACCTTATGCTAAATGTTCAAGGATACAGGTTGCAATAATATAAACAAAAAAAAAAGATTAAGTAAGAACTGTATTCATTGTTTTGGACTAGATATCATAATATTGCCTGCAGATTCTTGGCCGTATAATATTTTTAAACTTTAAAGAATAGAGCGTACTAGCACCTTAAAGGCCATCAACGTAGTTGTCACAATTCAGTTGTATTTAGGTCACTTACCATCAAGTGACAAATCTGATTCCTTTTTCTCTATCATCATCATCCTTTAATAGTTCACTGCTGGACATATACCTCTCCTTAGAAAGAAGGTTTTGGTATAGGGTTTGTGTCAAATTTTCCTTCTCTTTGCAGTGCTGTTGTCCTGCGTAGTTAGCTTCCTTAGTCGGCTCTTACGACACCCACTGGATGAATAGGGGTGGTAACACTCCATATTCTCAATCCGTCACCACACTGATTATCGTGTATAATTATAAAAAAAAAATCATTTCTTTAATCATATTTATTGTACATCTAATCTAAGAGGTATTGATTACTACAATATTCGATTCTTACGAGATATCGATATTATTTCTTAGTATGTCCTAATCTATTACAGTTTTACAGATTTATGTATGTTACTATAAAAGCCCGTGTAATAGCAAATCATAGGTTTTACTAGTAAATCTTAGTAAACACTAGACTTGGACACGAGCGATTTTGTCAACAAAGATTTGTTTAAATTACATAATAACAACTTACATAATTTTAATTCTAATTATGCGTTTTTATAACAGTTATATGTCAGATGAATTTTAAGTAATATTAAACATTTTAAGACGCCTGTATTGAAAAGGTAAAGGTAATTCGATTTTTCGTACAATTTAATAATTTTTGAAGAGCCTCAACATTACGGTATAGGACCTGACTACGTGACTTTGAAACGAAGTTTGAACAAAAAACATCTATTGTGTATAAGTTGGTTATTTTGCTCTGTTTCAAAGATTTCAATTTAAATGTAGTCATTTAGAATTGTACATCTTGCAATTAAATAAAAATTGCTTCCTAATTCTAAAAAATCTTCAAACGGTACCTCTTGGGTTAGATGGACTATAATAAAAAAAATCCTAACAGGCTGTATTAAGTCAGCATTCCTAATCATTTATGAGTTTTAAAAAATCCTGTGAAATGTTTAAAAATCTCATTAATATGTAACAGATATTATTGCACTGCGAATAGAACAGTAAACGATTTTTACGGACAATGACAATTGTAGGTTATATTCCAAACAATATAATATGTGTCCCAACAAAAGCTGACAACATTAAAGTAACAAACAAATCAAGCAACATATGTAGTAAGCAACGTTGTAACCACCGGTAGCACAATGTCCTAGCACAATAGCACATCACAATGGAACAGTACAGACTACAAATCATCACTGACGGCCCGAGCCGTCTTATTTAGAATTTCACGGCTGACGACCGCAAGGAGATAGCTTAACTACGCGTTATATTGTTCTCTGGTGATAAACTTCTCAGAAAGTAGCTTACATATTTTTAGTTCTTGAGGCGATTGGATAACATTCTTGTTATGGTGGCACTGCAACGTAAATTTCTTACGTAACATACATAACGATTGAAACGTGATGTGCAGACGCTAGTTAAATTCTTAAAATAATTCATAAAAGTTTACAAACTTTTAAGAATAATACAGCAGCCGCAAATTGTAATAAGCTGTTTTTCATGAAATTTAAAGGACCAGCTTTTAGTAGGTACAAATAATTATTGAAATCTGTTTCCAAATGGCTAGATTTTGCATAAAATTCACAAAAAACTATTTAGTCGAATTTAGAACCTCCTCATTTTTTATATAACTAGGTTAAAATTACCATGAACTACCATAAGGTAGAAATGGTAATTTGCAGTCAGCGTTAAACAGGAATTGTTTAGGTATAATGCTAAACAATTCCTTTTTTAATTTTGGCTACAATTTCTATACTTCATAATGACCGTTTTTTTATTGTTCTTGCAGCTTTGTTTTTTTTGAACATGTAACAAGTATCTAAATTTAACTTCTTCAACAAGGCATTGATAAGAAACCGCAAATTGGCATAATTTTAAAGAGTTCATTATTAGCGGCATACATCACAGAAGCCGTGTCATCTGTCGTCGGTGATGTGGTCACCATGCATCTTCCTAGCGGTCTCTCTATGTAAGATACGAGGGTTATCATCCAACAGTAATAAATTACCAAACTTACTTCTTTTACAAATGGCCGACACCGATAACTTGTTTATTGAAAATTAATATCGTTTTCGACGCAATTAAAAATGAGGTTGAAATGTTTTTAGGTCGTCGATAGGTCAGTCGACTAACTCTTAACTTATTTGTCTAATATGGAGAGTTTTAAATAATGACACACTAAGATACTATTTCTTTATTTGACAGACCTCGTACGTTGAAGCGTGGCCTGTCAAATAGCCTCAGGTCCTTTTCGTTTAATTTCGGATATCTTTGCGACAAATGTCAAGGATCTAAAAAGGGAATGCAAGACGAATGAACTTGCTATCTGACCCATGTTTAACTAAAAAAAAAATTCTGAGCTCGTGGGTCAATAAAAGACGACTAAACTACGTAACAACTTTTTATTTTATTTTCTCGGATTGCTTTAACGTGGCCTTTATTTTTTTTAACTTAAAAATCCAAAAACTAGAAGCTAGGCTTCAAAATCTTGGCTTGGCTCTAAAACGTTTGTTTTTTTTAATTCTAATATGACCATTTGTACCTAGAACTTGTGGCCAGTCAATTAAAAGAGAGGTTTTTGTTTCTTAAATTTTTGTGATTTGTCTTATATAACACACCAATACAATAATAATTCATAAAACCGTTAATACCTACTACCTCGCTGTACTGCACATTTAAACAGGCTTAGTGCGAATAAACTAACTCGTTTTTCATATTTATTACGGTGTCTCAAACTACTGTTAAATTAAGACTCTTATTACACACATTTTTCTCAAAGATTATATACTGGTTTGTTTAAAAATTAAATAGGTTAAACATGTTGTAGATTTCCACCGGCATCAAAAAATATTTGGTATTAAATGACCCAATTTGAAATCAAGTCTGTTCTTCTTCTTCTATTTTTGCTTCCTAGCTAAAACTGGATTACAAAGAAACTTAAAAAGTAAACTGATTTATAGGATATATAGTATCAAGTAACATACAATTTTGCACTTAAAAGCAAATATGTACTGTAGAACAAATAATAACCCTTACAAGAATCAATCGCTCCAAACTAACAACAATCGACAAAAATAATAAACAAAATGATGTAACCGCATCCCCAAACAAACAATAAATACATTCAAATATAGAGCATAGCGGTTCGTTTGATATAATAGTTAAGTACGAGAAATCAATAACAGCTGTTGCGTTAATTCAATATTATAATAATTAGGCTACTGGCGACAGAGCAATGATAAAACATCATGTTCCACTAATGCGGGCAGAGACAAGACCAGTTCAGGGGTCGTACGATAACTCTCTTGTATTAATTTGCTGTCTGCAGCGTGACAATACTATTGTAACCTCTTTTTTTGCTATATTATATATTTCAAATTAATTCTTAAAAGCAATAGTATTTGTATCAAAAAGCCTGCTTAAGACTTTTTTGTCTATGTCCGTGAACTCAGGTTCTACGAGTTCAATACTGAAATAAATAGAGTAGCTTTTAAGAACTTTGTAGTCTACAACCCGTGTGTGAATAGTGCAGTGCATATAAATATTTTCTATGTCTTGGGAATTGGTACAAGATTCTGGAAAAAGCTGGGAAAAAAGCGGCATAGTGAGGAGTATAATGAGGTTTTAATGGAACTACAATACATTTTTTTGAAAAGACAATTCCCGCACTAGGAATATATATAACTTTATAAACATTCATGAAACGGAGACAAATAACACCCAGACTCAGAACAACAATTTGTGGGCCACACAAAGTGTGGTGCCATGTGGGGATTGAACCCACAAATTCGTCTCTAATAAGTTACGTGCGTATCATTGTAAACGTAAGTATCTACGCTCAAACCAATAGTTTTCTTCAACTTGACATACCCTCCAGGAAGCGGCTTATAATAACTTATTAAACTACGGTTCTCGACAAGTGGCTCGCGCGTTGTCCTATCAACACCGTCATCTGACACAGAGGTTTAGGAACCCATATGAGTATCGATCAGATCAAATAGTAGTATCGGGCACAAGGCTGAGCTGCCGGTGGTTAAAGTGACTGAAAGAAACCTCATAATATATGCAGTACCGAAAAGTACTGCTTTCTGCATCAGGTTCATCCTGCTTCAGGTTCAGCTGCCTTACGTAACCCTCTTATTATTATTTGATACCTTTGAAAAGTTTCATTTCTTGGTTCAATGGTCCTTATTCCAAGCGTTTAGGTCTAGTTTCTATCTTAACTTAATCGTGTCTTCAGAAGAAAATAACTCAAATGTAGCAGTTTTGACTTGATTTATTTTTGTAACGAATAAAATAAAAACAGTGCAATAATACGATAAAACTATTGGTATATTTCTTGGCTATGAATCAAATTTATGGGCTATTCCGGCGGTATATTTCGGCAATTTCCTGAATTATTATACTCCTTTGTACAGAAAACCAGTTATATTCCTCTCACAAGTAATAAACTTGTTAGTTTTGTCCCTTGTATTTATTGTATTTGTCACTTTTGAACTTTACAGTACATATGTCTTATGCTCAGAAATTACGAGAAAGCCCATGCTGTTTACTCTTAACTTCTAAATAAATAAATTAGAGCAAGAAATGAATGAATGAAATAAATAAGAAGCTCGTTCATGTGAGTGAGTTTTTAGGCCAAAACACGGCGCACTCAAATTAAAACCGAAGATAGGAAGGGAAACAGTTTTTTTTTTGTAAATATACGAAATGTTCTACGACTATCTAATAAAAGTAAACCTTGTCCTGACAATTAGAAATCCAACAAATTAAATCAGCAGAATAGTGCAGTCGTTTTGCAGAGATGCACTGACATACATTCGGCAACTGATTTTAACAATTTTTTTAACAAAATATTTATAAATATTGCACCCACGTGGTTAGAATACCTATTTGATGCGTACCTATATTCGTCAATTTCAAGAACCTTAAAGAACTTAGGACGCTATACTATATAATTCAATTTAGCTACACTGGATACGGGTTCTAATATAAACGTTAGCTCTCAAGAAAGATAATAGTTCACCACATTAGATCAAAAGACTAACAAGATCATAATGAATATGAACATGGTGATATTCCAATTTAATTTCCTAGCATGGCCCGGGAACAGAACGCATGTATCACGGACAACGAGGTGGCCGCCAGGGACACATAACTTAAGCGAATGCGCCAGATCAAAAGGCCCGCGGGCGTACAGAAACTGCTCGATTTATATCGAGGTATGGCCCTGAAACCAGTGTAAGCAATTGACCTTATCTAATTCAGAGGGCCTAATGTTAGTTTATTAAATTATATAATTATATTGCTAATAAATGTCCTAAGTATTATTCACTATTTTGTGTATAATAAGTCTTTATTGTGAGGAGAAATAAACGTTATTATTATTATATTTCACACGACTCGATCGTCATGGTGATCGTTTTCGGTGTTATGATTGGCCCGTACTGCAATCTTCACCAATCGTAACGCACGGCGTGTTGCTACTACGCTACCTAGCGTGTGAGGCATTGATATTTTACATACTTATATAAACGAGAGGTAGATACTGACGTATCTATCTGTATTTTGTGCGATGGTGACCCATCGCACAAAACATCCACCACCAACGCAATAAACAATATCATTTGTGTGAGAGTTCGTTGTCTTCGTAACCCTACCC
The DNA here is from genome assembly GCA_902825455.1 of Arctia plantaginis. Classification (NCBI taxonomy): domain Eukaryota; kingdom Metazoa; phylum Arthropoda; class Insecta; order Lepidoptera; family Erebidae; genus Arctia; species Arctia plantaginis. Next base: position 5,230,399 of record CADEBD010000171.1, on the reverse strand, counting down.
TCCATTCCCTCTAGAAGAAACTCAGACGTACCTACCAGTGAATAATTTAGAATCTTTGAGTGAGATTTCCTACTTTCTCAGAGTACTCTCACTTCTCTCAATAGTAAAATGGAAACTGCCGGCAATGTTCATACTAATTCCTTGCGTCCTAAAACTTTGAGAATGATGAAAGACATTAAATGACGGGTGTGAACAACTATTTGTAAAAACCTTGCACTACACTATGATTAAAAGAGTAATTGTTTAAAGGTGATTATTTATGAACAATATTTATATATGAACAAAGCTTTTACGAAGACCTCGACTTGGAAGACCGCTGTTTTAGTGACCTTGCTTTATATAGGCTTGCACAGCGATACGACGGATATAGTGAAAAATAATGGCGCTTAAATTGCCTATACAGGGATTATAGCGTGATATTATTGCTGAAGATATATGGGGCTTAGTCAGGAGTGCCATATAGTCAGGTGCTTTGAACGGGAGGGGAGGTGCTTATTTTCACTAGTAACATATACTCGTATATATATGTACGAAATTGTAGGTGTATGTAACTAGAAAAAGTTTAGGTAAATTTAGCATCTAGAGAAAATTTATGTGCTCTTATAATAAAACAAACAATAGTCAAATATCACTGTCATCAAATCAGTTCGAACAATAATGAAATCGGTGCTTTACTTTTAAGATGCGTGACAGATGATGACATTGACATTAATCCTCCAAAACAACCAGAGAATACGGCCATATGGGCGAAAGATCAATGACACTAGGCAGGGCTTTGATTGCGCCGCGTTAGGTCAAAGATCATAAAATAAATGTTCACGGAAATAAAGCTGCAGTCTCACAGTAGGTGCCAAAAATTTAAATATCGTACACTTCAAATTAGGAAATATCACAAAGAAAAAAACTCTTAGCTATTTGTATTTACGCAAAACGTCGTTTTAGTTTTATGAACATTGTGTCTGATCTGTTCATCCATAACCTATTTTGTCGTAGCTCTGCTGCAAACATTTAGACAATCGCCGTATTTTTTGTTATTCTTTCCAGTTGGTTGTTTATGAAAACACTAAACTATAACTTGTCATTTTATTAAAAAAAAAAAAAATTGGTCGATTAGCATCAACAGAATTCAGATATATAGCTAAATATTCTTATCACGTATTATACGTAGTAGTACACAACCGGTCCTTATGTAGTCAACTTACTAAATGTGAAAACTTTTTTAAACAAGAGCATACAGCAAAACTAATACAGGAGAAGTGACATACATTCGCTAGAGGCTTGTCGGCAAAAGCGATCAGCAAGATCGCTTTTGCCGACAATTGCCGACGACATTTGCCGACGATTGTAGGAATAAAAAAACATATTTAGTTAGTCTAAACATTACTAGTGCTCTCTACTGTCTTATTAGATTCACGCTTTATGTATTGTTTTATTATATTTACAAGCGACTACAAGATTTTCTGTATTCTATTTCCATTCCTCTCCAAAAAATGCAAAAACAATTTACCTCGTGACTTGGTACTTGATTTTCTTGCAAACTGAAGACCAAAGACTTCGTTTGTGTCTGTTGTCGAGGTTAGTCTATATTAAGTTATATGATCTTCTTATATTTATAGCGCGGAAGAGCCCAAACCTTCTTCCCTCTGCTGGTTTGCACCCTATACTCTAAAAAAAGACATCAGTATAAGCAGAGCTATTAGTTTTTGAAAACATTTCTTAGCTCTCTTGACAACAAATTCAGATAATTAACTAAAATTGCATAAACATCAATAGCAATAGGTTCAGTTAGTATAATGGCGTTATAAATGCGATAACTACATACGTTAAAGATAGTGTTATCATTAGGAGCGGATGCAGCGGTCCGACACCGAATGGATCTATGGCCGATAACCTATTGCGAGATGTCGAATACGAAATTATGATAGCACAGCACTAGCTTCTTTGACACCGGTGCGCCCACTGTTGATGGTGTTATGTAACAGTGTGTCATTTTTTCATTTCCTTTTTTAACAAATAAACACATGAATTGGCACTCTTAATAAACGAACGTTTGAGCCGTGCATTTTACATCTACTTTCAGACAATGTTCTAGTGACCCTACTTAAAAGCCAGATACCCAAGTCATATGGATCCGTGACCCCGGTGGTTTCGAGCTCACAGTCTCCAATGCTGTATTCCTTATTCTATCTGACTCGCGTTATCTGTTTTCCTAACTCGAAGTTAACAATGATTAGGTACATTCCCAAAGAGATTAGCTTCAGGCAGGCATTCGGCCATGAACCAGTCAAAATCTCCGACTCCAAATAGATCATAGACAATGGTAGGTTCATGATGATGATGATCAGAGCTGTCATTAGTATCGTTAAACGCTATTATGTTGTAGTGTCCGCCTCAACTTGAAAAGATGTCATGCATGCGCTCTAATCTAAATCATTATCATCAAGAACCTTTAATAGTCCACTGCTAGTCGTAGGTTTCTTCTTAGAAAGGAGGTTTTGGCCTGCTAGACCACTCTATTCAGATGGGTTAGTATAGGGTTTGTTTCAAGTTTTCCTTGTCTTTACAGTACTGTTGTTTTGCGTGGTTTGCTGCCTTAGTCGACATCCACGGGATGAACAAGGGTGATGACACTCCGTATCCATAATCCGTCACCACACGGATATCTAATTTAATGTACTCTAATCAAAATAGCAGATATTAATTATGTGTTTAAAGAAAAGAAGCAAAGGTTTTCAAATACCAACTCATAAATACTCGTGTCTCTCGTTTAAACGGTCACCTCGCCGCTTCCTACTGCTCTGAGTTTTGTGGGTTTGGTCCTCACATGGGACAGCACTTTGTGTGAACCACAAATTGTTGTTCTGAGTCTGGGTGTCCTTTGTGTAATATATATTTTTGTTAATTATTTATAGCCAGACTAAGAAGTTTTTTTTTTGTATTTTCGTTCAAAATGTAAAAACTTCATAGTTCCATCAACAGTGTGACCGTCCCGACAAGTTTAATTGGCCAATAAAACAGACTCGGTAATGATTTGTGCAGTAAATGATAACATACTGTTAATTATTATTCACGTTCATTGAATAACATCTGGTGTGATATCGCTTCATTCATAGATATTCATTCAGAACGACCTAAATAAATTGTCTATGAAATCTTAGACAAGCGTGTTATGTTTATATTTAGTAAGATATTATTGACACATAATGAAGATTAGATTATCGGATTAACTAAAGACAAATTAATTAATTAAAGTCTTCAGTTTTAGTTAGTTCGAATGTAATAAATTGCATGCCTTGATATTTACTGTTACATGATTATGTATTATGCTCAGCAACAAATTATAATTGATTGATTCGAGTTCTAAAATATGTTTAGTTTAAAACGAACTTTGTTTTTGGACATCCCTCTTCGATCAGTTCATTACGTCCCAGTAGCTTACATCGTTAATTAAAATGGCAGAATTTATTTATAGTTTAGTGTCAGACTTCAAGTTTTGTTTTTTCGTTATTAGAGGCAACTTCAGTTTCAGTTTAGTTTAGAATTATTGTATATATCATTGTTTTAATTTTAAAACGCATTATGATAGGTTGTAGTTTTTAAAAAACAATTAAATCCAATACAAACAAAATTTTCAATACAAACGAGTTATAAATAAAATCCAAGAATGTCAAATAATATGGTCGTAAAAATTGCGCACATTTTATTATTAGTTGTATGTATACTGTTTATTATTATAATAATTAAAAATCACAAGGTCTGAAGCGACACAGCAAAATTCAAATGTACGCTTAAAGAAAGATAGTTATATAGCACTGAAAGCAAGTTAAAAAGAGACGCAATGAGGTGTTAAGGTAAAAATTTACATTTTATCTTTGTAGATCTTGCTTTTTAATTGAGAGGATTGCCAGTATGCCAGTATACATATGAGTTAATTAACGATTGATTAATGAAGGTCTGCTACTGGATATTATTTTTATGATAAAAATAATGCATATCGCCGTTTCGTTAAATGAAAAATTGTTTCATGAACGTATCGGGTAATTACAGTACTTACTTATAAACATAACATTGAATTACTTTATCGATTAATTTTGTTCATACTCTTACACATTATAATTCTACTTTTTTGCAATAAATCATAATTGTGTATACTAATCGACTCCTAATAGCAAATCAATATAAATTTCTGACATAAGTAAGAATGGAAGGCCATCTATGCATTTGTCATTTCTTCTGAGCATTGTTTTATATTTGACACCGACTTTTGATTTAATTTTGTTGTTTAATTTAATTTTAAATTATTTTGTTTGATGGATCGGAATGATACCTCACAGAAATCCCGTGTTGTGTTTTCTCGTTGCTTTCACTGACTGAGTGAGGTTCCCTTCCCGGAGTCGAAACCCCCTCCCCATGATTCTGGAGGAGGGAGTCAAAGAGCGTTAACGGGTAATGGGTAGTCACTTACCATCAGGTGACCCGTGTGCTTGTTTGCTTGGCTACACAAAAAAAAAACAGTGGCACTCCAGGAGTGCCGACAAAAGTAAAAACTGGAACAATTACGTGTGTATTTTTTTCGATTCGAAAAGTGCCAATTATACACACAATATATGTTTATATTATATACTAGCTGAGACCCGCAGTGTTAGCCGCGTTTGTTGTTATAACTGCGGGCAACGCCGCGGGGCGAAGCTAGTCTAAAAAAAATAGCCTAAGTTAGTCCTTATGTCATCAGCTATCTGCCAGTGAAAGTCCCGTGGAAATCGGTCCAGCCATTCCAGAGATTACCCGGAACAAACAGACAGACAGACAAAAATTGTAAAAAATGTTATTTTGGCATATGTACCGTGTAAACATCCATATGCATTTAGTAGCAAAGCATTTTTAATATTACAAACAGACACTCCAATTTTATTTATTTGTATAGATATAGTTATATTATCAATGCATTTCAACCTAAAATCAACTCTCGTGTAAACGGGGCCAATATATGTAGATACTTATGTATATACAGAGGTGTCGGTAACGGTAACAGTTCAATGGTTTTTTCCCATTTCAAAAATTTGTTTTTGTTAAAAAATACAGTCTTTTGGTTGGTTGTTCAAAACTGTCCAACGCGCCTAAAAAAGTTTTGCACATCAAAAACAATAATACTATTTTAAGCTATTTTTTCTTGCAATCAATTCAAATTACTTTTATTCGTGATTAATAATGGATTACTTTTAGAAAACCAGAGGACTACTTTCTTTTTATACCACCATGGGAGATTTTTGAAGAATTTTTAAATTTAAAGCCAAATAGGATGGTGGATTTTAAGAGGAAAAATCTATGATCGAAAAAACCCCCCAAAAGATAGTGAGTGGGTTAGGTATCGAAATTAAGGGTATTAAAAAGCGAGTACAAAAATACATGCACAACTATTCTTATAAAGCAGTCAGGATTTTTGTTTCAATAGCGATTTTTTATTCATAGATATGTATGAATCGTACTAATTAGGTAGTAGTCTATTATAGATATACATATTTGGTAATATGTATATTACAGTACGTAAATTAAAAAATAATGTTGTAAGATATATCTAAAGCTTGTCATGTTTATCATTCATGAAGTGCACAAAAATATAAACACACGCACGTAATTAAATACAAAATAAAAGTGTAATCGATAACGATCCTCTACTGCGCTTAAAACAGCCGTTGCATTCTACTGCTCGAAAATCAGTCATATATACTACTTTTGGTTTATTTTTGTAAGGATATCTATTAAAAACATATATTATCAGGTCCTAATTGCCAGTCTAGAAGCTTCCGTTCCAGTGACTTCGGTTGAATCGGTTGAACCTTTATTGCTGCTTGTTAGTCTAAGGCTCGCCACAGACGACGCCTTGAACCATTTAAAGCTCAGCACTTCAACAATTGAACTAAAAGAACTTTATATAATACGTACTCCTGTATTGATATTGGATTATTTGGCAAGAGTTAGAGTAGTCAATTCAGATGCTCCAAAAATTTTGAAATTTAATTTTACACTTTGTTCGTGCGGGAAGATGTTTTTTTTTAAAAGACAACATTAGGAATATGTTCTGTGTCGCGGGGGACTTTACATGAAACGGACACCCAGACTCAGAACAACAATTTGTGGATCACACAAAGTGTCGTCCCATGTGGGGTTTGAACCAACAACATTCGGCGTAGTAGGAAGCGGCGTCGCGACCGCTTAAACCACTACGCCATCGGTGCAGTCTTGTTGTTTTGTTAATTTTATAATTCTGGGTAAATAGTAAATACTCAACAAGTGTGATTATTAGCGAGAGTTATGACCTATGGCATAAATAGCCATAGGTACACTTTTTAACTCTAGTACTTTAATGCTTCATCTCTATATTACCTGTGAAAGATCCTTTAATAGATATAGACAGAGACTACGATGTGATTCTATAGAATTTTAATTACTTTTCTGGATCCATTATGAAAAATACTAGTCTAAATAGGGTTCAAAAATAACTGCAACGAAACCGTTTTTTATGCTTGTTGTACAGTCAACCTAACATATTATAAATATTTTCTCGAGCGGTATATGCTGATGTTTTCTTATCTATGCTTTATTATCTGTCAAAATTATGTATGATCAATATGTATAATTTATTAAAATGATATTGCTCGTTTATTTTAGCTAATTTACAAGTTTCTTGTGGCAAATTTATGTTGATTTAGATCACCCAGAAGACTGAATAGGACCGCTATTTAGAAGAAGATAACTGTTTCGACAATTATTGCCAATATATCAAAATAGGACTTCAGACAATCAGAAGAAAAAAATGTAACGAAATATTTTGTTTTTCCTCTTTTTGCTTAAAATAATTTTCAAGTATAAATCCTTCATTGATTGCTACCTTTTGTACGTGGCTTTGGTTAGCCAATTCTGGTTTTCTCTTACATAACAAATAAAAATAACAGGCTTGCTCCCTATTACGTAAGTGGTCTTAAAATTGTATTTGACAAACTCTGGACATTTAATCGCGCCTCTGCTTAACCCTTCGAAGACACAGGCGTAAGAGTATGTAGGTATGTCCGTACATTTTAAGTGAAAGGATTAACAGTAAACCTTTTAACATAAATTATAAGTGTTAGAACCAGAAATGTATAATGAAATCGAACTCAATATAATAAAAACAGAATATTAAACGCATTTAATACAAGATTAACACATTTTCTATTTTTTTCTCCACCTTGAATTGACTAGTACTGATTTATCTTTCCCCAGGTGTTCTAATATATGAAATCTTAAAAAATAAGCTTTAATTTCAATGTTAAATGTATACATTATCCATATTAAAACTATTCTTTAAAATATCGTATTACTTATTAAGACTTTGCTTTCTGAACTTCATTTCAAACGTTATTAATCATGACTTATGGCTCAGTATTTATACTTAGTATATAATATGTAAATAATATATATAAATAAATATATAAATAGTTAGATAAGTTCTAAACTAACATGCAACATGACGTCTACGTTTAACTAACAGCTTAGATAGTTGGCTTGAAACACTCAGTTACCCGCCTATTGACAGATATAGTTTTCTATACCTTAGAAATATATATAGTAGAAGTATAATTTAAAGCATAAACTTAATGCTTTAAATTTTTAACGGTTCCTTCAAACACTGCAATGCTACGCAGCTGTTGGTTTGGTACGAAGCTGAATGACTTTTCTTAAACTGTTTGTTTTTAACCAAAATTCAAATAAAGAAGGAGGCTCTCAATTCCATTGAATTTTGATGTTTGTAACCTGATTTAGAAAATTCTTTTTTATTTGGTCACTTCCCGTTTGGTACCAATGAAATTTAAAGAAAATATAATGTGGAATGTATTATATTTTTAGTTTATTACAAATCGTCATGATTTCGCTTAAATCATCATTATAGTCACCGATACTTTTCAAAAAGTTAAAAAAAATGTGAGATGAACATGTTAAACAGTAATTTATTTTACGAAAAACCTAAGGCTCTTAGGTGTTGGAGTCAAAACAAACTTCATATATACCTAAAACAGAACGTTATTTTTTTATTGTTTTGGATTACTGACGCAGTTTGGAAAGATTCCTTCACTTCGATTACAGAATCCCTTCAACTCAATGCAGCTTATTTCTGGCACTAATAAACAGGTGTGAACCAAATAATTAAGTACGTGTTATAAATCATTTTCGAAATTGTATTTGAGTGAATTAATTCTAACTTAATGGTGTTCATACAATCAAGGACGCTGGTCGCCCCATGCAGCGCGCAGGATCACTCGCCGCGGGGAACCGACTCTCGCGCAGTAATTAATACTTTTCAACACGACTATACCACAGCGCTAAATACACGGAATTGATATACCCCTCACAGAGACGATAACTGCCTTAATTGTACATCAATGATTATGGTTTTCTTTTATACTTATTTCTGTGATTTTATCAACTTGATTGTGGTAAGGTGTTAACATTCTTACATTCCTGAGATTTTCTATGCTTTCTTATAATGCTTATGACGGATAACGCCTTATTAAACTTTTCCGTTAGTTTAATGAGAAACACTAAGTATCGGTTAATTTGTCATCATCACCATCAACAGCCTTTACTAGTCCACTGCTGGACATAGGCCTCTCCTTAGAAAGGAGGTTTTGGCCCACCATACCACGCTGGCCAGACGGGTGGTACAGGATTTGTTTCAAGTTTTCCTTCTCTTGGCAGTGCTGTCCTGCGTAGTTTACTCCCTTAGAAAGATGAATAACGGTGGTGACAATCTGTATTTTATAAGCATATTTTCACCCTACAATCGATATTCCTCATAGTAAGAAATTTTATAGAGATTTTGTAAAGAAAAGAAGAAAAGTTATTAACATGTAATAAACTACGGTGTACACTTGCTAGGTTGGACTGTCGTGTTATGTATTATCTATTATTAAACTTACTTGATAAACAACTAAACTTCATCTAGATTTTTGGGCGAAAATGGGTTAGTTCCTGGTGTGCCAAGGCTAATTGGCTATGTCACTGTCCAAAGCACCTGCTTTATATTAATTCAATAGTATAAAAACGAAGACTCAGAAGTTATTCGGAATCGTATATTTAGCAACCAGTTCACGGTTTAATACTTAATTACAAGATACTTTGTCAACAAAGGTATACAATCACAATTCAATACCTCAGGAGCGAATCGTGATCTCCAGATCCACCTGATCCATTCGTCTAAAGAAAATTCTATAAGCAAGTCTTTTACAAAACGTAGGAATGCGCATGACCAATCGGTCGACGCTTCTACCGACATCGATAACCGAAAAAAATCGACGGAAACGCTCGAACCACGACAAATGAGAATAGCTCTCGAAATTGAATAAGTCGATATCACCAAAGTAGGAATTGAATGACGATTGACTAAAAAAATGCGATCGATTTTATGTTACTGTTGGTCTTGTAAATATTATATCGATACTCGATTAACTACTTATTTGATTTTAACAGTTGCATACTATAAATTTAATATTACATAAATATACTTTTATTGGTACTTAAACGTTTTATTCAAGTTTAGTGCACCTAATCACTCATCTGTACACCACCCAAAGTAGACTGGCAGAGAATACCTATGGCATTAAGTCCACCTGTGTGCATTTTTTTTGTGCATAAAGCATTAAATAAAATAAAAATAATAAACTCAAAGTTTATATATATGTATATTAGCTAAATTAATGGTATAAAATATATACATATTGTTACACAAAACAACACCTTTCTACCACTCAGCGTTTGTAGAACTCTGACTTTTTTCTACTGCTGCAGCTGACTTAACTGGGATCGAACTTCCTAAATAGTTACGTAAGAGGCGTGGTTTAGAACTATTAATGTGGATTTTTCTTATATCTCTTATAGATATCTTATCGGCTCTGATCTAGACACTTGATTATAAATATAGAACATCGATATCGATAATCCATGTATCCCAGCTGGTCCTCACAATTGTGGATGACATTTAAAAAACGGTAGCCAACGTCTCAGCAGGGGGGCGGTGCTTCTCCGCCATCTTTATTTTTATTGTTTTTTTAGCCCTTGTTTATCCAGTCCGGTGCGTCGCGGCTCACTGGCTGGAGCAATCAATAAAATGCTGTGACCGTAAAACCACGCCGGAATTAAATACAGCGTTCTGTGTCCGATATAGGCAGGTACCGCCCGTCACGCCACAGCCACTGATGCAATTAAAAAAATATCGACAATTAAGTGGATTCCGAAATAAGTGCAGTCACCTCACTTTACTATTGGATTTGATTTGCGTGGTTTGACGAATCGTGGCAGAATTTTATTCTATTAATCAAAAGTAAACGTCTATCTATCTCTTACCTACGTGATATCATGATCGTAGAATAATGTCGGTTTTGAAACAAAAACGAAATTCAGTTTTTACCATATTTGGATACTACATTGTCTAAATATTATTACTACATTCAAGAAAAAAAAATGTATTTTAGATAGTAAATTATTCAGTGTTTGTTTGACAGGCAAAAATAACCTAATTATTTAAAAGGGCTGCCCTGTAAAGTTCTACGCTATTCTACGACTATGACGATAGCTAAGAATTAATTTAATAATATTTAAATTTAAATATAAAAGCCGAGAATTTTATGAAGTTGTAGGTTCTGTAGGTGTAGGTATTCGTCGATGAACTCAATTTTTTGTAATAAGAGTTTAAAAATAAGTAAAAGCACTTTATGGGCATAAAAAACGGGTTTTATCCCTAGTGTAAATTTGTAATTAAAAATAATATTAATTAACAATAATTAGGTATATTGCTAAAACAGGCAGAGCCTGTACCTTAGATGTTATTTTTATTCTCATAGAGATATGTGCACCAATTGATATAATGATTAATAAGAATATAAAAATAGACATTAAGGACAGAAATAACATCATACATAAATCCTCATTAATCCAATAATCATTTTCCATTGGGTATATCTGTTTATAGGCTTAATAGACACATATACATTCTGACTGCACGGATGGCGTAGTGGTTTAAGCGGTCGCCACGCCGCTTCCTACTACGCTGAGTGTTGTAGGTGATCCACAAATTGTTGTTCTGAGTATACTAGACTGAGACAAAGGACACCATGTCCTTTGTGTCCGTTTCATGTATGTTTATGTAGTCCCCCGAGACACAATATATATTCCTAGTGCGGGAGTTGTCTTAAAAAAAAAGTAAAAAAAGCATACTTACACAAGTGTGACCCTTATTCTTTAGACCTTTGAAAGGTTTGAACACCTAAAAACTCTTAAAAAGGAGATTATTTGGTGCTAAATCCGTAATATGTAAAATTAAATTGAATAAATAATTAGCTACTAATGTAAAATAATCAAAAATCTATGTTTCTCTTAGATAATATTGTCTACAGACCATTAGCTAAGAATAAAAGCGGTCATGAAATCTCATGGCCGACGGAATGTTTGTCGATGGTGTAAAAATGCACGATGTATTTATTGCATAGTAGTTTTTAATAATGATTATAAGATAAGGAATAAGTGCGCCATCATCTAAAAGTCTAGTACGTGGCATTTACTGATTGTTTTTATTCAAATATAATCTACAAAAGAACAATCCAAATCGGCTTATTTCTATTCTCGGGGGAAGCCGCTCTAAAACACCTAATAGAGTATTATAACAAACACAGACCGCTGGTAGCAATTTCACACTTTATTAATGCAAGTATTAAAGCTAATTCCATCGCTTGACACGTGCCGAATTTGTTGTTCCCATAAAACGTCAACCAACCCTCAGTCAACAACCAAAATGCAAAAGCCCATAGAACTCCATGTCTTATATCTGACCCTGTAAATTTGATTTTCGTGTGCAAGGGACTACCCCAAAAATCTACACACTCAAACTTTACAGTTCTTCTTTATTTCCATGTGGTAAGGAACAAAATTGATTGCAAATAGACGAAGTACAATTTTGCACAAAACCGATTTCGATTCCCTCCAATTTTTGACAGGTCCGATTCATAGATAAAGTTGCGCTCACAGATTCCGTGGACCATAGATCACAGAGTAATGCGGTCACGCTCTATGGTATTAAGTGTCAGTTATCGTCTCCACGGGGCTTAGTGCTCGCGTATAATACATTTTTATGTTTGTACGCTCCCCTTGTTGTAATAACAACATGAAGTGAGGTTTACTCGGATTGAATACGGCATTATAATGAAATGATTCATATTTAAGTGAGACCTCCCCTCAGTCTGTTGTAATTTGATGGTGTCAGGGATCGGAAGCAATGTTTCTTATTAAAGTGGTGTTATGACTGTCGTTTTTATTGCGTGGTATGCATTCTTTTTACTGTTATTTGCCTAATAAAAATTCAGAATGATTCACCTTTTGCTAACTAGGTACACGTGTAATTTATCATCATAAGTGACTCCTGTTAAGGCATCTTTTTATTTACAGATAAATATATTTTGATTACAGGTTGTAAAAAATAATAAGATACTAGTGATTAGTCTGTAAGAGATCTATATATAACTACATTTAAACTTTGGTCATAATTATTTACTTCATAAAACATCGTGTAGATTTAACAGTTTTTTAGCAGAGCCACTTTAGAGGTTAAAATTATTATATTATTATGTTAATAATACCACATATATATGCAAAGGTTTTTAAGGATAACTCCTGCTACTGACCCAAAAACCCAGACTTAGAATAGCAATTTTTGATCAGATAAATTTTTGTTCTTTATAAGATTTGAACTAACGTCACTCGGCATACCAGGCGACCGCTTAAATCAATTGTGTCTTTTGTCTAGTTTCACTGAAATAAAATCTTAATTTTCATATAAAACAGTTTTATATAAGCTTTTAAACTTTCGCTTTCTGTATGTATTTATGAGATATAAGGTATTTGTAACTAAGATTCGTTAGTAATAATTACTAAAACATTTTGGTTAGCATTTTCATTTCAAGTGTTTTTGTAACCTAAGAACTATATTGGCACTACAGTAACCTAACACCGGCCAGAAAGCGTTGTATGAGTTTCCCAGACTCAGCAGATCTGAGATGAGCCGATGGCGAAGATAACGCGATAAGCGTCCGGTAATAGTCCAAATATCTCCTTAATGTGTATGTAATGGGGATGCGCGTGGCGGTCGCGTGCTCGCGTGCGTGTGTGACATCGGACGACGTCAGCTCTGTTTACACGCGGCCTAAACCTGGCTTAGCACTTTACCATCCGACTGTACAGTTCCCTTTTAATTATTGATTGATCCTACTGATATGATTGTTGGTATCAGAAGCTCGTAAATAAGACAAAAGGATTATAGAGATATTGTTCCTAATACCATGATACAAATAACGATTCCATAGGCCTAGTTATTTATAGAACTACATGTGTTCGTTTGTGTAGTGACGTAATATTAATCTATACTTACATTAAAATTACTTCTCCTGACTGACTGACTGATTTATCAACGTAGAGTCTAAACCCCTTTTTTTTTCCGTGCGGAAATCCCCTCGGATACCACCTGTCGGTGGCATGTGGACTCGAACCGACTAAAACCGCACGCCGTCGCCGGGTACTAATAGCCGGGGAACCAGGTATACCCTAGAAAGGAAGTCCCTGGTGCCCCGACATGCCTCGGGTCAGAGTCTAAACCCCTGGCTCTACAAACATGAAACATTGACAGTTAATGCTTTTTATGTTCGAAGCACTAAGAAAGGAATTTTAAAAATTCCACCTTTATAGCAGACTTACGAGTATGACACACTAAACATAAAGGAAAAATAAATTAAAAAGTTGCTTATAACAAGCCTCCACATATGTATAAGTAAACTACTACATTAAAATAATATCAAACCAAGAACGTTAAAAAAGGAGGTAAAATAAGGGATGAACGGTTGTACGGCAGTTTCTCATTTTCAAAGTTACACAAAATAAAAAATAATTACGCCTGCGAAAGCCATATACTCGTAGCTAGTGAATAATATGAATTATATGTTATGCTTATAAAATTCTTTATTGACTTTTGTTTAAAAAGTATATTTTTTTTATGAATACACAAGACAGAACACGATTTCGGACCAAAAGTTTGTATGATCTGCAAATATTTGCTTCGGAGTGGAAGGGTGTTTTCTATGTATAATACTCGGATACGTATTTACAAAAAAAGTATCTTATAAGTATTCTATCAGTCTATTTAGCGTTCATAGCACAAGCTCTGCATAGTTTAAAACTAGATGCCGTTGTGTGTCAGATGTCCGAAAACATTATATTATTAAAAGTATTATTTAGTAAAAAAGTGGAAAAGTTTTCATTCAGCAGATTCTAAACTGTACCTTTGTTTAGAAGTTAAATATAAAAAGGAATCAGTTTTACTGTCTTTATGAATTGTTTCGGCGTTTTTTCTCAAACTTTTTAACATTTCTTTAATGACCTACTAACTACGGTAAAAAAGAGGTTCCTTCATGACCTACGAATAATAATTTTGAAATTTTACGCGAAATACTTATTCGTAGAACACGAAGGAACCCCTCTCTTAAAACCTACTTATCTTTCGTAGGTTTTCTAAACTACTTTAGTACTAAAGTTGATTCTGCTTACCCAAATTCTTACGTCCCTTCATTGTATTGGTACCTTCTTTGAATGGTAAAAATAAACTCAACACATATTATGTATAACACAAAATCCTTGTACACAAACAAGTTAAGTAGAATGTGTATGTGGACGCAAAAGGATCGCGTTTGTATCAAACGGAGACAGATTGGACACGATTCTGATAGCCGATGACTAAACGAAATAGAGGACACGTGTAATTCGAGACAGTACCAAGAAATAATCATTATATACTCGTAACAGTCCACTGCTGGACATAAGCCTCTCCTTATAAAGCAGGTTTAAATGTCGTGTTTAAAAGCAATATTTTTTTTATTGCATCGAGAGCAAACGAACATACATGTGTCACTTAATGGTAAGTGAGGTTTAGGTCCCACTAACCTGACAGAATTGCTTAATACTGGTTTTCTGTGAGCCCGTGGTATCACTTTGGTGGAGTTTGGCTACGGCAAATATCGTTTGGTTTGTCGGAAATTGGCTGTTTTCATAGCAACCAATTTCCGACCTTCTTCCTTCTTCCGAAGAAATTACCTTCACCGGTCGGTTTAACCTCCAGAAGGTGGGCAATGCATTCATTTATCGCGTTAGTTAATACTTCAAAATATTATTAATAATATTTTTCTGTTTATTATTCTTCTTAGTTCAATTGAGTTATTTTATTTTAAAAAATAGTGCATTTAACTTTGTAGTTTAGTTAAAGGAACATTGCTTTTATGGAAAAATAAACGAGAATAAGCTATCACTCAAGCGGATTAGAGTAATTTGAACTGGCTGTTGTTAGGAAATCCAATCCAATTTGGATTCATGATCAACAGCCTTTAACAGTCCACTGCTGGACATAAGCCTCTCCTTAGAAAGGAGGTTTTGGCCTACTTACTACCTACTACCACGCTGGCCAGACGGGTTGGTATAGGGTTTGTGTGAAGTTTTCCTTCTTTCTGCAGTGCTGTTGTTCTGCGTAGTTTTTTCTTAGTCGGCTCTTACGACACCCACTTGATGAATAGGGGTGATGACACTCTTCTTAATCCGTCACCACACGGACTATTTTGGATTGGAATCAATCCGCACACACTTAGTAAAACTTTAGCTCTATTAATAAATATTGGGCACATATTACATAACGTCATCCACTAAATGTACGTCGGTATAGACCAGTAAACAAGAGCGATGTAAGCGAAACGTGGTTTGATACAGTTTTATGTTAGAGCAGAGGTTGGGGCGGCCATTTGGATTTGCGCAATTTTCACCTCATTGAAACTACGCACGAGTAATGTGCTTTTAGGTAACAGGTATTTTTTTATGGTATTGGGAAAGGTAAAGCAGACGAATCACCTGATGATAAATGTCCACCGCCGCCCATGGACACCTGCAACCAAAAAGTTTCAAGTGCGTTAGCGCCCTTTCAGTCGAGTAAGGGTGTGGGTTTGGGCTCCTGTGATGAATTTCACTTACATGGTGAAAAGCACCGAAAAAACTGCTAACCACCCGTTGAGGCACGGCCTCAACGGGTGGTATCACCCATTTTACTCCGGTCGAGCCGCGCCCATAGGTGCCGAAGCATGGCTCTCCCACGATAGACAGGTGTGATGTTTTTGATTTGGTCTATCTTGGGATGATAATTGGATGTTCATTTTATAATCGATAACGCTACATTCTGATAATTTTCAATTCGTATGCTGAAAAACACTTTGGACTCTAACCTGGGGTACAAATAGATCAGAAGTTCTACACTTATTAGCTGCAAAGAGAAAAACTATTAGTTTATTTAAAGATATCTCTACATGTTTTCGTTAAGATGGCATGGTACATGGGTTACGGAAAAGTCTGCTTTTAGTTGAGAATTTTTTTTTAATTATTTCAAAACTCATCAAGACTTGAAAAAGGTTAGTCTGTACTTATATTTTTTACTGGCTAATGCCCTATTGATTTCCTATTTCGTGTTACTAACTTTGAAAATTATGAACTTCCATAGGGGTAAATTTTTTGAAAATTTTCAAAAAATTCCCTACAACCAACAACAAAAAATACCTACAACATAAAAAAAACTTTAGTTACAAAAATTTCAAGTTTGTAGCCCCTGAGCTTTAGGCTCTGCGTTGATAAATCAGTGAGTCAGTCGGGCAAACAGTTTTATATGTCTGTATAGATTAATGTATTGCAAACCATATTCATTTTTAAGTAGGCAAAAATACAATTTGATAAAAACTTGACTTTCTAATCTATAGACATATACGAGTATTACAAGAATGCACACTCGAGCGTAGCACCCTTATTTTTAACAAAACGACACACGCCCTGGCCCCGATGCTGTTAGTTTGTTAGTAAATCCGCTAGGGGCGGCACTAAGTGGCTTTTCATTTTCTCTCCCACAAAGCGTTTTTATTTATTTTTCATCGCCCGCGGGTGTCCCGATATTATATAGCCCACTTTATTTATTAGATACATACAAACACAAATGCATCTATTGTTTTTATACAGCGATGATATTAATGCCTACGTGCACATGATGTGTGGGATAACATATATTTTGCAAGTAATGTTGGGTTTTGTATGGCTATTGTTATAATAAACCTAAGTAAGGGTAACTAGAATGGAGGAACGAGGCAATAAGTATATTTATATATTTGACGGCCCTGTTGGTTTAGTGGTTAGTGACCCTGACTGCTAAACCTGCGGTCGTGGGTTCGAATCCCACCTAGGACGAATAATTGTGTAATGGACAAGGTCATTTGTTCTGCGTCTTTATGACTGCACGGATGGCGTAGTGGTTTAAGCGGTCGCCACGCCGCTTTCTACTACGCCGAGTGTTGTGGGTTCAAACCCCACATGGGACGACACTTTGTGTGATCCACAAATTGTTGTTCTGAGTCTGGGTGTTCTTTGTGCCCGTTTCATGTATGTTTGTAAAGTCCCCCGCGACACAGGATTTATGCCTAATGCGGGAGTTGTCTTTTTAAAAAAGAAAAAAAGAAAGAAAGAATTTATCTGTGAAATGTATGTAGTTAGAAATATTAAAGTGTGTTTATCAACAGTATGTTTACCAAAGCACAGGCTCTGTCTAGTTGAGGATCAGACTGCCGTGTGTGAGATGTGTGTAGAGTTATAATTATTATTGTTAGCGTCGTGTGGTCTTTAAGTGTGATGCTTATTATAGAGCCAAAAGTTGCGTGTGCGCTTCCCACCCATGTAGTGTATGTAATAAGGGGGGGGGGGGGGTCAGTTGTCCCGGTTGCGATTCGAACCCATGACCTCCGGCTTAGTCGTCAGGGTCACTAACCACTAGACCAGCAGGGGCGTCTGAAATGATTTTTTAATGTAATTCTTCAATAGGTATAATAATTTTATAGGTATAATAATTTCAATATGCCTGACATTTATAATAACTATGCTCAAAATATCGAGTTTTAATAGAGAAGAATAACAAAAAGTCCGACTAAATGATAAATCTAACCAGTAACAGTTCTAACCTAACCCAAATGATTCACCAACAATAGAGGGAATCTGGCGGCCGCTGTAAATTCTGTATTATTTCTATAAATATTAAAAACACGTATGTCTTGAAATTTCCAATACTCTAAATTATCAACAGGTTATTAATAAAATTATGCGAGCGCAAAAGCTAAACATTTATACATATGGATAGCTCATTCATTCAATAAGTGACACTAACTATAGCAATTTCGTAAAAAAAAAACTAAAAAAATCTGTTAGAAACCCAAAAAGAACTGCAACTTACACTGTATATAATGTACTACATATAATATAAGGAAACAAATACAAAACAAACAAGATATTTAACACATCAAATGCTTGATATCCTGTACCATCGCATGGCAAAACTTCAGAAAAAGAATTTTGTGTTTTTCGCGCATTGTTTTTGTCTGGAGATAATATTTTCGGTCACTAATGACATGAGGCAGACGGGTCGCGAATCGACCGCGCCGCCATAACTCATAATTTCCTCACTTTTCCTCGCTGTTCTCTTCTTTCGCCGACAATATATTATTTTTTACGTTGCTACATCGCTCGCTGCGTTTGTAAGGCCGAGTTATGCTTTGAATATAAATTGTAACGGTAAGTACAGTGTACGGACTTGTGTTAAGGGTTGAAAGGATTTTATACATAGTCTTGAACTGAGTTTAGATCGAATATGAGATTAACTCACTGGGACATAGTTGAGCGGTTCTACATGACTGGATTGTTAAGTTAAAAATAGTGAAATTACAGAAAGTATGTCTCAAATCAATATGAGTATATTTTATATTTATAACGGGTGTAAAATCGTTGCAAAACTCGCTGTAAGTGATATACTATCTACAAAATGCCACTTAAAATAAACAGATAATAAATTGCCGCTCCAAAGACTACATGCTGTGTGTAACGTGTGCCATTGACATATTATTAGTAGATTATCGGCTATAGTGAAATGGCAATCAACGTAAACTGTGCTTTTATTTAAAGTAATATTTATGGTTTATTAAATTGTTAAGTAATATTATTATAATATACAAACAATAACTTGACACAGAGCCTACAGTAACCGGTTAAGTATATTTATATATTTCTAAATATATAATATGTTGTAAATATATTACCCAAACACAGAACAAATGATTTTGCTCTCTTACGCAATTTTGTTTCCCGATTAAGAATTGAACCACGTTTTTTCGTGGAGCAGTCAGTACCTAACTCTAATTATTGGCTTGGCTTATATTTAAAAAATCTCAACAAATTTCCCTTCATCGATTGTTCAACATTTACTCATTTAAACGTGTCCGGCTTGACGTTTCGTTAATTATGGTCGTAATAAAATTATGTTAAGTGCATATAAAACTACTATAAAATATGTCAAAGAGGCTTTAAATATTAAATGCGTAATCCTTAGTAATTTTGTCCTCGTTCATGCGTTTGCGTCACATCCATTAAGACTTTAGTTTACATGTTCATGAAGTAATGCGATATTGTGCGATGAATTGAACGGACGTTGTTAAACATAGACAACCTTTTTGTTAATAGAACTGCGCATAGTTGAGTTTATATCAAGATATATATAACATTCTAGTGGTGACGGGTTAAGAATACGGAGCGTCACCACAGCTGTACATCCCGTGGGTGTCTTAAGAGTCGACTAAGGGAGCAAACTACCCCGAGGAACAGCACTGAAAAGAGAAGGAAAACTTGAATACCGACCGGTTTGACCAGCGTGGTATGGTAGGCTCAAACCTTCTTTCTAGGGAGAGGCTTATGTCCAGCAGTGGACTATTAAAAGCTCTTGATGATGATGATATATATAACAGGGATAGGACAAAGAGATAGTAAGTGACTGCCACCGCCCATAACCACCTGCAACTTTAGAATCACAAGTGGTTTGCCGCCCTTTGAGCCCTTCCCCAGAATCTGAGGAACAGTACGAAACAATTAAGGTTAAGGCATTGGACCTCGGCCTCTTGGAGGCCTCTTGATGGCAAATCGAGAGGTTAACGCCGCGCCATATATTATGACATCGCCTTGTATTGTACATATATAATCTCAATGATTGTAAGCCTCAAAATGTAATAACTACTAAATTAAAAATATTTTCTTTATTTTTTCTTTTCAACCTAAGTTGTGTGCTGTTTTTAGTTTTTTTTTTATAAAATTTTATTTATATATATTATATAAAGAAGACAGTTATATTGATAAAAAATTATCTAATTAGCACAGAAGAAAAAGTTTAAAACGTTCTGTTATTGTCTATAGTGTAAATAAATATAAAGAGTTATGGAATGGAGAGATCATACTTAAATAGAACTAATCTTAATGGAATACCGAAATAGTTGTGTTGTCTATGGTTACCTACAGAATATAGGTTCAGAACTTATATTTAATATAAAAATAATACATTATATAAATAACTTTATGCAAACATAAACTTGAATTTACAACATTTTAAGGTGACACACAAGAAAATAACATCATTCTTTGATAGGTCAACAAAAACAATCTATACAAAAAAAAAGAAAACATAAAAAAACACTTAACAATTTACTCTTAACAATGTCAAAACTACATTTTTTTCAAATATCAGCTATTTGTATAGATAAGTAGGAATATCAATTTTTCAATCTTCTTCAAAACTCTCGCTTAACTATTTAGTCAGAGTATTAAAGAAGTTTTTATTACAAAATGCTTCAACCGTAGACACAAACGTTGTTTTTTCATTTGTTTTTGTTCGTTATTTGATGATAAACTAATGATCACTATTTTCGATAGACATTTTAATGAGAAAGTTGCTAAGGCTTTTCATCAAAAAAGCTTTCGAAGCGCAACAAAAGAAATATAAAGGAAGTAACCGAAACCTTTTTGCTATCCGGATTAAGATATAATCGATTTTAATAATACTGGGTAAGTTTATAGTAACATCCAATTAAAAAGGGCCAATGCGATGCTATCATAATCAAAATAAGTCATAAATGTACCGTAGAAGGCCGTTTAGCATAATGTAAATGACACTATATTTTATTACATTCTGTAAAAATTTGCGTTTTCTTTTTAAACTTCGCATCAACAGACGTTACTAGTTCACTGCTGGACATAGGCCTCTCCTTAGAAAGGTGTGTCACACAAGGAAATAAAATCATTATTTTATAGGTCAACCAAAAAATGACAACAATTTTATAATATCTCTTATACAGTACATTTATGACTTATTTTAATTTTGATAGCATCGCATTATACCTTTGTAATTGGATGTTAGTATAAACTTATCCAGTATTATTAAAATCGGTTATATCTTAATCCGGATAGCAAACATAATTTATTTTAAATATTTTGATAGTTTGTTTAAACCTATAGCGTATTTGACGCAACTTTGATAAAAATAATGTCTGATCAAAGGAATAGCCGGTTACGTAACTAATATTCGCTAAAGGTGGTACTTGAAACAAAAACAAGATCAAACACTTAAGGTTTTTTATTAAACATAAATAATTGAACATTTTTAAGCCGGAGAGGACAACAATAAATGTCATTGTAACCCTTGACTCGCCGCTCGGGTCGAACCGGCCCCCAATAGGGTGCTCGTACTATTTTGGCAGATGTCACAATTACAACAGAACTTGGTGTCGATTGCGGTTGAATGCGAATAGATAATCTTTTAAATGGAGATAATCATTTATTGAAATTTCGTTCAATGAACCCCATTTGTTTACATCGAAAGTTACGTACCACAATTTTGGTGTACTGTAAGCTTATTCGAAGCAGTATATTGTAATTGATGTACAGGTCGTTTGAAAAAGGATTCTATTTGTTTTTTTTATTATACTGACAGCTCAAAACAGAAAAGAAAAGTCATGTTACCTCTCTAGCCAGTCCACAAAGACTAGTCTTACTTTCTTTGGTTCTGATTAGAGTTAAAGAGATTAAACTCTATTTTTGGTATACTAGTAGTAATATACCATTCGATAATTTTCTAGAAATAAAGATCATGTTACTATAGTTACTTTGCGTAAAATTTATTCACGAAGTATAAAATAAAATAAAACCGCGTCCTGTATATTTAAGAGACGGGTTTTATGCACCCGAAAGAGATAACTGATAAGAATAATTGAAACATGTGTCATGGTGCCGTTTTGACAGCTCTGTCATTGTTTATGGCTCTTTTAGTGGTTGCCGAATATTATCTGTATCTTTGTTCAACGTAATAAAAGCTGTTAAACCCGACACCTGTCATTCATTTTATTTGGTTATGTAGCTATCCAAGTAGCGTATTACGGCTGGTCTATATCACGGCAATAAATTTTGTCAATGCTTTTAATATTTTGATTCGACTTCAAAAAAGTAGAAGGTTCTTGAATCGATTGGACATTTTATCTTAGTTGCCCCAGAACTCCGTTATTTACGAGCCGATATGAAACATTTTTTTTTATATGTATAAAGGTATTCTTCTTTTTTACTTTTCATTTGATCATGTTCAAAATTAAAGAAATACTGTACGACTAATCAAAATTAAGGATAATAATAATAATATATTTAATATATTCTCTTTTTTCTTCCAAGTAAGTTATTGGTTCGAAAATTTTTAGAACTTTTAGTGGGTCAGGCAAATAGATATGGACAAATAATTAATTTAATAGAATGCATCAACGTATCCTAAGGAATGTAAATTTATATTATAAAAGATAAAATACGAGTATAATTTCTGATTTGTGGTATCACCAAGCAGTGCCATGTGGAAATGATTCCACTCAAGCCACTTTTCACTTTTTCCAAAACTATCTTCCTCATACCACATGACTATAGAACGTAGAAGACTTGGTTCTGCGGTTTCCATTTGAATCAGCAATAGCTCCTTATTTAATTGACATATCCTGAAACTATTATTTTTATATATATATTTGTTTCCTAAGACGAATTTAGAAGTGAACATTAGGATTTCTTAAAAATGAGCTCTTCTGAACAATCCTTTAGTCAATCAATAACTAACATGACCAGTCTTAATAGAATAAAAATCAACACGTAAAACAACGGAATGAATTTTATTTCTAAATATTAATGGCATTCCTAGGATTCAACTTTAGGAAAATAACAGGAGTCATCTGCGTCATCATAGTGAGCTCAGAACGTTTCACTGCGCAGACATTCCAACCTTACATTCCAACTTACTTCGAATAAAAGACCCAAAAACAAAAGTATTACAAGATAATTCGATTAAACAATTCGTTTTTGTAAAAATGAGTAATAAAATGTCATCTAAGTATAATGAATCTTTTATAACGCGGAGCTTCGAACGTTTAGGGTTACGACCGATGAAGAACGGCACAATGATGTGACGATAAATCGTGATGGATGGCTCGTAAAATATATTGAGCGATTGTGAGTTCATTTTCCAAATTAACTAGCGTTTTTTATAACATACTAGCTAATGCCTTTAGCTTTAATCGTGTTCGGTTGTAATTAAATCTATTAAGCAAGTGACAGTGGTGGGTAGTGTTTAAGACATAGTAATTTGAACGCAAATCTGGTATCGATTGCAGTCTCTACTACACATATATGCATTATAACATCCGGCCTTCCGCTCTCCGTAGCCATTCCATCTTAATTAATTTCTCTAGGTCGTAATTTTTTCCGTTTCCTTAGTATAATTTATTATTTAGGCGTTGGAAGTAATTTTGCAGATGGATCAAGCTGATGCAGAATTTAACATACAGACACATAAACAGTCTTTCATGTTAATTGTACTTAAAACGTATAGGTAAACGGTACCTTAATAAGATTACCTTGTTAATCTTGGTCTATCCCTAAAAGATTATTTATGTTAGAGGTAAAAGGGTTTATTAAAGATATGATTTTACTTATGTGTGTATTTCAGGGACGAATGGATAGTTTTCAACAGGAAGATGGAACTTTTTCAAAGAGCGAAAACACTGATGCACTGGTTCAAAACGGACAACCCCGTTGCGTTATTACATGATTTCTAGTGCGTCGTTTGTTGTGGTATTAGACAGAAAGAAAATACATTTATTAAACAATAAATATAAATACTACGGAGGTTTCTATTTTAGTGGAATTGAGCAGAAATGAATATCAGTTGTTAGATATCAATTGTTTATTAAACACATATAAAAACTGTTTATTTTTATTTAGGTATATATTTCTGATATTATGATTTACATGATATTTTTTTGATTTAGTTGTGGTTACTCTTAATTTCAAATAAAATAGAAAATATTTTGCCTGCATATTTAAATATAGCGTTAAGATGAATGTATCTTAACCCTCTATATCATGATGTAGACTGTAAGCAACATAGCGTTCGACCTTCCACCAAATTCATACCATTAGTTTTTTTACATTATATTGCACTGTATACCATAGTTTACAAACAGAAGTAACGAATAAGTACTAAAAAAATTCACTAGATGTCGTTACCTGTCACAAGTCGAAGTTTTTTCACATAGCTGTTAGTGGTTTGAATAAGTTCGCGCGTGCTCCGAATTGAAAAGTATTTAAAAAAAAGGTTTCGTGTTTTTAGGGTTTATTTTGATAACATGGACAGGTAAGTGCATCAAATTTAATGTTTTACGTTATTCATAACAATTATTTTCATTATTTTGTTTTATTTTTGAAAATTTGTGTTTGTTGCTCGTAGGCTACATTGACGGATAGGGGTATTATTTTGTATTAGTTTGTGTGTACACACGGGCGTTATATCATGTTCCAGGGCAGCTCGTAAGCGGCCTCTTCGAACCCTTTTAGACGAGCATATTACCTCGGTGCTGCAGAATTGTGATGACAGTGAGGACGGTTTGGATTTTGACGATGACAGCCTCGCAGACCCAGATTTTGTACCTCAATTAGAATCATTTGAAGACAATACTGCCGAATTCGATATCGACGTGGATTCTATTATAGAAACCTTAGAAAATAATCATGAAAGCTCACCTCCATCACTTCAAAGCGCTGAAACGGCATCAAACGTTACCGTTCCTCAACCTTCATCAGCTCAGAGCAATCAATCAATCAATCAAACTACAAAGAAGCCCACCAAACCGAATTTACGCTGGAAGAAGAAGAGTCTACAGTTAAATGCCGAGCAGCTCAGGTTCAAGGGTAACAAGAACTTAGGTACTGAACTTCTAGAGCTAGAAACTCCTATTCAGTTTTTCTTTTACCTTTTTCCACAAGAACTTATTCAGATGATTTCAGAGGAGACCAATCTTTATCAAGTTCAGAATGATCCTAACAGCACTTTTCGTGTGACAGAAATGGATATCAGGCAGTTCATGGGTATGGTATATCTAATGTCTCTTATTCGATTACCTAGAGTTACTAACCACTGGAGTTCAATACTTGGTACAAAAATAATACAGGATACTATGTCATTGAATAAATTTGAGAAAATGCGCCAAACTTTACACTTCAATGACAACAGCAAAAACCTCCCTAGGAACGATCCTGAACATGATAGAATTTTCAAAATAAGACCACTGGTCGAGTCGATGAATGCAGCTTACAAGAAGGTCCCTTTGGAAGAACACCTTTGTGTGGACGAGCAAATGTGTTCCACTAAAGCACGGAATATGTTGAAGCGATACAACCCTCAAAAACCACACAAATGGGGCTACAAAGTCTACGTGTTGAGTGGCGTTTCTGGTTACGCCTATAAAACAGAAATTGAAACTGGCAAGGAAAACGTTGTGCTTCCAGAAGAGCCAGATTTGGGTGCATCATCCAACATCGTCGTGAGGTTAGCGCGCATGATTCCAAGGCACCAGAGTTACCAATTGTATTTTGACAATTATTTTACCTCTCTTCGTCTATTGGAATATTTGGCCAAAGAAGGCATTTACAGTCTTGGTACAATAAGACGAAATAGAATCCCGGATTGTAAGTTGCTACCAGAAAAGGTGATGTTGAAAAAACCCAGAGGTTATTCAGAAGAATACGTAGCTGACTTCAACGGCACCGATATATCTAATGTGGCATGGAAAGACAATAAAATTGTAACTCTGGCTTCTACTTTTGCTGGAATACAGCCTGAAACTGATGTTCGCAGATGGGACAAACAAAATTCCAGGTACGTGAATATAAAACGACCTAATGTTGTAGGAGAGTACAATCGCCACATGGGTGGTGTTGATCTAATCGACAGCATCATGGGGATTTACAAAATACAGTTGCGTAGCAAACGATGGCAAATACGTGTGTTCTACCATTACTTGGATCTCACAATGGCAAACGCATGGTTGCTTTATAAAAGAGTCTCTAGAGACAAAGACCTTTCATGTCGTTTATCGTCAGCAGATTTTCGTCTGGATGTTGCAGTAACTCTATGTAAATTGGGCATAAAGCCTAGTATGTCTAGTCGCCGTTCGCTGGAGAACGAGATACAAGCAAAAAAACATAAAGGACCTGCCCAGCATGCACCTCCAATGGCAGTACGGCAAGACCAGATTGGGCATTGGCCCCAATGGTCTGATAAAAAAATTAGGTGCAAGTTCCCAAAGTGTAATGGATTTACTCACAATATATGCGAAAAATGCGGGGTTGCGTTGTGCTATACTAAAACCAAGAACTGCTTCAAAAACTTCCACCTTTCATAACGTCCACCTATATATAGTTTTTAAGCTTATGACTCAGTGTTGCTCCCAGGCAACGCTCCCTGTTTTTCCATTTTTTTTGGAAAATAATTGAGTAAATGAAAAATTATGAAACACGTGTATTTTTATTTTTTGTTAATTAACCGTACACATTTTTTTTTTTAAATCTATGTTCTTGAGTTATAGAGGGTTAAGTAAGGATTTACTTTCAGATAGTTTAAATACTTGAAAGACTAATGCTCATCAAAGATCATTAAACCGTGTAATGAAATAAACTAAAAAGTAATTATATATTTATTAGGCATATGAACATTAGTATATTTATTTACGTGATTAATTATAATTTGGTTATTGGAAAATGATTTTATGTTTTATTTGTAATATTTAACGGCCAATTAGATATTTTATTACACTATTTATATCCAATCTAAGAATTTCTGTTAACGTATCGATCATTAATGATTATATACGGTCACAAAGAGGTAGATTGACGCTTTGCAATTATTTATAAGTGGGACTGTAATAAAAATGTATTGTACTATTTTGCGGCTTGTACGGTCTAACGACTCGAAGTAAGTATTTATTACTCTTTAGAAGAGAGATATCGTCACAAATCGACTTTCCTTGCTGCGTATATCGATGAATCTCTCTGTTAATGTCACTTTACATCCTCGTAAGTTGATAAACAAGCAATCAAGCTGTCTGGTAAATAACGATTTTCAACCGTAAATAATTTCCTCAACATTACGGTACTAAATAATTTATATATCTCATAAATAGATTCCTACTTGAATATAATGGTTTTTAGAAACATACGAGTATGAGCAATTTTTTGTACTAAGATCTTTTTCAATAATAGGTTTATATTCAGTTATGTATATTCATAGATAATAGGAATTCTTCAAATCTTTTCTATCTTTTAGTGCGTTATTTTGTGTTATCTATGATTTTTTTTTCATTGGTAATTGAATGTTCAACTATTTTTTAAGCTTTAAATAAGTTTCTGCTTAATTTGTGACAAGTTAAAACAATCTTTAATTTTCAGTTGGTCCCTAACTCTTTTTGTCCACAAAACGCACACTAAACTTTTTGGAACACGTAGCTTTTACCACAAAATATTTCTCTAACACTTTTCTGAAATTCTTTAAATAATTTGCAAAACAAAAAATAAATAAAGCCAGACCGAAAGCCATAAAAAATCATCCAAAATCATTAAATATCAATATTGTCGTTAGAATGTAATCACAGAGCGGTGATAACAACACACGGGCTTGTCTCCCGAGAGCATCTCCCAAATGTACTATAACGAATAACTGGCGCATCTGTCGGGCTGTGGCGCACTCGGGTCGATTGTACCCGAGCGACGGCCGCCGCAGGGTCACTTAGATCTAACTGCAGATTGTATACATTTGTTATGGCCGATTTCTATGATCTATGACATACAACCCTGCGTTTACAATAACGTAAGTAATTGTATCTATGTATCATGTAGTTTTCGTATTATAAAGAATAATAATTCTCTATATAAACGCCAGGTATTGAATAGGTACCTACAATAAATTACATATAATTCGCTGCCTAATTGCACACATGCAAATCTCTTACATACAAAGGTATTAGAATATAACGTAGAAAGGAGTTATAGGGTAAAACAAGATGATACGCATACCGTATTTGCAGGGTATGTACTAAGTAACATCTCCCTTTGGTAGTACCAACGTCATGGAAAATAAGATGGTACCACCTGAACGGCCAACTCCAGCCCCACGCGAGCTCAGTGGCCAAATCAAAATAATAATCGGACACTTGCCCGGCTTTCTGGTACAAATTTCCGTCCCTATTCGGCAAGTCACAGATTGCAGGAAAGCGAGAGAAATGATGTTCACATGTGACCTCAAACGATGTAAAAGGACAATGACGTACTCGTACTATAAAAAATTGGTGCCACATTGCGCAAGAAATAGCAAGCATTTCTTCTTATATTCATTTGTCTTCAACTAGTCCATTTCACGGTTGCCTTGTCCAAGACTATTACAGTTAACATGATTCTTAGAAATAAATTTAGTGGAGTCAGATCTGGACTTGTAATGTCTGTCATTTAGTTTAATTTGCCATATGGGCCAGCTCGACTGGAGGGATACCAGATCCACGCAAAACCTGTGCTAAGCAATTCTGTCTTTGTATATTACGGAGTGAGGGTACTAGAGCTCAAATCCCTCCATTCTGCTAAGAAGGCGTATTCAAAGGGCGGCACCACACTTTATTGTGTCTATTGAACACATGTTTCCACTTACCATCACGTGACCTATCTGCTTGTTTGACCCTATAACATAAAAGAAAACACAATATTTAATAACTTATAAAATAGTAAATAAAAAAAAAGTATTGAATTTGAATTCCTTTGTAGTAGGTTGTTATCACATCATCATCATCTATACCCTTTAATAGTCCACTACTGAACATAGGTCTCTCCTTAGAAAGAAGGTTTTGGCCTACTATACCACGCTGGCCAGACGGGTCGGTATATGGTTTCTTTCAAGTTTTCCTTCTCTTTGCAGTGCTGTTGTCCTGCGTAGTTTGCTCCCTCAGACGGCTCTTAGGACACCCACAGGATGAATAGGGTTGGTGTACACTCTGTATTCTTAATCCGTCACCATATGGACAGTAGGAGTATAGTAGTTAAGTTGATAATTACTATTAAAATTTATTTCATCGATTGGAAATGACTGTGGATATTGTTAACTTTAATACAACATTACTTCATACATGACCATACATTGCTAAGAGCATATTTTTTTTTCTACTTATATTTATATAAATGAATCGCCGAAATGTATTGTAAGGTTAGGTAATAATTTCTTAATATAAAATGTCTCTTTGAGGTATTATGTTGGTATTTATTTAAATACGAACATAATATTTTACAGCCAATGCCGTCACTTGAGTCATCGACTTCCCTGATTAATCGATTATAGTTGACTTGGGAGTTATATTTTTAACATGGCAACATTGACAGGGGAAGTGGATGACAATAGTGGGGATTGGAAGGGAGAGAAATAAAATGGAATGGAGAACGGGGCAGTCAAGTTGGGACGGTCAAAGTGGTAAGTCGTTCTTGCTTATAATTAAGAGTGAATTGTATAGTGTGAAAGTGTCATTGTATATTGCATATAAACCTGAAATACAATACCGGTGTTATTACTTTATATCCTTGTCAATTATCATATAACTACACATACATATTCAGGAGGCTTTATATTACATCTCAGAAGTGGGATCGGTAGCTCACTTTTAGAAAAATGGATAAGGAGGGGAACGGATATTAAAAACACCATCACGTAGTCGTATGCGAAGTCGAGAAGTGGACCCTATTCGGGCTTACACTCGCACTCGCAGTCGCAGTCGTCACCGACGGGGCTGTGTTAGTGAGCTGGACAGAGATCGAGAACGGGTCCACAGGCTAGAACGAGAGCTACAACAAGAGCGGGAGAGTTTGAGAGAACGCGAAAGGAGCTCCCGGCAAATATCGACGGAAAGACCGCTGGCGGTGTCACCTCAAATAAGCGATACGGCCTCGGCAGCGAATCGAGCGGACGAAAGGCCCGAGAATGGACATCGCACTTCACTAAACAGGTCACGTAGCCCTTCTTTTACTGCTAACGATGTTATTAAAATATTACAATCTATAAAACGGGGGTCTGCATCTGAACTATTACCGCAGGATACTCCTAAAATTAATAAAAGCATAGATCATAAAAATATCTTACCCAATTTTGATCCTGCCGGTAAAAACCAGCGAATGGATATTTGGCTAAAAAAGGTAAATGAATGCGCTGCGGTATACGGGTGGGATGAAAGGACCACCATTCATTTCTCGCTTCAGAAACTACAAGGATTGGCCAAGACGTGGTTTGAAAGTTTAGATACGATTTTGTTTACTTGGCCAGAGTGGCAAGAAAAATTAATTAACGCGTTTCCTCACGAGCATAACTATGGCCAATGCTTGGAAGATATGTTGAAACGAAAAACCAAATTCGGTGAACCTATTGAAACTTATTATTATGAAAAATTAGCCCTATTGAACCTGTGTAACATTTCTGGTAAAAACGCTGTCGATTGCATCATACATGGAATCAGTGATAGAACAATGAAATCTAGTGCCTTGGCATTGCGCTGTTCGCACCCAGAGCAGCTCTTACAATTCTTAATGAGCAATAGAGATACGATAGGTCAATATCAATCCCTTCATGTCAGACATAGGAACATGACAGATAGCATTAACAATTCAAATTTTGCGCCTAACCCAAAGAAAAAGCCAACTCAAGGAATTTACTGCTTTAATTGTAAAGAACGAGGACATCCATACTTACAATGTCCAAAGCCATTACTAAAATGTAGTAAGTGTAATAGGATAGGCCATAAACCAGAAGACTGCTTCAAAAAGACTGGGGTGACTTCTAACTCCTCTGAAAATTTTCGTAAAACTATGTGTATCACAGGTTCCAGCCCCAATGCGAAATTCACAAAAGTAGTGCACATTGATGGTACCATCTTGGAATCGTTTGTGGATTTTGGGAGCGAGGTAACCCTTATTAAAAGGTCAATAGCAGACAAAATAAGAAGCACCCATGACAATGTACCAACCGTTATGAAAGGTTTTGGTAACGAGTTGGTGCATTCGCCTGGGAGCATAGTGCTTAATTTAAAGATCGATGACGTTAGTGCTGATGTCATATGTAGAGTGGTAGATGATCAATTCTTGGACAAACCTCTGTTGATCGGTCAGTCGTACACTGAACAACCACACATTATAGTAATTAAGGATTCTACTAGCCTTAGATTTCTTGACGTTGGTACTGAGCTACCCCAGTTAGACCCCGATGGGGGCCACGATCAATGCCTCAAGGGTATAGTCGCCGGTCACGTTACGCTATCGGGGACTGCTAGCGTGAAGGTATGCACGGAATCAACGTACGATGGTGACGTTTTGGTAAATAATAAATGGGTTGGTATTCCAAATAATCAGTTCCTGGTTGGTGGAGGCGTTCACCCAGTACGGCATGGCCAGCTATTTGTGACAATCACGCCGAATACCATACCCTGTTTTCTGCGAGGAAATGCCGTCATCTGTAGGGTCGAAAAGGTTAAGGTTGTGAGTACCGTGACCACTGTGACCTCTGAGCCAGTTTCAGATCATGGCGGCAAGATTGTCCCTGCAGACAGAACTATTGATCTGAGCCAAGTTCGACTCGGACAAGACGTACCTGAGGAAGTGAAGCGCCAATTGTTTGATTTATTGCAACGTTATAAGCACTGTTTTGCGTCATCCTTGCGTGAACTGGGTTGTAGTCATGCTACGGAGATGAACATTGAGCTCAATAGTCAAAAACCTGTAGTTTATCGACCCTATAGACTTTCTCACTTTGAAAGAGATAAAGTACGTGGCATGGTTAACGAAATGCTAGAAACCGGGATCATCAGGGAGTCGGTGTCAGAATATGCTAGCCCCATTATTCTAGTGCGCAAAAAGGACGGCAATACTAGAATGTGCGTCGACTACAGAATGCTCAACTCTATTACCTTGAAGGAGAGATACCCTATGCCAGTCATAGAGGATGAAATTGCACGGCTATCAGGCCAGGCGTGGTTCATTACTCTAGACCTCATGTCTGGATATTATCAAGTACCTATTGCCGAGAGTAGCAAACGCTACACTGCGTTCGTCACACCCGATGGGCAATACGAGTTTAATCGTATGCCATTTGGGTTGGCAAATGCACCAGCAGTATTTCAACGTATGATGAACGGCATCCTTGGGTCGGCGCGTTATAGTATAGCTACCGTCTATATTGACGATTTGTTGGTTTACGGTGAAACCGCAATGCAATGTTTGAATAGATTGGAGGACATTATGAGAATGATCGAAGACGCCAACTTGACACTCAATTTGTTAAAGTGTAGTTTCCTTCAAAATAAGATCGACTATCTCGGTTACGAAGTTAGTGCTACTGGCGTAAAGCCGGGCGCGTCCAAAGTAGATAGCGTCAAGGACTTTCCGCGTCCGGAAAATGTACATGGCGTGCGACAATTCTTGGGCTTGGTGAGCTATTTCAGAAAGTTTGTCAAAGGGTTTGCGATGATTGCACATCCCTTGAATAAATTACTAAGGAAGGACGCTGCTTGGGAATGGTCAGATGCTCAGGAAACTGCTTTCCTGGCCTTGAAAAAGAGTCTAATTAATAGGCCGATTTTGGCCATATTCAACCAGAATGCAGAACTGGAGCTCCACACGGATGCTAGTAAAGTAGGAGTAGGGAGTATGCTGTTGCAACGTGTTCAAGGTAGCAATGATTTAAAGCCTGTTGCATATTATAGCCGGCAGACTTCCCCCGAAGAAAAGATATTTCATTCTTATGAACTCGAGACTCTAGCGGTTATATGCTCCCTTAAGAAATTCAGGGTCTATTTATTAGGGAAGACATTTAAAATTGTGACAGATTGCAGTGCATTACGCTCTACGTTTCAAAAACGGGATTTGATTCCGCGGATAGCTCGGTGGTGGTTACTATTACAGGAGTTTGATTGCAGCATAGAATATCGGGCTGGAGCCAAAATGGCCCACGTTGATGCATTATCGCGCAATCCTGTAGCCGTCGAATGCAGTCAAATCCTTGAGCAGGCACCAATGATCATGGCTATTAGTGACGAGGACTGGTTATTGACGCTGCAACTAGGAGACACAGAGTTAAAACGGATCAAAGATATACTTTCAAATAACATAGACGAAAAGGAACTTCGATATATTAAGGAGAGTTTTGTCTTCCGTGATAACAAGCTACTTCGGTATGTAGATGAAGATAAAGAACAGGTTCGTTGGGTAGTACCAAAGGGCGCTCGTTGGCAACTGTGTAAAATGAGTCATGACGACATGGGTCACTTAGGATTACAAAAGACGTTAGATCGAATAAAGCGTACTTATTGGTTTCCGAAAATGAATCGATTTGTGAAGAAATATGTTGGGGCGTGTATTGAGTGTGCCTATGCGAAGAAATCCTCGAATACACGAGAAGGACTATTACACCCTATACCCAAAGCTAATGTACCCTTCCACACCCTCCACATTGATCACGTTGGACCCTTCGTTAGATCTAAACGAGGACACACGCATATTTTGGTGATAGTGGACTCTTTTACAAAATTCGTCTTTATCAAATCTGTAAGAAACACGAAGGTTCAGAGCGTGATCAATGTTCTGGAAGATGTCTTCTATACGTTCCGTAACCCTGATAGGCTAATTAGTGATCGCGGTAGTTGTTTCACATCCCATGCTTTCAAAAGATTTTGTCTCGGTAAGGGCATAAAACACGTATTAAATGCTGTAGCTAGTCCACGAGCTAATGGTCAAGTAGAGAGGTACAACCGCACGATATTAGATTCACTAACAGCACAGAACTTAAAGGACGATGAAAGAGAATGGGATAACAAGCTGGGTAAAATTCAATGGGGTCTGAATAATACAGTACAAAAAACTATTGGCCGTACACCTACGGAGGTAATGTTTGGTATGAAAATGAACAGTGAACTAAACCCAGCGTTAAATGAAATCGTAACACCGCCTGTTGAAACTATGGATCTAGATTCATTACGTAACGAAGTTAAGGATCGGATAGACGTAGAACAGGGAAAACAAAAACACTATTATGATAGAGGTAGGAAACCGTCACGCAATTATAACAAGGGTGAGCTGGTGAAAATATTAAAGTCATCCTTTAATAACGAAGGCAAAAGTACAAAACTTATGTCGACGTATGAAGGTCCTTTTAAAATCATAAAGGTATTAGGGAACGACCGTTATAAGGTAGCCCCTATCCCCGGTTTTAAAAGTACGAAGAGTAAACGCCAAACAACTGTGGCTGCAGATCGTATACAGCCTTGGATACATATTGCGTCCCTTGAGGTTAATAATGACTGCAACTCTGATCGTAGCGTAACCGACAGCGAATGAGTTAATGAAGTATATGAAGATAATGAATCATGCAAAAGCCCTTGAGAATTGATTGGTTCAAGGCATCAAAAAGAAAAAAATGAAGTGGATAAGGAGCGAGAATTGATTGGTTCGCACCTTTTTCCACATTGGATAATGAATGTGTAAGTCCTTGAGAAGTGATTGGTTTAAGGCAACCAAAGGGATAGAAGTGGATAAAGAGCGAGAATTGATTGGTTCGCACCTTTTTCCACATTAGATAATGAATGTGTAAGTCCTTGAGAATTGATTGGTTCAAGGCAACAAAGTACTGAAGTCAGGTATATGCCATAACTGAGAATTGATTGGTTCAGTAATGGTATAGCGTCAGTAACCTCCAAGAATTGATTGGTTTGGGGGTATTGATTGCTTTGATACAAGATTAAAAGCGGTGTGATTCTGGACTGGGCAAAGCCGGGGCTGTGTTGACCTGATTGCTGGTGGACGTACTTCAGTGTTTGTTGGTACCTATAAATTATAAATTAATTGCATCCGGACGTGCCCGTCACACAATATATGTATATAGAAGTTAAACATGTAGACTATTTCAATAACAAATCTTCTGTTGATTACTAATGATTTTTGATCTGTTAATAGTTCAGTGAAAATAGTGTAATAGAAAATTAGTGTAGTCGTCATAAATATTAAAATGTAAAACAGCACTAGAAGCATAAAATTACTTTAGAAACCGTCATGTTAGCCTCACCGATAGCATCACTTACCTCATTCGTATCGTTCAAAATTGAAACTAAGAAAAATATCACTCAATCAACTTATTATTATGCACTTAATCACACGCACGAATCTATCCACACAATGTCAAACACAAGAACTTATTGATTGTTACACAGATATTTAATATGACATAAGAATATTAAATAATAATTAATTACAATATTTTGGGTTAGATGCCTAGACACTTACCTTATCTATAGTTTGTCCTTCTCGTCCAATGCTTGAGCAAGTAACCGTTGTTTTAGGCCATACGAAACTAACTAATATACATTATATCAATGACGGTAGGAAAAGTTGCTATGCCGGATGTCGTTGTTTTTGTAGAAATTGTACAAAACGATTAAATGTGTTACGCTTTATGTTATAACATGATAAATGTTTAATTTAATAATGAAAATTATTACAATTATCCATGTTTAAAGCGGATGTTTACAAGTTAGAATTACAAACATATAATTGCACTTATAACTCTTAAAATTAAAAGAGCCTTTTCATCTCAAAATAAAGATGTTCATTGAGAGCTATTGACATTTTATGATTCTAGGATAATAAATCCTATTGTAAATAATTACTAATGTTTTATTTAGATACTCAAAACTGTAATGAAAATTTCGTCCTAATATGTATATTGTTATACCTGGTATAATAGCAATCAATAGTAGTTAGGATAAGTAATATTTAAAATAGGGATATTATAGGTATTTTTATATATTCGCTGTTTTGTTAGAAACTATTACATTATGATGTATTTCTACAACCAGGCCTAATGTAAGGTTAAGTTATCACTTGATTCGTGTATGAGGACACTACACGTTGTCAGGAAGGACGAATGTAAGGTTAGGTAATAATTTCTTAATATAAAATGTCTCTTTGAGGTATTATGTTGGTATTTATTTAAATACGAACATAATATTTTACAGCCAATGCCGTCACTTGAGTCATCGACTTCCCTGATTAATCGATTATAGTTGACTTGGGAGTTATATTTTTAACATGGCAACATTGACAGGGGAAGTGGATGACAATAGTGGGGATTGGAAGGGAGAGAAATAAAATGGAATGGAGAACGGGGCAGTCAAGTTGGGACGGTCAAAGTGGTAAGTCGTTCTTGCTTATAATTAAGAGTGAATTGTATAGTGTGAAAGTGTCATTGTATATTGCATATAAACCTGAAATACAATACCGGTGTTATTACTTTATATCCTTGTCAATTATCATATAACTACACATACATATTCAGGAGGCTTTATATTACAGTATGTACCTACGCGCACAATTTATGAACGGCTGCGGCAAATTGAATTATTCTTTTTTTTGTGTTCTTTATTGTCAGGACAAGGTATGTCATTATAAAAGAATTGAAACAGTTTTATTTTAAATCTCATAATATGCAAAGATTTTAGTACCTGGATGACCGACCTTTGCTCGGTACTTTTTTTTTTTGCTAAATTTCCAAAAAAAGAAACCTACCTAGTTCGATCAATCGTCCCCGAAATATTTATACAAGAATTACTCGTTTAAAGGTATTAGATATTAATACGAGTAGTGTAGAGGTAAAGTTTATGAGTTTGTATATTCGGGGTAATCTTAGGGACTACGGTTACGAATTTAAAAAATCTTTTAGTGTTGGATAGCCCTTTTATCGAGGAAGAATATAGGCTATAAAACATCATGCTTCGACCATTATATGAAAGAAAAGAGAAAGAAAAATTTCGTTTTGAGAGCAGACAAAGTTGTGCGGGTCAGTTAGTAGAAATAAAACTCAACCTCATTTATTCCATAGACAGAAATAATTTAATAGGTTATTGAAGAGGGGAGAAAGCCAGTCTTCGTGAGTTAGGTATAATCATTTATTACTTTTAATACAAATATACATTTGCTCGTTTTATATGTGAGTAAGTAATTAGACGCCCATGGGTTTTAATCACGTATATTTATTACTGTTGTTTTAATTAACATTTGTTTTATAAGATTACAATTAAAGATTAAAAGTTCTTAGAGGTCAATTGGAACATTACGAAGCCATCATTGCAGTTATACGAGGAGTCAGTAAGTAGTCACGGCTGAAATGCGCCCACACAAATCACAAGTTGCCAGTGTTAAAAAAATAACAATATATTTGAATGTAAGCCAATTTAATAACCGTTCATATGTGCATATATTATAATTATTTGTTTTTCTTTTATAGATAATAACAAATTTTGTAAGAAGCAAATCATTTGTCAATTTTTCGAAAAAAGTCAGTAATTATAGTATTCATAGTGGTGGCATAGCTTTAACCAACTTATCTACAGATTAAATAATTAATAAAAAAAAATCTAACCGCTTTCCACGTTTACGTTGACAGTTTTGTTCCTGAATATAGTAGCGTGATGTCAAATAGTGATCCAAAAATATTTTGTCCTCATGACTTGGTGACTGAAAAGTGTGTGGCCCCGGATCGTAACTTAACTTCAATTTTTACACTTGTAAACGCTACTTTAAATGAGTAACTGATGAAAAATTAGAGTTGGTATCGCTTATTTGCAGGCTATATGCTAATTTGCCTACTTGGCAATGTAACAGATAGTACTACTTAATATTTTTTTAAATATTTAAAATTATGTACAAAAGCTTCTTTACATAACACCTGCGTTAGGTACCTGGGTTACTGCAACATGCACTCCGTATTATATCTTACTAAAGTTTCTCAAGTGGTAAATATTAATGCAAATATAATTGGTAGCGGT
This sequence comes from Arctia plantaginis, assembly GCA_902825455.1. Taxonomy (NCBI): domain Eukaryota; kingdom Metazoa; phylum Arthropoda; class Insecta; order Lepidoptera; family Erebidae; genus Arctia; species Arctia plantaginis. The sequence goes on along the minus strand of CADEBD010000171.1, from coordinate 5,192,201 downwards.
TTAAAGTGAACACAAATAATTAGGTGGGGCGACCCTCTTGTCTATTTACCGAATTAAATTGCCAGCGTCGCTATTCTGGACGCCTGGCAACGAATAAAATTCGACATTTCACTTAATTTCGGGTTATTCAATGTATTATCTACTTTAAATATCAACGTCTTTGCTCTGGGTTTTCTATAAAACGAAACATAGAGAAAGTAAGATGATAGTTTAGAATAAACATGTCTAGTCCAGTAGAACTAATAGGTTAGTTTTTAATACTTTACTAATTTTTACATCATCCTTCTGCAAAAGGTGGATTGGTAGAGAATGCTTTTAGCATTTAGTTCACCTTTGTGCACATTATGCACAAAGTTTAAAATAAATAAATACAAACTCACTGGCTGAGTAGTAGCAAGCGATAATCACTCAATATTTGTGCGTTACTCCAGCAACGTTCCTACGCCTCTTCAAAGTTGGAAGACAAGATTACTTTAGTAACCGATTGTCTCTGTCTATAAAATATCGAAATAGTCAATTTATAAAAACTTTCAGGTGTAGAACTGGCAGTCAAGAAGTTAATTGTAATTAAAACACCAGAAGTCTACACCTTTTTTTAACTTTTTTAATAAGTGGTTTTTATCCACAATGATATACCCAACTCCATCGTCTTTTATATTTTATACAACCATGCAACTTTTATAATATACTATTGATGGATTTTTGGTGTAAGTTGGAAGGTTTTTCGGTCCAGGGGAAGGAAGATCCACAAACTGAAATAAAAATACTATTTTATTATAGGAATTCCACTGCATGTGATAAACGACTTTTTTATATGATGCTTATTGACGGTGGTGTACAGTAATAATAATATAATAATAAATAAGTAAGTTCAAGATAACTAATAATAATAAATAAGTTCAAGATCAGGTTTGTAAGAAACAAAAATCAAACATAAATCCACTCGTTTAATGCATGTACTTATTTCTGAGTCATACATAACAATCTGTTAATACATAGACCAATAATCTAGCGGTGTCTGAAGCCTCTTTATTTACCTGTTGTGAGTGGGAAGGAAGCGTCACTATTCTGTAATTTCAGACGTCACAACTTTATTAAGATCTATTTGATTTATATGCTAGTGATCGTTGTTAAGATAGCGTAAAGTTCAAAAACGTTCATTCAATTTATTACTGCAAAAGCCGTTTCTCGTTAAAAAGGGATTTGTCTGTATAACTAGATATTTATATTCAGTTGAAGTTATCAGGTATTCGGGTCACGCGATCACATGTTTTTTATTTCATTTTATTCAAAAATTTTAACGATGATAATATTAACTGATCTGTCCTTATAAATGGCGTACCTATTCTTTAAACAAAAAGTAAAATATTATAATTAAATTTAATCAAAAGTAGTGTACCTACTTTTAATGAAATGTATTGGCGTTATTGTCCATTTTATACTGTTTTGACTTTTTATTTAGCGTTTGTTAATACCTTATTTGTAGAAATGCTGGGAAAGAATATTAAAATCTGACATTAACTATTTATTGACTTTTAGTTCCGAATCTATTATAATCTATTTTTAGATGTGTGAAAAGGACGGTGAATATGCAGGGCAGCCAGAGAGAGCGGTGTGAATAGTCATCAGGGTTTGAATGGTCTCGGTTGGTTGATAAGGAGCACATTAATTACCCTTGCATTTCCTTATAGTACTAAATAACACAATATTATAGTAAATAGTGATAAAGTATATAATACAATATCATAGTAAAAAAAATTCAAAATTAAACTGATTTACTTATAAATATTCAATCCAAGATGTTACTAGTAAGTCAAAATTAGTCCGTCTCTTCTTTGGCAGCATCAGAATACATCGTTTGGAGCACCGCCACGTCCCGGTCACCCCACGGGGGGAAGCTATTAAGCCAAGCCAAAACTAATTTAAATTAAATCCTAGTGAATTACCCGACGAGGAAATTGTCGAGCGTACCCTCGGTGCTCTCGCAGATGTACTGGTGACGATATAAGTGTTGGCGTTTCTTTTTTATGAAAGATAAATTACTTAATTAAGCTAATATGCACAAATTTTCTTAAATGTAAAGCCTTATGATACAGTGAGTTCGTATATTATACAAATGATATGTAATGTATAGAATACACGGATCAAATTACAGTTGAAAGCGGTAAGGTTAAATATGATCAAATAAGTGAGATTCACAGCTAAGAAAATGATTGATTGGAATAACCACTAAATTTAAAACTTTAATAATTAAATATTTTTAGACTAAGGATATTTTGTTTAGTATTTACAATTTAATACAATTATTAGCAGTTGTTTGTCTTGTCTTTTGCTATTTAGAAACGTGAATCCCTATATCTAATGTTATTATTGGAATACGGTACAAAAGACGATATATTTTATATCCTCCTCGTAATTATTCTATTAACATTGTTTAAATTATATTGAATGAAATAAATACAAATTTAAACACTTGTCTTATCGAAAGTACTGACTATATTGCTTGCGGGCGGCGAGGCTCGAGCGCTGGGCGCGTCGTTACATGTACCATTTGAATATTATCTAACACTCCCCACCCTCCTTCATCTCCCTTCCTCCCTCTCGTCTCTCCCCTGGAGTTTAGACACAACTGTGAGGCCTCAACGCCTTAATTAATGCAAATTTGAGTGCTAACAAGATTATGAATGTGGCGCTTTTTGAGCTGTAAGACACAAGTGCCTCTATCTGTGGGCCCATTCATTATGTTTATGTACAACACATTTGTACGCGACTGTACTTTGTTGTCTAATGTGTGTTCTGTTGACATAATCTTAAGTAAATTATACTGTGAGATAATTATTAACACAAATCTAAATGTAAATTAGTATTAAGGTAGGTAGGTATCTATTGTATGTATCTTATGTAAAATATACCTTATATCGCAATAATAACATTTGTAATTACATAACATACGTAATTGTGGATAAGTGCACTAGATATGGATAGGTCAAAAATTTACAAGCGAATAAAGAAGGGCTTGTTAATAGTAAGAAATTAGTTTTTTTTCACGTCTGTTTTAACCCACACTCAAGGGGAAAACAATACTGCCCTGCAAACAAAAGGCTGTGAAGCTTTCTGGTTTAACAACCCTGGGTATGTGATATTGTTCTGATATTTTAATATCAGTAGCTAAATTTTGCTATTTTGTTAGTTTACTACCAAAAATGATTTGTACCTAACTTAGTTAGGCACAAACCATTTTATAAAATCACTTTCTATACCTACGTGTTAGGCTTAGGATGGAGAAGGCCTTTGTCCAAAAACAGACAAGCCCATAAATAAAATTAAAGTCTAATTTTGAATATTTATTCTTTTTGGGTGGTCTAGATTGCATGTTCTAGTCCTAACTACTATTTGAAATATTTTTTTAGTAATTTTCAAGGATTTTAAATTAATATATTAAAAATAATGTAATTAATTAGAACACACATTTATATTTTAAAATTAATTCGATATTGATGACATTTATTGTAAACTATGAAATTGTATTTTTAGGAAATAAAAGGCTTTGGTAAATGATAGTTAAGTAAATAAAAGGTTTGTTTAGAAGGATAATAAATAGGTACAGTTTTTTTTATTATAATGATAAAAAATCAAATGTTCATCACAACTGCCCAAATGTTTTTTTCTCAAAAACATAGAAAGTAGTATTTTGAGTCAGTTACAACTGGCGTTATTAATTTGACCAGTTTGTGGATTAAGAGCCACTCAAGCACAAGGACAGCGAAGGTAAAAAGTAAATTTTATATTAATCGATAATTGAGAATATTATTTTCTTGTATCGTGATATTTTGCAGTAAGTACAGTCAGGAGACACATATCATCATCACAACCTTCCTACCTTTCCCCCAAATTTATTTGGGTTCGGTGCAATAAGTTTTAGTAATATCATCTTTTGGTAATTCGGTGTTAGACATTTATACGTCACAAGCCGTTATGCATACAATTTTCTATAGAACTTACTGTTTTGTTTTATAAAAAAAGTATCCCTAATTTGATTTGATAGGAAACTGCTAGAATGCTGACGATATTCTTTTCTGTTAATGTTTGTCAAAAAAGCTCACCGGCACCTAATAACCGTTTAGAACTATTAGTCGTAGTAGTCGAAAGTAGGCCATAATTGTTAATCAATATCAATACCAATATATTACATTTTTTTATCATAAACATATAACTTGGATGTTAAGTTTAATTTTTTTTCGTTGTTTTAATTAATAAATATAAATTTATAGATGATGCACTTTTTTTAAGCAAATTAAATGTAATAATTTTTAACGTGTAACTCTTTAACAATACTTCTTATAAATACTGTATTATTATTGAATAAGATCAGCACAAATCAATCCCGATCATGCATCATAAATTCAAACTATCGACTAAACTAACCACTTGCAGTAAGATCATGGATATCTGGGTCTATAAATAAAAATGAGGAGTGTTGCTTAGAGCAATGCTCAAGAATGGCTCGATCAATGCAGCAAATTATTTTTCCAGTTTTTCGTTAATATTATCGTAAAAATTGTGAGGAAAATAGGTAAAATCAACACTTTTCTTATTCCAAACAAACCCCAGAGTAAAATAAAACACCTGTCCTTAGCTGTCGAATATTTGAACAATTCAATTGAACTAATACAAAGACTTAGGATTATCGTTATTATGCTTTCAAGTTATGTTAGCTGCATGGGTAGGTATTTGATCTAAGCCTGTCCAAAATTAAGTTCTAAGAAAATTATTCACTCAGAAATTGGGTTTTTATTTAAATTTATTTTGTCTGTTTTACTGCGATAAGCCTCTATTGACAGAACAAAGTAAGTTTTTTCAAAATTCTCACAAGAACAAATCAACCCGTTGAAAAAAAAGCCAGGGTAATGATCGTGCCCACTGGGGCACAGAGTAAACTGGGCAAAAAATCCATTTAGCAAAATTTACCCTAACCCGTTACCCATTCATCAATCACGGGTATCGCGTATTTAATTTTTAAATCAATTGGTGACGCTCGTGCGCCCCCCATCCATCTTACGATATCAATATTTATAAAAGTGACGGACGGAAATAGAGTTTAGACGAAAAGGGATTAAGGATATTTGAAAGATGTTTATATTTGAAGTGAAAATATTCATAAGTTAGTAAATGATATGCAAATGAAATTAAACAACCTAAAGCTTCGCAAGAATACGAACGTGTAAAATATGCTTTAGGATATATTTTATTATTCTATAGGAGGATATTATGCTATAGGATATATTGATGGGAGAGTCATGCTTCGTCACAAATGAATCTCGCGGCCTCTACTCAAGAACTCGTTTACCCCAACGGTTATTGGTTCTGCGGCTAATATGGCCACTGTCACTTCAGCTTTCTAATCCGGTGGGCTATGGCGATGACCTTGATATTTTGTGTTTATGGGAGTGAGGTTACCGGAGTTATACTTCATACCTCTCCTCCTGATTCTTAGGGCTTCTCAAAACGCAGCAACGCAGTTGTGACTGAACTGTAACAAGATCATAAACAGGTTTGTATCTGATGCTATCAGCCTGTGACCGTGCGTGAGTCCAAATCCAGTCCTGAAGCCTTGATCTCATAGCCATAAGTCTCATGAAGTTTTGGATACATTTCTTTTTACTCAACACGACCACAATACCTTTCATTAAGGTAAAAATACTATTCCCGATAAATAGAAGCTAACTTTTATCTATCGGGAATAGTACATGAAGCTATGAGCTAAATCCAGTCAGAAATATGTTTGAACACAGGTATGTATGTGCTTTAAAACGCAGTGGTGAGAGCGAGCATGCACATCATCAATCAACTCCCTCCCCTTACGCCCCGTACCCACCCCTGTGCCCACTGATTGCTTTCACCTGAATTCTATGTGAACGTATCTAGCTCATATCTACGTTTAGGTTTACTACCAGGTGAACTGTTATTTTTTTTAATTGCATCATATTTCGAAATAACCTGAAGGTCAACTGGGAGAGAATGCCCATGGCATTAAGTCTGCCTTTGTACATCGTGTCCATTAGTTTTAAACAATTAACTTAATAAACTGATCATATTAGATAAATATGAAAAATGTACGGGTGGTGTAGTTGTTTAAGCTGTCACCTCGCCTTTTCTCAGTGCTGTGGGTTCGATCCTCACATGGTTCAACACTTTGTGTGATCCACAAATTGTTGTTCTGAGTCAAGGTGTACTTCGTGTCCTTTTCATAAATATTTGTAAAGTCAACCGCGACATAGGGATATATTCCTAGTGCTGAAGTTGTCTTTTTTAATTGCAAAACTCGAAATTGAAAAAATGTTTATTATAGTTATGGTTACAAATATCCCTTGGACAGTGCAGTGAAACTGAGTAGTAGTAGTGTAGTAAAAATGTACGAACCTGAAGAATGCTAATTTGTCATAAACTGTTCACTTTCACAAGACTTTTATAATCTAACAATGCCATAAACAGACATAAATCCAAGTAGTTCAGTTACGGTGGCCTGTTTTCTGAACATACCTAGTACAAATAAATATTTCAATAAATAAAACCGAAAGCAATATATTTCGCTTTTATTAAGTCCTTTATTGTATTTACATCAGTCGCAGTACACAACCTAATACTGTGCCAGTTCTATAAAAATGTTTTTAGAATTAGGTACCTACTTAAAATTAATCACGAAGAAAGATTGTGAAGCTAGTAGAATTTTTCGATTGTTTGCCACTCGTTGCTCGTCATTTTCACTTGCCTTTTTCATCATCTTCATTACCTAGGCTTTGTAACGTCCGTCGTTGAATACGCCATAATCTTATCGAATACGTGACATCCACAAAGAGCTGTCTTGCGACCTTCAGCCAATGAAATGATTTACTGATTAAATAACTTTAATATCTGTCTTTGAATCTGAAAACACATAATTTAGTTTTATAATTCAGGATAAATATACCTACCTAGGTATGTAAAATATTTCATATAAATAACAAACATCTACAATTATTTAAAAACTTTTTTATTATTTTTATAGAACGAGTAGGTAGAGTAAAATTTATTAATATACCTAGGTATAGATATGTATCATGTTATATGTTTAAAGTCAAACCATAGGACCTGTAAATTGAAATAACTAGTGTCTTCTATGTAGAACGAAGTAACCTGGTACCTGTGATTTAATTTAAATGAACTATTACCAACCTCCTTTCTAAGGAGAGGCCTATGTCCAGCAGTGGACTGTTAAAGGCTGTGGATGATGATAATGATGATGATGAACTATTACTAGAGAAATTGGTTTGGGAGAAAGGCTCGGAGAAGGAATTACTAGAGAAATTGGTTTGGGAGAAAGGCTCGGAGAAGGAATTACTAGAGAAATTGAAAGGAATAACGCAGAATGATTTTGAAACAATAATAATTTATAAATGTACCTACTTTTCACATATTTACTGGCATTACCTACATACACATGTAAACCTGACCAGGTATTTCGATTGCTCTGTGTACCAACAAATGACTTACTTAAATCATTTTGGTAGGTTACTTTTAAATACACAATTAATAATATCTTTGAATAATCAACTACCTTTAAAACATATATTTAAACGTTAAAATGGTATGTACTACATCAATAAAACAACTAAGGCAGCCCATTCCAGGCAGACAATACATAACGCCGGGAACGTAAGCTCAGACATAATGAGGAGTAACGATGCGCGCGTGCATGGCGCGCCTAATGATGTAGAGCGGAACAGATGTATACACTTCTTGTGTGTTAGAGCGAGGTGAAAATATACGCTCCCGATGTTGATGTCTAGAATGAAATTGGTAACAAATGTAGTGAAACATACTCGAATACATAACCTTTATATTTGTTTACCTTTGTAATTTTAGTAGAAACCCATCAGTCAGTTTTTCTACCCAATAGGAGGTAAACGAGCACCTGCAGCCATGGATACCTGTAACTAGAGACACAATTAAGAGACTTGCCACTCTTTGATTCTCCCTCCCAGAACTGGCGGCGGTGGTCACTTACTTTTTCAAAATCTGTTCAGCCGCTTAAGCGTGAAGACTTTACAGACGGATCCACTGGTCTGTAATAACCTCACTTTTTCGGTAAACGTAACGAAAAAAAAATTGCTCAACACCGGCTGTCTGTGAGACCGTAATACCGGTCCGGTGGAGCCGTTCCGTATGAACCGAAGTACCTATGGCTGTCCTACGGCAACTAGTCAACTCCTCAACTATCACACGTGATGACTAATCAAGTAGATAGATTGCGAAGATTCTAGAATTTTTTGTTTATCTGTCACTCGCTGCTCTATATTTTCACTTGCTTTTTCATCATGTTCATTACCTAGGCTTTGTAACGTCCATCGCTGAATACGCCATAATCTTATCGAATACGTGACATTCACAAAGAGTTGTCTTGCGAAGGCCGCAAGACAACTGAAAGCCAATGAAATGGTTGAATTATTAAATAACTTTAATACCTATGTTTAAAGCACTTGAATAGTTTTCAATGTACTGAAGTCATAATCGATAGATTTTAAGGTTAGAATTTTTTACAAGACCTCTCTAAAGTTGTTGTACCTAAATAGATAAATCTAGGAATGTGAGAGACAATAATTCTTGAAACATGTTCATAATGACCTGGTTAAAAAACGTATATTTCATAATAGGTATATTTTTTTTGGTTGACGGGGTGGAAAGTCCCTTCGGATCACGTGCTCCTCGGGGACTATACAATTATTTGATAAATTTGGCCGATAATCCTGATCAGGATTTTCAGGATTAACGGCTTTTGCCATACCTAAAAATACGGTAGTGTCTTTTGCTACGTACTAAGAGGCGTGTGCTGAAGCAAATGTGACTTACTTACTTGTTACTTTTTAGTATTAATGAGAAAAAATTATCATTAATCACTAAAACAGTAAAAATTAATTATAGTTTAAAAAAACTAAAATACACGCTTTTGTAACTAGCCGAAGTAAAAAGTAGAAAATAATTTTCTGTAAGTGCTTTTCAAGATATTTTATAATATATGTCTGTAATAATAATGACTTTTAATAAAATATTTTTACAACAAATTGAGATCTAGCACCCCACGCATTTTTACAATAAAAAGATTCTACTTTTTGAACTTATAGAAAAGTATTTTCTACTTTTACGTTCGGCTAGTGACAAAGACAAAATGTTTTGTAGATTTTATTTAATTACAATTTCTTTCTTTCTTAAAGGTGGTGAAAAGTATACTCGTAGGTACATATATGTAGGCAGAGACGATAGAACGCCGTTTGACAGGATTCTGACACGCGTTCGCGCCTTTCAACATTTATGGTTGGCATGGTTACAGGTGCTTTAAACGAGGACCCGTCTTCAGTATCTGTCCAGTCGATGTGCCGTGTGAAGGTCCTTCGGAGCCTGGGCACAATGAGAAGCGAGGTGAGGCATGAGCCTAACGAACCACGACCCAATGGTTGATGTTAGGAAGTTGTTTCATCAACAGCCTTTAATAGTCCACTGCTTGACATAGACCTCTCATTAAAAAGGAGATTTTGGCTTCTATAGGTACTACGATGGCCAGACGGGTTGGTGTAGAGTTTGTTTCAATTTTTTCTTCTAGTTGCAGTGCTGTTGTCTTACGTAGTTTGCTCACTTAGTCGGCTCTTACGACACCCACGGTATGAATAGGGACGAAGACACTGCGTAGGTATTATTAATCAGTCACCACACGGACAACATAAGTTAAACTGTAATAAAACTTTTGAAAATGATGAAAAAAGAACACTTTCAGGAAATTAGTAGAGCCATACGTCTTTATTCTTCACCCGGCCACCCAGTGATACCACGGCTTCCCGGAAAACTGGTGTTAACCAATTCTATCTTTGTGTATTACAGCACATACAAAAATATATATCAAAAGGAGATTAATGACCTGACCTCACGAATTAATATTTATTTTAAAATTTAGTACCTACGATTAATCAATACAAGTAGGAAGGTAGCTGAAAGAAGTAGGAGAAGAGAGGAGTAGAAGTAGGAGAAAGAGTGAAACAGTATACAATTTTTGTCTATGGTAAATAAAGTTAATAAATAAATAGGTAGAGACCGAATCCTTACATAGAAACTTAGAATAATATTTATATACCTAGGTACCTACTTAAGGTATTAAGTTAAAACCTACCTAAAACTGGAATGTACCTACCTTAGTAGGTTATACCTATTTATACTTAGTAACTGTAAAATAATTAATAAAAGAAACCTTAAGATGTCTAATAACTTCTCTAATTCAGTTTCCTTTACAACTATTTGTAAAAAGTTTCCTAACAATACCAATGTAAATACTTTTTACAGTCTTAAGTAAGTAAATAAACTTTTTATTATCTAACAAAAACACGTATAACCACAAACAGATTTGGAGCTAAACTTTATCAGCTAAATCAATAACCAAATTGGCCTGGAGCGCAAAAATGACAATGGTGAAAACAGTCGCCCGCAGCGAATCCTGCAAAACTCTCATTAACCCGACTCTAATTAAAACATAATTAAATACGCGCGAGAAAAAGAGAGAACGACATTTAACTGATACTAATAAGATCGTCAAACAATTAGGACCGGCCAGCGCGAGGGAGCGAGACGGAGGATGTCACGCTCCCTCTCGGGCGCGGCGCTCTCTATTTAACTTTTAATTTATACTCATTCCTTTATATCTTTTATTGCTTCGCCCATCGCGGCTCCTAATGCGCCCGAGGTGCTCCTCACTCTAATTAAATTCATGCAAGGCTGAGTGCGGCGGCGGGCGGGTGAGCGTGGGGCGGGCCCCGCCCGGCGCTGCGGGGCCAATGGGCGCGCCGGGCCGCCGGAGCCCGCCGGAGCCCGCCCGCCGCTCGCAGTACCAGATCCCTGATAGAGCTGTCATGTCGCGTCCGAGCGCTCGTTACGCTGTCTTGACATATTTTATTATTATTTATGTCAATTACGTTATTACTTTTTTGTTTAATGGAATAAGGAATTGGTTGTGAAATTGATTGCCTTTCGGTCGCTTATGATTCATCACTGTCAAAAATATAATCTGAAACGTGTTAATTTTGTATGATTGATAGTTTGTGAGTCATTAGAGCGGTTGGGCAGACGGAGGCGTCGTAATCTAGTTTTACGCAACTCCATTGTAACCGCTCTTGGCGCTCTCCGAACTAAATACCTATTACTGCTTGATTGCGCACCCATCACACAATCACCTGTCAAATTAAAAGAATGGGTGAAATTTAAAATGTATCCCCGTTATTAACTTTAATCGATTTCTGTCTACGCTTATTACAATACTTTTATAGCCATATACCTATAACCATAAGATCATAGACCTTCACTTCTTCTTCTTCATCGTTATTTTCCAAAATAATTTACTGTTCTGTTAGTACTAAGGTAATTTCATATGAATAAGTAGGTACCTATAAATCTGTAAACCCTATCCATGTTCAGGCTTTGGTTGTAAATCCGGTATTGCCTAAAAGGACAATCGCAAACCATGAACCTTCCATAACATAACTCCTTACCGATACTCAGTACATGTCAATGTACAGTCGCGCGCCATGCGGCTGAAAAAGATTATGACAACCCCACAGAGCCGTGCTAACCTACGACAACCTTATAAATCCCATGTTTGAACACCTACCATACCATAATAAGCGTAAGCGTCACATAAATAAAGTTTATTTCACCTCACCATCAACAGTCGCCTACGTTACCGGTAATTCAATGTATGCCGTCCCTTAATTTATAACCTGGTATTCAATACTGATCTGTAACTTTACGGCATAAGGTTTGAAAGCGTTTAGCAGTGGGGCGATGTACTGTCGGAGGAATAAATCTATGATATGAAGGGGGCGGGAATTAATTTGTGTGTGGTGGGGATCGGGGAGAGGGGTGTTCGCTCCGCCCTCGAGGCGCGCCATCTCGCGTCGGGCGCGGCGTGGCACGCAGTACTCAGTACGGACAGGACGGGACACGCGCGCGGCACTCGCGCTCGGAGTGACATCGATTTCGCTAGTGTTTGTGTTGAACTCGAGTGACTATTGTGCGATGACAGTAGATAATGGTATGGTGTCTGCGTGGTGAGGGGTGTCGGCAAGATATCTGGTGCGAGGGGAGGCGGCGGCGGCGGCAGCATGGTGCTCGAGGGTGGGCTGCCGGCGCCGCTGCAACTGTACGCGGCGGCGGCGGCGCAGCTCGCGCCCCGCCCGCCCTGGCCGCCCTTCCTGCCCTTCTTCGGAGTACCTCCGCCGTTCCTTACCAGGCCGAGGCTCCCACATCCGATGCCCACTAGGGCTCCCCATGGACCCCCGAGCGAAGACTCTAATGAAGACGGCGCTAGCAGCAAAGGTAGGATGTCTTTTTTGTATAAATTTCCAATAATAAGATGTCTACATTATACCGGATATTTTAAAATGCGTTATTTTGTATTATGAAAATACAGGTAAAATTAGAAAACCAACTTTTTGTTTTGAACATAAAAACTACCTAAACCTAAAAAGTATTTACTGCAAATTAATATATTTGAAATATTAATTCTTTCAATACCTGTACTCAGGTAGTTGAATCTTGAAAACGGCTTTAGCCGTTAGATTGTGATTTTGTGTTGATCTGCCAAACAAAATTGCCCAACGAAGTTTGGCGCCTAGGACAATTTTTATTTAAAAAAGTAGGTGTATTTATAAGCTCTTATTGACATGCGCATGTTGTAAATGAAATATAATAAATTAAATTCAATAAGAATTACAGTAGTACCTATCCTGTTCTCTTCTCGATTATTACCTATATGTTCTGTACAATGTTACTTCAAGATAACCTCAACTATCGTAAGAAGAGCTCACATTTTACGTCCATTAATCTGTTGTCATGGGTACAGGCAAATAAAATTATTTAACCACTCCGATGATGAATCAAATTAACTTGCAGATAGGTGTGATTTATAATATATATATATGTAGCTGGTAATAAATAAATCAATAAATTAACTAATTATAATTATTATCTTGACAACCAACAAGACGTTTCTTAATATTTTAATGGACATAAATTAAAATAGATTGAATGTGAACTTCGAACTTTGTCTTTTACATATCTACCTAATAATAGGACCTAGATTAATTAATTACTAATTTTTTTTATGAAGATAACAGATTATAATAGTTCTGTAGTATTTAATTGAAAAAAATATTTACTAAAGACTTCCCTAAATTCTGTTCTCTTTTCAAAATATCTGGCATTAAAAAAAAAGAGAAAATGGCTTCTTTATCTCATGGGGACAGTACCTAATTTTTTCTATTTCAAGGGTATACTATGTAACTTTATATCTTTTTCTGTAAATTTAATATCACATATAACCAAACAAACAAACCATACATTCATTTTTTAATATTAGGTTAGCGATTAAAACCTTGTCTAAGTAACTATCTACCCTAAGTCTTATTCTCTACACTAGTATTTCTTTTCTAAAGAATAAGTTTTAGCCAAACATTGCCGTTTGTTATATCTATTACCTACTTATAAACTTTATTAGGGAGAAAACTGATAACAGACAGTTATTTAATTTAGACGTGAATGTCCGCATCTGATTTAGTCAATTTAATATCGTGAAAGCTTCCATTTTAGTAATAAACGTGACAAAACTATCTGCTACCCACTAATAACAATATTAGCGCCGCAGATAACCTTTATATTTAAAACGAAAGTTTTGTCTACGTTTCGTTGTTTTTTGTTTATAATTACAATAACATACATAAAAAAATGGGATTAAATTGTTATCTAAGTAGGTATATGTCGCAAGCAATTAGTAGTGGCTTTTTTACAAATTGCGTTGTCAATTTGAAACGCTCATAGTTATGAAATATATCAAAGACAAATTAACAACTCACTCAAATGTATAATTTCGATATTGATTGTAATTGTAGGATGCTCAACATGAGCCACAGGATGTAGAATTCAGAGAAACAGTTACCTACAAATGTTTTAAGCAGCTCCGTGGCCCCGTCCTTTGTTTTTTAAACAAAATGAGAGAGAGAGAAACACAGTCTGAGATGGATACAGGCAAAGTCGTGGTCCTGGTAGTTGAAGAGCCATATATAGTTCCCATTTGATGTTGGCTGGGGGTCAATCAGGTTAATCTGATATTAAATTCTCGAGATATACCAATTATTTTAGTTGCAATACATTTCTTTGGTGTGACACGTTTAAATTCGAACCGGTATCATTCCTACATGTATGCCTATAGCGAAGATTCAAGATGCTTATGTGAATTTGATATGTAATAAATTTAATGTTTTTGAAAACGTTTTACACGTTTTACATTAATATTTTTATGCTTAGTAAATAAATAGAGTGATAAATAGTTATCATTATAAATAACACACGTATTTACCTGTTATTATGCGTTGCTGGTAGATATTTATCTTAGAAAAAACTGACAGCACAGCAAATTAATTGTGCATGGGTTTTTTACATCGCATTTGATTTATTGTCGTTGATTGTTCTTAATTAAAATGTTTATTTATTAATTTGTATGTCATGTAAGCTGTCACTGATTATTAGTTTTTGCCATATTGCTTGCCATCAATTAATGATATTTGTCATGTCATGTTTCAAGGCGAAGAAAGTGCACAATTGACAATAGTAACATGGGATAAATATTTAAATAACATTTGAACTGCTACTACACTGCAATGAATATATCAAATAGATATTTATTTTGAACAAGTTATTAAGAAGAAAATTAGGTAATATATTATAAATAATAAATAAATAAATTACGCTTGAAAGCTATTAGTTGATCCATAATATTTTAGCAATCGGAGACGAGCTTGTTCATCTAGTGGTTCGTGGCCCTGACTGCTAAGCCAAAGGTCGTGGGTTCGATCCCCACCCAGGGCAAATTTTGTACGATGAGCACGGTCATTTGTTCTGTCTGGGTATATGTAGTAGGTATTTAAAAATATATAAGTACCATAGTACAGGCTCTGCCTAGTTTGGGATTAGACTGCCGTGTGTGAGACGTGTGAAGTTAAAAAAAAACCTAACTAATCAATAGAAGTAAGTAAACCGAGTTCTATATGCTATTCGAGTGATTGATGATTTTTTTACGACATTGGGTGGGTATATATTTAATTTGAACTGGGTATATATTTAATGTAGTTAATTTTAACTAAGTTTTTTACTAAATAAGGACCTTTCAAACCTACATATGCGAAATTAATAAAACCTTTTATTGTTGCGGCTCTTCAAGAAATAACAGATAACTAGTTATTGTAACTGTAAGTTAATTTATCTGAAACTGATTTATAACTGCAAAATGCCTTATTCTATAACCCTATTATTATGTTTGCTTTGAACCTCGAGAAACAATAGGAAAGTTTTTTCATAATTTACTGTTGATTGATTTCTTAGTACTAAAGCGACGACGCTACCTTACATTTTTTTATGATCATTTTTATTCATTAAGTTGTAGATGCATAACAGTCATTTTTCCCTTAATTTGTAAGAGATAGAAACCTATATTTGGAAGAAACCTATTATGTTAAAGTCTACGTAACATTTAAACTAATCTTGTTTTCAAAGTAATATCAATATTAACGTTTAAAACAGTTCTAATAACGTTCAATAACATTTATTTACAAGAAATTACTTTAAACGATATTTTAATTATTATTTTAAATTAAAAATGATATTAATTATTATTTATATTAAATTTAATGTGTGTTTATTCGTTTAAAACGCATAGTGAATGCTGACTTCTACTGTAATTATTGTCTGTATTTTATTTATCGTTATATATTTTTTGTTGTTATTTATTTATAATACTAAAAATTTCGTATGAAGAAGGCATACGGGCATAAATTAAATTATATTGTTTTCTTAATTTGTATTTTTATTTCACAGTCTAATTTAAATTTAATCTTTTTACATTTTTTTAATCTATACTAATATTATAAAGCTGAAGAGTTTGTTTGTTTGTTTGTTTGTTTGTTTGTTTGTTTGTTTGAACGCGCTAATCTCAGGAACTACTGGTCCGATTTTAAAAATTCTTTCAGTGTTAGATAGCCCATTTATCGAGGAAGGCTATAGGCTATATATCATCACGCTAAGACCAAAAGGAGCGGAGCACCAATGAAGAATGTTTCAAAAACGGAGAAAATTTATTACTATTGAGAGACGTAGACGAAGTTGCGCGGGTCAGCTAGTTAAAAATAACAGTAACAGTTTAATTGAATGTCTCAACAGTTTTTTTTTCTATAGTTTTGTATAAGTGATGATTACTGATGATGAGTGATTATTAGACGTGTTAAGTTTTGTTCGTGTAGCGTGCTTGGTGCCTATTAAATAAAAAAGAGAACTGGAAGATCTGTGTGCGGTAGGTACTATACGTATACCTAATATCCATTGCTTACATTGCACTAGGCCAGTAAGAAGAAAAAAGATAAGAAAAACATTTACTCGTAAGTATTTAGAAAACGCACAGATTTTTTTTTTTTTTTTTTATAAAAAAACTACATCTAAGACTACGACTAAGTATTAGATGTAGTTTTTTAAATATAAATTATTAAAAACTACCTAAACAAATAGATTTTTGTAATTATTTTATAATCATCAACAGCCTTTAGTAGTCCACTGCTGGACATAAGCCTCTCTTTATAAAGGAGGTTTTGGCCTACTATACCACACTGGCCACACGGGTTGGTATATGGTTTGTTTCAATTTTTCCTTTCCTTTTGCAGTGCTGTTAACCTCCGTAGTTTACTCCCTTGGTAAGCTCTTACGACACCCACGGGATGAATAGGGATGGCGACACTCCGTATTCTTAATCCGTCACCACACGAATAGTGTCTGATGTGTCAAGTAACTTATTAAACCTATGCCCGCCACTGTTCTTTTTGAAATTATGAATGTTCTGCCTCAGAAATGTATTAACAAATATGTTTACGAGCATAAAACGGTGAAAATACTTATTAACTGAAATCTTTCTCTGAAGGAACTCGAGCGTTTAACTTGGTAATGCGCAATTCCAGTGCTAAGCGCATTTGTAATATAATTAGTTTCAACTTCATGCTTTGATCCAAAGCGGAGTTCCGCACAATATAATTAATAAGTTTAAAAATAGTAGCTACAACCTCTTGAATGCGTCTAGTATGAAAATCTTCATTTACCTATGATATAACTAATCCTTCATACCTGTTTATGGTTGTTCTGTACAATTTTAAAACCTAGTAAGAGGCAAATCTCAGAAAACGTACACAACAATCTGAAGCTCCTTAATTAACCCTTGACTTTTTGGAAAAAAAAACAACTTTGAAAACAAATACCTTATCTACTATACGAGTATTAACGGTAAATATTTGCGTTCTTCAAACCACTCTTCTTTCTTTCTTTAATAGATTTATTAACGTGATTTTTTTAAATACAATAATATCTTATTACATTTTTACAGTTTGCCGCGTTCATAACTACCTCCTTAAATCAAAAAAGGATTAGTTTTTGTATAATACGTATGTATTTACAAAAAAAGCAAGTATTAGGTATATCTGTCATTTTAAAAAAGGTTGAATAAGTAATTAGAGATGTGATTCGTAAAGAAAACGTTAACATTTTTCGTAATCTCCGTAGACCAAAATCCGTATTGGATGAAAACTTACTTTTTTATGTTTTAACAGCGACATAAATGCTAGGTATCTGTTTAAGACATGGCCCATGACTACACACAGTAAGGTCGAATAAACTGCAATACATGCATAGGTACCTAGATCTAAGAAAAACCGTTATTCTAAAATAACTTATTAAATAAACTTTGCATGTATTTTACAGTGATGAATAAACATTAATAAATACATGTCAAATCATACAATTCTTGAATAATAGCTGGGCTTTGCGTTTTATTATTAAGTAATAAGTTTTAAATTCACTCTTCAATATTACGATGTTCACACAATTAGCTTCGTGATGGCAACATTGGACACGATTCTATACAAAAAGCTATCGATATCGATAAATAACGCCGCCAACGATTCAAACGTGAACTGTCAATATCGATTTAAAAGTAATACCTTCCGAGTCTTTGGTTACACAAAAATCCAATCAAGACAAGGCCGGTATCTCATTTGTAAACCAAAAATATAATACCTAGATTAAATATTGTAGATTCAAAAGTTCGTAGTATGACCTTAAGAGATCAGTAGGGACGAACAAATAATGGTATTAATAACGACGTAGACGCGTCGCGAGATACACTTATCCTTCTAGGCATAACTTATTGCTTTTGTAATATTAAGGTTAAGGAAAAATTCTCGGGGCTCGTTTGAATAAATTTTATATTAATAAAAAATAAACGTCAGGTAAGGTGCTAAGAGGCTAACGAGCGTAATCCAAATGTAAGTTATTAGTTGGTCGCCGCGGTCTCCTGCTGAGCGCGAGCCGAGTCGATACCAAGATGTTTATCGATTCTTTTGTCGGTACTAGCGCTGAGGTGTTACCCTCGAAATTAGGATGTTAAATGTTTTGTACATGACGCATAGGCCGAACGCTTTGTATACCATTGGTTTTTTTTTTGTAATAGATAATAGAAATATCAATAGGTTTTTTGTGATGTAAATTATACATGATCATGTGTGAAATGGTTGGGATGTACCCATTCGATGTTTCGGTGGAAACGAGTACTTTTGAATTGATATGTAATGAGTCGGTGTGCTGTTATTATTTTCGCTTGTTATGTTAATTGGCCAGCCTGCGGTCTCTGGCCACAAAGCAGACGGGTTATATTAATACGCGTATAAAGCTAATAATTACTGTAATCTTGGACAATAACATGATTGAAAGGGTTGTCCAACGCTAGTACGTATTTTATTAATAGGTAGATTGACTAAGCGCTATTTATGTTGTTAATTACACGTCTCTATTGGATTTATTATCATTGCTATCATTGCTAATTATATATTTAGTTTTAAGTAATAATTTAATGTTTTATGATGAGAAAGAGAATCGGCGAAAAAAAAAACAACTGGATCTGGTCCTGTCTAGCCCACTGCTCGAAATTTAAATGTAGCACCACATTAATTACATTTTACATTTTAAGGTATGTGTAACCAAAGACATTCCATAATGTACATTTAAAATTGGTAGGCTTAAGACAATTTTGGACCCTGTCAAGCACAGCACTATCAGGAGGACGGAGGAGCATCTTAGTTATGCATGCTAGTTTTAAAAGTTTAATCTTGATACAATATTATCTGCTCTTCTATATAATTATATTTTTATTATATTAACAACATGGATATTTTAGTCGAAATCCTTTTATTAAAGACTAGCTGACCCGGCAAACGTTGTTTTGCCATATATATTATATATATATATAAAAAAAAATAGGGGTATGAAAAATAGATGTTGGCCGATTCTCAGACCTACCCGATATGCAAACAAAATTTCACGAAAATCACACCGTGACACGAGAATTTTATAGATTAGATATATTTATTTAATAATTTATTATCTCTGTAACAATATTTGACCAGCACAAACAACAAGTATTTCAAGTCAAATATAATAATACAAAAAATTAAAAAGGGTTTTCAATATTTTCTTGTTAAATGTAAATTGGCTATACCTACCTAATGCAACGGCTCGTAAAACATTTTGACATAAATATGATAATATTAATTGTTAAAATTATTATCGATACGACGCCTACTACTTTGAATCCGAGGACATCACTATGACGTTTTGACACAAAATTGACACTTTATGAATGTCACTCAGTGACACGCATTGAATAATTTAATGTCATCACTGAGGCATCAGTACAACAGAAATGCATTTGTATGACCTTGTTCTTTATCAGTTTTATGTATAGATAGAAAGAAGAGATTAAACACTTGGAGATTTATTTTGCACCTGTTATAACTACTGCTCTATACGGTATTCACTATGTTATGAAAAGTGTTGTAGATTTTTTTTTATTATGAATGACATAGTAATTAATTTACCTATTTAATACATGTTTTTGGGATCGGAGCGTGCGATAAAAAAAAGGGATCTATAAAAAGATCTTCTTCGGAGTGAATTGGCAGAACGGTCACAACACTAGTATCCGACTGTGTATTTATATATTTTATTAAATTTATGTAGGTTTCTGTATGTATGTGTGTTTAAATACTTCGTATGTCTCTGGACTTCAATTATGTTAAATTTAATTTTATTTTGCACCTACCGCATTATATTTCTACATCACCTGAAGGTAGACTGGGAGAGAATGCCTAATGGCATTAAGTCCGCCTTTGTACATCATGTGCATTAAGTTTTGAATAAATAAATTACTAGTAAAGTAATACAAGGTGCTTTATTCTTTTCTGTTTTTCTTTTATGAAGGTACAGAGTCCTTGTTAGTCATAAAACAGTACAAACCTTTAACGGCATGTTATGAATGGTGCATGAATTATGTTACAGATATATAAATAAACATTCATTTTATTTAAATAATGACTAAATTTACGATAGACAGACATATAAACTACATATATATTAGACATATACAAACTGTAATAAAAATATGATACAGATATCACCTGTGCTTGAAAGTAACAGGTGCAACAAATGTGTTCAAGCTAATAAAATTAACCAACAGCTAACTGCTCCCTACAAATCCGATGAGCTCAAGTGGAGTTGTGAAAGTATATTTGTACGTAACATGATCACACGATCATCATCCATTGCAGAGGACTCCGAAAACCTGGAGGACATCCTTATTTAGATTATAATGAAATATAAATAAATTATAGAAAGCTCTTAAGGAATATCATTCATAAATCTAAGGAAAGTATTTAAGAATAAGCTTGAAAGCTAACTTCAACATACAATTTCATCAACACTCAAACAACAGATTTTAGTTCATAAAAATAGTGCCATTAACAATAAAAAGAACGATCAGAAGAATTCGAGCAAATTCTCTTGACATTTCCTCTGGATAAAGTAAGTGTGCCAGATACAAAACACACTCAAGGCTGCAAAGGAATAACCAGCAAACTTAAACCCGACACGCAGCGGATAGTCTATGACTGCACTGCAAGGAACAGCTGAGACACATCATGGAGATGGCGAATCAAACGATCTTCAGCAAAGTTAACCCAAATCACAGAGAAGGTTAAGAGAGGAATATTTTTTCTAAATTTAAATGGGCGCAACCTTAGTACAAAAATAACATAGAAATATAAGCATACAGTGAACAAGAGCCCTAATCTTGCAATATTGCCTATATTACGAGATTGATTATTACTCCCTCTATCTCTTTTTAGTCGAGCTCTGTGGTTGTCTGGGGAAATTTCTAATCTCTCGCCTGTCCTACGATCAAGACCATGCCTACTTAACGATAGTCAATCGCAGCTTAGCTAAACAGAGATAGAGGGAACTATCGGGCATCCACCTCTCTCGTTGCCTGTATCGCTTCCACTTACAGGTATCTGTACTCGCGTGTTCTCTCTATGCTTACCTCTCTATTAAAAAAATAATGATAAAATTCGGTTCACAAAATATATATTGCATAGAATACATACACTGAAAAAAAAAGGAAAATTCAGTATCTCCTCCTTTTTGTAGAGGGTTAAATGAATGATCTTCACTTTGATTGGTAAGGATAATTAAAAATATCGGTGAGACATTCGACACCATGGAATTAAATATACAGACTACCAGTTAACCTTCAGTTTAAATAACAACTCACTGTTATAAAGATGAGGCACTCTTTAATGTTTTTTTTTTAAATGAATAATATCAAGAAAAATTACTTTACAATCACTCTTATATTAAATAAATAATACCAATAAGAATCAGAGCAACCTCTTTTAGAACAAAAAAATCATAGCATAATACCGCGATTTCTAATTCACTCGGACATTTTTTTTCTAAAAGTTACGGAAACGCGCCTTTTTTGATAAATAAATGAAAACAATTACTGATTGTCTATGCTTCTGCTTTTATTTTGTTTCGAAGTAAAACTAATCGATTCGATCTTTAAGCAGTGTAAAGCATGTTATTGCGTTAAAGTTGATTGATTTTTATCATTAGGTGTATCTATGCGCATAAACTATACAATTGCTTTGCCATATGAAATTTTAGTAAAGACTAGACACTTTTTACTTCGCACAGTCTTGTAACTCTCGCTAGTTGCAGGGGTCCATGTGCGGCGATAGTCAATTTCTATAAGGGCCTCAATTCTGCTATTCTAATATTGTATCAATAGACTGTCGATGGAATGTCGTCGACTCGAAATACTTTACTAACTATTTAAGATCAATGGCCTAAAGTTGACTTTTAACTGACCTGCCAGTCATACAAATGTCGTCGATGTCTTTGAAATAGTTTGGTAAACAGTATATTTTAAAGTAACAAAATGATTTATTTAATTTTTCCGGTATGGCAATGTTGTTGATATCACCATCGATGACCTTTATTACTATATCGACAGTCTATTGACACTGTAAATTTATTTTAGTAGAATACTGATATTTTGACCGATTCCAATGGCATCTCAATAGCGTGTCAGTGGCTTGCCGTTAACATGAAATAGCAGAATTGAGGCCCAAGTGACACGTCTACACGTGTATCTTCACCTTTATCAGACAAAGAAAACAGATAACCTCTTTAAAAGTAAATATTTCTAAAAAAAACCCGTTATTGGTTGTATAAACTACTTACCAAATGTTTAAGACATATTTCCACAAATAATTGCTAGAGACCTTTTGATATTGGTACTTTGTATTGAATGGGGAGTTACTAACCAAATTATGGAAATTAAAATTGTCCTTACTAGGTTTTTAAACGGGACAGCTGACCTGCGCTTCTTTGTTTGAGGTAAATATTTTTTATGAGTTAAGTCCAATTAGTACATTAATACCAGAGTTTTGCCATATAAGTACGTAGGTTCCATATTAGTGAAGAAATAATTATATCAAATATCCATAATCATCAACCTACATATTTTTAGGTACATACTATCTGACTGTCTTTTTTTATGATAGAGGGGGCTGACGAGCCGACGGGTCACCTGATAAAAAGTGACCATCGCCGCTCATGAATGTCTGCAACTCAAGAGTCACACACACGTTGCCGGCCTTTTCAAAAGGGATGCATTTCCCAGTTTTCCCAACAATTTTAATTAATGCTCTGCTCACATTGGTCTTAACGTGATGTTATATAATCTTAAGCCTTCCTGTAATGGGCTACTTAAGACTAAAAGAATTTTTCTATTCGAACCAGCAGGTTGTTCCTGAGATTAGCGCGTTCAACCAAAGAAACAAACTAACTCTTCTACTATATAATATTAGATAGATTTCTTGTACGTGTTAGAATTACTAGTCTCTAATCTCCATATCTATAATATTCTGCAGTCAGTATTATACTCCTTAGGGGAGGCCTTCGTTCAGCAGTGGACGGCAGGAGGCTGACTGGTGCTTGTGACTCCTGAGTTGCAGGCGTTCATGGGCGGTGGTAGTCACTTTCCATCAAGTGACCTGTCTGCTCGTTTGCAATAGGCACTAAATTTAAAAAAGTTTATAAAAAAAATTGTTTAAAATCCACTATATTATAAACCTTTTTCTAAACTGTAGGGGTTAGTAATTTATGCGTTGCTCCATTGCAGGCGAGTTCCCCTTTTCATTTTATTGATGTGCTTTTGACTAGCAGTGATTTCTGTTTATTAGGCCATTTAGCTTTTATTGTAGATTGTTTGTTTTTCTTTTATTATAGTTGTTTGTGTTGTAGTTTTATTGGTTAATTATATTTACCAAAATTAGGATGTTTGTTGGTGTTAGTTTGTCATAAATTAAAAAATGATATAATTGAAATGTTCAAAACTTTACAGATATTATACAATATTCTTTATATATATAGGGTATACAATCACGGCTATATTACGAAAGAGGTAAGCAGAGGCGTTTTACATGTCCACACGTGTCATTCTAATCCCACTTCAAGCCTGTCACCATCAACTGAATCAGATGGGATTAGATGGGATTAGATGGGACAACTAAGAGTTCAATAGGAAAGGAAAAGTTGGTAAGATTGGTAGGCAGGGATATTGTAAAGTAAATAAATGAATAAGAAATTTAAATACCTTGAATAGGTCCTGGCTAAAAGTCCAAACTCTCAAACCGACTGGTTTGATGTTTGGACTGGTTCTATAATCTCTTCCCTATAGATCGAGTGACTAATTAAATCTAAATTATTCTAGATCTTATTATACAGCTTATTGGGACACTAAAATGTTGAAAAAATTTTGTTCAATATTATGAAACATTTACGAAAAAATATATTCAAAAACTAAACAATCACATACAACGATTTGATGCATCATTAATACCAAAATAATGCGGCGGTACACTGCGGCGATACGCATTAATATGTTAGAGACTTATTACAGCCATAAACAACTACTTAAATACTGTTCCGACGACGGCACATAACGTTAAAATTAAACCTAAGTACAAGAGGAAACACGTCATCGCTTCTTACTTACGCATATAAAAACAGTCTCATTACACAAAACAAGTGACAAAAGGCTAAAAATGTTGATAATAAAGCCTATTAGTCAAGTCGTCGGGCAGTAGCAAGGTGTGCGAAATGTAAGTGAACCAGGAGGGGGCCAATTTCAAGGGTCATTTCCTCACCCAACGAGGGAGGGACTTTCGTGTAAAAATAAAACCAAAGATACCGTGTTCCAGACCTCTTACATAGCACAGCTGTTGTTTAAATTGATATTATAATAAAGCGCCTAGTGCACTTGAGGATTTTTTATGTCGTTTATATAATGATAAATTAGTGTGTCAAATTCATAGTTTTTACAAACTGTTTTAACATTTCCGCGCTTGGACAGGAGACATCGATATATACGAGTATGATCACAAGTACTCAATGTTTTATAGCCGTTCCTGTAATAAGCACATGTGACAAAGCGCCATTAAAATTTGATTACACCCAAAAATAGTCTAGCGTCATCGCATCTTGCGGCGCGAGCGACGCGTGTCGAATCGTTCGTCGCGTGCCCCAAAACACGCATTTGTCAAATTCGATTCGCTTTTTTTAGTATTTACTTTTTCATAGAGCAACATTTTCACCCCTTCTAGAAATTGGTCACGGGAGAGATGTGTGATTTTCTGCCAATATGTGCTGTTACTTAGCGGTTTATTGGTTATTTCGGTTCCAAGTGGCCCCGTGGGTCAGTTCAACAGTTTGATGCGTCTGCACTCAAGTATTGATGAAGGCGCTTATATAATGATTTGACTGCTCACTTAATAAATTTGTCACCTTTATCACACTTATATTTTTATTATACAACAGCCGGTTTGTGTCGCTATAATCTCAAGTACTGTAATTAACTGTCATAAAGATGGATATAAAGTTTAAACGTAAGTTGTGCTCGCGTCGATATACTACTAATAGGTACCTACCTATATTTAAATCGACAGGATCCTTGACAGAAAGACAAAAGAAGAACTGGATAATTAATAGGCAGGTAATCATATAAACTGCTATCTTTATAGAACAGTAGCTGGAGCTAATACAGAAATTAAACTTGCTTGCAGTGCACAGAGGCTTAATACTTTTAAGTTAAACTTTAAATGAAATTGGCTTTTAAATCAAATTTGTGTGTACTGTTACCGTTTGTTCCACTTCGTGGTTAGTCCGGTTTCTGCCACGACACCTGACTTTATGTTAGATTTAGGTAGGTATGTCTTTGTTACACCGTCATAGTTTTTCTACATCATATGTACATCATTTCTACATCATATGTATTTATGAATGTGGGTAAAGGTTATCGTTACGGTAACAGTGTTAACGTACAACGTTCTAAAGTTACAAACCTGGGCGACAATTTTTTTTTTGCTAGAGTAGGAAAAGTAGTAAGAGTAGAGTAGTGGTATCACGAAAAGAGAACTTATGGGTTTTCCTCCATAATAGGAAATAAGTGCGTACACACTACACTAATTTAGTGTTTATAAATACTCAATCATCGAAAAAAATATATAATTAAATATACAGTTTTGACATTTATTGACGTTGAACGTTGAACTAGACGGGCTTTTTAAATAATATTTATGTAATTATCATTTCTTTACTTATGTATAAATCCTATACCTAAACAATATAAATACCAATAATAACTTTTGCACCTGTGCTTGATGCAGGAAAATCTAAAAATGTAATCTTTTAAACGTTAAGTGCATTTTAACATGTACGAGTATTTAAAACATTTTCAACAGTGTCCCTGTCACACAAAATCTTTTTCGCGCAGGCGCATTGTTTTATAATGTTGTAACGAATTGATTTGTGACGAATAAAATGGCTACATTTTTTTTGCGTGAGATCATTAAAAAAATGTCACCCACGGTTTTTTTTACAAAGACAAAAAAAAAACAAACGCAACATTTTACGGTTCAGATGTTATAAAAACATAATTAAGATCTCTTTTGTTATTTGCTTATCAATTTGTTTTCGCATTAGACGAAATGTTTAGTGGAAAGGGTTTTTTGTGCTTACTAAAAAGTTCCCATGTCTTTTTTATTCTTATTTGATTTGTGTTTTTTATTGACGTAAGTATATTGTTTGGATTTGAATTCAGAATAATTGTGACTTTTTATTTTACACTTATAGCCTATAGACGCGTGTTTACTGAGTGTGTCATGATGGTGTTTGGCGTCTATTTGACCCCATGCAAGTGTTTAGAGAGATGGCGAATAATCTTAAGTAGGTACTTGTAGAGAGAATATACCTACCTACATGTAAAAATGTTTGTCTTGGGAGAGCCATACTTCTACAGCAAATTTCCTCTCTTCCTAATTCTTTGGGAGAGGGACTCAAAAGGCGGCAATGCACTTGTGACACTTGAGTTGCAGGTGTCCATGGGCAGAGTTAGTCACTTACCATCAGGTGACCCGTGTGCTCGTTTGCCACCTATTAGGTAAAAATATTACTGCATAGAAAAATTCAAAAACTACATGCTCGGCATAAAACAGGGCATGCAACTCACTGCCACTTTTTTAAACATACACACATATTGTTTTCGCATCATCAGCATGATTTAGAGGAACTTGTAAGAAAATAGTGTCTTTGTATCCTAAGTTAGGCCAGAAATAGCTTATCAAATGATTGGTTTTTATTATGATACCAACTTAATGTTCTACAAGTAATTTAGATACCGTGATTAATTATGATTTTTCAACTTTTATGACTAGTTATTTTTATCTTATTTTGTAATAAAAATACACTGAACAATTAGGCGACTTGTTTATCTATTTAGTAATTATTGTTTAGATATTTAACTTTAAATATTAATAGTTGACGTGACGCCTACAGTATCACCATTGTTAAAGAGATATGGAAGGTTCAGGATTAGGATTTTGAGCTCACCTATCTTCAAATTATAACCAACGAACAAAATCTTTGGTGAGTCTGGTTTTGAGAATCTGCTCGCAAGAGCAGTGAATGATTAGCATATTGTTCAAATCCAAATAAACAATTTGTTTCTATTATAATTAAAATTTAAAAAGTTTTGATAACATTGTTTTTTTTTTACATATTGTGTTGTAAACGCTAAGCTATATCCACATAGAAATGTTGATGTCGTCGTCAATTGCTGAGCCTCAGTATCACCCTCAACAGGGTATCTTTCTCCGGCGTGCTTTGCTACTTCTCGTTCACAGAATTTTTATTTATTTAGTTAAAGCTGTTTATTATATAGAACTCATATTCCTCCCAACTAGGTTTCAGTCCACTATGAAATGGCTGAACTTCGATTACTTTACGTGGAGCGACTGCCACCAGACCTTCACAACCCAAGTACGTACCAGATGATATCGAAGTTCTGTAGATAAACTGTTGTCGGACTTCTTAGGGCTCCACTGGTAACGATTGTCACAGATGTTGGTAGTGCAACCTGGACACGGCACGGAGGGGTCTCAATGTCGAATGTCTCAACGAGGAATGATCGCCCATAGACTGACCTGGTTGCGATTGCTTAACTTTGCAATGTGCTAACCACGAGCCCCTCTTAATATATAGTAAGCCAAATATAGGGAACACTCTTCTTTAATTTTGTCCTACCTATTTATGCTACCCTTCTATGATTGCACAGCATAAAATCCCTTACGTTTCCCTCAGATAACTATCATTCTAACTTCTAATCATTCCGACCTCGAAACGAGTAATACCCACATTAAATTCGCAAATAAGCCCTCAAAATCTCATGTCATACAAAAATTAATCCATTTTATCAAAGAACATATCAGTTAATCCTATTGCGTATAACATATTGCTAACCCTGAGAACTCACGGGGGTGTGAGAGACCCCGCACCATAACTAACCCTATTAAAAAGTGGCTCCAACCCTCCACTGCATTAATGTAGCATAAAATTAACCCGCGCGTCACGCCCGATGCGTGCAATGTTTAAGTACGACATTTCTGGTTGGGGGTCTAAAGGACCGTTAGGATTTTTGGTCAGCTTTGAGTGCATGGTAAGTTAAATGCATAAAGTTTATGAAGCTTGTAATGATAAAGGAGGTAGGTAAGTATGTTTGTTTTTAAGTTTATCTTGTTTTGTTATCGGTGTTTATGTCGGTGATTTTTTTTGTTGCTTTGAAACTCCGTTAACTTAGACAGTTTTATGCTGAGTTACAGGTTTGTGACTCTGACCTGTTCGACCTACTCGGCTTGCATTACCCTATCGGTCCGTATAAATAATATCACAAAATTGCCTTCTTTTTTAATCTAACTAGCTGATCCACGCAATTCAATCAGCGTCTCTTAAAAGGAAAGTTCCCCTTTTTTGCAACATTTTTCAATGATGCCCGACTCCTATTAGTAGTAGCGTGACGTTATATAACCTTACATGATGAATGGACTATTTAAGTTTTAAATTATTTTTTCAATACGAACCAATAGTTCCTGAGATATATATAATAGATATATAACGACTTCAACCAAACAAACAAACTCTTCGGCTATAAAATATTAGGTTAGATTTATTCCCAATTTTCTTATCTAATAACCAAAACTGGTCGACGGCAATAGGCTTCCTCTGCTTGGTTAATAATAGACTAAAATTATGGTCAGTAAAATGCCGGCGTTTAACGCCTCTACTTAACCCTTCAGAGATATAGGCGTGAGTTTACCTATCACTATAATACAAACCTGCAATGCCATAATTACTATAGTCATAATGTGTTTCATGATTTAATATTGTGTCGTGAAATCGTGAGCTTTTATTTTATTTCATTCAGGGGAAATGGAACCCGCGACCTCTGAGATTGCAATCGATTGTTCTACCGTTGCATCTTGCATCACATAAGTCGTCAAACAGTTACAAGTGAATAGGCTTGCAGGTATTCAAAGAAGTAATTTCATCTCGCCATGAATAAAATTAATTAAAGTTAAATTCTATAACTCTTTTATATGTATAGAACTGAACAGAAACTAAATCTTTGGTTTTCACACTAAGAGTTTATTAATTTTGAATATTAATAAAAGCCTCTTTTGAAGCGTTTTAATGTCACAGACGGCCTATAAAGTATTCAGACGTTAGATACTATAAATTAATAATGGCAACATTTAATATTTAAAAAAAAAGCGATATGTACCTCATCAACAGCCTTTAATGGTCCACTACTGGACATAGGCCTCTCCTTAGAAAGGAGGTTTTGGCCTACTATACCACGCTGGCCAGGCCAGAATTTTCGTTCTTTTTGCAGTGATGTTGTCCTGCGTAGTTTGTTCTCTTAGGCGGATCTTATAACACCCATGGGATGAATTGGGGTGATGACATATTCCTAATCCGTCACCACACGGAATCGATATGTACCTACTTGTTATTATACTCATAATATGATATTGAATGTGATTCTTTTGTATATTAAATAAAGATCAAGAGTATTAACTATTGAGCTATAGAAATCAAATGATGCATGTATTAATGTAGGTATTGTAAAAGTACAGTCGGAAATTAAAAAACTTAAAAACTGAGATTTTTGGCTTTAAGGAACTAGAGGGTAATAAAAACTTATCACTCGTAATAAAATGAAGTAGCTACCTAGTGTGAGCATTTTTTTAGAGTTTATCCCGACTCTAATCAATAACAATCAGTGAAGCACAAAAAATACCTAATTGTTATTTATGGGATTAGATTTTAAAACACTTAATGTTGTGTCTACTTGTAGCTTTTCTTTTTACTCTTTTTCATAAGTAACTAATAAAATTACCTTTACATTTTTTTGTAATTAACAAATATTTTTGTACCAATCTAAAAAAAAACACATTCTCCAAGTAGAACTAATATAAGATGGATAAATTCTTGTTGTCCTGACTAGTTTTTATGAAACTTGCGTTCTAAAAGAAGCATTAAAAATAATATACCATGCCCTATACACAATTCGACATCTTCTACAAATTTGAATCGATTGATTTAACTTAATGAATCATTAAAACTTAGAAGCTAGAGAAAAAAATGACACCACTTATATAATAAACACACCAACTACTTCAATGATCCTTTTCGAATTAAAAACATTTGTAACAAAATAACACCCCTAAATCAAGCAATTATCGAACGTCCACAACCCTCGTCCCACAACGTCGCGTCGTGATAATAACACAAATAAATCTACGCAAGTCGCGTCGGAGATAATGCAAGTTCGGAAGCCGAAACCGGTACTCGTTACCCTCCGCATTGGAGGGTTAATGATGTTTGTAAACAATACTACACTGAATTAACTATGTCTGCGACTTGACTTTTGCTTTAGATGTACAGTCAGCAACATTTATGCTATCTATATAAAATGAACATGAAAACATATAATCTTATATATAAAATTCTCGTGTCACAATGTTCGTTCCCGTACTCCTCCGAAACGGCTTGACCGATTCTCATGAAATTTTGTGTGCACATCCCGTAGGTCTGAGAATCAGCCAACATCTATTTTTCCTACACCTAAATGGTAAGGGTGACCCATCCCTATTTTTTTTTGGTTTTGCAATACAACGTTTGCCGGGTCAGCTAGTAACATTTAAAAGTAAATTACTAAAGAAGGCTAAATACTTGAAGAATCCGTTATTGTTTTGCTAGACGCCGATAAATTATAATATATTTTTTTAGAAAATTTGAGGATTGCGCAAATTCGCTAAATATAAATTATTCGTAAACGCAGGTACATTTTTCAACCTGGAACATCGTTGTTTAACCTTAAATCAAAGACAGCCTTTGTATCTGATCTAAGGAATAAATTGTAAGCCACACATTACCATTCCACAATTATTTTCATAAAAACATGACACTAACATAGATTAATAACGAGGAATCTTCCCTTTATTTAATGAAATAAGTAATATTTGCTATTAATAACAAGTAGAATTTCGGAATCAGGACACTTAGTCATTTGACACTTAGACACTTAGGCATTCAAAAAGAAAGAAAAGATTTAGAAAGAGATAGAGAAAATACATTTATTTGAAATTTAAAAAACAACCTATCTATTGTCGTGAAGTTTTAGACATACTAGGAAATAAGTAGGTTCATACCACTACTTTAAGTATACGAGGAATAAGGCCTATTGGTTTTTGATAGCTACGAGTATCTTTAACACTCGACATACCGTATCGTCACTGGGCACGGACCGCGGCCGCCTGATCTATTGTGCCCTAGGGACACACAGCATTGTTCCATAATAACGACCATAGATTACTCAGCAATATACACATGTTTGCTATTGAATTGTTTGTTTTGGTGAATTCGACTAATATATGTATGTGCCGTCATCTAAACTTATTGGATCAAAACCTGTAATTTGTTTATTTTAAAATAGAACGACTTAATTTTAAGAAGTATAATTTATTTAAAATATCAATATTCTTTAAAATAAATTATGCTATAAGTAATGTACCTACTGCACCATATGTGGTCCCAAATGTTGTGAACAGTGGCCGAGTGTAATACAAGCTGACACTACCTTCAATATAATCAAATCAACATTAATTACAAGAACTTTGGATATGTATCTTGTGTAATATTTTCATCGTACTTACTTTTAGTCTTTCCAAAGAGTTACACCTGCGTTTGTAGTGACTGCTCCTCTCCTTAAAGACATAGCATGATGTTACATTGAAGACTATCCAATACAAAAATACCTAATTATTCAAAAGTAGCTGATAATTCATAAGATTACGCTTTTAACTTAAACCTCTTTAGCGTTATCATAATTAGTACACATTTATATAGACACAACATGTTCAAACATGCGCAATTCTCAGATGAACCAAAAGATAGCAATTTGTCATATAGGTAAGCGAAGTAAATTCGTTGCTCAGATCGAATGAGCTGACATTTGCACATTGTAATGATAACTAGGAAGATCATCTGTCAGATCAATTTCAGTAGTATTGGGAAAATTTTCGGCGGTGTTTGGTAGGGCGATCTGCGCAAGATGGCTGCCAGGTGCTAGTTGCGAGAAGCCGAGGACCGATTTAAGGCGCGTGCAATGCGAGAAGCCTATGTCCAGCAGTGGACTGTGATAGGCTGATGATCATATCATAATGGTAGGATCCTGATTTAAAAAAAAAATTTAGTTCTCCGTGATGTAACTGATTTCAACAAATGAGTATTTGATTTTTGGTGAATTCAATATTTAAACCATTTATTAGTTGTGATAATATTTATCGAGTAGTTTGTAAATAGGTAAATTAATACAAGTGGTATGTGGCAGAAAGTTTATTACATTTTACTTTTTAAAGTGAAAACATAAAAGAATTTATTTGACATTGCCCATTGACACCTAAAGTCTCAAGTGAAAGGTACATTTACTGAAGATTTAGGGATGGAGGGTACAGCCTCCGGAAACCAATCTGACTCGGTGAAAAGATAGAAATTCTTAACACCGGTTTTCTGTGAGGCCGGAGTATCCATCCGGTCGAGACTTTCCTTTTGTGCCAAAGGCCGGTGCAAACTTCGGTCCGCCAGTAGCCTGTGTTGCTCTATGGCCAAAGATAACTACACGTTATAGGTCAATTTAAAATGTGAAGAGTGACAGAGATAGGACGCTACACTGCGGTTACGAAAGCAGGTGTACTGTACTATTCAATAACAAAGTGGTAATTAAACTACGTTTTTAAATGTTACATTTAACCTAATAAGGCGATCAGTAACATTGTACCAGCTATAAAATACATTAACATTTATGATTATACAATAATTATCTTGCATCACAGAGCAATACATAACATGCACATGCCAAACGGGCGAAATAATTGAAACCTAGTTATAGGTAGCTAGCTTTTGCCCGCGGCTCCGCCTATGACATTTACCGGTTCGGTAAGAATCAAACTATCTGCCTACCAAATTTCATCTGAATCGGTACAGAGTGGTTATTGATTCCCCGTACAAACTGCCACCCTCCTTTTCACCCTTAAAGGATGATTTCTGGGACAATAACTATCCTACGTCCAACCAAATTTTATATAAATTGATTGAGCAGTTTAAGCGTGAAGAGGAAACAGGCAGACAGACAGATAGACACACTTTTGCATATATAATATTAGTATGGATTTAGTCAATTAGAATCACCGGGCGGTCGCATTTCGTCCGTTTTGAATGTCTTCCTTAATTGACCAGTATAACTTGACCTATCATTGTATACACTATTGTAACATGTCAGATCAAAATATATACTGGACCCCTATAGTTTAATTACGCCGATTTTACATATTTTTTAAATTTAGAGCGCATACCTACTGTTTACAAGTTATAGCTTTCTGCACATCTATACATATGAAATGCTTCCATCCTACATAGATAGGTATGTGTTTAAAAAGGGGACAGAAATCATTTTCTTTGCGCATTATTTCATATCATCATCTCAGCCGAAAGACGTCCGCTGCTAGACATAGGCCTCCCCCAATTTTGCAATAGGTCTATGAAGTTGAAAATGTTTAAAACCAGTATTTTCTGATTTAATTTTGCCTTAGGCATTAAGTTCACCAATGCACCAAAAGTGCATGATGTGTAAATAAATAAAATAAATAAATTTAATGATCTTTGGATTGGCGCGCAATTCGAAATTCAAATAAATTTTATTCGATAGCCATATTATTGTAATTTAAAATTCAGTCATTTGTTTTAGATAGGGTTTTGTTTTGTGAAATTGTGGTAGTTTTTGGACCATGGATAAATTTAAAATTCGTACAATTTTCGAATAATCGGAATCGTCAAAACGAAAATTTAAAAAAGCTACATAAGTAGGTGCCACACGAACTACGCGACAATCAGCGTGACTTACGCGTCGAAGCATGCATAGCACTACTGAATCGTCATAGAAACGAGGGAATTCTGGATCATACCTGCGATGAAAAGAAGATCCTGTACGACAATCGTAAGCGTTCGTTTCAGTGGGTGGACCTTCGTAGATCACCTTATCAGTAGGTACGCTAAAAAAAGATAACCCATAGGAAGCTGATGGTGACTGTCTGGTGCACCAGTGCCGGACTTGTACCTCACAGTTTCTTACTCAATGGCACAACAGTGACCGAAGATTTCTATTGCCAAGAATTGCAAACGATGATGGAGAAGCTCGCAATTCAACAACCACGATTGGTCAATCGCTCTGCCCCATTCCTTCTCCACGACACCGCGCGAGCATAAACTTCACGACAGACCATCGCAAAGCTACAAGACTTACAGGTGGAAGCTCTCCGTCACCTACCGTACTCACCGGACCTTGCCCCAACAGATTTCTACTTTTTTCTTATTAATTAATACACAAACTGCCATCGAAATGTCAAAATTATATAAATAATTTGGGCCAGTACTTTAATTAGCTAAAATAAAAAAATACAAAAAAAAAATGATTTTAAAATTTTCATTCAAATCTCCTTTATACTTTTATAGGTAAAGACCAATTTTTTACCAAATAAAAAAACATAAAAAGATTCTTCTCTTAATAAATCCTGCTATTTTCTTCAACAATACCTTAACAGCAAAACGGAGGGTATAGTTCTTATATACTAATTATATAAATAATAAATAAATATTTCGAACATCTGACACACAACGCCATCTAGTTTCAAACTAAGCAGACCTTGTGCTATGAAAGCTAGATTGACTGATAGAATATTTATATACCTTTTTTGTAAATATATATATATTATACACAGAAAACGCGCAAACTCCGAAACAAATTTTAATATTTGCAGATCATACAAACATTTCAGCACCACCGAGGCAGCAAACATTTTATAAAATTTCATAGTAAATCTAATTGTATAGATAACATTGGCTTTTTGTAGGTTTTATCAAATTGCTACATTCGTGTTATGTTGGTACCAATGTGTGCCAAAGTGGCCAACATGAGATGATTAAATAAGTCGGGCACAGACGCACAACAAACAGTCTTGGTAGAAGTTATAGCTCCCGCGGGAATCACCACAGATAATGTAGGGCCAAAGTTAGAAGTCCGAACGCAAAGAATAACAGTGTGTTATCGTTTTCACAAAATATATTTGTGTTTATTTTTAACGCAACAAGGAAACTCTTTGATTTTACTCGAGCGTGTAAATATATTCCTCATAGTACTTTTAGAAGAAATAGTGCTATTTGAGTCTCTATTTTGTTAGTGCGTCATACTACAAAGAGTTTTACCCAAAAATATTAAAATAAATTTAGTATTTCAAAGTACGACTTCAATATAGAAAAAGGCTCAATAAAAATCAAACAAAATGTCACCAATCCCTTGATAAATGTTAACGTTATGTTTAAAAAATCTAATCTATTGGGTATTCTGATCATCTGTTGAAATAAATATAGTAGGACAGATAATCTGATTTTAATTTTGACATTAGTCATTGGATTATTTTTGTACTGTAAAATTGGAATGAACCACTAATAGCAATAATCAAAATACGAAATATTATCAATATTGTCGATTAAGCACAACTCATATGATCAGGGTATCATAAATAAACTAAAATTATATCTACCTATACACTTAAATAACTTAACTTTTTAAAAACATAAAATATTTTGTTTAAAATCACTTTTATGTTTGCGCTTTTTCGAATGGATCACTTAGCTGCAACTGATGGGAGTCAATCTTAAATATTTATTAAAGTAATAAATATGTCTAATATTGACACGGTTACTATAAAATGTTATTAGTTAACAAATTAAGTTACAATTGTATCTCACACCTTTTTGCGGTAGAACTACGTTGTGATTTGCGAGATATAGGTTTTTTATGTTATGTTTTTGATGAGATGTCATTTTTATTATAGTAGGTATTTAAAAGGAAACATCAGTAGTAAACCTTGTAGCTGACTATATCCACTGACTTTCTGTCTATTTAGGTATTTAAATGAATAAATTTGTGATTGTGAAATGTGTGCAGTTACGTCTTGTATGTAATACGTCCGTATTTTAGTCATGTTGTCCGAATGTGTCCAGAAAATTAGACTTAAATAGAGATATGTCTGTCTGTAGAGATGTATCTGGGTAAATTTAATTTAATTATGTATATATACGTGAAATAAGGAGATCATGGATATACATCATTGTGTATCATGTATCATTCAATCATTAAAATGTATCATTGAATCGTTGAAAAATCATCAAAAAGTTTGACTCATTTCAAATCTAATATCGTAGTATGGTATTGGACTTGCTTAGAGGTAACTTACCTAAATCAATGGGCCCAATAACAAAAAATATGGTAGATATATTATGGATAGATAGATTTATCTTTAATATTATTTATTGCCCTTAATTAGTGAATTCTAGGCACATACCTGTCAAAATTTATCATTTTTAAGCAATTTCTTTGCCAAAAAGGCGGTATGATTCTCTACAACACTATGGTTACAACAAACAACCAACCTCAATCCTATTAGTGTTAATCCTAGTAGTGCAATGCCGTTGCATCTGTTGCTGTATAAAGTATGCTATAAAACGTAGGCGTATATAGAGTTTACGACTTGTACAACACGTTAGTACTAAACAAAATATAAAAAAAAACATTCACAATAACACTATTTAACAACAAAACTGCCTATTTATTTCAAGAACGAATCTATTCATTGTTTGATTACCGTACAATTCACGCAGAGGTGACAATGTGCCATCATTTTGCGCGGCAACCACAGGCGACATTTTGCCAATTGCTTGTACAAAATTCATAATACAGTGGTAAAACTCTTACAAAATGCTTTATTACAATGAATATGATTTACGATACGTTTATTTAGTACGATATAATATAAATAATATGTACATAATAGGCAAAATATTCAAATTACTATCCAATTTAGTAGGTATGAATTCAAAAATATTTACCACGTTTTTTATTGTACTACCTACTTCGGCACAAAATTGAATGATAAGTTACCTTGTGGCGGAATCGTTGAATTAATATATCGTATTTAAAATAACAAGCCAAAAATGTTAGTC
The DNA here is from genome assembly GCA_902825455.1 of Arctia plantaginis. Taxonomy (NCBI): domain Eukaryota; kingdom Metazoa; phylum Arthropoda; class Insecta; order Lepidoptera; family Erebidae; genus Arctia; species Arctia plantaginis. The sequence continues at coordinate 5,154,686 of CADEBD010000171.1, read as the reverse complement.
ATAGAATATACTTTTTAAGTGTATTTACTTACTTCATTTTGCTCATGATATTGAACAAATAAGCCATACATATAGGACCCATAAGTTTCTATTAATGCGTGCGGTTAGTTAGTACTATTTTGAGTTAGTCGTAGTTAGTAGGTAGATTAGTAAGATTATTTGTAAGAATAGCAGTACTATTGTACCTACTATTCTTACATTGGTGTTCCTGCACGGGTTGCCAGTTTTTTATGATATTAGGCGAGTTATGTGAGCAATTTTGCCTAATAATGCTATATATTGGTACTTAAAAAAAATATTGTTTTGTAGTAATAAAACAAAATAATAATAACTAACAACAACATTTATTGAGAAAATTATACTTTTACATACGTATTCTATGACTTTGGATCCTAAAAAATATCCAGGTTGTCCTCTAGCTCTCTTGCCATTTGGTCCTGATCATATATACTTATAGACATTTACTCAACCCGAAAGGGTTAGTTTAGTCCCATTTAAGTAATAGCACGGAAGCTTATTATCGTCAACCGGGCAGATTTTGGTTTATAGATGGGAAAATTGGGATTGAGTATATTGAAAGGAAGAGTAGATAAGAAGAGACGGTAGTGGTAGTAAAGGGATATTGGTTAAACGAATGGATTTTTTTTTTTAGGGACTAATCCCACCCACACGCCCACCACTGTAACTCCTGTACACCAGGATCCACAGCAGTGACCCACGAACACACCGAGTTATGACACTCGGGAAGTCCCAGGAAGAAATTAAACTGTCTTGGAACCCGCAACGAAATTAATCAGAAGAAAATTGGAGGAGTTGGAAATACAGTAAATCCACTTCCCTCCTTAGCAAAGCGGGAGACAAAATGAAGTAAAATGGGCATACACCCTTTTAAACAGGGAAGCACCACGGCCACAAATATTACGGGTCCTACGTGAGCTATGTTTGATTTCTATAATATGTATGGCAGAATCGCCTAAACGCACGGAAATTCACCCTAGTTGACACAAGATCCCCATAGTATACCGCCCCAGATGTCACCTGCAAGCTATTCAGCATTATATTACGTTCATTATACCAAAGACTACATTCCCAGAGGATATGATGAGCAGCTGTTCATAGTGAGAGTTAGGTGTTGAGCATTGACACAACGGTGACTCGACTAATTTAAATGAATAAAGCTTGCTCTTAAAGTTAGACGAATGGATTGAGGAATGTAAACAATAAGTTTTTTTTTTTTTTTAAGGCAACTCCCGCGCTAGGTATGTAAATCTGCGGACCCAAAGAACACCCAGGCTCAGGACAACAATTTGTGGATCACACAAAGTGATGTCGGGGTGACCGCTTAAACCACCACGTGCAATCATAACTCGAGTGGGTTAATTTCGTGTACTTATTCTTCCTCTAAACCTTTTTTATCTTAACTAGGTTGGGGTCAACCGCCATAGGACCTCCACAACCCAGGTACTAGGCGACATCAAAGGTCTATAGAAAGACTGTTATGGGACTTTTTATGGACCCCAACTAGGGCAATCGTAACGGGGGTCCGTTACGATTGCCACAGATGTTCGTATAGCAATCGGCGCTTAACGTGTTCTCCGAGGCACAGAGGGGTCTCAATGTGTTAAGAATGGTAGACTGACTGAACATAGACTGACCGTGCTAGGATTGCTGGACTTTACAATGTGTTAATCTACACGGTTACACTTCGCCACGAGCCCCTCAAGGTCGCATACCTACTTATACCTAACTTAAAATGGTCTTTGCTGGAAAAGAAGAACCTTCTAATCTTATTGTACTAAACTATGTAGTATTTTTGACCAATTTGTGATCAATTGTGTCTAGCTTCCATTTATCAATCTTGTCCTGTGGCAAACCGGTGCATTGAACTAGGCGAAACTTTTTTGAAACTTGATTCATTATCAGAATCATCTAACAGCTCCAGCTTATAACAGTCCACTACTGGACATAGGCCTGTCCTTAGAAAGGAGGATTTGGCCTACTATACCACGCTGGCCAGACGGGTTGGCATAGCGATTGTATCAAGTTTTCCTTCTCTTTCCAGTGCTATTGCGTAGCTTGCTCTCTCAGTCGACTCTTACGACACCTACGGAATGAATAGGGGTGGTGATACTCTGTATTCTTAATCCATCACCACACGAATGAAAAGTTGATTAAAACTCAGGAATTTCCTTGCCATTTAATCGATTCCGAAATATCAAATACATTCAATATTGTTTTGAGTTAAATATTCATTTTTTATGAAACCCTATTTTCACTGGCACAAAATAGTGGTTATAAGCGATCGTGTACAATATATAAAAGGGCAATTTATCATGTTTCAATCTCGAAGTGGCCGCGGGCGAGGCGATCCTACCAATAGATGCTACGAAATATTGAACGTCCAATACATATGAAAAATTTCTATTCACTGACTTATGTAAACTTTGTTTATATATAATTCTATGTAGAAGGTACATTTTATAAAACAAATAATTTCTAAATCGATATTTGTATTTGTTAGACTACCTGCTACTACACGCTTAGATAGTGGTAAAGTTGAAAGCCAATCATCAACTTTTCTGGGATAAAATTTTCATTCCGTCGTTCTGGAGTTCATTGTTCATTGAGTAACAAACATCCCTTCAAATTTAGGCATTAATAATTGCAGTAAGATAAAATTTGTAAGTTAAAGCCATGGTTTTACTTGAATTTTAGATACATCGGTCTAGTTTTGAGCTCAATGGTGGACCTTTTTTAAAGGGTGAAGCGACTTATAAATAACCTACAGTTATTTCTCTTCTTGTCTTAGCTGTCCTATTCCAATATAAGAGATACATTAACTACATTGACGTATAATAATTGTAATATAATAAAGTACATCCTAAATTAGACATGTTTATCTTGGAAAACGAAAACCATAAAATTTTATTAAAAAAAACCCTCAAGAATGATTAAAAGTTAACACCCGAGCCGCAAACTTAAACCGCAATTTACTTTTTCAATTAGTTCGACAATCGTAAAACGGAACACGCGACCGTTGATCGCATCTGAACCTTTCTTATTCAGTCCTTAATATGCGCAAATAACTTTTAATAATATGTATATTGCTAATAATTTCAGAAGTTCTCCTCAATAATCCGCCATTCATACATTAGCTTGAAATTGTACGTTGGTAGGATAATATTATTCGACACAATTAGTGAAGGGCAAGCTTACTGCGATATGTCGTAGATGAACTGGTAAACCGGTATTTTGAAAAGGTAATGGAAATTTCAATTGGTATTTGAAAGACGATGGTCTGACTTGTTCTATTTTAAACTAGTTATGTAAGTAAATGCTAACCTTATAACTACTTCTGACTTTATGTAAGAGTTGTTCGTATTAGGTGCTCAGCACTCGATTCTCTAATGAAAAGTTTAACTATTTTCTAAAAATAAGTTGATATCAAAAGTGAGACAGGGACTGTGACAGAGTGGACACGATAGGACTGAATATATTTGAATAGATCAACTGTGCTTCGGTTCCTTGAGAGTTGTCTTTGACAAAGCCTTTGGCCAGTTTTTTTATGATATAGAGTGACATACAAGCTGACGGGTCACCTGACAGTAAGTGACTACCGCCACCCATGGACACCTGCAACTCAACTCTTTGGACAGAACTAAAAGGTTCTTTCTGTCCTGCCTCAGCCATGGTATCACTCCGGTAGAGCTTGGCCCATATTTGCTAAAGCATGGCTCTCCTACGAAAGAACATGGCTGTCCCACGAAATAATCTTTAAAAAGACTCAAACCATAATAAACCAACGTAAATCCGAGTTCTTCGTTTGAGTAAACTATTGAAGCTATTTGACGACCAAACTTTTTATTCTATCTGAATATTAATGTTCAAATGCCGTGTAAGTTTAACAAATGGTCCATTCTTTTTGTGTTTAACGTTCACAATCACTAAATACATTCTTAAAGTTTTAATTATTATGCGAGATAACATGTTTTTAAAACATATCATAAAATCTTGTTTTATAGTCATGTTATTGCCAGTATATTAGATTAATCGAGCCTATTTATGAGTAATAAAATATTTTAATATGAGAACATTATCATGTTGAACTCATGACACGGTAGCATAGGGCACGTAGGCAATAATCTTAGCCCTTAAAAAAATGTTATTTTGGTTTTATTTTATGAATTGATGATTGATTGATGGATGTAAAGACGGGTTAATTGATGATGGTAAGTGACAACCGCCGTTCATGAGTACCTATAAATCAAGAGTTGCGTCAAATGCGTTGCTCTACCCCCAGAATTAGGAGGGGTTGGTTTCCGTTTACCTCACTCACTCGGTTAACAGCAACAATATATGATTAATAGCGGTTTTCTGTGAGGCCGTAGTATGACTCCCGTCAAGTTGTGCCAATATGCTGAAGCATGGCCCTCCGACGGCTTTGGATTTGCGATAGATCAAACATTTAGAACGACTTCAAAGATCGTCTTGCTCTTTGGCAGTGGGAGTCGAAGCCGTCCGATTTTCGGCTTCTTATTGAGTAGTATTCATAGACTACTAATATACATCACTAACAGTGATTTAAGAAATAGAACAGAATTTAAAAAAAAACTTTTTAAATTAAATTTTAAATTTTGTTTACTTAAACTATAAGTTTCATTTATAATAGTTAACAGTGTAAATTGTGTTAAAGGTGAACATGTAAGTCTTTAATATTATTATTATAATGGCTCACAAAATAGAATTAATTTTTAAGTTTAAAGTTATCATAATCATTTATTTCATATTAAACATTCGCCTAAAGTAAGTAAGTTAATTGACCTACGTACGTATTATTTATGGCCAACTATCGCTGTTTTCAAGCCTGTAACTAACAGGTGTTTTTAAGAATGTCATACTTACAATACAACAGCTACATGCATAAATTCAATTAGTTGTTGTCGGTCGGTTCGCGGAACCGCACGCTCACCAGCTCCGTTAATGAAGGCACTTTCCGAACTCGATGTCTTCATCCAACGCAGCAGGGACGCACTTCGATCATAACATTTAATTGATTTCAATTTTGTAAAAAGAGCATTAACATTGTCATAATGATTATTTTTTGTATTTTAACCTTTTTATAATTAAATATTTTTGATAAAAAGTATATTCTTATTTTTTTACTAAGTTAGATTTTGAACTTTTGGGTATTATTATTATTTGTTCAATTTAATTTTTCATAATATATATGCAGTCATTTAAGTTAATCACTATTAATTTATAAAACTTTTACTTTCTTATTTCATGAAAGTATAGCAGATATTATTTTTTATGAAAACGTTTGTTCCGCTGTAGTCCTTGTCGGTCTATCAGCCAATGTCAGTGAATTCTTGTTACTATACTGAAGCTGAAGTCCGTCCCTGTTTTAACTGTCCACGCGCCCAGTACCCGCCTATTTCGATCAAAATTATAACTTTATTATTGCTGGTGATTTCGAGAATTAATTTCCCGGGATCGAAACTAAATTACAGTGAGTACAGGTACCACTCGGGGCGTTGAAGACATATCGAGACGTTCCTGCACGTTTAACGATATAACAGTAAATAAGGTAATGAATAGTTTATCATGAAATATCTGCGAAGATCTGGTAATCGTTTCATGTATCTCACTGATTCCAATTTAAGTAGAGACAATTCCAACCTGGAAAGTAGGTACTAACTATAAAAAACCAGATAACTAGGAAGAAGACGACTGCAAAAGTTACTATACATATACTATACTATATATAAATATACTAAAGTTAAGTAGTATAGAAACCGTATGGAAATAAGTGCTTAGGGATATTTGTTACCACTAGAAGAGCGACCGTTTATATCCGTAAAAAAGACCTCACTCGACTCACCCGAGTGCTTGCGATAGACAGAATCAGCTCAAAGCTAAATATCTGTTTGTTCTTGACATCTCATACACCTGGTACAACAACAACAACACCTGGTGACAAGAGCAACAGCTAACCTGTACACAGCCTGTAAGGTGTCGTGTAAGAACAATATCAATATAATACTCAGGTTCCGAAAGTTCCAGTTCCTTGTATGTTTTTTTTTTGTATTATTATTACTACCATGACAAATATTAGAGAAAAAAAGTTTATCCAACTACCTAATACAGACATTAAGGAAAAAGTATTGCCATAATGATAACAATTTATTTCCTCTGTAATGGATGGTACATGAGTTGCAATTTTTTTTGGTTTGTAAACGTGTATATTACGTAAATACAGTTTAAAACCCAATTTTCTTCGAATCATGCGTGCCTTTATTTAATACGAGGGTTCAAGAACTGTAATAACATCCATATTTGTTTATGGAAAGCCAAAATTGGAAAAGATTATTAAAAAATGATGGCAAGTATAAGTCGAATTTCTACATTGTGGGGTCTACCTAACTGCTCATTCATACAGTACTTTGATTAATTATGAAAACACATGCAGGATTGTTAACACTTTTTACATGCATAGCGAAAATTCTCAAAAAAAAGTATTCCTACTATCATATCTCCTAGACCAATAAGAACAATTCGTAAAAAAATAAAGATAGAAATATAAAAAATTGTTTTGATTATTTAGTCGACATTACATCCAAATATTTGAAAGAGCTGTTATGGATCGTAATCAATTTTTCATATTTTCATAGTTAAAGGACGTCGTATTATTCCTTAATTTAACCCTCTGACGAGAAAAATGCATCTCCTAATAAAACAACGCTACTTCCCACGCATGTATCTTACGTGATTCTTAACTAGCTTTTATAGCGGACTGGCGGACCCCAAAAAATTACAATATGCCTTGAAACTCACCTCACTCATTTATAAATGCAATAACTTCATCCAAATCGCTGCAAACCCAGTCATTACACACAACTTAACCAATTAACTCTTAAGGCTGACTTCAATCTCCTCACACTTTCACGGAAGACGAGAGAATCGTAACTATTTAAATTCGATTTCCGAAAATTCTTTATAGTACTCGTACTTATTAGTGCGAAATTTTTTAAGTAAGAAATTATCGACTTGTTTTATAGCATTGAATTGAGTTGTGCGTCATGGCATTATGTCGTTTGAACGGTACGTTATTGCCGGTAAATTTTACACCCGAGTACGGCCCTTGCTGGGATACAATTGATTCTTGGAATAATAAAATTAAAAAGTAATATGGCCAATCTTTTGATTGAAGCTCAGGCACGCCTTGGTTTGTGCGGTGTCGTCATATTCTTGTGTAATTTCTCTTTAGTGATTTTCCTGTTTAATTAATAGGTTGTTTTTTTTTATGGAAAATACTTCTGCTGTGGGTTGTATAACATACTTATTGAATTAATTAATTATAAAACTAATTGTGTATAATAATAATGGCAAACTGTGGCACTGTAATGGCGCCAGCTTTGAAGTATTATAAAAAAAAAAGTAGCAGTGTTTTTTTTTTTTAAACTAAGCTAGTTATCGCACGTTACACGATCGGAGCGAATGGGAGACCGAAAACTGTGTAACTGTGAGTTATTTCCGACACTAAAGCAAACGTCTATCATATAGCGGAAGGAACTTCGTTCTGACCCTGGGCCCATAGACCCTCACTCCGTTTTTTATGCAAACAAGCAGATGGGTCACTTGATGGAAAGTGACTACCGCCGCCCCTGGTTACTTTCAACCCAAGAGGTACAGGCGTGTGCCGCCCTGGGTACTCCTCCCCAGATAGGTATACGGGAGAGATGTGGGATCGGACCTCCGGTAACCTGAAAAAAATTATTTAACACCGATTTTTTGTGAGGCCATGGCATCACTCTGGTCGAGCTGTATTTCTGGCGAGGAAAGTTTGACGCTAGCTGCACTATGATTATTTATTTCGAACAAATTAATAAAAACAATACTTTTTTAGGGATTTGCATTACCAACTCGCATACCCGACAGGTCCCCTCTAAAATCGTCTCGATGTAATGTGTAAATCCAATCTGAATCAAGGCTATAATTAGCGCAGTTACATCAAGTACCTAACTAATATTAGTTTTTGATTATGAGTCCAAAAACTGAATATTCAACAAAATCTCTCATACGAGTTAGTACATATAAATAAAAGAAAATGCAATCAGAAGAAACACAAATAAAGATAAAAATCTTGTCAAATATAAGCAATAAATTATATCTGTAATACAAAGGACTGTGTCATAGAGTATCAATTCCCCCTTACCGTAATAGAAACATAAAAGGCATCACTAATAAAATCGCATTTATTGAATAAGTACCTAGAAGCATTTATTTCTGGTATACGATGTCGTGCGCCGATAGCCTCTCTATGAATAAAATAAAAATATTGTCTTTGAAATGGCATCTACATCTATTTATGTCCTTATTTTTATACTGAAAGTAGTTACAGTTTACCTTTTGATGTTCCTTGTTTTATTAATATTGTAGGTAGACATAGTATGATGCGGTCTTTGCTAGATCGCTATTTAAATAAAAGCCTGTGGTGCTCGATCTTAATTGTTGTAAAAATATTTTACTGACAGATATGGATAAAAATAAAGTTATGATATTCGCTGCACTCCACACTTATTTACGATTGAAAATGATTTTTCTTTAAGAAAATTTTATTATTATATAAAATTATTTCCTACTTTTTAGTTCGGCTAGCTGTTTGAAAATCGTGTTTTTTTAAACGATAATTAATTTTTCCTTTTTTTAGTCATTAATGCTGATTATTATCTAATTAAGACTAAAAAAGTACCAAGTAAGTTTATCACGTATGCTTCAGCACACGCCATAGTAGGTAGGTACGTGGCAAAAGACACTACCGTATTTTTAGGTATGGAAAAAGCCGTTAATCCTGAAGGTCCTGATCAGGGTAATGAGACAAACTATTAAAATTCGACGTTTTGAACTAAGTCAAAATCACGTTCGAAGATTCCGTTACATACATGGATATGTACATACATACCAAGCTAATAACAGCGTGTTAAAAAACCTTGGACCAAAGAGCAGTCAAAATGTCGGACAATAAAAATCGACACAATAAATCATGTGTTTGTCATAGAAACAAAACAACAGAACGAAAGCTGAATTATTAACTGTACGAATTTATAAACCGCGTTATACAACCCTCAAATAGATACTTAGTAAGTCCCCCCTGCTCCCCTCCCTTGTGACATTAAAACATTGAGCAGACTAAATTAAAGCGCGCCAAAACTGTTGTCTGTGGGCCCAAGGCGCTCGTTTGTTTTAATACAATAACCGAAAACCTCTCCCTCACTCCTCTCATTAGGACCGTATATCGCTCTCGCTCGCACGCATGTAATTTAGCCTTTCCTCTTAAGGCGACAACGTAACGTATCGGCCGTCTGACAACTAAAAACAACTAAATTAATCTAACGGCAAGTGATTTCTGTATTAATTGAAAACATTATGTTCTTGTCGAGGCGATGGGCAATAACTTTATAAAGACTATAATTACAACACTTCCTGGGCTCGTTGGTTGTCGTAATCAATTGGTTTGATTGATTATATATTGATATTCTATACTTGGAATAAAACCTCTCAATCATATAGGTACTCTGCGAAATAAAATTTAGGCCTTCGTCTTAATTATAGTTAAAAGGTGTTCTATCAAATTATCAAAGTAACAAAACAACAATACATTCAACGCACAACAGAAGCGCGTTCCTCTTAATCACTTCTAATTTATTTAGCCCCTCCGAGGACCGAGCGTGTAATTTATAGCTGTCCCTTTCCAACCTGGGGCTACGATCGTACAGCCGTCCCGTTCTCCCGGGACCATTTTTAATTAAAATCACTGGGAGAAAATTAGAAATTATATTCTATTTTCAAAAACTTGCTCTGACGCTTTGTAGTAGATTATCTCTTTTTTATGAGCCCCCGGTCGCGGCTTTTGTTTTAACTGCGGAGGAATTGGTTGAATGGAGTTTGTTCCTGTGCTTGGTATCTTTTACGATTATATCTTGTTCATTTCAATCCTGCTAGCCTGATGATTGGATATGTTTGAAGTTCGCTCATTTTAGTTTAACGATAAAGCGAGTTAGCTCCTTCTGAGCTATCTACATCTGTAATTGTGAAGATGAAAGCTCCATTACATGTCAATTAAATATATATACCAAGTATCTTCATTACCATTTGTAATTTAGCTACGTATCTACCGCAATCACAAATGCAATTTAAGTAAACGGTTTATTATTTAACTATAAAGTACAAGTTTTACAAGTATTATGTGTACCTTGAGTATCTCCATATCTTGAAAGAGGCAAATAGCACTTACATATCTCGAAAAATATGAACGAGTTTTCTAACATTTGGCACAAACTGCATGAAACAGTGAACCCACGGCTTTGCCCGTCTGTAAATATTTACATTTGTTTTGAAGAATCCTAGTTAGTATTCTGAATCAAAATCACACTAATTTACTCCACTAATTATATATACTTCAGCTATCAGTATGTGAAAGTACGGAAATTAGTTTACTAGTTGTAGATGATTAACCGAAGCAAATAGACCGGCAAAAGAAAAAAACATTTAAAGGTAGTTTTCTTATGCTAGGTATGGTAGGTACTGGCGGGCTCTCTATAGAGGCTGTTGCCTAATCTATGGGGTCCGCGGGAGGAAGTTCGCCGCCTCTACTGTGCGGTGATACGATCCATGGCCCTCTACGGAGTGCCCTATCGGCCTCCTCACGCTGCCAAGCTAAGCTCAATCAAGCGCAGCTGGTAGGGACCATTGGGATCGTAGGACCATTAGGGCGGTAGGTAACTAGACCTACTGCAGGTGCAGCGTCTATCTGGAGGAGACCTGAAATCACATAGCCCAGGTCCTCTCTAGAGTAGAGCGCCTATCCCCAAGGGATCCGAAGGGATTTTCCATCCCGTCAACAAAAAAGAGGTATGATAGGTAAAGCACACATTCAGATGATTTTTAATGAAAGCTATTATTACAAAGTAGGTCTAGACTTTGCATTTTCTTATTTCAATTTTTTTTTATTTATGGTAAGATAACGATACGTTTTGATAAATGATACAATATAATGTACGAGTACTTAATTGAAGATATAATGCTGACGAAAAATATTTTTTTTGGCGTTATGAGCATACAGGTTTCTTGATTTTAAGTGACTACAGCCTATGGAAAGATCAAGGCTATCAGGTTCGTTGCCGCCTGTTCACCCCCCCCTAAGTAGGGGGAATGACTGGACTCGGTGAAAAGTAACGAAATAATTGCTTAACACCGTTTTTTTGTGAGGTAGTGGCATCACTCTGGTCTAGTCGGCCCGTTCCGAAGCAAGGGTCGCTCACAGTCATATTAACATTTCTTTCTCATTCATTTCATTCATTTCTCGAACAGAAAACTATGTTTAAAATATCCAGCACTTCTGAACTAGTTACAGCGTTCTCACATTTTACAAATAGAGAGTTTTCCACACATTGTATCTCTGTCTAAACGTTACCTCTGGTTCATTGCAGGTGGCGTATGCGACGATGACGGTGACAGCGGTAAAAGAAGACGATCTAGAACAAACTTCAACTCCTGGCAACTTGAGGAGCTGGAAAGGGCGTTCCTCGCGTCGCATTACCCGGACGTGTTCATGAGGGAGGCGCTCGCTATGAGGCTGGATCTTAAGGAGAGCAGAGTGGCGGTGAGTTATATACACAAATACATACACTCACGTTTTTACCCTTAAGGGCTAGACAGAGACAAATAGTCTACATTGTGGCAACTGATGTTTTTGTCACAAATACGTAATAGAAGACAAAGCTATTGACATCGTATACATAAATAAACATACTTTTATTTTTAAATACTTACATAATTATAGATAAATCATCGATGATGAAAATAATCGTTCTCATCATACGAAATTTATCTTGTTAATATCATCATCATCATCAACAGCTTCTAATATTCCACTGCTGGACTAAGCCTCTCCTTAGAAAAAAGGGTTTTGGCCCACTATACCACTATGGCCAGATGGGTTGGTACAGGGCTTGTTTCAAGTTTTCCTTCTCTTTGCAGTGCTGTTGTTCTGCATAGTGCAGTAGTAAAATTATATAAAGAATTATAAACGTACTTACTAATTATAGATAAATTATACTCCAATGATGAAAATGATTGTGCACACAATATTTGTCTTGTTTATTAACATTTGTAAGATTACAGTTATTATTATATTCTATGTACTTAGAGTGTTCATGAAAACGAAACAATAACTTTAAACCCTTATAGTATTTGTCTGTGCATTCAATTTTAAAAAGAAACCATCTGTTTAAAAGTTTCACTTTTTATATATCAGGTATCAGTTCCGATTCTCATAAAACACAACGGAACGTGAACGAGTTTGCCAGTTGAAAAAAAACTATACAGAATATATTATCTTTTTACAATTGGTACAAAAATCCTAATCACCGTAAAGCTTTGAATTGGACTTTGCCATGTCTAATGACATGACATACATTTAATCAAAGAGTTTAAACTATAAGATTGAAATGTAAAATAAAATAAAAATTTAGATATAAATATCCTACTAAAAACATTTTCATGTAAAATGTTGCCAAGACCAGACCATATGGCTCGCACTGTCAAAAAGTTATCAGATCTCATTTAGAGCTAAGCTTCTCTACACCCTTCGCTTGGCTCGTCTTCACCGTGCCACCAGATATGTACGTATTTTATATTAGAGATATTTACTATTTAAAACTTAATTTCTGCATAGCCTTCTTCAAACATTATTTTTGCTTCGATGAAATATTAAGTAGCGACCTACTTAATACTGCTAGATAAATACGATAATGAGTATTTTAAAACTATCTACATGAACTTTGTAATGAATATGAACCATTTATAATTTTGTATTTTATAGGCCTAGTTAAAAAAAAAACAGTCATTTTATTATTTTTTTTCAACACTTTTTCTTATTTATATAAATGATCTTTGCAAAATGGCCCTACCACACTGTAAGATCATAACTTACGCCGATGACACGGTTTTACTTGTAAATGGTACAGACTGGACGCACGCTAAATTAAATGCCGAGACAGCGTTATCTGCTGTAACCCATTGGCTTGCTCGTAACCTCTTAACGCTCAACGTTGAAAAGACTAAATTTATGACCTTTAAATCAAGCATAACAACCTTGCCCGATACATCTTTTAATTTAATCTCTCATTCAAATACGTGTAATAACGCGTTCTCCAACTGTAACTGTTTCCAGATTACCGAGGTACCCACTATTAAGTACCTGGGGGTTTGGATTGATGATCGTCTATCCTGGAAGGAGCACATTAAGGTGACCTCTGCCAGAGTTAGAAAATGTATGTATATCTTTAAAAATCTACGGTCGCTTCTTGATCTTCAGATACTCAAAATAGTTTTTTTCGCTCTTGTACAATCCATAACAGGTTATTGTATAACCGCTTGGGGTTGTGCTGGTAAAGTTAAATTTCTGAGTCTAGAAAGAGCACATAGGGGTGTCTTAAAAGTGATGACTTTTAAGCCGATATGGTTTCCTACCTATCAGTTATACGGTGACTTACAAATTCTTACAGTCAGAAAGTTATTCTTGCTTAATGTTATTTTGAGGCAACATACTAACGTTCCCTTTGATGACAATTCAAACAAACGTAGAATTGATAGGGTGTGTTCAACAGAAAAATGTAGATTAAAACTGGCGAAACGGCATTTCTATTATTTCGCACCTTCTTTCTACAATAGGGTCAATAAAAACTTAAATATTTACCCTGACACGGCTATACGCTGTAAAAAACGTGTTAAAAAATGGCTGTTTGGCCTAACATACAATGAGACCGAATCATTTCTCATGTCATCGTGGTAAATGATAAAAATAATAATAAAATATCAACTACATATATAAGCTTGTCACACACACGTACGCACACACAAACACGCACACCCACACCTCCCCTCCACACACACAGCCCCCACCTCCCCTCTACACACACAGCCCCCTCCCTCCCCCCACACACAACACACTTACAGACAAAAACAAGAAATCTTGTTCTTATGTAATTGGCTTACAGTCTACCGCTTCACTGCATGATGAAGCAGTATATAGTATTTTGTATGTATATTACTTAAATCACAACTAGATCATTTAGCTATTGCTGGGACTAATGTCGATGTCTCCAGGATGTGGGCGTTAGTGACTGCGCCACAGTTTTGAACTACTGCAGTCACTATCGACTTCATTTTTTTGTAAATTCGTTTGTTATCAGTTCCAAAATAAAGATTTTTTTTTTTTTTTTTATTGTTTTTGAACATTTTCAGTACTCGTATTTCACCTCTCTTTTTCTTGGTTAACTTCAATTATACACTGAAAATGGCTGTTGAGTTCAAAAATTTTAAACTAAAAAATTAAAATGTTGTTATATTATTAAGTTTGTATCATTATTAAATAATATTTACTTCTAATCAGCAACAGTTTAAAGTTCACCTTTATTTTACCTTTCAAACGAAAATTTACTATTGAACGCTCGAATGCTTTTTAGCGAGTGAAAACGGCCTAATGGGGTTTGGCAACTTACCAGAATGGAACAAACACGTTTAGAGTGAAACTCCAGCTCCAAAATCGAACAAAAAGCTAAGTGCACAGCTTTAAATAAACGACCACAGGAAGTATATATCAAAAGTATATAAAATTGAATGGGGCATTTGAACATGCTTTAGCCACGGAATTTAAACACTACAGATCCCTTTGTAACACCGGCTTGTGGCTATATATACACCCGACTAAAGGCGGCTCGTACCTAATGTCTTAATCCATCGCGGGTGGTTTACGAGCATCGACCATATTATATTTGTACGCAAAGCAAAATTGCTAATTTTATAACACACCTAATCTGTGACGGAAACATACCGTTGAAGTTCTAGGTATACAGCGGAAGTTATCGAATAAGTTATAATACTAGATACCATTTGTGATTGGTAAAGAAAGTCTTCTTAGAAGTTATAGGAGGCGTGCAGAAGCATTTGAAGATACATCCCAGCCTTTGAAATAGTAATCGGCCGATTCTTAATCAGCGTGGTTTTATATCTACACTGGTTTTGTTTTATTAGATGTGGTTTCAGAACGACATAACGACTTTATTCTAGGATGCTAAGGTTTAGTTAATGTTAGGCATTGATTATTTCTAGACAGGTACTGAGACATAAAACAAAACAGAGAATTATAATTATTTTAATGACGAAGTAAAGGTAGAGAATGCAATTGGGTTTACCACCATTGGCAAGAAATAGGAAAGAGGTTAAATGGAGAGATGAATCCAGTACGTAGGTAATGATGTCGATTGATCATGATGAAAGCTCTTGATTCTTTTGCAAAATTTTGAAAAACTTCCTCGTCCTCTTGCCTACACTAAGTTGGGGTCGGCTTTAAGTCAACTACGATGCGGCTGAACTACCAGCGATGGCCATCAGACCTTTATGACCCAAATTCAAATTCAAATTATATATTTGCTATAAATGGGGTGGTACATGTTGTGGTATTAAAGGTTCAATATAGTGCGAACAGGCCCATTTAGCCATAAAGATAGCATGCAAATTTAACATTATTATTATTATTATTAATTTAACATTATTATTATTATTAATGTTCGTATTGCAACCAGGAATGACGGCTTAACGTGCTCTACGAGGCATGGAGGAGTCTCAATGATCACCCATCCATAGCCTGACCTTCCTTGTATTGCTTAACTTTGCGAAGTGTTAACTTACTCGGTTACCACGTAGCCACGAGCCCCATGGTAAGATTCTGTGAAACAAACACAATTTTGTAATGTTTGCCACTAACATTTGAGCCTTTATGTAAACATCTCATGTTTTGTGTACTAGGTATAACAGAACGCAAGCAATTAAATCAGGTATCCTTCAATCTTTTAACTAGGATGAAAAGTACCATGTCCTTTTTGGACTTCTCTATATAGGTGTACATATTATATTAAAATCATATTAACAAGGTTTCATAACAGTTACTAGTTACGAACTCAGAACCAATTTTAAAGGAAAATACAAGAGCAACCACAACTTACGGGGTTTTGTACATAAGGGTAAAAAGCTGAAGGTTTTCGTTCAATATAAATGAGGGACGATTTCCTTATTTTCCCCGAACCTTCCGAGGCTAAGCGGCCGCCGGGGACCATGGCAGGAGCTCACCGCTTTTTATATAAGCTTCAGGATCCGAAATAATGTTCGACTTCAGATAATACAGTTTTGAATGGCCGCCGTTTTGCGGCGAACCCTTGGCCGAACACGAATTGATGCCATTTTGTTGGGGTCATCACCACCCAACCAAAAATAATACGTCTTCCTTATCAGTTTTACGTATACCCATAAATATACCGAACTTACAAATAATTACAAATTGCTTATTTTAGTTTTAGTTTGGGTTTCTTTTCATTTTATTACGTGATAATAGCGACCCCGACATGATGACTTTAAAACAAAGTATTTCAACACTAATTATTTACCGAAATACAGATAATAAACACTAAACAGATAAAGCATATAAAAGTTTTATTAGGTACATTACGTATACGGTCTCAATATTATTTTTCCATGAACATCTCATGTAAGTAAATCCATTTCTATAATCAGTACTAACATCGATTGTATCCCGCATTTATCGCGGCGGATCTCGTTCCAAGAGACAGACTATCCCGCACCACTCCTAATAGTTGGTATAAATCAAAAGATTGCAATCTCGGCAGCACCCCTGGGACGCGAGCGAGAAGGCACGATTGAATAGCATAGATTTAAATGGGTGGGTCAGATAAGGATGGCTGCAGATCGCACCACTCCGACCTCGAGCGCGCCGCCACTCGCAGGGACGTCACAATTCGATTACAGCTCAATAAAGTTAAAGTGACTTGTTTGCGTCTGTAAAGTGGATTTTTTCTTCTTCTTTGATTTCCCTATTTTGTTTCGTTCGATCAACGTTCCGTGTTGCGTTTTTGATAGCATTTTCACTGCACCTACTTCGACATTTATTGGCTGTTCAATAGGCATGGGTAAAACAGAATGTTATATAGGTACTTACGTCTATGAGTGTAGTATGATCATAATTCTGTATAGTCCCAACAATAAACATAATTCTTTAATTCACCTATAATTAACTTTTAGGAGTTTTCATATACGAATATTTGTAATCAAAGGCTTTAAATACCGAGAACGGTTTGTGAGAGATGTTAAAAGCTCATTCTTTACCAAAAGTGGCGTATTTTAATCTAATTTTATCCCTGCCTGACGTAAACTTGCGAAAACGGCTCACTTGCAGCGCCGTAAGCGCGGAAGTATCGACTTCATTTTAAAATTCATAGCATAAAATTTACATTTATATGCCAATTTCATTCCCTAACAGGGCGTCGGCGGTCGCACGCACACATCAGTATTCCACACACATCCGGCGATGGCTGGGTACACCCCGAAAGTAAAAAAAATAGAAAATCTTACATTCTCTGCTCGGTTGGGAAGAAAAAAGAATGGCGTGAGGTTTAAATATGGAACACTAAATGGAACGCTTAGGCGACAAAATGCGGATAGAATATAAAATTTAAGGAGTGAAGGGTGTCTTTGTCGCTCTCGTGAGTATTGGGTATAGACCTCCCTTTCGGCGCTCAGTGCTATCAAACACGAGCCGACTTTACCGCCGTAGGCTTAGCGGCAAAAGATAGACACGAGACCTCTATACAGGGTTGCTCCCGAGGCGGTAAATTTATCGTTCATGAATAATTTTCTCACCCGCAAACAAGATTTGCTTCTTATTTAACCGTACTAATGTTATTACTGTATAATGAAATGCAACTTTATGTTTGGACAAATGTTTAATTTGTTTACCTTCAAAAGAAATTATTTTCTACGTTTCTCTATTTACAGATTAATTAATTAGATATACTTTTTATAGTCCAATTTTATTTCATCGTAGAAAGATGAATAGTAAGTAAAAACTTATAAGAACTTCTATGCAAATTGCAAAATTGATGGGGGACTCCATCAATTTTGCAATTTAAAAGAACTTATTTTCTACGTTTCTCTATTTACAGATTAATTAATTAGATATACTTTTTATAGTCCAATTTTATTTCATCGTAGAAAGATGAATAGTTAGTAAAAACTTATAAGAACTTCTATGCAAATTGCAAAATTGATGGGGGACTCCATCAATTTTGCAATTTAAAAGAACTTATTTTCTACGTTTCTCTATTTACAGGTTAATTAATTAGATATACTCTTTATAGTCCAATTTTATTTCATCGTAGAAAGATGAATAGTTAGTAAAAACTTATAAGAACTTCTATGCAAATTGCAAAATTGATGGGGGACTCCATCAATTTTGCAATTTAAAAGAACTTATTTTCTACGTTTCTCTATTTACAGATTAATTAATTAGATATACTTTTTATAGTCCAATTTTATTTCATCGTAGAAAGATGAATAGTTAGTAAAAACTTATAAGAACTTCTATGCAAATTGCAAAATTGATGGGGGACTCCATCAATTTTGCAATTTAAAAGAACTTATTTTCTACGTTTCTCTATTTACAGATTAATTAATTAGATATACTTTTTATAGTCCAATTTTATTTCATCGTAGAAAGATGAATAGTTAGTAAAAACTTATAAGAACTTCTATGCAAATTGCAAAATTGATGGGGGACTCCATCAATTTTGCAATTTAAAAGAACTTATTTTCTACGTTTCTCTATTTACAGATTAATTAATTAGATATACTTTTTATAGTCCAATTTTATTTCATCGTAGAAAGATGAATAGTTAGTAAAAACTTATAAGAACTTCTATGCAAATTGCAAAATTGATGGAGTCCCTTAGATAATCTTATAATATAGAAATCGTTTAATATTCACAATATGTCAAATTAATAGTAAATATTATTCTACAAGAATGACAACCCTGTTAAGTATCGCTTAGCTGGTAATTCGGTGTCAGCATACTAAATGTATATCTGTCTCTGTCACGCTAATCACTTTGATATCAATTGGCTGTCAGAAAAAGAGAGACAGCAATCTCTGAAATATAGCGCTGAAGCAGGAGTTTTCTTTCAGGAAATTGTTTATGAAGTCGATTTTGGAAATGTTCTTCTATTAGCAGATAACTGTGACAAGTATTAGTATCTTGTGACAACATACAGACGTTCATTGGTGGCGGTAGTCGCTTGCCATCAGGTGACCCATCTGCTCATTGAAGAACTTGAATATATTTTGATCTTTTCAGTTCTGTACAGGCAAAAGTATGTAGCTTCCCTAATAGGACACTCAATTAAAATACTACGAAAAGAATATCAAGGCGCAAATCTACATTAATTTTCATAATTTCCAGAAATATTACAGATGAGTAAAGAAATAGGAAATGCTATGTTCTTTACACACAAAAGGCATCCTTGGGCCCGCTATCCAACAATTGATGTTAGAAACCTCTATACATGCATAGAGGTTTCTAACATCAATTTCAATCAACAATACTAACTAGCTCAAAAACTTTAATAGCGCGATGCAGAAAATAGCAGGATTGAGGTCCTGGTTAAATAGGTATGTTATAATACAACGGACTCATTTTTTTACGAAAATCGGTATTAATACGAAGGTTTTCTTACTAAAACTTAAGCAATACTTCCAAGCAATATTATATTGAGAATAAAACAAAAATAAGTTAATACCAAAGTAAACGAAACTTTTGAATTTGTTACATTGAATCGATTAGGTGCGTTTAAAAAAAATGTATAAAACTTTTATTATCGGTTTGAAAACCATTTTTACAGTCACTAATTTAAGATACAGCAGATATTCGAAATCGCAGTTCTGTAGATAGATTGTCCCTTCTCGGCTCCTACTACCCGTAACGATGGGTCTTAATGTGTTAACAATGGTCACCCATCCATAGACAGATAAGGCTAGAATTAAAAACCAATCCTAAAAATGTAACATTTCTAAAATCTTTACATAACTAATACATTAAAATGTCTGCCGTTAAACCTATTAATAAAGGAGCCTTGTAAACAAGCTGTCAACACAATATTTACTACAATCGAACCGAATAAAATCACATTCACAACGATTACTCCAGAAAGGCCTCCTTTATGGGTATCTAAGGGAAAGAATTGTCTTCACCCTAAGGAGGGTAACGTTTCAATGTATTTTCGAACATCTTATTTACACCTTCGGGAGGGTGAAGGCGATTGTCTGTGAGACACCGCATTCATTTAGTAAATACAACTTTATTTTTATTTCTTTTGCATAGAATATTCATCTTTTGATGTATTTTTTTTGTAGGTAACTATTTCTTAGGTATACAATCACATATTAAGGGAAACTTAAATACGCTCGTTGAAAATTCAATTATTATACTGAATTACAAAGGTGGATAAATAATTAGTGGGCGTGAACACAACATGGCGTGTCAGCTACGTAAATATCTACCTACTTAGTTGAATCGTAACAATATTTTACAATTATTCCACTGGCAAGTCTGTTGAATGATCATAGACTCGTCTAGGTCTGTTTGTGATGTATCTTGTTGTGGTTCTCGTGACTAATAAGGAACTAATCACCAACATTATCAGCAACAGCCTTTAGACATCTACTGCTGGACATAGTCCTCTCCTTAGTAGGGAGGTTTGGTCCACGCTGGCCAGACGGATTAGTATAGGTTTTGTGTCAAGTATTCCTTCTCTTTTTGCAGTGCCGTTGTCCTGCGTAGTTTTCTCCCTTAATCGGCTCTTACGACACCCACGGGATGAACAGGGGGTGATGACACTCGGTATTCTTAATCCGTCACTTCTAGGAATAAAAAAAGAAACTAATAGAAATACGTACTAGTGACTAAGATAAATCATCATCAGCCTATCGCAGTCTACTGCTGGACTAATATAATAACTTGTAATTAATCATGAATCTAAAAACTGTTTTAAATACTCATCTATCTATTAGTGTGTAGGCAGCCCAAGATATACCTACTTGTATATAAAATAACATAAAACACATAGCCATAAAACCGCAATTACATATCAATCGTAAACGCAAAATAAAACAAATCCCCACCCCCTTAATGATCACCCCCGGCGTTCCCTCCCCGACCCTCAATGTGGGAGGATACAGGCTCTCATTAGGCGGGGGGAACTACCCACCAACGACCATTACGAACCGTAATCAATGCGAGGCGATTAGGTCCTAGAAACCGGAGGCTTAATTAAAATATGGATTGGTTTATTGACTTGGGAGTTTATAGAGAGATTTGTTTTTAAGGTATATTATAAGTAGGTATATTAATACCTACTTATAATATACTCTCTGTACCTTACAACGCTTCACTGTAGTACATTGTGGTTACATTAATGAGAAATGAAGAATAAAACTGACAAGACAAAAAAGATTGTTTCGTGTCCAAATTTGAGCTCGTTGCAGAACTTTTTGAGTTTTTGAAGCGTATACAAACCAATTTAACATTTTTATATAGAGACTTATCACGGTAAATTTTATTTTAGTATATCTTTACTACTAGCCCACCGTTTGATTGATTTGTACATCGTCGTATAGACTGTAGATTTATCTCGGGTTTCAACTGTTTTCATTAACATGCTTTCATAACCTAATATTAAACAGGATCATCAGGATGTGAGAGATGTGTGTAGTGTTTTTATTTTCACTAGTTAAGTAACGAAGGGTGTAAATAAATATTGTAAGTTAATTTTAACCTACTTGTAATAGTCCTATTGAATTTTAATAACAACACAATAATTTGCCATCTTAAAAGTGATTTGTAACGAAGTAGTAGATTAAAAAACTATTACCAGAGAAATTTAACTAATGCTTTAATGTTTCGTTTCTTGACTCATACATTTGCAAATTATTGTTTTTGCAAAACCATTCTACGTTATTAGTTGCAATTTCTTTAATAGTTTTTCATTAAAATCACAGATACTTTATAATACTGATCAGGTAGGTATTTCATTTGCCGACTGACTATATATGTAACTGACTTTTGCTATTGAATTATTTGAAATTAATTTATTTTTGTTTTAATATTATAAAATTTCTTGTTAATTTTCAAACCATTTACAAGCTTCGTTTCTATCGCAAAGTATGCACATGTTACAAACAATATTATTGGATTACGTAGTATTTCTCTTATTGAGATATTGAGTTTATGTCAAAACATACCGAATATTAAATCCAAAATGTAAAACACATATAAAATCACCAGAACGAGTTACCCATTGTTTTAAATGCGCACCACAGCGCACGCTCCATAAATGCCTGCCATAATTACATAAATGATTTGAATTAAATTTTGCGTAAAATTTTCATGGCTGTTCCCATTATTATAATAACCATAATTATTAAGATTATTACTCAAGTAATAGTACCGTTTAGAAATATTTAGTGTGGTTTTTTGTGAGCACCAAATTTTCTTTGACAGTTGATTGACATTTTTGTTAAATCTTTAGAAGGGTTGCCTGAAACCGTAACAATCATCACACGTGTTTGTCAGTTGTTTGGAATACAAGCATATGATTAGAAACGGTTTAGTATAGACATAATATAATGATTACAAAAATGGACAAAAATGTAATGGCGTATGTAATTCCCGGGTGCTACGGCATCCATTAGGAAAGACCGTATATAGGTATCTGGCAGTGGCTTGTGATATGCTAATTGATTGAAGTAAGGACAATAACTTTTGTAGTTTCAAGTAATAGATTGTTCAACGTTCGACATTTGGCCTGAAAATAGACGAAACGACACGGTACGAATTATAAAATAAGCAAAGGGGCCATACTTACTTTCTCTTACATTCTATCAAAAACTATCTACTTTAAACCTCATTTTATATATTGTTAGTTTTTCAATGGTTTTATTTTTATTTTTTGACTATATCATAAATAAATAATAATGTCCGCTTAATAAGTCTAAAATAGTGGCGTCATAAGTTGCTACTTAGTACGTTTTCATACAAAATTGTCGTTTTGACAGATGATAAAAAGTAACTAATTTGACTGAGGTGTCAAATAAATACTCTATTCCCGCACTAGGAATACATCCGGGGAACTTTACAAACATACATGAAACGAACAAAAAAAAATGTAGGTATACCTACAATTTTTTTTTTTTTACAATTAGAGTCATAAATCAAGCTTAATATTTTTTTAGAGTATTAAGCAATTGTATGGCTAAGGCTTCTATTGTCGCACCATCTTAATTGCAGTCATGGTTACAATTTAAAATCAGCAAATTTCTTCAATTGATGACCCTTAACGGTGACCCCCTACTACTACGGTTACCAGAGCCTAACCCCCCCTCTTCATTCTGGGAGGAGGTGCACTCGAAGAGCGTCAACGCACATGTGACTCTTGAGTCGCAGGTGCCCATGGGCGACGGTAGTCACTTACCATCAGGTGACCCTTCTGCCTTACCCCCGTACCATAAAAAAATGGGTACAACTATTTCGATTGGGTCTACATGTGTTGATAAACTAAGTAGACCGCTTTCCTTCAAGCAGGTCACACCTGTACTTTCAACCTTATTAATTTAAATATTAATGTAGATAATTTATTTCTATCCTTCAATATGAATTACATACTATGAATAAAAACAGTTAGTACAATTAACGCCCTATATTTTTACCTAATTACAACAGTGGAAGGTGTTATGTTTAATTTTATTAAATTAATCCAAATGAATCCGGCTGAGGCGAGGGTCAAGCGGGTGTGCTCGTATTAAACATGTTTTGCAATAAAATGCGATGGGTGGCTCGTAAACCTCACCTCAATACGACCAACGAATACCTACATATGTTTATATTTTGTTCAAACGCGATTCTTGAAGAGATGTTCAAAAATATTGTGTCAATTTTATTAAATAAGTACTACTTGGTGGTAGTGTATGCGACGGCTGTTCTAAGGTCTCGGGTTCGATTCCCGGTTGGACCAAACGTTTTTATGGCCTGCAAAGATTTATTACGAAAAGATTTTCATCAAGCATAGTTAGGAACACTCCCGACTAATAAAACTTTTAAACAAAAAAACAAAATCAAAATCGGTTCAACAGTTCCTGAGCTACGATACCACAGACAGACACACAGATACGTCAAACTTACCGTGTCCGCAGTTTAAATGTTGTTAAACTAATAATGATCTTCTAGCGTTTATCACTCCACCATTATCTGCCATTTGTAGTCGGACCAATCGTGTGGTCAGAGCCGCCAAATCTTAGTAAATAGAAAAAGAAGGAAGAAAGAAAAAGATTTATTTGGCAAGAAAAGAAAAAAATTGTGAAATAAACTAGAATGCAAGTCTGTACTGCATACTGGAGTATTCCAGTTGCCAAACAAATTTACTAGTAATCCGTGACAAGCGTTTCTAGCATTAGAAACCCTTTTAAAAAAAAAATTGAACCGACTTCAAACAACACCGACAAAGAGCACTAAAAATTAAAAAATAATTACAAATCTAAGTAAAACACTATAATAAGTACCCTCAATGTAACAGGTAACATTATAATACCAATAGTCCCTTCTAGTCTGTTTGAAGTCGGTGCCAAGCTCCATGCACAATAAGTAATACTGGTCTATGTCAGCTTTATATTAGCACAATGAAAAATTAAGAATTCAAAATAATTCTAATGAAACATCGAAGATTTTGTTGGATAAAGAGGCCGCCGGAGGTAACAGGTACAATTTGTGATCCCAAGTTCCCTGTTAAATTAAAAGGATACATATATAACGATCATCAGACCTGCCGTCCTAAATGGATCTAATCGGATGTGACACGCTTGTAGCTGAAATGCAAAGTTTATTAAGATGAATGTGTGGTGTGCGTAGGATGGACAAAGCAAGGAAACATTAGAGGATGCCTGAAAGTGGCACCAGTAGATGAAAAGTTGAGAAGCAAAAGGTTATTCTGGTATGGACATGTAATGCGCAAAGATGAGTGAAATGTAGCGAGGACAGTTTTATGTACGAATATTGACGGATATAAGAGTAGTGGACGACCAAAGAAAAGAAGGATGAACTGCATTAAAGAGGATATGACGACTCAGCAATCAATATAATTAACCACAGACCAATAGCCCCATTTTTTTATATATTTTTTAAATGGCTGAAATTCAGTTGTGACTACTTTTTAATCTTTGTTACCTCAGAACTCAGTCATGAAATGATTCAGAAAAATAATGTTTTTTTTTTTGGAAGGGTGTTCTTCCCGTTTGGTTCTATTTAATTTTGAAAAACATATTACTTCTAAGGGTGGGAAATTTACAAATCAATATAATGTAGCCGCATTGAAGTCGGTTATAATTTTTAAAAGTTAATTAAATGGACTGTTAATGTTCGGCAGATTTTCTTACGGATTTAATAAAATGGAAAGAGTTTAATTAGCATATCAATGCTGATAATTGGCGAGAAACGAGTGAAAGAACCACACAATGCGTTTCAGTCGACAGACACAAAACATTTTGAAAACTATAATTGTAATAGCGTAGTGATGTCGGCTTGAGCCCTTTTTAACAAAATTAAAACTTCATATTACAGGACATTGTATGCCTAGCCATTGAAGAGACCGCCATAATAAATATATGAACATTGTACTAAGTGAAAATACGTATTTACAAAATTACAGTTACTCCTAATTACTTTACATTAAGTTGCCCATAAATATTTTACTGCCATTAAAGTATGATAATAGGTGGCCCGGGACATTTTATACTTGTGATGACGCGAATGAAAACTAAAGAAATTAAGCTTTTGAATGTCTCGCTAAGTTGTAAAATGGCGATTGTACAGTTAGAGAGTATAAACAGGACTTAAGAGCAGACCCGAGCCGAAACATAAAATAAATATTTTCTGAGCATTGTTCGAGGACATGGTTAATACTAATACTATACTATTATAATGATTTGACTACACTTGAACAAAGTAACAACGTAACATAAATTTTCATATGCATTTCTCTGCATCTCTGATTCTTACTGCTACTAATTTGTTACTGATATGAAATAAGAAAAAACACTCCTTAGATTAATCATTATTTTTCCTTTTTACTCTTTCTTAAATGCTAATATTTAGAACACCTCACTGCATCAAAAAGAAACCTTGATATCTTCGAAAATAAAAAATATTATTAAGTAGTCGTCATGATCTCTTGTGAAAAAAGTTACCATAAAATTTATATAGAAATAATATTTATAATGTTTTTATAAACCACGTCATTCTGAAAGTTAAAATTACATTTGCTGCGAATTGCGGTCGGATCTACACGACTGATAAACATACTCATTTATCTAAAGGAGCCTAAATATTAATACGGTAATTACAGCCAAGACAGTCGATAACCACGAGTCGACAGCGACCAGTATGTTTACTACAAGACATTGTTTCTGGACAGAAGATAGCGCCTGCATGAATGCGCGACAAATGCACGGGCACGCCTGCATCACATTACTATGCAAATTATTGCAAATGCGCCAGCCCATTGAAATTTAACGTCTCAATTCTTGCCGAGCCGAGCACTTTACATACCTTCGTGCGGCGAGATAACTCCTCGAAATGTTTTATTGATGCAGTTTTGCATTTAATTCCGTAAGTCCGTTAAAGATGACCTGCCTCTACATATAAGTATAGTAGTTTATTTTATAAACTGAACCCGCGTGTACTGAGAAATAGTAACAGAATTGATTACTTATAATTATTTTGAATCCATTTTCTTTCCTTCATGTTGAACTGGCTAAGACGTACATGGATGTAAGATTATTTCAGTGCCTTGCCATAGTCAGTATTCTGTTGATGGTCGTGTTGATTTCATGCATTTTGTTTCTTGAGTTTTCAGCCAAGTGATGGTCTCGGAATATTTATCTTGACCTTGAATTTGGGATTGTGTGTGGTCAGATTCCAGAAACCCTCGAAAACATTTTAGAAAATTGCAAGGTTTTTGCACAATGTTATCATTATCCATTGAAAAATAAAAGATGGTTAATTTGTAATAGGAGATTGTTTTTCACATCTAATTCAAAAGGATATTTCTTATATTTGGTGATATGCGATAGTTACGGTTTTAAAAACAATGCGTTTTAATCACTTACACTTTAACTGTGACGTTAATATACCTAACCATTTAGTTCATCACATCAACAGCCTTTAATGGTCCACTGCTGGATTTAGGCCTCTCCTTAGAAAGGAGGTTTTGGCCTACTTTACCACGCTGGCCAGACGGGTTGGTATAGGGTTTGTGTCAAGTTTGCCTTCTCTTTTCAGTGCTGTTGTTCTGCGTAGTTTGCTCCCTTAGTTGGCCCTTTCTAAAAAACCCTCGGCTCTTACGACACCCACGGGATAAATAGGGGTGGTGACACTCTGTATTCTAAATCCGTCACCACACGAATAAGTGTTGGACGAGGATAACCATTTAGTTGGTCAGTTCAAATTAAACTGATTTTATATCAAGAGGCATGTAGTAGCAGCTTTGACGTTAAAATGTGTTTAGAGCATTGCTACCACAGCGTAAGTTTTCGTATTAACTATTACTCAAACTTCTGCATCTAGATTATTGGTGTTATTAATTTGTTCTTCTGTCGTTACTACTTAATGTACGGATAACTTTGAACTAAAATTAGATTGAACTCAAGCAGACGCGATGCATTCTCGAGTTAAGAAGGCATCATCACCTTAAACAGAGGACAGCATAACTGTTTTGCATAAAATTTTAATGCTGAACTAGG
Organism: Arctia plantaginis; assembly: GCA_902825455.1. Classification (NCBI taxonomy): domain Eukaryota; kingdom Metazoa; phylum Arthropoda; class Insecta; order Lepidoptera; family Erebidae; genus Arctia; species Arctia plantaginis. Next base: position 5,126,932 of record CADEBD010000171.1, on the reverse strand, counting down.
TTCAATTTCCAAAATTAGTCTAAGTTACCACAGGTGGTCGTTCCACCGCTAATAGCTGAAAGTACATAAATTGACTTAGGTATTGTACAAACTAGAACAGAAATATAAACGTGACGGGTATCGTGCAAAACGAAAGAACTTAACGGTGGCGTGTCTTTCAGTGATCAGTTTTAGTTTACGTGCGGATCAGCGGGATAGCAAAAACCTATTAAAATCTGTAAAATTGAAAATATTTTTCTCTCAACGACTTACATATCCAACTCTGCTATCAGGTTCTCCAACAATAAAAAGAGGTCCATAATCTACTTTGTTCATACTGCTCCCAACTACTACAGAAACTCTTCGAGTGCTAAAGCTATCGATGCAAGCTGAAAAGAAATTCAAAATTAATGATATAAATAATGAATTGGTCTCTAAACCTAAAAAATCGTTGATAAAATAAAGTCAACACCAATTTTTATATTTAAATACTTGACGGCCGGATGGTTAACGGACTACTACACCAGAGGTCGTAGGTTCGGTTCCCTTAGTTTAGAATTAGATAGCGTTGTGAATGTAGTATAATATTATTATTAAAAGCTACTGTTTGACTTACCTATACAAAAGATGTAATTTTTTAACTGGAACTAATCTAGAAGTTACAGTACAGAAGAAACGTACAAACGTACCTGGTATAAATAAATACTGTCCAAGTGAACAGTTTATGAACCTTTTCATCACTTGAAGTTTATGATGTAAAAAGCGAATGAATTTAGGTACTCAGAAATTTAAAAACATTTTTTGTTCCACAGGTTTGGTTCCAAAACCGTCGAGCGAAGTGGCGGAAGAAGGAGCATACGAAGAAAGGACCTGGTCGGCCGGCTCACAACGCTCATCCACAATCCTGTTCAGGAGAGCCCATCCCTCTACACGAACTGAGGGCCAGGGAGAGGTGAGATTTGTGCATAACGTAGTTACCCAACTTGGAATCTACAAGTAACAGATAACAGTTGTAGAATCCAGTTGAATAGAAGTTTTAAAATACCTGTTTAAATTGATATCCATAAAATGAAATGTTATAAGTTAAAAGTTATAAGTTAAAAAAGTTAGTTTTGAAAAATATTTTCAATTAAGTACAAAAGGTATGTAATATTTTTCTTGTTCAGGATTTTGTTTTATTGTTGTTTTTATATATTGTCCGATGTCAGAACATTATGGTTTCTTTCTCTATTTTACTCTATCACACCTCCTTTCTCTTTTCTAACAAAATGCTCCTTAATGCATTCTGTACACATGTTGTTTTATTTTAATAAATCTGTTATTACCTACAATATCTCTTTACTCTTTTTATCGCTATAGGATACAATGATCAAGGCACTGTAGCTTCGATAAGTAATTTATCTTCTCGTACAAAACAATTTGTACTGATAATAATTTTGTTTTACTAAAAATAATAGCTACCACAAAGTTGATAAAACGAAACAAAATATGCAAAAGGTGACGTATGACGTTCTCAACATGCACATTAAAATATAAAACAATAAGATCATCGTCTTATTTAATTATACGAGACGTGATAAGCTGAATAACTTCAAAATCAAGAATATATGTGGTATATATCTGGACCACACAAGTTTATAGCAGCCAATTAGCGCATTATTGCGCAGTATTACAATATACATTTGTCGCTTCAATCCTAATACCAAACAAAATCCCAAACAAAATAAATCAAATATACAGTGATGAAAATGTTGGTTGTACTAACATCAAAATGAATCCACTTAAAAGTCATAAATAAGGCACAATGTTAGATATAGACGAGTCTTGTTTCTAATCTGGGTTTAACTATTCAGTCATTACTCAGGTTAAAATTAATAATAGTGTATTCGATGTCAATTTAACTATTTCATAGTTTCGAATCGTATTTTATTAAATTATTATTAGGTTCTATACTAATTGGGCCCTAACGATTTTATCAACAGGGCGAGAAGAAGAAAGAAGTTGGCAAAAGCATTAGAGAGACAAGCGAGGAAACTACGAGCCAAGGGCATAGCTGTGGACCTCGAGGCTTTGAAGGCAGAATACCTCGCACAACACAAAAACACCGGACTGTACTCCGATTCCGACGGAGATGGAGAAGAATGCATGATAGACGTCGTAGGAGGAGACTCCTGTCACGATTCAGGTCCTGAAGACTTCTCCCTGTCCGGCCGACTGAGAGCTCCTTCGGGCGCAGACGGCATGAACAACTCAGATAGTTCAACGTCAGACGCCAATTCTGGGAGAAATTTCAGTCCCATACCTGACCCACAACCTTCCTTCTTCAAACAGTTCGCTGCTACGAGTAACTTCGACAAATTTGACTTTGACTCAGGACGAGCCGTCTCTTTAGACCTTAGCGGTGGAGGGACAGCAACGGAACAGGATTTATCCAAAAACGGTGGAACAAGAAAACACAATCCGTTCAGTATAGAGTCCCTTCTCAACACGTGAAAGTGACTTTCAAATAACTTTAGAGGCTCTTTGTTACTACCAGTGAAGTTGTTCGTGAATTAAACTGTGTTGAACATTAAGTTACTTATCAACTAAGTGGTAATTGTCTGTGTGAAGGTCTGTACTGCCTGAAATGTCGACCTACAGACGTTTCAGATTTGTTCCTTTGCTTTAAAGTTAACTGTTATTATCATTAATTATAACTGCTTCAGTAAAGACTTGATAAGTACCATATAACGACATATCTCGTGTGAATATTAGATGTACGTGATTGTATTATATAGATTGTAGTGTATATAGTAATTCTCTATATTTATTTTCTTCGATGTTAATATATTTTCTAACTGTACGGGGCAATAATTTATATTGACTTTGTTGATGATGTGGTATTTTATATTTTTACAATTTTTAAATTTTATCTGTTGTCTTACCAAATGCTCATTGCCGAAAATTGTTATTAGTTACATAGAACCTGTCACTAAATAATTTAAAATGTCAGTCAGAACTTTTAGAAGAACTGATATTTAATTAGACGAACCTCGTTATGAGTCTACAATCAAATAAAATGTCATAAAGTAGCCAAAACAGGTTTTATATTAGATTTACATAATCTCATTCGAACTTTTATAAGTTTTGATTATTTGCGCTCAGAGAATTATAAAATATTAATTATTGCTCTCTCTCTCTCCTTAGCAGCTATTTCAATTAAGCTCAATGAAATATCTGTACTTGTTTTTAGATGTTTGTGATGATACGTGTTTATTTAAATTGAAGACCGGTTCTCTTTATCAAAGCGTCTCTTCCCTTTCTGCAGTTAAGTTACGACATTAGTAATTGTCAAATGAAAAGGAATTTATATCAGAAAAAAACACCTTAATCATCGAGGTAATAATGACTTAATGCCAGTAGTGTTGTCGCCTTTTACAAGAGAATTAACTACAAAGTTTTGTTACGTCCATTAGCCAAAGTGGTGAGCAATCAACTTAATTACAACACTATTACTATCATTTCTTGACTGAGCCACTTTGTCAGTATTAAACGATAAACTCACCCGTAATACAGAACAATGTTTCGAAATAATAAAACTACTATAGTTTCTAGGTAACCTGTGACCACGGCCGGTGCAACCTGGTCGAAACGTCAGGCAAACCAGAGGTATGTAATACCCTAAATAAGAGATCGCGTTAATTCCCGTTAAATAATATTAATTATCATGGAACGCGAAAGTTTAAAAGTTAGAACTTACTACAACTTTCACAATAAACATTTTAATTAACCTTAATAATTTACCTAACTTCTATTCTAATCTACACACTTCAGTGAGTAACGATCTTATTGACTTATTAAACCGCCATAAATATAGTTTGAAATTTTAACAATGGAACCATAAATACTAATTAAAAAATCCATTTGCCAAATAAAAATGGCGTCTCGAATAGAATTACTATTGGCGAAAGAAACACAATATCTCATCGTAAAATAACAACAATTAATGAATGTATAATGCGTAACGACCGATAAGAGAGCCAATTAGTGAAACAATATGGCCGACTTGGTTTATTGCCATTTTTACTTACACCGCAGTGGGCTTAATAGGTATATAACAACGTGCAAGCCGATTGGCCATGCATTTATTGTTTCAATGCATTTGCGAGAAATTATCCTACTTTGATAGTTACGATATACTTCTCTGAAAGTGTTCAAAGTAATATAAGTAATCATTCGTGGCAACACATACGGCAATTAGTTTCAAATAAAAAAATATTACTTAAATGTCGTCAACAATCTTTCAAATATAAAATATGAAAAACTGTAGCCATATTTTAAGATCAAATCCTAATAAATCTGGTTCTTACTAGTTTACAAATGACGTTATATAAAATGATAGTTGCCAGCGCAAATAATAAATTCCAGTTTTGGATAGATTATTAAAAAAACAAGTATAAATATGTATTGTATTCGGTTGGGCTAATGGGGACAGTTTAAATACATATTATTATTGTATGAAAATATTAAATTTTTCTTATCAAGCACATAACAAACACATTTATTCGGTCAATTTAGCAAAAGAAAAACATTGATATAACGTTTATTATTGGCGAAAATGACGATTGATTAAGTTAATTAACATGATGACATGATCATGACATGACATCTATAAAATATATTTATCCTTAAACATTGTTATAGAAACAATAATCTCATACTATAAAATTTACATTATAATTTTACATCAATTGACATTTGACATTTTTATTGCAATTGTGATTTTTATATTATTTCGGCATATATCATAATGAAGTCCTGTGATTAGATACTTCTCAACCTTTTAATGAGTGTTATTTTTCTTTGATCTCTACTTAATTGTACCTATTAAATTCAATGTTGATATAGAAATATGTAAACAATATAATTCAGTAGCACCACTTAATTACGTATTGATTCAATAAAGTTTAATCAAAACTTAAATAATTGGTTTTTACGAATTATCTACACAGTTACACAAACTTGGTTTTTTAATAAAAGTTTGTTATGAAGTCTTTCTTATCAACATTCGGTCCAGTGGTAGGTATTATAATATTTATAATCCTCAATATAATTTTATTTAAAGAAATCGCTTTTGGAGACTAGGCTCAGCCTTACCACGAACCGATTCAAAGAGACAGACAGTGACTTAGTTGCTTATAGATAATGGTGATTGGTGACATCTAATATGCCTATATAACCGACTAGCTGACCCGCGCAACTTCGTCTGCGTCTCTCAATAGTAATAATTTTTCTACGTTTTTGAAACATTCTTCATTGGTGCTCCGCTCCTATTGGTCTTAGCGTGATGATATATAGCCTATAGCCTTCCTCGATAAATGGGCTATCTAACACTGAAAGAATTTTTCAAATCGGACCAGTAGTTCCTGAGATTAGCGCGTTCAAACAAACAAACAAACAAACAAACTCTTCAGCTTTATAATATTTATATAGATTAGAACTAATTCTATAGAACTGATTGCAACATGCGCTGTCCCTCCTTTGATCTAGCTCTCTCTCTCTCTTGTAAGTCGTATGTGTTAGGGAGCACACACACAAATCTGTCAAAATTTAGGAATGTACTAAATTGGCTTTTGTTATTATTATTTAAGTCTACTAAAGAGTCTAGTCTACAAGAGTTGTATTCACCACATTGTATTTACATTTTAAATTTGATTTATAAAAGTAATTTGTAGTTTAAATAAATTGTTAGTAACTGTACATTTTTGTAGGCGGAAACAATATCTTAGGTACAAAATAATTAAATTAAGTTTTAATTTATATTTAAAGACGAGTGAAAGCGAATATTTGTAAATTGTCTATCACACTGTATGTAAGTTGTAAAAAGTATATATGTTATGTGAGTAATTTATTAAATCAAAATATAACACGATTAAACACAAAGACATTTATTTATTTTGTAAACCTGATAATGACGACATGAAATTAGTTTAAGCATGACTAAACTTGGACTAAAGTGAGAAACACCGTGATATCTTTTAATAATTATAAAACTTTTACTAGATATTATTTTTAGTAACTCATTCCAGTATTAAATTAAAGTTATCTCTTCAGTATTTAGTGTAATTGTGAAGAAGACTGTTACAATAGGTGTAGTAAAAGTAAAACGCCTTATTTAAATAATCCTTTGACAAAAAAAATTTGAATACAAAAAGGAAGGAAGGAAGATCAATGACAGAATTTAGTGATTATCAGTCATGCTGTGACTACAGCTCCACCTGAATTGTTTCGTTACTTCTAGTTAATTTAAATATAATATACAGAACACACGTGATTAACATTGAGTGTCATGGCTGACTGTAATAGAACTAATTGAGTTAAAAACAAAAAACTGCAATTAAAAAAATAGTATAAATACCTTCATCATAACTAATCTTTTGGTAAATAATTTAATAACAACAAAAATGCAAAAGTTTTGGACAACATTTAAAAAACTTTTACATGCAGATTGTGACTGAGTATGTGCCTCGAGGATGGATGAATTATGATAGGCATCATAAATCAACCATCCTCGAGTCACATTTAATGCAAATTTACTCCAACCTTTAACACAATAAAATCAAAAACAAAATAAGATACATGTATAACATTAAAACCAACATCTTACAAACAAAACTAGTCTTCATTGTTAAATAGGTGATTGTCATGTCTACAGTCATAATCTTACGTAATATCAAAATAAGAGAATGACTTACAAATTACTTCTCCTTAACCATTAGAACTGTGATTACATTAAACAAGTGTTTAACACAACATTAACAAGGTACTTTAGTGCTCATTTGAAATACAAAGACGCCGCTAGGCTAAGAGCGTTTCAGTTCAACATTACAATGTGCTCAGTCTAACCCATGAATATCGAACAAAAGCATATTTTGTTCCTAGAATAAATGAATCATAATTGCTATTAGGAAATGTCAATAAACTGATATTAAACTGTGCGTCTATGAAGTGTTCCCAAAACATTAACACGTTTTTAGGTGCATCTAAAAACTATATAGGTCTCATATCGTAGCAAACTTGTTCCTGATACGAACAACCTGAATTTGCAATTGTTTAATATTTACAAGTTAGTATTAGGAATAGGGTAGGCAGAGTATTGCTTTTTATCTTCGTTGAATGATGTTTTATATAGTTTTTTAATTATCTTCTGTTATGTGTCACCTGTCTATTAAGTCATAGCATATTCAGCAAAGAACATTTCGAAACTGTTTTACAATCAGTCACCAATCTAAATTTAAATGGAACGGAATGAACGCCATTTTTAAACATAAAGGACAAATGAGCCGACAGGTCCCCTAATGGTAAGTGATAACCGCCGCCTATGGACTCAGGGCTCAGGTGTCTTACCGCCCTTTGAGCGGTTCCCTCCGCAGAACCAGGGAGCGGGGCTTAGCCACTTAACCACTTGCCACAATTATCTCTAGAAATAAGAAAATCTCGTCTTAAACTACGGAGCATCTGCATTTCAAGGTCATTATTATGAACAGAGGAGTCAGAGTCGTGTAAAAATACTTAATAATTACAAGATTTTTCAATTGCTCGATCTTTTGTAAATTATTAAGACAACCATTGAGCATTTTTATAGAAAGGAAGGAAGCAAACTACGCAGGACAACAGCACTGCAAAGAGAAGAAAAACTTGACGCAAATAGTATACTAACCCGTCTGGCCAGCGGAGCATAGTAAGCCAAAACCTCCTTTCTAAGGAGAGGCTTATGTCTCGTGGTCGAGCTGTGGATAAATCAAGGCTGCTAATGATGATTATTGAAAGGGCTACTATTAGTGAACTAGTAAAGGAGTTGTCATTAGAGAAATTTACCATCATCAGCATTTGTTCTATCTTATCATATAACTCAATCACTTAATATTTAGAAGTGATTATTTATATAATAACGAGAAATTTTGTTATTCCCTTTGCCAGAACAGTCGCGGATATAAGCGGCGATGAAAAAACAAGTTGATTGGAATACGTGAGACCTCCGCCCCGCCATGACGAATGCGTGGACGCGTTAATAATTTTACCCACAAATTATTCGCCAAATGTGCGCCGGAGTCTTTGATACGCGACACCGCGTGTAATAACCACAAATGTAGAAATTTTAATTGTTGATTTGTCGATAATGTTGAAGTTTTAGTATTATAATATTAACGGACAAGAACAATTTATTTTTGGGTTGAACTTAAATATTTCTCTATATTAAAACAATAATTGTTTATTTTAATTAAATCAATTGTATGTTTTTTAATTGTCAGGAATAGGAGTGAGTCGTAAAGATAGTTGCCTGTTCCAATAACCAAGATTTTATGGGCAAGGTAAGAAATTGCAAGGACATTATTCATACATTTTTTTGTAAATTACTTGTAATATTACTAACTTGTCAGTGAAAATTATAAATGAGAATAATGTAACGTATCATTTCTAGAGATCAAGCAGAATGATTTAAAAAGTTTTAAACTAAAAAAGGCAAAATAGCTAATATATTTGAGTAATAGCATTCGTCATCGATATCGCCTCGTGTCATCATCGTCATTGTCTCGAGTGACATTGGTTGTAATTAAAAAAAGACAGCTATTTAGCGCCATGTTGTGTATTTTTGGCGGGATAGTCGTAGTTTTCATTTTTCAAATGGTTATTTCTTATTATTTTAATTTAAGATTAGAAGACACACCAAGTGAATGTCAACTTTGATAGGTAGGGATAGAGATAGAAACAATTAAATTCTCTCTCACGACCATTGGAAATTTTAAAATATAGCCGTACAACCACTCGTTTTAAAGCAACATTTTTCAAGTAAAATTATACACAAAAAACAAGCAGTAATAGTTTAATTAATACCTAGGTACCGTAACAGCTGAAGAAATCGCTGCAATAAATCAAACACGTGTATTTATAGACCAGAACGAGCGCAAACGCAGCCGGCTCGGATCAAATATTCTGATTATTTCTGATCAAGATTTCATTTACCGTGTCTGTCATCTATCTGATCAGTGGCAGCCGTATGATGGTACTAATGACCGTCAACTGTTAATTAAAAAAATAATGATATTTGATAAGGTACAATTTGTTGTATTGTTTTATAATTTTTAGAAAAATGATAAAAAAAACATTGGCAGCAACGAAAAAGGATAGAAACCATTAGACAGTCCGAGATATACTGCTTCTACTTGTTTATGATAATAACCTCAGACGTCTCACACATGGCCGTCTGATCCCAAACTATAGACTTGTATTTTAGTAAATAATTATATACTTCTAAATACATACATATTATAGTTTAAAAGTAATCAAATTTAACGAGAAACTTTTTTATGTTAAGTTTTCTGTAATTCTTTTATACCTACACTTTTACATACTTTTATAATTTTAATTATTTTATACAATCATGAAGTACTTATTTCAATATGATATGCCTACCTATGCTTCCGAGTGTAATGTTTCTTGAAAAGGATACCTTCTTTTTAAGAAATATGGCACATATGCATGGCACCTTGTACCGGTACAAAGATTTTATTCACGTATCACTTTAAACATAGAATCTAGTAAGGATAAAAAATGATATGCTTTAAAAAAACGGAAATGAATGTAAATATTTCACAATTAAAATTATTATTTTTGGTGTGCTTTGACATATCTCGTAGTATTTTATCCCTAGTTTATTTATCGTGACCTAAGAAACCTCACTAACAATTATTTTAGGTACTTTTCATTTCGGTACTTAAGTCCAACGAATATTTACCATTATTTAAATACCCTATTCTAGGTATTTCTTTGTATATTATTCTTGACTATAAAAACAAATAATAACTTTTATGTTTCATTTCGAGTGAAGGTAACGTGGTAATCGTTCTAAAATGGTGTGGATAATGATATTTATTTTTTACAAGTATCCCAATCTTATCCACAGATGTTGGAAGCGAATGCATTTGATACGGGTCACTGGCACTTACGAAATCATTATGGGGCGAGATGGAAATATGACACGGTTTTTTATTCTGATTAAAAATATAAAAGTTAAGCTTTATGGTATTTTGATAGAGAGGTATTTGGATCTAGTTGTCGTTGTATTTAATGAATTGTACTTCTGTAATGATGAGTTATGTAAAGTGGTGAATAAAGGGAAATTATGATGAAGACGATTGGCGAAATGTCGTGATGTTGACGAAATAAAGAACTCAAAATTTAGAGAAGTTTTTGAATACCGAAGATATTTTAAATTTGTATTTGGACAGTCTGTACTTATCTTCATGAGACTTTTTTGTTATGGGACTAGCCCCTCCCACACGCCCACCACTGTAACTCATGTACACCAGGATCAACCTGTGCCTATCGGTGGGTCATGTGAGGCAAAAGGCAAAAGTCACCTTCCACCAGTCGACCTTTGCTTCCGCAGTGGGCAGCCCGATCACAATGCTCCGCTGTGCTGCTTTAGGTGCGCAGCGGGGGGTAAACCTGCCGACCACCGGGTTGGCAGTAAGGCCTGCGCCGGGTAAGGACTGAAGCCGGGGGGGTCAGTCTTCTGCCCCTAAGTCGTCGACGGAGTCAGAGGGTTGGAGAGCGAAGAGGTTCGCAGCGGGATTCGGAGATGGAAATCCAATAATGGATCCACATACCCGAATCCTCCGTGCGAACGTGGGTCACGGTGTCATTCCTCTTCTGTTCTGTTCCCATATCATAGGGGGAGCAGAAGATCCTGAGTCCTGAGTCAACATCGGGGTTCCCACACAGGGGGGAGGTTATCTAGAATCTGTAGGTGGCCAGAGGTACGTCGAGGGTCCTGAGATTTCCTTTCTAGGCTACTAGTACCCGAGACGGCATGCGGGTTTTGGTCGGTTCGAGTCCGACATAACCATCCTACTGGTGGTGGGTGGTATCAGAGGGGATTTCAGCACGGAAAAAAAAGGACCAACAGCAGTGACCCACGAACACACCGAGTTGTGACACTCGGGAAGTCAGAGGAAAAAAATTAAACTGTCTTGGAACCCGCAACGAAATCATCATTTCATTCTAAAAATAGCTAGACTTCTTATTTCTCTTTTTTTTTTTAAAGACAACTCCCGCACTAGAAAATATATCCTGTCACGGAGACTTTACAAACATCCATGGAACGGGTACAAAGAACGCCCAGACTCAGAACAACAATTTTGACTCAGAACAAAAAAATTGTTGGTGTGGTGATGTGATGCTTTCTACTGCGCCGAGTGTTTTGAGCTGTGAAAGGTGTTCCATGTCACAGCTCAAAACACTCGGCGCAGTAGAAAGCATCGAGGTGACCGCTTAATCTACTACGCCATCCGTGCAGTCCAATCCTAGTAAAGTCCTATTATCTAAACAATGTTAAAACAATCTTTGGAAACTCAATGTTACCTTTTGTTTGGGGAATATGGTGTTGGATAATTTAGCAAAACTCTCCTTGCGAAATAATAATAACCTTGCACATCTCACACACGGCCGTCTGATCCCAAACTCGGCAGAGCCTGTACTATGGTGGCCAGACTACTGATAAACATACATATATTTTTTATTTAAATCCACTCATACTATAGCCACATAGCGATCAGATCTGCGGGAGTCTACGCGCAAAACTTTTGACAACAGAACATTTCCTTTTAGCGAATATTTATTTTTTTGTGTCCAAATTATTTAAACATAATTATCTTATGCAGTTGGTCGACTGGCTGTCAACTAACACATGAGCCGGTGAACAAGACAATAAATATACATAATTTGGTTTTGGCTGGATTATTTTCCGCGATGTAGACATGTTCTACTATTTAAAAAAAAACATAAAATTGAAATAACAACAAAAACTATAGACACAATTACTGAAGTTTTAGTTTTTAAACTAAGATGGCGAAAATTAAACGAAATGAGGGCCAAATGTAGCTCTTAGTATTAAACCCCGGGTAATTTAGCTAAACACTCGCTTATTACGCACTTCATACTCACCGTAGGTAATATGTTATATAAATGGGTTATAATAACAGAAATGGCTAACGATGATGGCCCGTGTTGGGTAGACCGAGTTGGTTTATAGACATTACCCGCGAGAGTGTGGTGTAATCAGTTTTAATATTGCAATGTGTAACTGTTCCATCTTATTAGCAACAATGTCTGTGATTACACCACTTTTATTCGTTTACGATAATGAACTTCAAATAATGAAGATTACAGAGAGAATATATTGTGATTAATTTAGGTTTAGGTAAACAGTAGAACTAAAACCTAGAGTCATCTAGTGAAGAAATATTGTTCTGTAGGAATTCACGTGACTACGACGTAGAAGATAAAATTGTATACCCAAGGGACATCACTGCTCTATACCTTTATTAGTTATGCATAGATTTAACACACAGGAGATCACATGACTGCACGGATGGCATAGTGGTTGAAGCGGTCGCACGGTCTACTACGCTAAAATCTGTTTCTGTATTCACGACTGGGAGATTCGAATAAAACCCTAGGACTAGTGAACAGAACCAGTACTAACTTTAGGGATCTCTTTGAATGTGTTTTTTTTATCTATTGTATAATAATTTACGTGTATGTAGGTATGTGTGTTAAGCGTTAGCCGGCACTATAGTTAATTATATTTTACCACAAATAGGTACTACTGTCCGTGTTTTGAAGAATTCAAAATAAGGAGTGTGTAAGGCAGCAAACTACGCAGGACAACAGCACTGTAAAAAAAGGGAAAACCTTACACAACCTTATAATTAGAGGCCTATGTCCAGCAGTGCTCTATGAAAGGCTGTTGCTAAACACGCTTGCTTAAACACTAAGCTAAAAGCCGATACTCGTAGATCTTAAGCAATATGGCATTTTTGCTACGATCAAAACAAATTGTTTAACAGCCCTCATGAAAATAAGTATGAAGACTGTGAAAAACTATATTAGTCAATTTTAAATTTATTTATTTTAATTGTTAAACTAAATATTAAAGTTAAGTATTTGCCGATAGCTACGTATAAGGTCACAATTAATTATTTGATACAATGTACCTCTTGACGTTTAATAAAAAAAGATGATTTTACTTGTCAGTCAAATATTGTATTGAGTCTTACAGACATTGAGTAGATAATATAGATATAGTAATACATACATCACTGTTCTACTATAGTAAGTGCACACCCACGATTTATGTGAACTAAATAGTCTTGTTATTCCGTCGTACACGGCTATTTACATTAATGACCGTACAAATTATACACCTCCGAATGTATTCGTGTATTATTTTTAATACACAAAAATGTCTAGTCCCGTAACTCTACGAAGCGTAAAATAAACAAAAAAATAATGTCTTATTTGTAGAAACGTAGCACACGTAGTAAACTTGAATAAATGGAAAACAGAAGTTTAACTGTGTAATTCTAATTCAAATCTTTTAAAGTGAGGAGTGTTTTAGAAATATGTTAAATATTTCTCAAGGTTAAGTATTTTTATGGTATAGGAGGGCAAACAAGCAGACGGGTCATGTAAGTATGTAAGTGGCTACCACCACCCATTGACACCTGCAACTCAAAAGTCATAAGTGCGTTCTTTTCAGTCCAGAATCAAGGGAGTAGGAGGGTTTGGGCTTAACAATGATTTTCTGTGAGGCCGGTATCACTCCGGTTGAGACTGACCCATATGTAATAATATGCGTTCTTTTCAGTCCAGAAACAAGTGAGTAGGAGGGTTTGGGCTTAACAATGATTTTCTGTGAGGCCGGTATCACTCCGGTTGAGACTGACCCATATGTGTCAGAATAGCCTAAGTTTTTCTTTATATAGACAGCTACCTGGTAGTAAAATATTATCAAAATCGATCCAGCCGTTTAGAAGATTACCCTTAATAAACAGACAGACAGAAAAAAACTGGTTTTAGGCATAGGCGTCGTGCAAATAACCGTGTGAGCATGAAAAAAAACCTATTATTTTGACATTACAAACAAACAATTCTATTTTATTTATTTATATAGACTAAGATGTTAATATTCCATTTGACTCTGTGGTGTACTAAATTCGCTTTAAAAGTTATGACATCGATAGTATAAATTACGCACATACAATTAACTCGATCACCTTAATATTTCCGACTTTTCATTGCCTGCCTTTTCAACTATGGGTCTCTACTAGTCGGGATCACACGCTGATTTGAATGTACTTACTGATCTAATATACTACTGATACTTGAACTTAACCCGAAAAACAACTGTACAAATAGTCACTGAAATGGTGAATTGTGTCGAATTTTCTATCCAACAATAAGATATTAGAACACAGAGTTAACTTAACCTTCTGTTTATTTGGCTGTTGGTCATCAAAGCTCAGTGGGCATCAGTTTTGAGGCTCGGTATTAACCATGCACTAATTATAGTGTATGCAAATGAAGTCATTAATATCCAAATGTTTCAATTCGGCACCGGCCAACTTTTCATGAAGCCTTTATCGTCCTACATTAATCTTTTACAGGGTAAGCAATTAATACCCATCTATACGCCATTGTTGGGGAAATTATATTTTTTTGGGAATTATGATGGTTTTAATTGTGCTGTCCCCTTATCGTTGGGTATGATTTGAATGTATTAATGTTTCAAATTACGCTTTTGTGGGGTGATTTAATGTTTATTTTCTAACAAGGAATTTAATGTAATGATTATAGCGTATATGTGTTTGGAAATTTATAATTGCGGTAAAGATATTGTTGTGTGGGTGATGTTGTTAAAAGGGAAAAGATTTTAACAAATAATTTTGAAAATAGTTGCTTCGTCTTTCACATCACATCAAGAGCCTTTACTAGTCCACTGCTGGACATAAGCCTCCTTAGGAAGGAGATGTTCATTTTTATGATAGACTTAATTTAATACATTAAAAAAAAGGATTGTGTGTGCAATTTACACACGGTAGAAGTGAAACTGCCGTCTTCTTTTTTATTTTTTATTTCAGAAAAACCCTATAAAATAATCCCGTCCCGGGAATCGATCCCACTAAGGCAGTGTTTTTCAAATTCCACGCGAACATAGTCCCAGTACCAGCTAGTATCAAATAAAAAGATAAAAATATCCATACTGTCAAAATATTATATTAAAAACAATATGTAAATGTATTCTATCTCATTCTCTCCGACTTAATCCTATACATGTATGTGTTTGTTTCTTTAGTTTCAAATCACAACGATTCTAAAGAAGTTTTACTTCAAAAAAACCTTATACGTGTAGTTAGGTATGTGAAGAAAACAACGAAAAGAGCTTGTCGAACTGTGTAACTAATCGAACCGAACCTACTAAGTGAACATCGAATTTTGGCATGAGACCTTTCCCTTTTGCTAATAACAGCGGTTTAGGAAAAATACTCCCACAATCTTTTTTTTAAGTTTTGTAGTGAAACTACTGTTGCGTGTTCAGATACTACTTTATTACTCCTTCGTTACTGAATTATGTTAGTATTTATATTCTAATATTAATCATGTGTAAACTAACACAGTGTGATTTAGATGACTAGTGAAAATATTACAGAACTTATAATAACATACAATAATGAAAAAGGAAATAATGATCTGGGGTTAATGTTAATGAGGTGACATACATAGTTGTAACAAAACAATGTACGTGATGCGCGAGTAATGTGCTAACAGTTTTAACGTCAAATACCATGTATAATATTATATTATATACATACATACATATTATATATTACATATATATATTATTATTATTATTGTTTACCACATACACACAACGCCGTCTAGTCCCAAACTAAGCAGAGCTTGTACTATGGGTACTAGACAACTGATATAAATACATATATACTTTTTTTTTTGTAAATACATACATATTATACATAGAAACACCCAGACCAAATCAAACATCAAATGTTCATGCACACGAATGTTTGACTTGAGCGGGAATCGAACCCGCGACCTTTGGAATAGCAGTCCGTTACACAAACCACTACGCCATCCAGTCGTCCATATATACTTTTACATTTTAATGCAGTATAATCTTTTTTTTTACTATAAAATATTAATAGTAGTCAACAACCGTGTGGTGACGGAGTAAGAATACAGAGTGTCACCACCCCTATTTATCCCGTGGGTGTCGTAAGAGCCGACTAGGGGAAAAACCAACGCAGGACAACAGCACTGCAGAGAGAAGGAAAACTTGAAACAAATCCTATACCAACCCGTCTAGCCAGCGTGGTATAGTAGGCCAAAACCTCCTTCCTAAGGAGAGGCTTATGTCCAGCAGTGGACTATTAAAGGCTGTTGATGATGAGTCAACATCATCATCAAGTGTTATTACATTTCATTCAGGAGCTTTGACAATAGTTATTAAAATTAGGTACCTTCTTTGCTTTAAGAAAGAGACATGAGATTATTAAACCTATTGCTTACTAGGGTCCAGTAGAGTTCATTTTCAGCAAGAAACCACATTTATACAACGTTACTTACTTTTCCAGATTAACATTTAAAACCAGAACATTTATTAGTAATTACTAAATCAATCCTTTAATACTAAGGAACCTTTGTATATTAGGGGGGAAACTGTTTAGTTCCAAATTCATAATTCATGCAATAATAATGACGGTAGTCCCTGGCCACGTATAGGGGCAACCCACACTGCGCTAATGACAGCCCAAAGTGGTCAGAGCTTTGATACAAATCGCGCGCCGGAGCGACACGCGTTTCTTACGTAATCACTTAATTATTGGGCGACACCTCGACGCTTAGGGTTAACACTATTTTATAATGTTGATTTTGTGTTACATTTTATGATTGTAACAAAAATAACACACTTATTTTTTGGTGAGTGAAATGCATCCTAAATTGTTCATGAATTGGGGAGAGCACATAAAAAGGTCTTAGAAAATATTTATCTGATATAACAAAACTATCAATATATATATGGGATGAATAGAGATGGTGACTCTATTCATCCCATGGGTGGCGTAAGAGCTGACTAAGGGAGCAAACTACGCAGAACAAGAGCACTACAAAGAGAAGGGAAACTTAGAAACAAACGCTATACAAACCCGTCTGTCCAACGTGGTATATATATATATAGTAGACCAAAACCTCCTATCTAAGAAGAGGCCTATGTCAAACGGTGGACTACTAAAGGCCGTTAATGATTAAACTTAGAAATATACAAACTGTAGAAAAAAATATCAAGTGGCATGTTCTCTACACGTAACTGAATTACTCTACATCTACTGGAAAGAATTAAAATATTCAGTTTTACATGGCTTGAGTAAAAAAAAAAATTAAGGACATTCAACCCTAAGCAATACCAGTGCTAATCACACTACTTTTTATTATATCAATTTGTGCCCATTCAAGGCGTAGTTTTACACTAATTCCTTTATAATTGCACGATCGTGGACGCGCCCTTATCTGATCAGAGTCGAGCATTACGAGAAACTAAAAGTTATTTTTAATGGCACTTTTTAGCTTGATACCTCAATTTGTGTTCTGATGATATTATTTACGAATTTCTTACACACTGTGTTACAAGAATTTACTGAGATTAATCAGATATGAATTTATTTCCTTTAGCTCTTCGAATATTTTTGATCGAAGCTTTAACTCTGAAATGACATAAACGAGTTTTTTTTTATTTTACGTGTGCTGAGAAATTATTTTATACATCTTTGTAACATGTTAATAAGGTTACAGAACTGCCAATTAAAGTGACCTAAAATTAAAATGCTCAAATTACCTATTTCTAAAATTAACCTTTAATGTTTAAATGAACTAGGTATAATATACACCTAATAAATACAAGATATTGCCTTAACTTTAAGTTATATTATATAATTTCTTTTCAAAGTTAGATTGAAATGTAACTTAGAAAACAAATTCAACCAAAAATATAGTATCTTTTTTTCAAGTTTTATAGTATTGTACATTGTGTTGGTACTCATAATTTGTTTTTGTTCATCATTACATTTGTCATATATTTCTTAACCATCTTTAATTCAGTATCAATACGCAACAAATTCAATGGCCGATACCAATTATAACGCCATGCCAATTTTAACCCACCCTTTTGACTCACACATATACACTTAAATCAAGCTGTAAAACCTATAAATACTAAATTGCATTAAGAATCAAATTCACAGTATACTTATGTTAAACAGTAGCATAAAATTATACTCACTCAAGAACCTGGATGTTTTCATATTCTTAATAGAAAATAATATTTCGTGACTCAATGAATAAAGTGATTTACATAAAAAATGGCATAACTTAATTAAGTTTGAACAGGAAATTAAATGTGCGACGGTAAAAACATTTCAGAAATAATATTACACCGACAGGAAATTATATTAATTTGTTGTGCTTTTTTCATACTAGTTGTGTACCGTGATATAGGGTTCAAATTCCAATAAAAAAATGATAGGGCTGTACTCAATTAAAGTTTTTAAAGGGTGATTTTTATAGACCAATTATAATTACCAAAGTAATTCTTCATCCAAGAAGTTAAATTGTTACCCGAAAATAGTTTCATGAAAAGGAAAGATGCGGACCTCGTTCCACATGTTTAAATAGGTTTGAATTACTCTGTAGTGCTAGGCTAGGTTAGCCTACACTAACAACGTTCGGGTATCGAACCCGCGTGAAAGCACTTAGTAAGCGAGCGATAGTACGTAGGAAGAATGAATGAAGGTTTAAAAGCAGAATGAATAATATTATTATTAAGGAAGAAATGAATGGAATAAGCTCGGTGTCGGAATAAGCTTTCGCCACAAGTCTTTTCTATGACAACTGACATACTTAAATTTGGTATGGTTACGAATACCAATACATCAAATAATTTATAAATTTAATCATTTCTATTTCTCAGACTAGATGTGGAAGCCGGAATCGAGGTTTTGAGAGACTAAATATTGATAATTATAGATATGACCATTACCCAGCGTGTACTCTGTAACTAAATAAAAATAATAAATATAACACGCACACCTCTCACACGGCCGTCATTCCGAACTAGACAGAGCCTGTACTTTAGTGACCAGACTGCTGATAAACATACATACATACATACACATACATATATATTTCTAAATACGTATGTATTTAGAAATATATAAGTATGTTTATCAGCAGATACTAGAGATAAACCGCATGACTGCCTCCGGGGTGCTGTGATATCCTATGCGACTGCTGTTCTGAGGTATTGGGTTCGGTTCCCGGGTCGGACCAAACATTTATATGATTTGCAAATATTTGTTTCGGAGTCAAGGTGTTTTCTATGTATAATATGTTTGTATTTACAAAAAAAAAGTATTTAAGTATTCTACGAATCAATGTAGCTTTGAGAATTTAAGCTCTGCTTTGTTTGAAACTAGATGGCGTTGTGTATCAGATGTCCGAAAACATTATTACTTATTATTCTCTTTGTTTATATTATTCACATATCAATTATATTTTTATTTATACACTTTATAATATATAAAAATAAAAACATATTTCAAAATGTTAAGAATAGTAGACCACCGGACACCGGTGGTCAGGACTCAAATTCCTCCTCCTCCTCTTTTTTTATTATTATAATAAATCACACCCAGACCCATGACAAATGACCGTCCTCATCACACAAATCGAACCAAATAAATTAAATGTAATGCAAATATGTTGATAAGACGGCTCTTCATTATTAAGAATAATTATGAAATAAATCTGTATCTCTTGTGATACTAGAGACCTACCCAAACAACTTCTCTTAAAAGCTTGAGAACAACTTAAAACTCCAAATAAAAACCAAATTACTTTATTTTCTACTTAATGTTAAACGAACATTATACCGTAATAGGATTAAGTCATTATAAAGACTCCAAATATGTATATAATATATTAGTAACACTTACTCAATTTATGAATTTCCTACATTAACTCTTATATCGTAAATTTCCTATGAAATATTTAAGGGAAATGTTCCAAAAAGATTACTTTTGTTTGCCTGTAACAGTATCGTGATATCGGGCTCGCGATCACCGCGTGGTGCGACTTAACAAGAAGCAATTTTTCACAATTTCCATACTTTTCTATAATACGAGAGTGTAGGGTAACCAGTTGTTTTGATATGCGGGGATACATTATTCGCAGGTATTTCTTGTTTTTAACTGACTTAAAAAAGAAGAAGTTACCTAATTACTTGATTTGTGGATCGATTTGAAAAATTCTTCATATACTTTCTGGTTTTGTTCAAATTTCATAAAATGTCTAAAATAAACGTCATAAAACGTTGGAAAATTAGGGCATGAAGTATATAGTTAAAAAAATGTATGGTTTACTAAAATTCATCATGACACAGATGCGTTGAAATCACTGATATTTTCAAAAACTTAATTTCTTTAACTTAACTTATATACTTACAGCTAATAACGGATAAGGACACAGAGATTTACACCAAAAAAAATGTTCTTGAGGTTCAAAAAAAGTTCTTTAATGCGAGTGACACATGTAAAAACATGACAAAATAAGTTCCTATACTTTAATACATATAACTCAATAAATATATAACGTGGCTTTTATTACCGATATAATGAAAGTATATTTGCCATATATATTATTTGTATCCATATTTTAACTGTTTTAGCATATTACAATATTGCTGAAAACTTCCAAGGTGTACGTATGTATGAAATTAAAAAAAAAACTAAAAAGTAGAAAATTGTTTTCAAAAAAAATCATAAAAAATCTTGGGATACTAGATCTCAATTGTTGTAGAATTATTTTATTGCCAGATATTGGTGAAAGTAAAGTTATTCTATTATAACATATTTTGTAAAGCATCCCACTCTTTTTACGATAAGATGATTTTTCTTTTTGAACTTTTAGAAAATTATTTTTTAGTTTGGTTAATTACAAAAAGTTACAGTTTTTAGTTTTTTTAAGCAATATTATGTTTGTTTTTCTTTATGATGATTATTTTCTCATTAATATTAAAAAGTAACAAGTAAGTAAGTCACATATGTTTTAGCACACGCCTCCTAGTACGTAGTAAAAGACACTACCGTATTTTTAGGTATGGAAAAAGCCGTTAATCCTGAAGATCCTGATCGTAATAATCGGCCAAATTTATCAAATTATTGTATTGTTATCACCCCTTATAAGTATGTGAAATTTCAATTTAATTCGAGGTTTTGAAGTGTCAATAAATAAACGTGGGACGATCCGATGGCAGGTTGACGGCAATAGCCAGCAAAATGTGGACATTTTTAAAACGCCTCTGTCACCTACTGGAATAAAAACACCTGAGTGTGTTATCTGTCTGTGTATGTAAAAGTGAGTATTCAATGTTATATAAATCAAATAAATGTTCAATACATCTTTGTACCTTCGTTATCACATTTCCACATCACAAATGGGGAAAAGAAAATATCGTGGAAAATTATAATGAAATTTGTAATAACGATTTACTTTTAAGCCCATTTAAATAACAACAATATATAGTATGATACTCGAGAGATCGTTATGAAAATAGTAAGCCTGTGATAAAAGGGTTTAAAATTAAGATAAGTCCGTACTATATCAGAAGCGTTGGACACAGCACAAAGCGTAGCACGCTAGGGCCGACGCGGTGGTGGCATATAATGAAGTGATTACCTCACCTCCGCACTACCACACCAGTTTCACTTGCACCACACAAACACGGAAATATCATAAAATATTACTTACTTCACACTTCGCCACGTTAGCATTAACTCAGGACATGAAAGGATTCAATAAGGAATTGAATTGTCCTAATTAATAATAACCTCACACATCTCACACACGGTCGTCTGATGCCAAACTAGACAGGTACTGGTAACCAGGTAACCAAACATACTTAAATATATATTTCCATATACGAGTACATACATATTATAGATAGAATCAAACAAAGCACTTGGTCTCTTAAAGCTCCGTTAGAAGCGATAAGCGCACAAATAAGAATATTGATATCGCAAATATTTAATGATTTGATGAAGGATGAAGGAATGATGATAATATCTTACCACCAAATAGCCGTGTGCTTGTTTGAGATCTCAGTAGTATAATAATTAAATTATTTGAAGCTGGCCTTATTATACCCTATTATTCTACACATTATAAATCAACTGACTTAAGGAATTTAATTTTCTTAAGACTTAACCAAAGAGTATGTAGTAATATGTAACTGTATTTAACCGACTTCAAAAAAGTAAGTTTTAATTAGTTTTAATAGTTAAAGTTGTTGGAGTATAGGTATTCTCTTATACCTATACTAAAAAAAATTGGTGAAAGTGCGTAAAACAGGTTACGGCTAGATAGGATGTAAGAAGGCAAACAATTAATTTTAGGGGCACCAGGGATTTCCTTTCTAGGGTACACCTGGTTCCCCGACTACTGGTACCTGAGCCGTCGTGCGGTTTTAGTCGGTTCGAGTCCGACATTGCCACTGGTAAGTGGTATCCGAGGGGATTTCCGCACAGAAAAAAAAAGTGGTAGAATCAAAGAAGATAACAAATTATCTTCAAAACAATGTAAGAAAAGGCAAGAAAATGACTGAAAATTACATAAATGCTTATGTTTTTGGTACATCAATTTCTTATACAAAACATTGAATAACGAGATTTTACAGAATCCGGATATGTAGGATAATATCATATTAGCAGTTCACGCCTCTTAATTGGCACTGGTTGAGTTTGTCTAATAAAACCTAACAGTTATGATCTCGCATGATTGAGGTGTAATTTACTTACCGTGTAACGTAAATTTTACTAGTGTCGTGACGTATTATGTTAAATTACCATGTTTTTACATCTTATACAGTCACGGCAAATGTGTTCTTAAATAATAAACTTATACAAAGTTAAAACGATGCAGAGTTTCAGAAATCTAGATCTGCCCAGCAATACAGTTTGATTTCCATAGTTTGGTTGGTTTATGTTTTTATGTGGTTTGGTTTGGCCTAGTTCGGAATCAAACGGTCGTTGTTGAGGTGGCTTAAATTTATTATTATGAATATAAATGTAAAGAGAATGATCTCTTTAATTTGAATATTCGCGCGCACTGGCAGTTCGTAAGTGAGCCGCGTCGTGTCACATCAAGCTAGCTGTCATTGTCAAAGATACAAAGGACAAATATGCTGATATCGTTGAATTGTATTTTAATCTTATTTGTTAATTAATTTCATACTTAGTTAAGCTATATGCATCGAGAGGTGATAACAATAAACTTTTATTGTCGTTTCTTTACTTACAGGTGAGATTGTGTTAGTCTTGTAAGGATTGTATCAGTGTGTAACCTACTCGATAAATAAAATTGCATTCTTTACTTACAGAGAAACAAATGGAAGTTTTATTTAGCCTCTTACAATTGAAATACAATTGAAATACAAACTATTGTCTTATAAAACGACAATACTTGTTTATAATGGCACAAAAATTGCAGTTTGCATTTAAGCTGGAAGCATCACAAACTGACAATAAGACGAGTGTGATTGCCATAACCTCAATTACAACAGAAGATGACAAAAAGTATACACTGTCTGAGACTGATAAATACGCGAGTCGTCACATAGCACTAACAAAAACAGAAACCTACAAAAGAGTGAGAAAAAGTTTAAATCAAAGAGGTCAAGAAAGAACAATATGGATGACATGTACAGAAGAAATGATTCAAGCCTATTTTGATGAAGATAATAATTTAATGTTTAACGACCTATATTTAAAAGAAGAAAAAAAACAAACAGATATTGTAGAATCCACACAGAAGAAAATAGGTCTAAATTTAAAAATATATCAGAAAGATTCATGATTGAGAAATTTGTATGTAAATTCTCAAATGCGAAACAATGGATAGAAATATTCGAGAATGAATGTAAACGATTTGAGATTGAGGAAGATACAACAAAGATAGAAATATTAAGATTATTTTTGGACAAAACATGTGCAGATTGGCACTCGGCAACATTGAAGACTTTAAAAATCGAGGCTGGATGGTCCGAGTGGAAAAATAAATTTTTGGACACATTTGCCGATAAAGGATGGAGTTCGGGAATGTATGCCATATTTTACAAATATAAAGAAGGATCACTGATGGAATACGCCATTAGAAAAGAAAAGTTATTATTAGATATGGATGAAAATATTGGCGGGAAAAGTCTGGTCACACTTATAGCAGCCGGCTTACCTGAATTTATTAGAAACAGAATTGATCCTGAAAAGTGTGAAACCTCAACAAGATTGCTTCATGAAATAGGTAAATGTGAAAGTTTGGTAAATAATAAAAACTTCAAAATAAAAAAGGAAGAAAAAGATGACAATAAGAAATACAGTTTAGGAAAAAAACCATGCAAAACCTGTCAGAATTTAAATAAGGGTAATCGATACCACCCAGAACAGTCTTGTTGGTTTAAAAAAGAAGGGGCAGATAACAAAAGGATTGGAAGTAATTCGGTTATAGAAGTAAATCTAAGCGAAGAGACAAAAAACGAGTAATCACACCGTTGATAAAAATAAATATGTTATTAGAAGACAAAATACAAATAAATGGAACATATGATTCAGGCTCACAAGTGTCTCTGATAAACAAAAGGTTAGTTAGAACACAGAATGATTCTGCGGATACAAATAGAATATTATTAAGAACTGTCAATGGTGTGACATACACAAAAGGTTTAATAAGAATAAAAGTAAAGATTTTTGATATAGAAGAATATGTTGATGTTTTTATTGTAGACAAACTGGATTTTGAAGATTTCATTATAGGACTAGATATGATAAAAAAATTTAAATTAGCTCAAAATGAAGATTTAAAAATTTTACAAAAGACAAAGAAGAAGATAAATACTATGAATGCATTTGAAGAGATAGAGGAAATTAAAGTCAATTTTAATGAGCATGTGAATAAAAATGACTTCATAACAAATCTACATCACTTGGACAATATCAAAAAGTCCCGAATACACAATTTAATAGAGAATTATAATACTATATTTGCCAAAGACAAGTATGATGTAGGTACAGTAACAGATTATGAAGCCCGGATAGACTTAATGGTGGACAAGTACTGTAGCAAAAGACCATATCGTTGCACATTAGAAGACAAAATAGAAATAGAAAAACAGGTGGGTAATTTACTAAAAAATAACTTAATTGAAGAATCATACAGCCCATTCGCAGCACCAGTTACCTTGGCATTTAAAAGAGACGAAAATACAAAATCGAGACTCTGTATTGATTTTCGTGAACTAAACAAGATAGTCATACCACAAGCACAACCATTTCCATTGATAAGCGACTTGATTGTTAAAGCAAGAAATTGTAAATATTTTACCACACTGGACATAAATTCCGCGTTTTGGTCCATACCTAGTGGTATGGACCAAAACGCGGACCAAAATACGTAGTCGTATTGAGGGCAGACAAAAGACAGGATTTGTCACACAGGATGGACATTATCAATGGACTTGCCTACCATTTGGATTGAAAACATCACCTGCCATTTTCCAGAGAATTTTATCAAATATATTAAGAAATAATAACTTGAAAGACTTCACAGAAAATTACATTGATGATATCTTAATATTTTCACAATCGTTTGAAGAACATATAGATCACATAGAAAAAGTACTCAAAGCAATAATAAAAGAAGGATTCAGATTAAAATTTAAAAAATGCACATTTGCAGCAACATCAGTGAAATACCTAGGACATATAATAGGAAATAATACGGTAAAACCGCTCAAAGATAACATTATTTCAATAAGGAATTTTCCAACACCCAAAACCCGAAAGAATATTAGACAGTTTCTGGGAAAGATTAACTTTTACCACGAATACATACCAAATAGTTCGATATTATTGGATCCACTACATAAATTATTGAGGAAAGATGCCCAGTTTATATGGTCAGAAGAATGTGAAGAAACTTTTTCTAATATAAAAAATATATTATGCTCACAACCGGTACTCGAAATATTTGATAAAGACCTGCCTATTACAATTTACACGGATGCCTCGTTGAATGGTATAGGTGCAATATTAAAACAGATTCAAAAAAATGGTAAAGAAAAACCAGTTGGCTATTTTTCAAAAAAACTCAATGATTCACAAAAAAGAAAGAAGGCAATATACCTTGAATGCTTAGCAATAAAAGAAGCTATCAAATACTGGCAATATTGGTTGATTGGAAGAAAGTTCACCGTTTTTTCGGATCACAAACCACTAGAAAACCTCAACATAAAGGCTAGAACAGATGATGAACTTGGTGAATTAACTTTTTATTTGTCACAATATGACTTCAACATCAAATATATTCCGGGGAAGAATAATACGGAAGCAGACAGTCTCAGTAGAAACCCAGTATTGGAAGATAATGATAATGATGAAGAAATTTTAAAAACGGTGAATCTGATAACAATAGATGATATTAAGGCAGATCAGTAGAAAAACGAGAAAATAAAGGAAAAGAAAACCAAAATAATCGAAAGAAATGGGATACTATACAAAAAAGATCGAAACAGAGAAAAAGTTATATTATCTGAAGAAGCGAGTGTGAAATTAATAAAGGAAACACACACCGAATGGTGTCATTTAGGGATCAACCAAATGATAAATAAAATCAGTCCTTATTATACAGCAAAGAATTTAACGAGAAACATTAAAAGAATATGCAACAATTGTGAAACCTGTATAAAAAATAAATCGAGAGGCCAGGATAAATACGGATTAATGTCACATCTGGGACCAGCCGAAAAACCATTTCAGATAATGTCGATAGATACCATTGGTGGCTTTGGAGGACAAAGATCAACAAAGAAATACCTACACTTGTTAGTTGATTATTTTACAAGATTTGCGTTCATTCTGACATCAAAAACGCAAAATGCTGCAGATTTCATCAAGTTGGTAAAAAAAGTTCTGGAGACGGAAAACATTGAGATATTACTAGCAGATCAGTATCCAGGATTAAATTCAAAAGAATTCAAAGAATTTTTGACAGATAATGATGTAATATTTACTAATATTTACTGCGGTAGATACACCATTTTCAAACGGACTCAACGAAAGATTGAACCAAACACTGGTTAACAAAATGAGGTGCAAAATAAATCAGAAGAATGAAAAGAAATCCTGGACGTCAATTGCAAGAGAATGTATAGATAAGTATAATGAGACCGAGCACACAGTGACAGGCTTTGCACCAGTATATCTATTAGAAGGAAAAGTCACCAGCATTTTGCCACAAGAACTACGACAACCATTAGATACAGAAACATGGGTTCAAAATAGACAACAAGCACTTGAAAGATCAATTAGATCACATGCATATAATAAGAAATTATTTGATAAAGGCAGAAGACAATGTGAATTCAACATAGGAGAACTGGTATATGTTGAAAACGGAAACAAATTAAATAGGAAAAAAATGGACAATTTAAGAATCGGCCCATTTGAAATAACAGACAAAATATCGAATACAATATACGAAATAAACACAGGCAGAACAAAAACGAATACAAGCTTATACCATATAACAAAACTTATTCGAATGGACGGTGGAATAAATGATGGATAACGCTGAATAATATGTACGGCTACCATGAGAATTACTGGAGCAATTCTCATCCCGGAGGAGGGAGATGTAAAGAGAATGATCTCTTTAATTTGAATATTCGCGCGCACTGGCAGTTCGTGAGTGAGCCGCGTCGTGTCACGTCAAGCTAGCTGTCATTGTCAAAGATACAAAGGACAAATATGCTGATATCGTTGAATTGTATTTTAATCTTATTTGTTAATTAATTTCATACTTAGTTAAGCTATATGCATCGAGAGGTGATAACAATAAACTTTTATTGTCGTTTCCTTACTTACAGGTGAGATTGTGTTAGTCTTGTAAGGATTGTATCAGTGTGTAACCTACTCGATAAATAAAATTGCATTCTTTACTTACAGAGAAACAAATGGAAGTTTTATTTAGCCTCTTACAATTGAAATACAATTGAAATACAAACTATTGTCTTATATAAATATTTTTAAATTTTATAGCATTATTGGCAAAAAATCATAAATAGTAATATAATTTAGAGTGTTGAAACCTGAAAACTGGCATGTTGGTCAGTGGTTAATGACCAGGATTGCTAAGTACGTTGCAAGTAATTGTGTGTTGAGCACGGTTGTCATTTTTGTCTATAATACTCGTATGTATGCGTCTAGAAATATGTATATTTATCAGCAGTCTGGCTCTGCGTAGTTTGGGATGTTGTAGTATAGTTGTGGGTGTTTACATATACCTACCGATAAACGGTTACCATTATTAGTACTTGTATGGGTTGGTGCCAAAGGAATAAAGAAGTATCCAAAGAATATTAGCCCATTTTAACCAATACCTTTGACTAACGAGTAAGGTTTAATTGGCTAACTTGTAAAAAAATTAAAAAAATGGTCTATGGATCCCCGGTATGAACGAAGTATAGCAAGCAGCGTTGGAAAAAAGTCTAGTTTTGTTACACATTTTTCTTTCTCGTTCTTTATTAGTAAGTATTGTTTGATTGAAGTTGGTTACCTATATAAAGATATAGTGCAGTGAACTACTACTTACAAAAAGAACATAATAACTTTATTAGTATAATACCAACACATCTCAATAATAGCCAGAAACAATCTGTGCCTTGTATCCAAATAATTGTATCTAACTACCGCCAACCTTATAATCAAAATCGTATCAGTCGAAATCAATTTTTCATCGCCGAGGTCGATTTAAAAATTATCATACAAAGCGGACCAAAAACCCCGCCCAGTTACCCGAGACACCTGGTATCAATAAACCTGCTCGTTGCAAACATTTTTTATTCGATCGGAGGGGTCTACGTAAAGTGGCCGGGTATAATTACTTAACAAGTGCGCGGCGCTATGCTATAGCCCAATAAAATTGATTTAGATACACGAAAGCAATTGCCTGGTGTACTGTTGTACACCTACACGACAAATTGTAGCCTTCGACTTATTAAATTACTGTGCTATGTGTGCTTACATGATTAACTGTGGATTTGCTTATTAGATTTGCAATAAATACGAAGTTGAACTAGTCTTTTACACTAGCACGTTGGCTTACGTGTTTAATTCAAAACTTGAGCGCTGTAAAATCTAAACCGTAAATTAATGTTACAAATATAAAGAACTAGATTTGCCCGTGGCTCCACCGACGTGTATGTCAGATATCGCTGCACAAAAGTAGCCATATCTAGTAGCATACTTTGATTCTTGAGGAAGGACTTATCCTTCCTCAAGAATCAAAGTATCTTCATGCCAAATTTCAGTAAAATCAATCAGCGGTTTAGCCGTGAAAGTGTAGCAGACAGACAGACAGGGATTGTAGGACTATATCTGAGTTGTCTAGACAAAGTTCCCTTATATCAAATATATTTTAAATTCACGTATAAAATAGGCTAATGTGGAAAGTTGGTGGGCGAGACGTAACGAATGCTTTTACAAAAGAAATATTATGACGTCTCGCCTTTGCTAATGCTAAATTCTGCCTCTTACTACTGCCCTTTTTTCATATTTTATTGTTGGTTATAGACCTATTACTGATAAAAAGATCAATGGTAAAACATACAATATACTAGGTGGCAAATACTTCGCGTATTGAGTTAATGAATAAAATTAGCAAAGTTGCATTCATGAGTAAAATCAGTG
Organism: Arctia plantaginis; assembly: GCA_902825455.1. NCBI lineage: Eukaryota > Metazoa > Arthropoda > Insecta > Lepidoptera > Erebidae > Arctia > Arctia plantaginis. Next base: position 5,097,263 of record CADEBD010000171.1, on the reverse strand, counting down.
GATTTCGGCGAGCTTTTCTGTATTATTTTTTCTGTCTTTTTTTCTTCATTTAGTTCTTTTTCTTTTTGTTAAGATACTTCTGGAGCAAATAAAAACTTGTGATATGAGATGATTATCGTCAATAGAGATAGAATTGCACAGGATTCAAAACCAAAACCTTTTAACCCAATACATTTAAACAAGCAATTCTTGTATATATGTATATATAATCTGAATCTTGGAAACGGTTCCAACGATTTTCATAAAATTTATTTCCGGGGTAATTAATCGATTTAGCTAGATCTCATTTTTAGAAAATTTACCAAAAAAATATACCGAGCAAAGCTCAGTCATCCAGGTACTTTTTTAATTATGAAAATAATAACAACTTCAGGTATCTTACATGGCCGTCTGATCCCAAACTAGACAGAGCCTGTACTATGGTAACCAGACTGCTGATAAACATACATACCTATATATTTCTAAATACATACATATTATAGATAAATTACACCCAGACAACATAGAACAAATAACAGTAATCACATAATGGTTTGTCCTGGGTGGGAATCGAACCCACGACCTCTGGCTTAGCTGTCAGGATTATTAACCAGTAGGCCAACAGATCCATCAATTTTAAATCTGATCCTTGGGTTATCGTTGAATTTTTTTTATTTTTAATAGTAGCCACTATGAAGGTGTTAATCATTAATTCACTGAAGGCGTGTTAGTCGAGTGACACTCCGTGTTCCACGCACGGGCACGAACCTCTTGCGTGCAAGCAGTGCTGCACCAATTTGCACGTCGCGACTCGCACCAATTTTCTTGTCAAACCAACTCCTCGCCATTACGAACACTCACCCTATCGTGTTAGAGTACAGCGCTTTATGAAAGACGGAAAATATTTTGGTCCCTCGTTATCTTTTATCTTTTTATTCACAGGGTTTTTTTTCTGGTGGACTTTTACATCCAATTTTTCTGGCGGACCCACACTCACAAAGTTGTACGACATACCACGAACTCAAAGCTGCATTTATTTATTTATTTTTTCTTCACTATACTTTTGCTTTAGGTTTCACCTATTCAAGTTATGCCTACATAATAACACCTTAGCTCAAATGCACCTAGTGTCGGCAAAGCTTGGTAGTCTGTAATACAGGTCTAACTAGTACAGATACCAGTCTCTCACACAGATTCACTTATAACTGTGTTTAAGATGTCAAGATATGTAATTCTGTGTGAGAGAGAAATAAAAAAAATATTATTATTATTATCTGTATATAACCGTTAAACATCAAATAAAAAGTATATTCAGATAAAAATTTGTTAACAGAGCCCAACTATAGTACTGTTAACTAAAGATGAGGTGAGAACTTGAAGATGACTCCTTACAAGTGATGTCGTAATTTCAAGTTATGTCGTCACCTGCACATTGGTCTATCTACAAATACGATGCCTGTGTTGCCAGAGAAATTATTGGAAGTATGATAAACATAGCGGCGAAGTAAGGGAACCGCTATTTTTGAGTATTTTACTGTACTTTAAACTTTAAATGTATTGTTCCAAATGGAGTGTAATCGTTCTATCACTACTCTAGATCAAGATTCAGTGACATCATTTGAATTGCCACTGTCTTAAATTAAATATTAATATATGCACTACAAAGATTCTATAATAAATAGTTAACATAACCCATACGTATACATAGGCTTTACTGTTAAAGAAAAATAAAATTTTAAAATTTGTAAAATACATCTAACCGTTACATATTTTTATGGATTTCGGAAAACTATTAAAAGGAAAAGACGTCAAATTATCTAAGTCTAAGAATTCAAGGCCTTAGCGTTATTGTGAACTGAGCGTACCTAGAAAGGGTGAATAAAGCACTGCAAGCGGAGTCGCAAAGCGATTACCGCTGCAATTCAACAAATACAACCATTATTGAGACATTCTCGGCCCTAACGTACCGAACTTTGATACCCTACATCATTAGAAATTAATTCACTCTTACAAAATAAGATAAACGACCGATATTGATGTACAACGCTCCCTAAATCCATAATGTTACAACATGAGACCACAAAAACTTCCGCTAAGAGATTACAATCAAATTACAACACACATTGAGTCAACACTCAAAATCAAACTAAGTACGTGCCCTGGCGCTGGCGACGAGACGCCGAGCCCAACAATTTGCCCACCATCACATTCAATCACCTCCGCCTAACGACCGCCCGCAAAAAACACACGACAGACTCTCAGGAAGTCGGACAACAATAAAAAAACAAATAAGTAACCCGAGCAAATTAAGTTATAACCTAAAACACGTATGAAGCCATCATCCCAACGGTGTAATCATATTAACGACTACAAAAGGAGCGGCAAAAAATACAAAAATTAGAGGATCGGGAAATGTGGGCCAAACAAAAACGTAACGTATCGCCTAATTATAGCTGTTGGACGAAAAAACAATTTTATGTTCGCCGGACCGACGCACACGGGGAACCTTTATGGTATTTGATTATAGCATACTGCTACTTACTTGCTGCATGACTATGATAAGAAATGAAACTATCATAACGCAATCGTGACTGAGCGCGCCACTTCGTTGTTTATGGGTCGACGCTTAGCGCCAACGCGTGTTTCATACGTCAATTTATAAGCAATGTTGAACTGTCATGTTTATTTCACTTGAACTAAAAATGTCGAAATATACGTAAGTCAAAATTTACAGCGGCGTGGCGGCAGTCGGCGCGCGGGCACCATCCTTAATCAAAATCCACCCGTGTCGAGCGAGGTTCCCGAGCAAATCCTTTATTATTTCGACGTGTGTATATTTTTATTTCGTTTCTTCCCCGATTATTATTTATGGATTATTATTATTTGAGAATTTATTATTAGCTCGGAGAGCAAGCGCGTCCTTTTCAATTTGCTACAACGTGCCCGGTACCTGGAGGTATTCGAGCTTCTCGTGTAAGTTTTTTTACTTGTTTCCTTAATACCTTTTGACATTTCTGCTATTAGGGATTGCTAATTAAATTTCTGTTTAGTCCCACTAAAACATAAATTGATTTGGCTCGTCATTTTATAAAGACTTCACTGTGAGTGAGAACAGAATTTACATTTAACTCGCGAAGTGTAATAAGAGAGTTTTAAACAGATATTCTAATTAGCGAGATTACTTAGTTACTTGGTTCTATTAAGATTATTAAGAGTAGTAATTAAGTTATCGACGTTTATAGATGTAGAAGTAGACGCGAGCGGAGGCAGTCCATTAGTCCTTTAGACTTAAAAAGGGGTTTAAAGAGACTGATCGCAATAACTTCGAGAGCGCAGAATTCAGACGTCGATGTTGTGAGTTAAACGATTTTATGGGGCTACGAGACAGGTTTATGCGCTTTTGTCTTTAATAACACAGGAGATAATAGGATAATATAAGTGGTTGTAATTAAAATTAATCCGTATAAGTGCATCTCGAAGTTATATTGTGATGAGATTACTCTTAGAAATTGAAGTAATAAGAACCAACATTCCCAATCGAAGAGATTTATTATTGTTCGATGTTGGGATTAATAGATAAAGCATAAGTGGATAAGTCTTTAAAACTATTGACGTAATCGGAGTAATTTAACATACATAGATTCACAGAGAAAAAGAAAATGTTTTACAATAAAATAAAATATCTTTATTTGCATTTTGAGTCGTCAATTCCCTTTTTCTGAATATAGTGAGGCTTCCAAGTGACTACTGACGAAGAAGAAGCCTCAAGAAACTCAGATAGGCCTTTTTCATATTTATTTAATGTAATGTTACAATTCACAGTACAAGGCAGGTTATTTAAACCAAGTTCGGAGCGGATGGAAGCGAGGCCAAAAAATGTGTAACAAGACTTTCTTCCGACACTATAGTCAAACGTCAAGTCAAACGTCTACTAAAAAGCGAAGGGAATTTCGTTCCAATCGGGGGTCCATAGACCCCTCACACCGTTTTGGTTAACGAGAATGAGCAGTTCATGACACTGCCAGGTAGCATTGTCAATAAAAATCGTTAAAACTATAAGTAAGCTGCATGAAATAATGTATTTTTAATAAACTTGTTAAATTTTAGTACAGACAACTCGTATATACATTACTACGCATTGTGTAGTACATACATGTAGAAAATAAAAGCTAATAATTCATCTACGGATTTACAGAAATAGTGCCACTAACTCCTGATATTCTTTTATTTGTTGGTAGTGCGATATTTCTACCTAACAAGTACCTATAACTTATGTTTTTGAAGGTCCTCTATTAGTACTATTAGATAGACCAATGTCATAGTAAAATTGTCAGAGCGCCATTAAACTTTTTATATTCGCGTCTTATTTACATCATACCTAATCATCGGTCACAACAAAGAAGAAGATACTTTTTTAAACATATACTCGTGTATGTGTATGAAACTGGATCAACGTTCAATAGCCTTCAAAACAATGGACGTGAATAGAAATTCCAAAGCAAAAACAAAAAACGAAGGCGTTGCACAGGATAGCATTAATATTACGAACCTTATCATTTAATAAGAGTCGAAGCCTACCGATTGTCCGTCGGGGCGTTCGGTTTCGTTCGTCCGAACACGCTATTTAATTTGTCCGATAGCCGCTACGGGCGAGGTGTGCCTTTGAGAAATGACCCCCGCGATACAGCACACACATTGTTATTGCTCGTTATAAATTACTCAAGTTTATTGTGCCGATAAATGCCCCCGCGGCGGCGGAGGGGTTAGCTCGTGATTTGTGTATCTATGCTAAATACTCTATGTTTATATGTGGCTTTTGATAGGTAATTTAGGAATTTCATTGCTTTGTAAAATGTTAGATCATGTAAACGAATTTAGATTACATTAAAATGAAAACGTTGTAAAAAGGCGTAGGTAAGGTCTGTGCAAACTCGCTAACAGTGCGGTTATTTCATATACTGTTTCAAGCAGCTATCGGTATGTGATAGACAAAAGCATCCGTTGCTTTTCACTTCTAAATTCTGTTAATAAGAAGATGGATCATATATAACCTAAGCTGTAAACTGTGGACAAAAAAGGCACAAGATTAAAGTGGCATTAGTCAAGTCAACCACTTTAACAATTGCACTCGAATCTAGAGCCATTTTTAGTAAGTATTTAAAAAAAAATCTTATCATGAGTATAAAACTAATACCAATTTTTCCAAAAAAAGTATGACCACATGGTTTACCCTGCATTTAAAAAAAAATCCAAATCGGTTTATAAACGACTGAGTTCTCAGGCAATGCAACCTAATTGAAAATCTCCTTCTTTTTTTAAGTCGCTTGAAATAAATGGCTCATAAACGTTAAATAAGGCTAAAAAACCATAATTATCTACCTTCTCTTCTCATAAATGTCCTTACACCGGCGTAATGTATTTACTTCTTCCATTCTATTATATCTTTAATCATCTCACTGCTCAAACCACATTCTATACGCTGCCCCTTTTTCGCAACATTCGTATTTTCATTGGTCGTCTTATACTCGTGTACACATTAACTTCTATGCGTAGAATTAACCATTCCTTACTTGCCTATATCACAATGATCTATTACTGCTAAGGTAAGTAAAATTCCATTAAAGTATGAAAATTGCCGAGGCGTCTGTATCGCGCATCTGCGCACACGCTGCTCGACCGCTTCGCGCCACCCCATCATTTGTATTGCGCTATCGACCTCTAACTCGTCTTATTATTTATTAAGAGTCATGCTTCTTGCTTAGGAAGAAAACACTTTGTAGAAAGTACTTATGTATATATCTGAAGAAAATTAAAAAAGGACACAGATGATAGGTTACATTATACTTACACAGACAGAGACGGGGTAGACCGAATCTTATTAATAGCCATTATCATCATAATCAACAGCCTTTAATAGTCCACTGCTGGTCATAGGGTTTATGTCGAGTTTACCTTCTTTTTGTAGTGCTGTTGTCTGGTGTAGTTAGCTCTCTTAGTCGGCTCTTACGACACCCGCAGGATGAATAGGGGTAGAGATGCTCTGTATTCTTAATTCATCACCACACAGAAAAACCACCCACATTGTGTGGACTTAATTTTAAGCGACTTTTCATAATAAAGGGCGACTTTGTAGTCTATTTTAGTTTTTATCTACTAACTAGAATAACGGAATAATTTGCTTGACGGATTTTTAAAATATAAAAAGGGACTTCATTGTAGGTACCAGTTGTTATATCTGATTGTTATGTGGTTACTTATTTACAAAAGATGTTGTAATCACGCAATAACAGATCAATTTATGAACATTAAACATAGCGAGGGCGTTCTATATAACTCTAATCACTATATTTATTTATTTTCCCGTCAGTTGTCACTGATTTCGTTGAAAAAAATTACTCACGAAAATCATCGTCATGAAAAAATTACTAATATCAAAGATTAATAGTTTTTTTTATGCCCTACTTGTACGACAAACTTTAGACACAACACTTACTAGTATTCGACATAATTATTTTCTGAAACTTTTTTGTAATAACACTTGAGGTGTTTGCAAATGAGCAGTTGGACACCATGGACATCTGTAACTCAAGAGATACAAAGCCGTTTCCACCCTTTGGATTAACCTCCCGTAGGGTCGGGCAGAATTGGTGAAAACCGGTTTTCTGTGAGGGCCTGGTATTAATCCGGTGGAGACGGCCTCCAAGGGTAATTACTCAATAAAAATAATATCAAAGTATAATAATTAGTTGATGCCGCTCTCCCGTGACCCCAGCCTCTTCGATCTAATGCAATCTTAGTTACCTGGCAACGTTAATGCAAGCGAATCAAACAAACTCATTGCCGCATTTATTAGATAGGAAAATTATTCTTAATGCTTCATCTTTTTAACCTGTTTACAGTAAATATATGTAAATTAAATTAAATATTGAATTTTAAAAATCAATAAAATAATAATTGTAAATGTATTTATATAAATATATGCTACACAAGTGAATGTTGGTATTTGTTTTTGACGTTGCCCTTGCGTTCCCTTCTATCCTCTATACACTCTAAGGGTTCGCAGGTTAGGGTTAGGCTCGCCGTTATACATGTAGTTTCCTTGTCACTTATTTAAAATAAAAATGAATGAATAAATAAATACCTACAAACCAACTTTTAAGATCCTCAGTATCCAAACATCGAATAGCCTTGATGATTGAAAACAAGATGTCACTTGAAGAAGATTTTAGATTGAAGATTTTTTTTTATTTAAAATGAATTCTAGGTGTTATTTGAAAATAGTAACACATTCCTAAAATTACTTCGTGCAGAAATAAAACGTCTGCTCAAATCGAGCCGCGGCGCTATCTCGGCGGTTATTATTTTTCAGTGTTATTGTTATAACCTCCAGTACGCTTATTATACCTGCGTTACCACTCTTAACAAACTATTAAAGGCACTCTCTTAACGCCTTATTATGACGATAAATCCACCCAATTTCCCGAGCTATTTGTTAAAAGCACTCAAATAAGTTGTGCTTGAAAGTTCTGCATTATTTTTTCATTAACCTGGTCGTTTTAGTTCAATTGAGAAAGTCACGACTTTTCTACTTGGGCTTTGATTTGTTAATAAATGCTCACCTAGATTATGCACTTATTATTAATTAATTAACGATCATTAATTAGAAATATAGACGATACAATTAAATCTTACAATGACTACGCTAGTCAATAAGCTAATAGTAAGCTAAACTACGTAAGCGTAATAAGCTTAAAGAAAATAAAATAATAAATTAATATGGTGTAGAAACAATGATGAAAGCAAATTCTTTGTAGTTTTTAAACAAATACGCTTATTATTTTAAATAGAACACTTAGCTTTGATATGTAGAAAAAGCACAGAACGCTAAAAAAAATTAACCAATATTTGGTATAAAGTATAAACTTAAGTTATGTGAAAAAAGGCTATAAAAAGTTATAGGAACCCAGTATAAATATAAACTTGTCGTGGTACGAAAGTCTTTACAATAAGAGTTCAAGTTCTACTATCAAAATTAAACGTGACATTCAAATGATCGAAATTCGATCGCTTGTAAAAGTGAATTTATGTACATAGGTCTTCAATCTGTTACACAATATCAACTTGGGGCGTTAAACATAGAGACAATTTACGCAATGATTCAAGTGATTGTAATTATTTGTGATGGCTGATCTCTATCTCGTTACTTGACATGCTTCTGTAACCGTTAAAACAATCGGCTTATATGATCTAATATTGCTTTTAGGGTTCCATAGTCAGTTAATAAGGAACCCTTATATTTTCGCCATGTTTGTCTGTTTGTCCTCCCAACCATCCGTGATTTACTTCAGATAGTGTTACTACAGTAGACAGGTACCTATTTACCAAACATTGAGGGACTACGTTAGCTATTTTTTGGTACAGTGAACCGTTTACAATTTTTGAAGTGGCAATTTTGTCAATCAATTTGTTCACACAAGCTAAAACTCATCATGATAGTTAGTAGGTACCTATACCTAGTTAATTTAAAAGGAAAAGTAGTGTCTTTTAGAAAAAGAGATATCATTTCTAATTTAGCTAACTTAGATGGAGAGTAATTCTCATAGTAGCCACATTTGTTAAATAAAAGAAAAGAGCGTACTCCCCTATTGCCAGTTTTTTTATCACCAAAGCCTTATCTTTAGATTTTGAAACTAAATACGTAATTATTTATGGCACAAACTTACCTGTCACAATCAAATTGGTAGCCGTAGAAAATAAAATTATATATGATATATTAAATAACACAATAACATGTTAAATGATATTTTAAACATACTCGAGGAACATAAGTGTGTCTACCAATGTTTCATATTGCTATTGTAAGCAAATTGATATTTTACTAGCTGTCCCGAGCAATGTCTGCGTCTCTCAAAAGGATTTTTTCCCGTTTTTATAACATTTTTCATTGATATTGGGCTCCTATTTGTCGTAGCGTGATGTTATTATAGCCTTCCTCGATAAATGGGCTATCCAACACTGAGAAGAATTTTTCAATTCCAACCAGAAGTTCCTGAGATGAGTGCATTCAACTAAACAAACGCTACAGTTTTATTATATTAGTATAAATGTACGATTTTAAACACACATCAATTGTGCACAAATAAAAAGACTTATCGGCACGAATACAGGAAGGCTTAGAAACTTACTTAAAACTTACTGTAAACTAAAAAATATCTTTTAAAAGTTAAAAAAAATACGCAGTATTTGATCATGAATTAATCATTGCACATGACAGGTTATAAAAAAAGTCACAATGGTGTTATTGTCACTTTTAATTACGAAATCAAAGATAAATTTTGCAGACTTCTTTAAGAGGTACCTACAATTAGAACCGTAGTAGGAATAAATAATATTGAGTAGCTTTTAATGAAGTAGGAATAGTAAATTATAAATAGCAAAAAAACTTTGGAAAACATGCATCCATTTTAAAATTATAACGAGATTTTTTCTAATCATAATAATAACTTCACACATCTCACACACGGCCGTCTGATTCCAAACCATTCAGAGTCTGTGCTAAGGTAACTAGGCTGATAAACATTCTTGTATATTTTCAAATACATACATATTATAGATAAGTTACACGCAGACACAGACCAAATGATCGCGCTCATCACACAGTTATTCCCGTCAGGGTCCCTAACCACTAGAACAACCGTCAAATATAACGGGCCCATTGTATAAGGGATTTCAATTTTTAATTTAAAAGAAATTTTACTATTTGAAATTTAAAAAGTACTTTGTATTGACTTGGGACTAATCCCACCCACACGCCCACCACTGTAACTCCTGTACACCAGGATCCACAGCAGTGACCCACGAACACACCGAGTTATGACACTCGGGAAGTCCCAGGAAGAAATTAAACTGTCTTGGAACCCGCAACGAAATTAATCAGAAGAAAATTGGAGGAGTTGGAAATACAATTTGTATTGACTTATTACATACAACTTATCTAAAAAGCACCAAGCAACAAATTATTTCAATTCATAAACCCTATACTCCTTCACCTACACGTTGGCCTCCTGACCCAAACAAAGCAAGCTTCAGGACCTTCGTGAGCAGGATAAGCGAAGAATAATGAGCTTCATTAATTAATACTGCGCATGCGTGCATTTGTTTCGGATCTCTCACTCGCTGGGAACGCCAAATTCTGATACGTTCCGTCCTGCTCCTTCAAATATGACAACTCTTGTGGTCACATTTATTTTATTTTGTATGTAAATTTTCATTTTCAACTGTATTTTAGTTGGTTTCTCATTTTGTAACTTATTATAATTTAATATTAACGTAATTTTAATACTTATCTATACAAATAAGTAAAATTGAGGTGTCTGTTTGCAATGTCAAAACAATAGGTATTTTTCATGCTCACGTGCTTATTTGCACGATACGTATGCCTAAAAACAAGTTTAAATTTTTTTGTCTGTCAGATAGACTCTGTTAGTTCCGGGTAATCTTCAAAACGGCTAGACTGATTTTGATAATATTTTACTACCAGGTAAGCTGTCTACATAGGAAGTAACTTAGGACAAATGAAGTCGAGGGTACCGGCTCGTTACTAATAAAATCACTAAAAAATGGCAGTATAAAGTTTTCAGCTGAATTCAGTAGGTACTAATCAAAATACTAATCCGCCAGACACATTATATAAAATTTTATATAATGTCATTCAATTTATGTAATCGTAACTAATTTGAAAAGTGGGCTAATGTGAGTTTCATCCTGTCTATGTCTATTTGGTGTACTTTTTTTAATTATGTATTTATTTAGAAGTATTTTAGTACGTTTATCCGCAGTCTGGTTACCATAGTACAGGCTCTGCTTATAGTGGGATCAGATAGCCGTGTGTGAGATGTGGTTATGTTATTACTATTATTAATAATTTTCAAAATGTTCAGTGTACATCACTGGTTGAAAAGACACCTAAGACATTATATACCTAAGCCTAGTTTCTTGGTAAATCTATATATTTAAAAATGTTAGGTTTAGTGTACGCTTCAAAAACTCAAAAAGCTTACCGATTGAGCTTAAAATTTGACACGATTTTGAAAATGTTTTTATCTGTTTTTATACTGTAACTATAATGTGTAATAGCGAAGCGTGGCTGGGTACAACTAGTTATATATAAATAATAATTAATATTTTCTTTGTATAAAATATATAGTCTCAACAATTGCGTAGTAGGTATTATTTTTAACTGTACACCAAAACCGAAACAATGCTATGGTTCAGAGCGAAACAAACCTCGTATCGCACGGGGTCACACAATAACACTTTGCAGCGGCAAATGAAACGCTTTTATGTAATTGGCCGGTTTTGCCGGCGCACTGTGAGCACCTTCACAAACACGACGAACTTTAAAAAAAAAAATATCCTTCAAACTTTCGTCCGTAATCTCATGTATGAGTAATATTAATATTTACGAATATGGAAAAACTTGGAGAAACTGTTTGATCAAAATAATTCAATAATTACTAAAAAAAATATAAACGGTTTTCACCGAAGCAAAAATTTCTCCAAACGCGTCCTTGATCTCAAACACTATTCTAGTAAGATTGTATATTGCCTAACAAGTCAATTATGATTATGGCTTGTTCATAACTAGCCCGTAATTATCCAATTATCTTATATGTATTTTTACACTTAGCTTTAAGTTATTATTAAAGTGTGCTCTTGATGTTAATTTATAATTAAAACATTAATTTAATTCCTCCTCATTTATGGTTATCGTACTGCCCATTAACACTGCACCATTACTGTCTCAAATCCTGTGTTACCACCATTTTCTGAATAGTTTGATCTGAAAATGAAAAATTGCCATGGGTATCGTATCACATACGTATAAATATTTTCTTTCTTTTCTTCTTTTTTCAGTTTCGTGCTTTATAGAGCTAGATAAAGAGATCGATTGAGAGAGATATTATGAGAGTCATGTATCGGTCCATATGGGCAAACTCGATCGAAGTGATACCACAGCCATACGGATAAGTAGTGTTAAACAATATTTTCTTTGTTTTTCACCAAGTAAGTAACGTTACCAAAGGTCCAAACCCTGCTCTCTCCGCTTAATCCTGAGCTTAACATATTTGTATCTTTGTTGCACGGGCGGCAATTTTACTTACCAGCAGGTGACCCATCTGCTGGTTGGTCAACAATTACAACATACATACAACAATTCTTGATATATATAAATATATTTTCGTTTTAAAACAATTACTACTTTTTGTTCGTGATTTGGCGTTTCCAAACACTATGTTCCGAACAGGCGGGGCTCGCTCTTCTTACGATTGCCATCGAACGTGAACATTCTGCGATCGGCCATTAAAATACACCATTTTTTATTATAATTAGGACCGCTTTTATTAATTAAATCTCCACCGGTAGAGATCGCAAAAAATAAATAAGCTAATAATTTTATTCGGACTTGTGATACGAATTTATAAGAATTAATACGAACGAATGGAAGTTGAGTAACAAAATACATTTGAGGTTTTCTTTTTATTGATATTGAAATTAAGAATGTTTATTGCAAAAGTGTTTTAATAATACCCTTAGTAACATGCGTTTCAGGAATAAGCTGTACACGAAATGTTTCTTGCATTATTTTTTCTAAGTTAGAACTTTTATTTAGAAAACGTGTAAGAGGTATAGAGGCGTAGGTATATAATGTCACTTCAACTATCCTTTTTAATTGTAAAAAGTAAAATTTAAGTCGGGGAGCAACTTTTCATGAATATTCTGCATATTTTGGACCATAAATGCATATCATAATATGATATGCATAATATGCATAATATGATATGCATTTATGGTTTTCATTGAGTAAAGTACATATTATGTACTTTACTCAATGAAATGTACAAAAAAACGTTTTTTCATTCGTTTACATTAAATACAAAATGGCGCACAAAGCGGTATCCAAACTAGTACCCTGTAATAACATGACCATACTACAAACATTTTTTTAACAACTAATATATTCAGCTGACATTACAAAATTAATTCCCGCTGAAATAAACCACCATAAAAAGAACCTACAAATAGACATCAGTCGAAACACACATAGAAAATACAATGTATGGTGCGCAGGCGCAACGACCGAGCCAGCCAGACAGACAGACAGATATTATTAAATTACAAACCGCGACGGCTACGACTTAATTAAGTAGCCGCAGTAATTGAATATTCAATTTATGGCTAATTACTTTGTATTCGTGGCAGGCTGTGGCTATGGTTGTACTTAAAATGTGTTTGTATTTGTTGTGTGTGTGCTACCCAACTACTTGGACACAATTTAATTATTAAAACTCATAAATACTTGTCTAATAAGAGAAAACCAGAAGACAGATGACTAGATGGAGAATGAATTTTCGGAAACCAGTCTTTGATCCTGATAAATAAGGAATTCTCGTACATGTAACTGCTTCTAGAACGAAAGAGAATGAACAAAGTGGGACCGAAAGATACAATTCGAATACCAGTCAGCGTGTTACCTGCGTTCAAATAAATTTAATGCCTTGCTCATCCCACGTTACCACTACATTTTTTCCGCAAAAGAGCCTATGTGTTAATCCAGAGTGTCACTAACCTCCATTATTTTTCAAAATTGGTCCAGCCGTTTGGTCGTGAAGAATTAACGAACATACAATCACACAAACATTCATCTTTATAATATTAGTGTGATTAACTTAAATATCTGTCTGCATAATGGAAGGCTTTAACTATACTAACATGGAACTATCTTTTAACACGTTTAATTTTCGGACTTATTCTTTTTTAACATCTCGTACACGGCCGTCTGATCCCAAACTAAGCAGAGCCTGTACTATGGTAACCAGACTGATGATAAACATACTTACATATATATTATGAATAGATACATATTATGGATAAATTACACCCAGACACAGAACAAATGAATAGAACTCTGATAACCATATCAGAATTGTCAGTTTCCGACACTTATCCCAGTAAGCGTTAATTTTTGTCTGACTGCTGCCAAGTTTTTAATACTTGACTGTTGCCTTTTATTCCAATATATTAAGGGGAACTCCATTGGTTTTATGAGATGAAAACATTGAAAATGAATTGTATTTTAGGTACTCGGAAGTTAATCAACTGCTTACGAGTATGTAAACTCTTTAAACCTTTTCCAGAGATAAGTTTAGCACAGCATGAACGATATCATTGTTCTAGACGTATGAAACGGTATAATTCCAATTTTCAAGTAAATAGATACAATAGGCATACAATAATCGTGGGATAAAAATTATTCAGCATAGGCTCGACCGGAGTGATACCGCGGCCTCACGCAAAACCGGTGTTAAGGTATTCTTTCATTGGTTGTGTGTGATGTTATCGGAGCCTAAACCCTTCCTCTCTCCATGAATCTTGAGCATTCTGGAGGGATTGACTGAAAGGGTGGCAACCCGTCTGCTCGTTTGCCACCCTATACCAAAAACAAATTTGCTCAGATATCAACCGCTTGATACCTACTTAAGCTTACTAAGTTAGGTTTGTTTCGTGTAAAAAACCACAAAGCAACATGTGTACAAAATGAACACGAGGTATCTTTGAGAAAAGGTCTTCTTAAGGTAATTAGTGTGCTTAAAAACCACACCAAACCACATTCAAGTTTCAAAGCCGTCAAACACCTGACACTCTATTTTTTGTCTCATTGTTACAAACACTTATTAAAATACAATTATCTACATAGCAACACTTAACTTTGTAGTTAATATTTGAGTGTGAGGAACTCATCTCGCTATATAAGTTTGTGTCAGAGGTTGCTATCTATATTACACTTTTTATTATTGCCGTAAATAATGATATAATCAGAAACTTTTCGGTGAGATGATATAAAAATCATCCGTGATATGACATATCGAAAGTTAATTAGGTAACGTTTGTGTTAAGGCCTCGGTAGACGGTTGAGAGTATATCGATTGGACAATCGACTAAAATACTGGTATTCTTCGTTAACCTATTGTATTCGTATAGTATTTTACTTCGATAAGGGGAAGATAATTGTTTTTTTTTTAAGTCTTGTATTAACTTTTGAAGTCTGTACATATAACAACTTCACTGTTTAAAGATGTGTTTTGAACATGAACTACATTTCAGTAAAGATTCTTTTTTTAATTGAATTACATCGTGTAAGCGCTTATATTCAAACTTAAACTTTTGAAACGGTCTCTTGTTTAGACTCTAAAGTCATACATCGACACACACAATAACAACAATCTCTATAAATTTCTAACCAATTTGTAATTTTAATGCGTTAAGTACCAATTCTTAAGCTTGACCTAAGAATTGGTATAAGTTTAAGACTGACTAAAGAAATTCCGGCGAGAATATTACCATCCTTTTTCGGATCAGTGTCATATAAAACTGAACAGAAAATACGATCGGTAAAAATTCAACCGTGAATGTTTACCTTAATATCGTCAATACTGTTCGACATAAAGTTTGAAAACCAATTTACATGAAGATGGAAAAGAGATTATCAATAGAGAAGAGACGAAATGAATGCTATAAATAGATAAGTAATAACATAATATATTCAGATGAAAATGTTTCCACAGTTCGTAAATTAATGCAATCAAATGAACCATTTACGTCAGCTTTGAATCGAAATTGTTAATTGTTTTTAAATGAAATAGTTGTGTTGCTGTCACGTATAGATTTCATATCGTTAAATGTATCTTTATGTTGCTCTGTATTACTATTCAATGAAGTGACATATTTCTTGTACATATTGATCATTATAGTTTATATTATAGTTATTATATTATAGTTTATTATTATTAATTTTCTTTAAACAGTTTCTCAGTCGACAATGGATTACGTTTCAAAATTATTTTAATACTTAAGCTGTAAAAATGATTTATTTTGTGGCAAGAAAGAAGCCACGTTAGGGCACTTGCATCATCTTGGATTCTTTGATGCTGCCAGGCACTAAAACTTGCAGCCCATGAAACAGATCGCGTTCCTAGAAGGAGCACAGTCAGTTGGGTGTCAATACCAGTGCCTGATAATAACAACACTGCAACAACACACAATGTAACCTAAACTCTACCGTCCAATGCAAAGTCTCAAAGGCGAAGAAATCGCTATCAACGTAGTCACATACCTAACTACTTGAAAAAGGGCCCCGTTTTCCTTGTTGTTTAAGAGAGTTTTGCGGCAGGGTGAGGTGTCGGAATAAGACCACACGGTGTGCTACTCTGTGCCTGTAATAGGAGGGATCCGAGAACTGCTGTCTTGTTATCTGAACCTACTCGAGTCGAGCCTCCCCCAATATACACACCTGAGTAATAATAATAGATTCACACATCTCACGCACGGCTCCCAAACTAGACAGAGCCTGCACTATGGTAACCAGACTGCTGACAAACATACTTCTACAATCAATCTAAATACATACATATAATGAATTAGAGTACAGGTGTTTATCTTTCATAAATAAGAATATCACTAAAAGTTTTCATTGTATCTCAATCCTACATTGAATTAATAGGATTGGGTAGCCTCTAAAAATGGTTCATTTAAGAAAATTCTAAATACAAATTTAATATTCAGTTAGTACTGCTGTTTCTGTTGCTGCATATCATATTAATCGATACCTATTAAAGTTAGTTTTAATATTTGCTATTCACTACCTTTTTAATTAACAGCTCAGAGACTGGTTCTGTGACTACAGTAACTGGAGTTTATCTCGTTAAATAATCTAGTAGTTTGGTCTGTCCAATTAGAACAAGTCAATTTTTAACTCTATATTCACGTTAAATATAGCACTCCTAGTAACTGTATAGTATCCTAGCATTTTTCATATAGTTACAGTAAAAGTATTTCCTGCCTAAAATATACTTCTTCTTGATATTTATTTTTGGGACAACCGGTGAATAGTCCGCAGGATACAGTATTAGACAACCTATTTATACTTTTATCATCCTCATTTACCAGCCCTTCTTCTTATTCGTTGAACGTTAAGCTGTGTCTGCTGTTTCCTTATATAGCCAGCCGTGTACCAGACGTCAACCTTCCTTGGCAATTAAATCATTCTTACACTGGACGAAAGGAGAAGGTACATTAGGGGAAACAGCAAACAGCAAACAGTCAGAGGATATTACAAACTTCAAATTGGGAAATGGGATTATGGTTGCAGTAGTTCCAAGAGGCCGAGGGAAGGAGTTGCTAACCCGTATGTTCGTCCTATGATTGGAACAGCCACTATGACAGGGACATCAACTTCCGCGTGATGTTAAGTAATAATCATGTGGAGTTTTAATTTGCCTAGTGTTCAGCAGAAAACCAACAACGATATGGTAGTAGCAGTTGTCCTTGAAGTGACGGATTAAGAATACGAAATATCACGACCCCTATTCATCCCGTGGGTGTCGTAAGAGCCGACTAAGGGAGCAAACTATACAGGACAACAGCAAAGAGAAGGAAAACTTGAAACAAACCGTATATCAACCCGTCTTGCCAGCTTGGTATAGTAAGCCAAAACCTCCTTTCTAAGGAGAGGCCTATGTCCAGTAGTTGACTGTTATAGGCTGTTGATGATGTTATGGTAGTAGTGGTTAATCAACACCACCTATTCAACCAGGTTGGGTCGGCTTTGTTTACTACGATACGGCTGAACTTTGATTTTTTTACGTGAAGCGACTGACATCAGACGTCCACAATCCGAGTACTAGATGATATCGAAGTTCTGTGGAGAGACTGTTGTTGAAGTTTTTAAGGCTCCAGCTAGTTACTCGTTGCCTTTCGTACAACAGATGTTCGTATGGCAATTGAGAACGACGGCTTAACGTGTTCCTTGAGAATGGTCACCCATTCATAAACTTACCTGGGTTTGATTACTTAACTTTGAAATGAGTTAACCTACTCGGTTACCACTTATCTACGAGCCCCATGCTAGCAACTTGATGGTAGTAGTGATTAATCGACACCACCAATACAGAAAGAGTATGAACAGAAATTATATTGATGATAAGTAATAATAAATAGAAATATTATATATAGAATAATTCGTCTGGACGCCTTAATTCTAATTGTACTCTCTTTCTCTCTCTCTCTCATCTGTCTTTCACGTCAGCCTCGTGCAAGCTATTTGTAATCTAAAATTAGAAACTAAAATTACATAGTGCCGACATAAAAAACAGAACTTATTTTTTCTCCGTAACGACATCCACTCAAAGGCCATCCACGTAGGAACTCACTGTCAATAAGTTAATAACGAAGTTGATATCATTTTTAATCATTCGAAATAGATGTTACATTTATGTTTTTATTTTCTTCGGTTTCTGTCTCATAAAATTTATTACTTCATTGGTATTTACATGAGTGAGTGAGTCCCTTTCCTGAGTCAACGATTAAACTCAGGACGCGACTTTATACTCATATTTTACAATTAAGTGATTTTTAAAACAGGCCTATTATGTAACCAGTGTTGCAATATAAATAATAAAATATTTAGATCATAAGGTATTGAAGTGTCAACACAACTTATATTTTCATGTTATTTACAATTATCAATCGTTTTTTTTCAGGAACCATATTTAGGATACAATTCAACACCATCAGATCTATTTCCGGAAAAAAAAGTAGGACTACTCTGAGCGACCAAGCTTCGACAGATCCATTACTGTCTGGTGACCTTGTCCATGAAGTTCTAAAGAGTTTTTCACATCATCACATCACACACCAACAGCCTTTAATAGTCCACTGCTGGATATAGGCCTCTCCTTAGAAAGGAGGTTTAAACCGGAATACTAGCTCGTGAAGAATTGTAATAACCAACATCACCATCACCAAATTATCTGTGGAAGAGTCACACTATGATACATATGATCTGGCTGACCGCAACTTGATACTTTTCAATAATATATCGCTGTCCGTGTAGTGACGGATTTAGAATACTGAATGTTTTCACCCCCAATCATCCCGTGGATGTCATAAGAGCCGACTAAGGGAGCAAACTACGTAAAAAACAGTACTGCAAAGAGAAGGAAAACTTGAAACAAACACTACACCAACCCGACTGGCTAGCGTGGTAGAGTATTCGAAAACCTCGTTTCTAAGGAGAGGACTATGTCCAGCAGTTTACTATTATAGGCTGTTGATGATGACGATGACCGCAGTAATGACACGATCTCGCAGAAAACCGATATGTAGCAATTTTTTGCTTTTTAGTGACAGAACCCGAGGCTCAAAACTGTGGCATACTCATTATAGAAATCTTCTGAAAACAAATTACAGAAATCTATCAGAACATTTAGTTATTTTAGACAGAAGATAATTTAGTTTAAATACATTCACGTCACAACCGCAACAAATTATATCTAAACCACAAAAAAAGGACAACACAGAAAAACCATTTAAAACAGATATCGGAATCTCAATCCGAAATCAATAACAACAATAGCTTTATACTTACATCAAATTATTATCTTTTAACTTGTCGTCCATTCTTAACAAATCGTTAAACTCAGTTCATTATCTTAATTATTTTCACGTTCAATTCATTAAAGCTATATAACAATTTAGATTATCTTCTTACATCTGAGCCTGTTTAACACCTCTCACGATACGTCGGCGGCGCAGGCGCACACAAAGCCGATCGTAAACTCAACATGGAGTTAACAAAAAAAAAACAAAAACAGCCCGAGAGAATAATAAAGAGAGTCAATTCGCTTTACGTCTCAAGGTGTGAAGCTGTCATGGGCGAAATGATGACTACATTATTAAGCGGCTAAATAATAATTCTCCAAGGTCCCGTTGCACCAGCTTGATGTGTTAATAAGTTGTACGCGGCGGGGTTATTTCGTGTGCACGTGTGCGTGCGTGGCCAATGTTTTGTACATGTGTGATTCACAGGCATGTGTGTTGCGTGTAGCGATGTATGTATTTAATTAGGGTTGGTAATTGTTTGTGGGCGTTAACAGTTAGGTTTTTTGCTATTTTTAGATCTTCCTTTGTTATTTATTGATGCGTTTTGCTGTTTATGTTTGATCGAAACTGATTCCATTTGTGTTTTGAATAACAGTTTTTTTTGGATACTGAATATTTGTTTCAATCAGTACTGTTTGCTAACAGTTCATGTATTGAAAAACAGTAAGTCAAAACATTAATAAATAGATGCTTTTCCTTCTCTTCTTTGACGATGCAACCTTCTATTAAACCTGGCTTTCCTTGTGATTTTGGTATTACGCATCTATATTGCCCATCCTTAAAAAATATTTCTAAAAAAGGTTAGATACTTTTTCTGAATTATTTTTTTATTTGGACATCATTAACCTGTAATCTCTCATTTATTTTCTTGAACAGAACAAGCATGTTTTAAACACTTAAAAACTTTTTAAGTAAGCTAAGCTTAGGTCTCCCAGCAATATTCAAGTTACAGATAAGATAGTACCCTTCCTTAGTTCTGCTTTCCTTCCATCCCTCCATTTTTAAACCCATCCATATAAGCAATATCTCCTACAGTAGTCTTCCCTTCTTATCTACCTGTCCTATTAAAATCATCATCATCATCAACATCCTCTAATAGTCCAGAGGCCTACTAGATCAGAGGCCTCTCGCTAGAATAGAGGTTTTGATCTGCTATACCATGCTGTCATGCATTCTGTGTTTTAGAGTTTATTTTAAGTTTTCCTTCTCTTTGCAGTGCTGTTGTCCTGCAGAGTTAGTCGGCTCTTACGACACCCAGGGGCTAAATAGGGGTGGTGACACTCCGTTTTCCTTATCCATAACTACGTCGCTTCTGCCTATCCCTTCGTGGATATAATCGTAAATGTAATAAAACAGATTACATAAATATACAAACACGCACACATACCTAGCCTTCATATATGTATTTATAGCAGAACAGATTAACGGGATTTTTTTGTATGGTAGGATTATTTTTCTCGCGCTGTATTTTGCAATATTTTCAAACGTAATTGGATCTTATAATATCGTTATCGAATAAAATTGAGCCAAAATTACTGTCGTACACAAATTATTGGATTAACGAACAGATTATACAATTGTATATGTCGGAATCCAGTGCATCAATGCAATCAGTGACTGCACGGATGGCGTGGTGGTTTAAACAGTCACCTCGCCCCGCGCTAAGTGTTGTGGGTCCGATCCCCACACGGGACAACACTTTGTGTAACCATCCCACTGATTCTAGGAGAGGGGAGGTGAATAACTCAAAGGGCAATGAACTTGTGAGTCTTGAGTTGTTAGTGTCCGTGGGCGGCGGTAATCCCTTGCCATCAAGTGTCCCATCTATTCGTTTGTCCACCTATGTTAAAAAAACACGTTTTAACTTAATTTTTATAAGAGAAAAGACAGTTGTCCAGTAGTGCTATTCTCTAAGGAAACAACTGCAAACTAAGTTCGTTTAAAGTTCGACGCTACAGCGCTTTTTTTTTCTTTTTTTTTACCTGTGGCAACCCCCTCGGGCTGTCACCCCGGTGGTTTGCGGCGGGGTGGTGTGTCGGAATCGGACCGACTAAAACCACAGGCCTCCTATTATATCCTCAGGCCACCTATTACTCCAGATCTCTCCTATTACAGGCGCATAGGAGAGATCCGGAAACTGCTATTATTAAGACATCCGGACCCCTCCCTTCGCCTGCCTGGTACAGTCTCCATTTAGGCGATGTCCGGCACACGCGGACGTCGCCTCCTCGCGGCTGGCCGTTATGGCAGTTGTGGGGGAAAACCCGTCCCGTCCACCCACGGCCACCAGGTAGTAGTAAGCGCGCCACGCCGGCCAGTGAGCGTATGACGGTTGGTAGCGATAGATCCCCTCCGATGACTGCAAGGAGGACTCGGCGCTGCGGCGTCCAATTCGGGGAAATTGTCAGCGTGTGCTGAGCCGATTCCTCACTGCAATCGCAGTGGTGACAGGCGGAACTCAATTCCCTTCTAGCGACCGAGTAGTCGTTACTTCCCGAAGCAGCCGTGCCCGAAAAGGACCTGCATCAGCCGCAAGGAAAGGGTCCCGTGCTGCCGTCCTGCCCACTCAGCGCACGCTGTACGCAATGCTATTTCTTTAGGGAATAGCACTGCTGATCCTTTCCGACTTAAGTTACTATTATTTATTTTAAATTTTGTACGCTTATTCATTATAATATTTGACTTAATGTTAGTTCGTAAATGTTTGTTCTAGAGAAACGTAAATAAAACCTGTCTGCCGTCCTTTAGCTGAAAAGCAGTTTATCCAAAAAAGTTATTTTCGGGAAAAAGGTTGTAATTCTTGTTTTTGAAAAAGTATGAAAATAAGGTGAGAAATGATTGACGATATAAATAGGCCAGGAAACAGTCAACAAATTGAGTAGTTACAATATTTGAATTCATATTTAGTGAACGATGGTGGGTTAATAAGTTCATTATAAGTAATGGAATTATAAAATAATAATCAGGCAGCGATTCCCAACCTCCAACTAGATTCATATTTATACTAACATAATTTTACAGAAAAGCCATTTTGTACTTGATTATTACCTATGAAAAGGAAACAATTGGCTATTTGAAGGTTTATGGCGTTTTAATATTACATACGGTAGTTATGATTATCATATAGTCACGGCGGATATGGTTCTCATTCACAAGTCTATACTGACCAAATATAAAATAACCTTTCAAAAATCTCTACAGTCGTTAATTGTACAAAAATAGAGGAAATTAGTCCTCCAAATTACCTATTCGGTTTTAATTATAAAGTCAGTATTTCTTAGATGGTTATAACCACAGTTTTAGATTGACGTGTAATAATTAGAAACCTCATTTTTTATTTCTAATTGCATACAATTTTAAATGTAGACCTCTCCTTAGAAAGCAGCTATACCACGCTGGTCAGACGGGTTAGTATAGGGTTTGTTTTAAATTTTCCTTCTCTTTGCAGCGCTATTGTCCTGTGTAGTTTGCTCCCTTAGTCGGCGCTTAAAACACGCACGGGATGAATAGACTCCGGATTAAGAATACGAAGTGTAACCGCCACAGTGAAACCAACTCGAAAAAGTTTTTTTAATGATGTCATGTATTTGATTAATTGTAATAAACAGGTAACCTTGGTAGTGGCCGTATATGCCCGTGATGCTCTCGTAGACAGTAGCAACAAAATTAAAATATACTTAGATATCATCTTTATTTTTTTTCTCTACATTTGTACACATACCATAAAAAGTAAAAATATCTATCAAGCGTTAGCACCACGCGTTTGTTACTTTAATTAATGTAAGCCCATTGTTTTCTTTGCGCACACGCAGGTCGTGCGATCTGGGCGGGTTCACCGCGGCTGGCCAATCAGTAAATATACTGCGTCGACGCAATACACGCGATCGCGTTAAATATCATATATTATTTTATTAGGGCCAATTGTACGGTTTACGACCCCAACCGTAATTGGATTTAAGTGAATTGCAAAAGTTAAATATAAAAACTGTGTCATCAATAAAATCTCGACGCTGGGATTTCTTACGTTAACTTAATTGTAGTTTCTGTTAAAAGCAAATTTATTGTATATTGTAGATTATATTTCAATTTTATATTGTCTGGTTTAATGGAAATATTTCAGCTCTTGTTAACTTTCAGAAGGAAAATGTTAGAGAAAATATCTCAATGATGAAAATAGTTACGGTTAATAAGTACTTGTTGATTGTATTATTATATCTTCTAAATAAATCATCGGTTTATCGCTAGCCTATCGCCATCCACTGCTAAACGAAGGCCCTTTCCTTAGGACAACAACAACAACAACTATCCTGGTCTTTGGAAGCCCGCGTCCATTCGTTGCCAGTCATTTTCCTCAAGTTAAATAGGTTTAGCAGTTTCGACACAAGAGTCTACTTCTCTGAGCAAAGTCAAGATGAGTCCAGTACTTACCTCCACCATGTAGAACTTGCTTCCAAGGATTAGGGGAGGGGGAAAGGCCACCGATAAACAAACTCACTTGGTGAAATGTTACGAAAGTATTCCTTAACATATGCTTTCTATGAGTACGTGGTTTCCATATTTCTCCCAAGGGTAAAATGTGTTCTACGTAACATAGGTCAAAGAGAAATAACCGTTTTTTTCTGTAAGTTTAAAAAATCAGCACTCCGGCTCTTCTGCTGTTAAGAGGCAACCAGTGAATATAAAAATTCAGAATGTAGTTGTAGATTTTCACACGAAAAAATAGAATATTATAAAATTAACTTTATTGTACACCAATTATTTTTTTACAAGAATATATCGAATTACTGTACTACATGTACAAATAAGGCCTCCCTTAGATATCGCTAAAAAGCAATTTCTTACAGGCAAGCTTTGCGTGGACTTGACTGAAATTGACTGTAAATAGAATATAATTCAAAAAAGGTTGGTAGTTTAAATAAAAAAGCAATATTCGAGTATTCTTTGAATTTTTGACAATAGGATAAATATTGGACTAAAATATTGTATTTACTCGTAGGTTTTAAACTAAATTTGTATAATATAGAACATTGCAAATACTCAATTTTTGTATCATATTGTGCTTCTCTGAGAGGCAAATGACGTTCGGAGAAACACATCAGGAAGACAGATATAAAAATGATTTCACTTACCTACTGTTGTCTGTCAGACATTGCGTGTGCCTGGGTTTCACGGGGGGTGCGGAGGGACATGATGCGGCTCTCTTTGAACCGCGAGGTGCTAATAACGAGGCGCCCCGTTGCGCTTGCGCCCCGCTGGGTCGGGAATTTTAGGGTGGTAGTGGACTATCATCGGTGTAGTCGAATATTTGATTTTAGGATTAAGTTGTATGGTAAAACAATCATGTAACATTTACTCTGATACTACTTGTTTATTAAAACACATCCATCTCTAAAACTAAAGTCTAACTAAAGATCTGGGTAATTATTTTTGTATTCGGCACCACCGGGTGCAGTGGTAGCGTATACGACTGCTGTGCTGAGGTCTCGGGTTCGATTCTCGGGAAGGACCAAATGTTTGTATGATCTGCAAACATTTGTTTCGGAGTTTGGGTGTTTTCTATGTATAATATGTATGTGTTTACAAAAAAAAATATTTAAGTATTCTATCAGTCAATCTAGCTTTTATAGTACAAGCTCTGCTTAGTTTGAAACTAGACGGAGTTGTGTACCAGATGTCCGAAAAAATAAAAAAATATTCGACAGATCATTTATTGAGAGAGTTAATAGACTATTCAACATTTAACTATTAGGAAAGTAGCAGTACCCGTGAACAGGTTATCACCTGTTCACTGCATGTAACTAGAAGCATATTTATTTTTCAATAGAGTCAAATTTAAAACTTATCATGTTTATGAACTATTTGTGTATATTGTTTTAACATGGCTATAAACAGTATGCCTCACCCTACACGTGAGTAAGATATCTGGACCGTCGGTCTCTATTAACTATAATCACAAGATGGGCCGGCGCGGGCGCAGCCACACGCTCCACTCTACGCGATTTGATTAACGATCGCTACGTAGCTTGTTGTGACCACGACATATACCCAGACTGTATATATAGGTACATGATTTATTGGATAAGGTGTCTGTGACGTTTTAAAACTTCTTTGTGTTACGTACTTATCCGAAAGTCCTGGTAACCACAAGTAAGGGGTAGTACTCTATACTACAGCAAATATATGTTAATGAGCAATCGCATATCAACATGAGCTGTTCCCGGATCTCAAAAATAGGATTATTTTGGGTATTTATTTATTTCATTGGTATCATCATTATCATCAACAACCTTTACTAGTCCACTGCTGGACATATGCCTCTCCTTAGAAAGGAGGTTTTGGCCTACTATACCACGCTGGCCAGACGGGTTTGTATAGGGTTTGTTTCAAGTTTCCCTTCTCTCTGCAGTGCTTTTGTCTTGCGTAGTTTGTTCCCTTGGTCACCTCTTATGACACCCACGGGATGAATAGGGGTGGTGACGCTCTGTATTCTTAATCCTTCACCACACACCTATATAAATGATGCTCATAATTGGTAATATCTGGTATGCATGCCCATTACAGTAATTAAAATAAAGGTTAAAACTACTTAAGTCTTGATTACACGTAAAAACCTAACCTTAATGCATAGGTAATTAAGAACAAACTATAAATAAATGAATATATATATATAATGTATACAAACAAAAAATAAAGTAAAATTAAATAAAAGGTTGACATTAGTTTGTCTTTGCCGCTAAAGTACTTCTAACTTTGTTAAGAAAGACATGGATGTCTGTTTTTCAGTGAGCAGATGCCATTGTATTCTCTACATATTTTTGACAGATTTTTGTTTAGACCTAGATTATATTTTCGGGTGGGAATGTGAAATTTTCTATTCATGGCATATCTCGGCGGGACAGAATAAAAGGATGTGATCCTTTAGATCTCTACATTTTATTGTAAGGATTCAAGGTTCTATACCAAAAAAACCGTCCCACAACGAGCCCCAGTGGGGTGAGGATCCGAGTGAATTTCCATACGTTTTACCCGTAATTCGTAAGATCTTAAATTGGAGTTGTAATTGGAAAACATAAGGCGAAGGACTGACTGCAGTACTATCTCTGCCATAAAAAAAATCATATTTTACGACTTGATTAGTAATACTATTATATTTTGCTAGACGTTCCTTCTAATACGTAATCAGTCAGTCCGATATATGTATAATCTCTAAATCTAATCTAGGTAATAATCTCTAAATCTGTAAATATCGGACTGTACCGGTTCTAAATATATTTTCGTAAACTGGTGGATTGATTGTTAATTTTTATTCTGAAGATTTCATACGTATTTAATAAGATTTTAGTGGCGTAATTACGTTAAAATAATTTTAAAACGCAAACATTTCTAGGGTCAAAAGGTTTGTCTGTCAATTCATTCATTACATTCGCTGGATTTAAAACAACCAGACAGTTCAGAAGAACAAAAAATAAACATAAATATATTAAGTTACAACTCCGTAAAACTTACGGAAGGGCTCCAGATTAGTTACCTAAACCAAGGGCTACATACTACTAACTTGATTTAATAGTAATGATTAAATTAGTTTAATGAGCCAAAAATGCCTCAAACATTTAACAATTAGCGAAAATAAACGCAACGATTTAAAAATATATTTGTAAAACACCATCAAAAAACCACAGGCATCCCACCACCAAGAACATTGTAAAAACAAAATTGTTTTACCGACGACATGTCTAACACACCCGCAGTCGTTCTCCATTGATTGAGTCGTCACCGAGGTTATTTCAGCAGGTTTACGCACAACACAAACACATATCTTTACACTCAAGCTACATTTTTGTAAAAGCTCATAGCTATTGGTATAAAGTTGAATTTCGTTTGACAACATTTAAGGATAGGTGTAAATAAAAGTTTGTACCACTGAAGTATGTTGTCGTAACTCAGAGGTACAGTCGGAAACTATTATTTGTTGCGGTCCCTTACATTGTATTTCTGAGTTAAGGCTTACAGTTTTCCGCTTATGAAATGAGAAAGTTTGTAGTATTGCACCCGCAATGTATCTTTTGCTATTGTGAGCGTTCGACTGTTTAAACGTCTTTTGTAATATTTATGATAATATATTATTGTTTGAAGTTATTTTGTTATTTGCTGTGTTTTGGTACTTGATATAAATGATCTGCACAAAGTTTTTGGCGTTATTGTAGTGTAGATATGTAAACATTTAGGTAGAGGCGGCACCCGACAACAACAACTTGAATTAAATTCAAAGTATTGTGGTATTTTGAACTTTATATAAAAAATATTTATTGCATGATTGTTATGAATAAGTCAATTTTATGCCTTGAAGTGTACCCAGTGTTTAATAAAAATTGAATAAAACTTTTTTCAAAGAAGATGATATAATCGGAACTATTTTTGCAGAGTGTGCTCATTTATAACTGATCACCATCATCATCATCAGCCTATCGCAGTCCACTCCTGGACTAAGGCCTCTCTAATTAAACGCCAATTAAAATAATCCTCGGTTTTTTACATCCAGCTCCTGCAGATATCATAATTGATCAGCAATCACACTAATTCAAAAGAAACTCATAAGCACTAGATACTGACCTGGTAGGTGACTTCATCTTTTAATGAAGCCAGTCCCTCGCGTCGGACTCGAAACAAGGCGATCATCCGATTGTGAATGTAATAAGGTTGCAACAAAAGCGTTAAATAAAAATTTAATTCATTTCATGCAATTAATTTGAGCCTGTAATCCTTAAGATTCATCATTATCATCAACACTTTAATAGTCCACCGCTGGACATAGGCCTCTCTTTAGAAAAGAGGTTTTGGCTTACTGCCGGCCAGGCGGGTTGGTATAGGGATTATATAATTTAAAAAGCTTCTGTAGCAGATGGCGAAAGGTTCTCAATGCTGCATAATTTATCTTGAAAATTAATAGACATATTAATTCATAAATTCCACATTAATCAGTAAGCAATTTACAACGACTTCTACGAAACTGTTTCCATAATAACATCGTCCCCATATGTTTACTCCAACGATATTAAAACGTGTTGGTTTACACACTTCACTAAAAAAAAAAGTATGTCGATCAGCGGGCCCTCATTTGCACCAATAATTCCAAGTTTAATTTACTCACTGATTGAGTGATCGTATAAAACAACGTGTCGATGAAGACATCAAATTGAAAACCATCAACAGTTACCAAGCCGTAATAATGTAGCCTTTATTACCTTGATATATTGCCTGTACAAATCGTGATTACGCTAGTGAAAATGTCGTTTCAACAAAACACTGTATTAAAAAAAATGAATAATGACTTCTTTGCCGGCATCGTCATTATATTGCGCGGTCACCGGGCTGCGAGAGATTTCTATCTGACTGTACATATGTCACAGTACGCATTCTAATTACAACCTTACACATATATTGATAAATCTTATAATGTACTGAAGGAGTAAGTTAAATATTTCATTTAAATTTCATATTTAAACTCATGAAGTTTAAAGCTCATATTCGCATGTGAGATGTTGTTCTCACAAGTAGTGGAGAGCTCACAGAATTTCCACTTGCTGGTGGCGTGGCGAATCGAATTGACAGCTAAGAAGGTTATTATTATCACATTTTACTTAGAGTACACCCATTTACATAAAATGCGGGGTAATTTGTAGAAATTTTTAGTTTCATTCTAATACAAAGTAGTCAAATAATAGCATTTAAGCTTTCACAGTTCCGTATAAGAATGAAAATGCTTCATAAAATGTAAAGTACTCGTATATGTAGATTTGACTTTTGTGGGCGAACAATTGTGTAAAACTATTTACTTTTCTGAGTACTATGAGGTTATTTGAAGAAATTTATATGCTAAGAACTTATTTGAATCTATTTTACATACAGACTCTAATTGAAATTTAAAACCGTTGTGGACATGAAGTCTTTGAACGCTGTCCAAATCTACAAAAACTATGTTTTTTTACCAGTTCATGTTTTGAAGATTTTATTTTCTTATATTTTCTCTATATGCAATTTGATGTTTAATATATGTGTATATCTAAAATAATTGTCAGGCTTAAAAATTAATTAATTATTTAATCAAACGTTTAAGATCGGCTTGATCCCATGGCGTTCCGTAGAGATGTGGCTTAACTCTGCATTCTCTATCGCATATATCATGGAGAGTGCTCCGAGGAATTGTTCGGACTAATACCAGCCGCAACTTTCCATCGTTCCACACGGCAAAATTTTCATTAATTAGTTAAGTAAATTTTTGCAATGGCTGAAGTTTTGTTTTTAATCTATAAAAAAGATAATGTGACTGTGCACACGTCCGTGAGGTACCTTTGGGCTTCAGCTGAAAATCAGCGCTGTGGTCACTTTTAGGGACTATAGCATAGGCTGAGTTGTGGCCCTTTAGTCACACACAGTGATCATTTTATTATTTTGTACTTGTTTGTTTTTGTTATTGTTTGTGCTATTCTTCAGTTGAGCAAATTGTTTCTTTTCTTTTTCTCTTCTATGTTATATCTGTAATTCCTTTTTTGGCTGTGTTTGTGTTGTGACTAATAAACGTATTTTCTTTCTTTTTCTTTCTTTCTTTCTATAATATATATGTTAACGGTTATCAACAGCCACAACAATTTCTGCACCGGCATCAATCGGATGTGAAACACAAAAATAATGACCAAACCAAGACGAGTCATTTTGTAGATTTAAATTCAATACTAATATTAGAAAGCTGAAGAGTGTGTTTGTTTGGTTGGACGAGCTAATCTCAGGCACTACTGCTTCGAATATATAAAATCTTTTAGTGTTGGATAACCCAATTATCGAGGCACAGTATATATCTAACTTCACGCTACCACCAATAACAGCAAAGCATTGATGAAAACTATTGCATAACGGGGATGTCCAGCAGTGGACTGCGATAGGCTGATGATGATGAATATATAGTTGACTGTGTGTGTGTACTTAAATAAGTCTCGATCTGATAGACAATTCATTTCACTCTAGTCTGGCTACTTTAAACTTAAATTTACTACTGCCTCACCAAAACACTTCAGGTACTTATTTTACACGTACTTAAATTATATATTAATAAGTAACTTAAGAAAGTGTAAAATGAATGAAAATACCCCTTTAAGTAGCGACCTCCCCAAAATTAGTTGAAGTTAAGACTTTGGTGACCTAACTCACTTGGTGAAGAGCATCGAAACAATAGGGAATATGCAAGTAATTTAAATTTTCTTGATTTTTTTATCCATAATACTTTAAGGTCCTAACATTACACCTAAACTATTAAGGAGTACCGACAGGCGCGGAAAACTCTGAAGCTGGCCATTAGCCGCGCCAAAGAAGAAAAGAGACAGGAGATGCTGGAGGGTCTTAATCGTGACCCCTGGGGTCGCCCTTACCGCGCGGTGCGACAAAAGCTCCGCGCGTCGGGCCCCCCCCTTACGGAGACTCTCCAGCCCAGCTTCCTGCGAGAAGTGGTTGAGGGCCTTTTCCCACAACGAGCGGAACACACTCCCCCGGCGATGGCCCCCTTGGCCGGAGACGACGGGGAGCACGGGGAGGATAATATTCCGCCCGTCCGGGATTCGGTGGTAGGGGCGGCTGTTCTACGGATCCGTTCCAAGAACACCGCCCCTGGGCCAGACGGGGTACCGGCCCGAGTGCTGGCCCTGGCCCTCAACCACATGGCAGACCGCCTCGGGGAGGTGTTCGACGCTAGCTTGGCGTCGGGACGCTTTCCTGAGTGCTGGAAGAGCGGGAAGCTGGTCCTATTAAGGAAGCCGGGACGGCCTGCCGATTCGGTCGAGGCCTATAGGCCCATCGTGCTGCTGGACGAGGCGGGTAAATTGTTTGAGAGGGTTCTTACTGCCCGCATCGTCCGGCACCTCTGCGAGGTGGGCCCCGATCTGTCGGACGCCCAATTTGGTTTTCGGGCGGGGCGTTCGACAGTCGACGCCGTGTTGCGCCTGAGGGCCGTGACCGAAGAGGCCGTGAGCTGTGGCGGCGTGCTGTTGGCGGTGTCATTAGACATCGCCAACGCATTCAATAGTCTGCCATTCAGCTGCATCAGGGAAGCACTCCACTATCATGGGGTGCCAAAGTACCTGAGGCGGCTAGTGGCAGACTATTTAGAGG
Organism: Arctia plantaginis; assembly: GCA_902825455.1. Taxonomy (NCBI): domain Eukaryota; kingdom Metazoa; phylum Arthropoda; class Insecta; order Lepidoptera; family Erebidae; genus Arctia; species Arctia plantaginis. Next base: position 5,065,628 of record CADEBD010000171.1, on the reverse strand, counting down.
AGCGTACCGTCGTGTACGAGGACCGAGAAGGTAATCTGAGGTGTCGGCCCATGTCGTGCGGTGTTCCACAGGGGTCTGTTCTTGGACCCCTCTTGTGGAACATAGGGTACGACTGGGCCCTTCGCGCCGATTTCCCCCCCCCCGGGCTGGGTGTAATCTGTTACGCAGACGATACCCTGGTGACAGCCCGGGGGGCAAACTTCCAAGAGGCGGCGCGCCTGGCCACCGCACCGGTTACCGCACCGTTTCGACGGAGGTGGCATGCGCGTTGGCCGGAACTCCCCCGTGGGATTTGGAGTTGAAGTTTATCGGCGAGTGGCTGACTCCCGGGCGGAGAGCGGATTTCGCCCTCCGCCCGAGGATGTGCGCGAGTGGCGCGAAGCCGCTCGCCGAGCCACGATGGCTCGTTGGTCGTTCCGGCTGGAGACTCCACGCGCTGGCTTCGCCGCCGTGGAGGCTCTCCAGCCGGTCATCGCCGAGTGGGCAGGGCGGCAGCACGGGACCCTTTCCTTCCGGCTGACGCAGGTGCTTTCCGGGCACGGTTGCTTCGGAAAGTACCTGCACTCGGTCGCTCGGAGGGAACTGAGTCCCGCCTGCCACCACTGCGACTGCAGTGAGGACTCGGCCCAGCACACGCTGGCGGTCTGCCCCGCATGGGCGGCGCAGCGCCGGGCCCTCACTGCAGTCATCGGAGTGGATCTCTCGCTACCGGCCGTAGTACGCTCCATGGCCGGTAGCGACAGTTGTTTTACCGCGGTCGCAACCTTCTGCGAGGTAGTAATCTCGCGGAAGGAGGCGGCGGAGAGGGCCCGGGAGGACGACCTCCACTCGGACCCGATCCGCCGCCGGCGAACCGGGCGGCGGAGGCCCGCCTAGCACAGCCTCATGCCGCCCTGAGCGTGGCCGCGGGTGGACGGGGTGGGTTTCCCGTTTGCCGGACGTCGCCTAAAGAGAGGAAAAAAAAATATTGAGACGGAGCCCGCACCAGGAGCGGGCTGGCGCTAGGAGGGGTCCGGATGTCTTAACAACAGCTGTTCCCGGATCCCTCCTGTTACAGGCGCAGAGTGGCACACCGTGTGGTTTTAGTCGGTCCGAGTCCGACACACCACCCCGCCGCAAACCCCAGAGGGGTGACGGTCCGAGGGGATTTCCACACGTTAAAAAAAAAAAAAAGGGTTTGTGTCAAGTTTTCCTTCTCTCTGCAGTGCTGTTGTCCTGCTTCCTGTGAGGCCGTTCACTATCACCTATCACTGCAGTCGAGCCGGCCCCTATTTGTGTCTAATCAGAGCTTTCCTATATGTATAAGCAATGATATTATATTCAAACAAGAGGTAGAAACGCCACCAACCCATAAAACGCGTAGGTCCTAATTAGGACCACTGAGAGCGAGCGCACGTACTAATTAATTCGAGAAAATATAAACAAAGATAAAGGAATATCATACCACAGGTATGTGTACTTTTTGTTCTAAAGTCTATTAATAGATGTAGTATAAATATAACGTGCAGTATGAATATAACGTACGTCTTCCTTAAAATATCATTGGGTACGGTACGGTCTTTTCATACCTAATTTAAATAATTTGGGGTTTTGATCCAGTAAGGATGTGTCAACCCTATCGTACCTTGATACATAGTTAAGATAAGTAGCATACCTCCTTTCTAAGGAGAGGCCTATGTCCAGCAGTGGACTGGTGAAAGCTGTTGTTGTGATGTGATATTGTGATGTGATGTGACATAGTTAACAAAAAGGACTATAGGGACAACAGTCTTAGTACCTACATTTTATCATTTATTAACTATTATAATCAGGTGACACAACTTTCTGGCTGCTTCTGACCTACAACAACTCATTACGATATGTATTAAATTCACATCAAATGAACTTGAATTTTATTTTGACCCACATCAAATGAATTTGAATTTTATTTTGACCCACTCAAATGAATTTGAATGAATTTTATTCCTGTCACAATCCATTAGAAAATGTTGCAAGTCTTCTATTTTGTTACATACAGGATATTTAGGCGAATGATTTTTTTCATTAAATATGCTTTTTATAGATAGTGATTAGATATAATTCTTAATGCTAGTTTTACATAGGACACTATTCTCCTAATCGAACGTCTCGTTAAACCATGCCACCTGAGAAGGCATGGCTTGAATGTTCATACACCAGATACCTTTTTCCTTATTTTAACTATGGAAGTAACCCACTAATCGTAACATCTTTTTTAAATATATAACGAATTTATTAGATGAAATTCTAAAATGATCTAGGTATAATAAGACACGGGTACATGATGTACGGCTGAAGAATGATGTTAATAAATACTGAATACATTTACCTCTTATTCACAAACAACTAGCTTCACAAACGCTGCCACGTTTTCCTGTGGCACTTACTAGTTGCATTGATGAAAAATGAGGATCAAAATTGACGAGAAAAATAGATAAAACCAATCTTTGAAGCGGGTTGTATTTCGTGTCAAAATTTGAGCTCAATGTGGGGCAGAACTGTTTTAAAAGCATACATAAACCAATTTGACATGATTATATAAATAATTTCAAATGAAACAGAAACTTTACGATTAAAAGCCATTCGTCAAAAGCTTTGGTTACATCTCACATTCAATAATTAACTGAGGACCTTCGAAGCAGTCAGTTACTCATACACATAAAAAATCGGATCTATGCATTCGTCCCAACTGAGGTACTTTATAGTAATAATCATATTCATAGTAATTCATAGTAAAAAATATGAAAATAGGTGTTATTTAATCTTCAATATTCGATAGCAACATGGCTCTATTTAAATATTTGACAAACTAATTCAAAACGAACACCACAATAGAAATACAGGGGACGCAACTGAACTCAGAGAGCACCAACCGATGAGGCTTTGTTCGTTAAACCTTCACATATAATTAAGGAGGCTCTTGGCTCGCTAAAACACATAAATCATAATAATTTAATGCGGACCATGCCTTTCCCGTGCCGCGTCGTCCTACAACGACCAAAGATATCTTGGATATAGAGTATAAAACCTTATTCTTGTGTTTTAAATACTACTTAAATACATGTAATATGGCTTAAATTCGGGTGGTACTTTTAAAACAAAGAAATTTGAAAACATCGAAAACAAAAAAAATATTCTCGGGCGTCAGTTTTAGTTGAATACAGCGACTGAATTCATATGTCTCGTGGTTTTTTCTAAGAGAGATCTGACCAGCTTGATAAGTACTATAAAATAACTGCAAACTATTATTTTTAGACCGTAAACCGTAAACTTTACAATAACACTACAACAACACTAACACAATTAAATATAAATTAAAATTAAAAATGAACTATAACAAAATAAGTTCAACTTAAATATATGCTTTTCTTACTCTACGTAATAGATGTCTGTGGCTCAAACTAATTTTTTTTCCGAGTTACGACCGAACGCATCTGCGCTTCTTTCCACTTTAACCCGAAATGCCTTCGGAATTGACAGCTTTATAAATATAAGAATGGTCTTACGAAGAAGGTGCTATTCGTAAGTAATCCTGGGTGAGTAAAGACCACAGAACCAAGAATATGTATTTAGACGTGCCATTAACTTTATTCTATTCTAAATTGCATATCAACAGTTACATAAAGAATACATAATATTTATAAATATAGTATGGGATAAAGAATACAGAAGTCCACAACCCCTATTCGAGAGCAGTAAGAGTATCGTAAGAGCCGACTGAGGGCAAACTCTGCAGGACAACAGCACTGCAAAGAGAAGGAAAACTTGAAACAAACCCTATACCAACTCGTCTGGCCCGCGTGGTATAATAAGGAGAGACCTATGTCCAACAGTGGCTAAAGACTGTTAATGATGATGATGAAACGATCAATGCCATCGTGGTATAGTAGACCAAAACTTCCTACCTAAGGAACAGTGGACTATTAAAAAAAAAAAAAGCTGTTGATGATAATGATGAGTCTATATAGTATTAGATATTCCTCAGTTCATTGCGTGCTTTTATAATTTTATAATAACAATATATCTACTTTATACTTTAATAGTACATAATGTACTTGTAACCTTTTTAGTTGATAACTATTGATCACTTCTTGAAATAAAAGTGTTTTTTTTTTTGTATTTTAATTTAATTTTTATCAATCAATTTAACGGGCCTGTTGGTCGAGTGGTTAGTGACCCTGTCTGCTAAGCCGGAGGTCGTGGGTTCGATTTCCAATCAGGACAAATATTGTGTGATGAGCACGGTCATTTGTTCTGTGTCTGGGTGTAATTTATCTATATTATGTATGTATTTTAAAATATATGTATAAGTATGTTCATCAGCAGTCTGGTTACCACAGTACAGGCTATGCCTAGTTAAGGTTCAGACGGCCGAGTGTGAGATGTGTAGGATGAGATATATTATATTATTATTATATTAATTGTGAAACCCAAACCCGCAATTCCACTTTCGGGCAGAATAATGTCTGTCGCATCCGCCAGTTTTGATATAATGAGAGCTAAACATCGGGGGCGTCAACGCTCTTGGGACCCTTGGGCTGCAGGTCTGCATGGGCTTAGTTACCATCAGGTGATCTGTCTGCTCGTTTGCCACCATTATAAATTAAAACAAAACATGAAAATCTATCTATTTCACACCTGTTATTACTTACATGGATCGATATCGCCAGTGACTGGCAGTATTTTATCAGGTGACCTTGAGGAATAAATTCTAATCAATCCTATTGATAATAAAAGAACTCTAATCTGTAAATTATAATCAGATACTCGTAAAATACGCTAAAAAACAACAATTCTATTGTAATAATATTGTTTCAGATGATGTTTTTATTAATCCTTTTGTTTTAGTAATCGTTAAATAATGTGTTTAATAATATGATAAATATATACAGGAGTATATAATATTTTATTATAATTAGAGAAAATAATGTGTTATTCAAAAGATACTAAAGTTTTCTGAGATGCAATATGACTTGTTTCGGGTCTCGAATAGAAATATTGTTCCTAAAGATATTTATTTATATATTTAGATTTTTTACCGAATCTCAATCGATTCCCTTCTTCAGAACTAGCGCTATATGAATACTTTATGTAGGTACAGCGATGACGGCAAAGGTAGTTAGAGAAAAAGCTCTGGGCTGCAAATAAACCAAAGTAGTTCTTTTTTTTGAAATAATATTATTTGCTTGAATAAATTTCCCAGAAAATGTTTTTATTCATTGACAATACTCTACGTAAATGAACCCAATAATGGATCCTCTAGAGAATTCAAGTTAATGGAAATGAAAAAAATGTTCGTTTCTCTCATGTTTTATAACTAAGAACCGACTTCCAACTCTTGAACACAGCAGTCTAGAGCCAATTATCGAATGAAGACAATGATTCTGATATTTCATGGCAAAAGCATTAGCATACCTTCGGTGGACACGATTACCATTTGATGGTGTACTGCAACTCTTGTAATTTAAGGAAATATCCTTCTTTCATCTCCCTAAATTACAAGATGAAAATCATGAGGCACATTTTAATTAAAAATATATTAGAACCTAAATTAAAGACCTATACAACAACAAGTAGATGTGACTTTAACATTAAGTAAGTATTATGAATCCATTGTCAGTTAAGTATGTGGAACCAGTGATTGCTTTAGCTTTATCGTCAGCCAAAAATAAAACTAAGTCAGCTACTTCTTCTGGGTCCGAAATCCTACCCAGGGCAGTCTTTTCCTTCATTGATTCAAACGTGGCCTCGACTTGAGCTTCAGTTAAACCCATATTCCCCATTGCTTCTGTTCTTACTGGACCAGGACTCACAGTATTTACACGAACACCTTCTGAGGCTAAGTCTAAGGCAATAGATCTCGTAAAATGGTCTAATGCAGCCTTTGAGGCACAGTAAGGAAAAGTTTTAGCAAATGGACGTGTCCCAGCGATACTTGAAATGTTGATAATATTGCCTTTGGTCTTAATAAGGTGGGGTGCTGCAACGTTTGTTATGAGCACAGGCGCACGAAGATTTGTTGCCATTACTTTATCAAAGGTCCCCAAGGCAAATTCGTCTGTAATAGATGCAAAACCACCAATTCCAGCGTTGTTCACGAGCACATCTAGTTGACCAAAGTGTTCCACGGTTTCATTTACAATCCTTTTGACATCTTCGTCTTTACTAATGTCAGCTTGTATGACTAAGGGCTGTCCACATTTTTCAGCAATTTTGTTTAGTTTCTCCTGATTTCTTCCAACTAAACTAACATGTGCCCCTTGTTCGGCAAATTTAATAGCGATCGAGGCTCCAATTCCTGAACTAGCACCCGTCACTAGAACCACCTTGCCTTGAAAATTCATGTCGTTCCTGGTCACGTACTCAAACAAGAATGTAACAAAATGATTATAAATATCCTCTTACATGCTGCTTATATAAATCTTAGATAGATATTATCAATTATTTTATCTCCGTACTTACAGTCACAACACAACATAATGGACAGAAGTTTTACTCCACACAAAAGCTACTACCTAGGAATTAGCGCATGATTTAACGTTACAATATTGTTTCATTTGCATCAGATCAATAAGATGAAAAAATGAAAAATGGGTGCCTCATGATTTGACTGATCTGCACAAAAAGAAATGCATGTTAAAACTTGTGTTGCCGTGTTGAATCGGTACGGAAATTAAGGAATATTGGATCGAATTATAGCATGTGACAAAAAGTGGATTGTTTACGAAAACCATAAGCGAAAATTGAGATGGCTGACCCCAGGTCAAACGCCGCAACAGTGCCCTAAAGCAAAGCTTACCAATAAAAACGGTAATGGTAACTATTTAGTAGTCTCTTCATGGTGTTATTCACTGTAGCTTTCTCAGGTCTAGTCAGGCAATAGCAGCAGATGTTTACTGTACTGTACTTCGAACAATAATGGTGAAACTGGCAGTGAAACAGTCCCGACTCGTAAATCGATCTTCACCATTATTATTCCATGATAACGCAAAACCTCATACAGCACGAAAAACCGTTGTAACTCTACAGGAGCTGCAGTTAGAAACCATACGTCATCCTCCATACTCGCCATACCTTGCTCCAACGGACTATAATTTGGACAATCTTCTACGTGATAAAAAAAGGAGGCAGTACAAAATGCTTTCACATAGTTTGTCGAATCTAAATCCCCAAAGTTCTATCATAAAGGCATAAATGAACTTCCGTTTAGATGGCAACTATGTATAGATAATGAGGGTAAATATTTTGATTCAATAAATATGTTACATCTTAGAAAAAAACGAGTTTAATTTCTTCAGTACAAATCGGCAATTTCATACTTTAACCCCTAATATATTAATAATCTGTCCTCCTTAGCTGTAGCTACTGTTTGTCTACCTTGCCCTTTGCGTTTTGTGTACCTACGGTACTGCCTGTATCACACGGTCAGATGGCGAAAATTATCAGATATAGAAACTCGCAACATTTGAGCCACTTGATTGGCAAGTATGCCTGTGTGTGTGTTTAATTAAAGCTCAGACTTAAAGCTTAGACCCTTGAGCTACTCTGAGATCCAACTTTATCACATCAATCTTTTAAATGGTCTGTAAGTAATACCATGACAATAATTTTCTGTAAAAAAAAAAGAACTGGAAGTTGTCAAAGATAACAAAAATCTGTTAATTGTTTTGCAATACACAATTATTAACTTATCGCATAACGAAAAAAACAGATGAATCTCGGAAATAAAAAGACGTAATAAATAAATCTTTACGTAAAGCTGATACAGGTGGCCAGTACGTAAGCAGAACGTGATAAACATAATCGAAACTTTTTTGCGTTCCTCTAAATGGGTCATACTCAGAAAAAAATGTACATTTGGCACTTTTTTTGTCCCACTACTTTAATAGCAGATTTAAATTTTGAATATTATATCACATATTTTTTAAAAAGGTTTACATCTATGTTTAGTCTTTAATAGGATCTTTTTTTTATAAATAATATAAAATTTTCGTCAAATCAAAGTATAAATAGCATTGGGATTTTTTTTATGAAATATCCTCCATACAATTTTTTAATGTCCCAATAACGTAAGTTAGTAATTGTTACGACTATTAGTCGACTTACATAAGATTGACTGTAGTCTTTTAGGTCTCTTCTAGTCCATCATTTAAAAAGAAATACGATTTATTGTTTAGAACGTTTAATAAAATTATTAAAATTCATATTAATGTTGTCCCAAAATTATTACATTTCGTTACTCAGTGTTAGTTAGCGTATAATTCTGAACGCAGTTGTTCAAAACTGACGGGAAATAATTTTCCTAATATTGACAACATTGCTGCTTTTTATAATTCACCGTACATACAGAGGTCATTTTGTTTTCATCCGTACACGGGAGTCATTGTGTTGAATTTGCATTTGGAAAAAAATACTGTCAGGGTGATAAACGATTTGAATTTCGATAAGCATATACGATTGATGTACTATTTTATGCCCACGTCTTAGTTATAATAATATATAGACAAATAAATTCAGTTATTGTGTATACAATAAGTGGTACTAACAGAATTATTTTTCGGGGTAATAATTTCTCAGAGTTTATCTTCAGTTTAGTTATATTGCGTTATGTTACGAAACAGAGAAATTGTAAAGCTGAGTTTACGAAGTTACTCTAATTTGAAAAATTAATTATTATCTATTAAAATTTTATTACATTAATTTAGGGGAACAGAAGTGTAATCGTGGTACAATGAAAATGACGGGCTTGATTCCCGAACGTAACAATATATTTCTGTTGAACTAAAAAAATATGATTGACTTATTATTTTACTATTTGTGTGGGTACTTGTGCAGAGTAGTCAAGTATTTAGGATATTTTTTATTTAATTATTATCAATAATATTATTATTTTATTAAGTTGATCCTTCAGTTACCAAAATATTTAAATAATGGAGCAGTACGTAACGTTGATTTCTTTTTGTTACAAATTTGTTTGTTATGGAGATTTGAGACTGATTTTCATTATGAAAGATGATATTATTTTTAAGAAATATTGTTATTTTATCTATCTTGCTTATTTTTTTTCAATTTGGTCTTAACGGATCTTGACAGCTTGTTTTCTTTCGTTGCTCGAAATATGGAAGGGCCGGATTAAATTTTGACAATATTACGCCGATTATTTAATTGATTTTTTAGAAATGTGTATGATTGTTCTTAGTTATTTTTATGTTTTAAACAATAATTTGTAATTTAACGAGAAAACTGTAATTTAATTTAATTTGTAACTACTACTAAACCTAAGATTGCATATTATACTCGTACATACTGATTCGTACAATAGAGTTTTTTTTCATTATTTTGTAGCTGGATGGTCCCTCATAATAATTGCAACCAAGCCTTTAGGCGTAATGAGTAATTTAAATTTATTAGCTAAAAAAATATAATATACTTTAAGAGTGCGTCCATTGGTACTTTTCTTATGGTTCCTACTCCAATGAAAATACACTTTGTACTTGTTCTTCAAGAGTAGCACTCACTGCACTACGTCACACTAACTTAACTAAAAAGGCTTAGGGTTCTTTAGTCTTAATGATATATTCGTATCGTTGGAATATTCACTTATTCCCGTCGGGTAGGTATGAGCCTGATTTAGATTTCTGATATTTTATGTTTTTATTTAAATTAATTACGCGTGTTCTGTTCAGTATGTACCCTGCTTTACAATATCAGTTTCGTCACATTGATTCTCCATTTCGTTACTTATCAGTTTATTAACAAATGGCAAATGTACATTTTTTCTGAGTATGACCCAAATATGTCCATGTATCTTGTGGTTGGATAGACCAATTGGACAAAGACATAAATTAGTCTTCACATCAACAGTCTTTAATAGTCCACTGATGGTTGGTATAAGGTTTGTGTCAAGTTTTCCTTCTCTTTGCAGTACTGGTTGTCTTGGTTAGCTCCCTGAGTCGCCTCTTACGACACTCACGGAATGAATGTTGGTGGTGACACTCCGTATTCTTAATCCGTCACCACACGGATTATATTTCTTATATCTTATAATTAGTCCTATCAATGCCTAAACATTTGTGCATAAAACATTATCGGAAATACGTACAATAAGGATTGCTGTTGGCTATATCGAATCTTTCCCTGACAGATACGTATTATGTAGGCACGCAAATAAAATTACAGTGACAGCAGATGTTCAAGTTTTGGGCAGAGAAGAAATCAAAAGATTTATTTACCTATATGCCTGAAATATGGTCACTATATTTACCATCTTTCAGGGAAATAAAGGACATTGGCAGGCATCTATGCGACTTTGGCACCGTCTTGCGTATCTCATGGAAAGGATTCTTTTTGTATTTATTTTGCTGGTAATATCATCAACAATTACAGTTGTATTTACCAGATTTTTAGAACTTGGCGTTAGAAAGTTACTTCTGGTCGCATTTTGAATAACTGCAGTTAATACCAATCACAACTGGCAGTCACAAATATGTTGTCATTCTTGTGAACAAGTTAACTGAACCATATCAATATTTTATTAGATTTTTCCTTAAGTTAATTGATTTTAAATAATTATTCCTTTATTACTTCGATAAGTAATAAAGAAGTGTAAACATTTCGTTTTGTATGAACGTTTAGTTATTGCAGCTTACTTTACAAACTGTGCCAGTCTCATAAACATCTATCATATATTACTAGGGGTACAAGATCTCGCCTGAATGCCACCACTGCGATGGCCAGACCGTAGTCACGGCTCTCCATCCGCTGGCAGAGTCATCATCATCATCATCAACAGCCTTTAATAGTCCACTGCTGGACATAAGCCTCTCCTGAGAAAGGAGGTTTTGGCCTACTGGCCGCTGGCAGAGTGCCCGGCGTGAATTGAGCAGAGGCGAGACCTCGTGGCGGCCATCCGAGTGGGAGTTCTCTCGCTCGATAGCCTGATTGCGGCTATCGTGCGGAGCAAGAGTGCGTGGAACTCTGCCGTCTCCTTCTGCGAGCAAGTTATGCTCGCGAAGGAGACGGTGACAGGTGAGGCCATCTGTCACCCTAGCAGAAGCAGGCAGGGCCATTTGAAGCGGGCTCGCTTCCGGGGAGCAGAGGGAACATGGGGTTCCCACACGGGGGGTCGTCTACTCGTCTGTAGATGGACCGAGGTATGTCGGGGCAACAGGGACTTCCTTTCTTGTATACCTGGTTCCCCGGCTATTAGTGCCCGAGACGGCGTCTCGACGTCGTTTTAGTCGGTTCGAGTCCGACATGCCACCGATAGGTGGTATCCTAGGGGATTTCCGAGGGGAAGGGAAAAAAAGGGGTACAAGATCTGCCGTTCTTTTTTGTATTGTATGTCTATGCCTCCCTGTCAATGCCACTCAAAATATGGGAAACATCTCATTCCACAAATAAAAACGAACATCCGCTATGGCTATTCTCCTATTTTTCAGAAAATCTAATTTTATAATTTTCAAAATTACACTGCTACTCCTAAAGCAAATCGATCTTTTGATCGACCAGTGCTATTTTAATCATTCACTAAATCCGTATTTTAATAAATTTAGATCACAATTTATATTTTTCATTTTCCTCCGTAAAGGTAAATGCTTATCAAACTTATCATTATTAAAATGTATTATGCTTTTGCTTATCAAAATTTGCATGACTAATATTTGTTATCGATAGATTAAAATGAAGATATGACTTTCAATAAACACAGTGTTTTATAAAGATATTTAATTTTAAATACGTTTGTGATAGACGAAACACCTTAAAATATTATAGGGGTAACTTATGTATAATCAACGCCCACGATATAGATAACTAATCCGCGGACTAAACGAATAAAAAAACATGGCACACATACGGTGGATAGTAACAACATATAATGGTACACTGCACAAAGTCGGCAAACCATAGAAAGGCATATTTGAATACATATTTTTTTATTAGAATTAAAATCAAATGATAATGCAAAAACAAGTAAATATGGGTTTAACATTAAGAATTTATAGAGAATCCATTGTCAGTTACGTATGTGGAACCAGTGATTGCTTTAGCTTTATCGTCAGCCAAAAACAGAACTAAGTCAGCCACTTCTTCTGGGTCCGAAATCCTACCAAGGGCAGTGCGTTTCAGCATCATTTCAAAAGTGGCCTCGACTTGAGCTTCAGATAAACCCATATTCTCTATTATATCTGTTCTTACAGGACCAGGACTCACAGTGTTTACACGAACACCTTCTGAGGCTAAATCTAAGGCAATAGATCTCGTGAAATGGTCTAATGCAGCCTTTGAGGCACAGTAAGAAAAATGTTTAGCAAACGTACGTGTACCAGCGATACTTGAAATGTTGATGATGTTACCTTTAGTCTTAATAAGGTGGGGTGCTGCAACGTTTGTTATGAGCACAGGAGCACGAATATTTGTTGCCATTACTTTATCAAAGGTCCCCAAGGCAAATTCGTCTGTAATAGATGCAAAACCGCCAATTCCAGCGTTGTTCACGAGCACATCTAGTTGACCAAAGTGTTCCACGGTTTCATTTACAATCCTTTTAGCATCTTCATCCTTACTGATGTCAGCTTGTATGACTAAGGGCTTTCCACATTTTTCAGCAACTTTGTTCAGTTTCTCCTGATTTCTTCCAACTAAGCTAACATGAGCCCCTTGTTCTGCAAATTTAATAGCAATCGAGGCTCCAATCCCTGAACTAGCACCCGTCACTAGAACCACCTTGCCTTGAAAACTCATGTCGTTCTTGGTCACGTACTCAAACCAGAATGTAACAAAATTATTAGAAGTTTCCTGTTATATAGGCCTCTTAGATAAATATAATCAATTATCTTATCTCTGTACTTACAATCACAACACAACATAATGGACAGAAGTTTTACTCCACAAAAAAGCTTACATAGGTAGCTACTCACACACAACGAAGTGCAAATTTATTCTTTGCAACTTTGAATTATATATGTCGGCGCAACTACAAACTACCTCGCAAAATAAAAATAATTTGATTAATTTAAATTAGATTCTAATTGATTATGATTGAATATTGTTATTGTATGTTGTTGTTATTGAATTGTTTTAATAGTTGTTAAGAAATACGTAAAGAATCATTCCATCTTAAATTCTTAACCTAACAAATTGTGAGCACGTGTGCGACCAATGCGCCCTATAAAAGGTGCTGCATTGTGCGTACCAGCGTACTCGGCCATTTCTATTCAAGTCGTCGAATTGTGTGGATCTCTCCGTGACTTAATTGTATTGGTGGTTTAAATAAAACGAAACTTTGTAAGTATTCTTTTGATTTTTATTTGAGTGTTTTTCTTTAAGAATTGAAGATGAGTGATGATCATGTTAAAGACACTAGTTTTAAAAATGCTTGCATGCATATATTAATATGTTGTGCTTAAGTCTTATGCTTGCCAATTACTGTTGGTTTGAATAAAATAAATTTATAAGTCCTTAACGAAATCTAAAAATAATAATTATAAAAATAAAACCAGATCACAGGCGTTAGTAGAATATACAAATATTCATAGATAGGTAAATCAAGTTAGACTTTGTATTTCGCACCTTTTTTTTGAATAACAGAACTATCACTTGTTTTTTTTTTAGATAAGTATTATCTATTATCAAATAAAAAAAAGTCAAGTCGTCGTTCATCAGCATTCTACAACATATGAAACACTAGCTTTTGACCGCGGCTCCGCTTGCGTGTGTGTTGGTTGTCGCGGTAAAACATATCTAATGTCCTTCCTTACGAATCAAAATATCTCCATGCTAAACATTGAAATCAGACAGGCAGTTACTTTCGCTTTTATAATATTAAGATTTTAGTCTATAGCTATGATTTTGGGGATAAAACTTATTCTATAATCCCCCACATCTCAAACTATCTATATTTCAAATTGAATTACATTTCAAAGTTATTGATTCCCCGTACAAACTTATATAAACGCCTGACCCGCTCATTTAGCTCTTCCCGTTGTGTACACTTGAATAAGTCGGAACTCTTGCCTAATAATAAACGTATACAAATTGTAACTATAATCACAAAATAAATAATTTATGAATAAGTGCAATCGTTCCGTTTATTATTGCCGCTTGTTGCATTCAGAAGTGGGCATGAAAGGTAATCGCCCTGACGAAGAGGTGGGACATGGAGTCCGTCTGAAGATGAAGATTGAAGATAAAGACTACCCGCCACCACGTGGAAAAAAAATATACTTGAATGCCCGCTAGAAAATGAGGTTGGGAAGGCGATACATGAACTCAACGAAAAATTCTTTTCACTTAATCATTTTAATTGCCATCGCGCAGCCTAGCTCATTCCTGCATTTAATCCTAAAGGAAAAGATTGTACAGTATCGGCGTGGTTGAAGAAAATTGACCAGTGAGGAGACAGACAGCGTTTCACTTACAAGGTGAACTCCGTGTTCAAGCCCGCAAGTGGTATAACCGACTCGATAAATGTAATTACACCTGGACCGAGTGAAAACATATGTTACTCAGAGCTTTTCCCAAACATCGCGACTACAGTACACTATTAGACGAAATGATAAACAGAAAGAAGCTGCCTGACGATGCTGCCTAAGTGATGAACAAGATACAATCTCCATGTGTTTCGTGAATAATCAGAGGCTTACCATTTTCGTTACAATCAAATGCACGAGCATTTCAATGTCAGGGTCCAGATAAACTTTACAAGGCTTTTCTATGTGCCCTCGATGATTATCGTCTACCGACATTCGAAGCAAGAGAGAAGTTGAACGAAGATGCCAAGCAATCGTCTAGCTTGGCAAAAAAGGTCAACTCTGAAATCCTTGCCCGCGTTGCAATAAAATCGGCCATGTCCGACGAAATTGTCCGTTAACCGATCAACTGACTTGCTATGAGTGCGAACTAAGAGGTCACATTGCCACACGCTGTTCTACCATGTACTTCCAATACATACGAAAACTCAAGCCGTTACAAATGGCAACGTCAAAGAAATCAACCTTGTGCAAAATTACAACGAGATTTATTTTACGAGATTAAAAAGGTCCGTGTGGTGACGGATTACCTATTCATCCCGTGGGTGTCGTAAGAGCCGACTAAGGGAAAAAACTACGCAGCACTGCAGAGAGAAGGGAAACTTGACACAACCCCTATACCAACCCGTCTGGTCAGCGTGGTATAGTAGGCCCAAATCTCCCTTCTAAGCCATGTCCAGCAGTGGACTATTAAAGGCTGTTGATGTGATGATGAAAAAGGCTGTGAAGGTAAACGGAATTTTTCTGAAATATTTTATAGATAAGGGCTATCAATTCAATGTTATAAATGACCGCATCATTCGTTCGACCGTTCATAGGCTTCGATGGTCCCGTACGCTCGTCTGACCCCTCTAACATAAAAAAAAATACAACGCAATGGACAGAAGTTTTAATATACACAAAAGTCTAAGTAACGACTCGTCCACGTAGAAGTGCAAATTTACCCTAAGTTATATTCAATAATGCAAGCTAAATGTCGAGACCTTTACGACACGATGCTACTACTCGTACGATCTAATGGACCTACACCGCCGCATTGCAAAACAGTGTAGTCGTAAACCGTGGCAGCTATGATTTTGCTGAAAATTTCCAAATTAAGTAATAAAATCAGTATAAATGAATCAGATAGTTCCGTGTGGTGACAGATTAATAATACGGAGTGTCACCACCAATATGCATCCCGTGGGAGTCGTCAGAGCTGACTAAGGGAGCAAACTACACAGGACAACAGCACTGCAAAGAGAAGAAAAACTTAACACAAATCCTTTTTTTTTTTACGTGTTTAAATCCCCTCGGACCGTCACCTCGCCAGGGCTCTCGTTCGACGGGGCGGTGTGTAGGACTCGAACCGACTAAAACCACACGGTGTGCCCTCTTTGCGCTTCCAGTTTAGGAGGGGTCCAGGTAGTTATCGCCTTCTGGACCCCTGGACTGGAGTCTCCAGCCGGAACGACCATCTGACCCTAGTGGCTCGGCGAGTGGCCTCGCGCCACTCACGCACGTCTTCGGGCGGAGGGCGAAATCCGCTCTCCGCCCGGAAGTCAGCCACTCTCCGATAAACTTCGGCGAGCACTTCCGCCTCCAAATCCCACGGGGGTGTTCCGGCCAGGCGCAAGCCGCCTCGGTGGACACCGTGCGGTATCCGCGTATGGCTCTGACCTATTCGGGGCAGTCAGAGCCGCCACCCACACCGGTGCACCATAAAGCGCCATGGACCGGACTACCCCCGCGTACAGCCGCCTCGTGGGAACACTGGCCCCGCCCAAATTAGGCAAAAGTCGCCCTAGGGCGGAGGCAGTGTCCACCAGCTTCGGACCAAGCTGTCGGAAGTGCTCGTCGAAGAGCCACCTACCGTCTAGGACCAGACCCAGATACCTCATCTGGGCCCGGACCGGTACGAGGACCGAGCCGACCTCGATTGAGGCGCCGGCGGGTGAACCACGACGGGGCCCATGAAATAATAGGGCCTCCGTCTTATCCAGGGCCACCCGTAATCCCAACGCCTCAATGCGCCCGACCACCTGGGAAACTCCCGTGGCGGCCAGGCGCGCCGCCTCCTCGAAGTTAGCCTCCCGGGTCGTGAGTAAGGTGTCATCCGCGTAGCAGATTACACCCAGCCCGGGGGTGAGACGCCCTCGTAGGGCCCAGTCGTACCCGATGTTCCACAGGAGAGGTCCTAGGACAGACCCCTGCGGAACACCGCACGACATGGCCCTGCGTCTCAAGACTCCATCTCGGTCCTCGTACATGACGGTTCGCTCCTCAAGATAGTCTGCCACCAGCCGCCTCAGGTACTTCGGCACTCCGTGGTAGCGGAGCGCTTCCCTGATGCAGCTGAATGGCAGACTATTGAAGGCGTTGGCGATGTCCAAGGACACCGCCAACGCCACTCCGCCGCAGCTCACGGCCTCCTCGGTCACGGCCCTAAGGCGCATCACGGAATCGATCGTCGAACGCCCCTCTTGGTAACAGAATTGGGCGTCCTACAGATCGGGGCCAACCTCGCAGAGGTGCCGGACGATGCGGGCAGAGAGCACCCTCTCGAAAAGTTTACCCGCCTCGTCCAGCAACACGATAGGCCTATAGGCCGCGACCGAATCGGTAGGCCGTCCCGGCTTCCTCAGCAGGACCAGCCTCCCGCACTTCCAGCGCTCAGGGAAGCGTCCGGACGCCAAGCTAGCGTCCAACACTTCCCTGAGGTGGTCCGACATGTAGTCGAGGGCTCGGGCCATCACTCAGGCTGGAACCCCGTTCGGCCCGGGGGCAGTGTTCTTGGAACTAATCCGTATCCGCCCCCAACTCCCTGACGGCCGGAACATCAGCCTCGCTGTCCCCGTCGGCTCCGGCTGATGCAGCCATCGACGGGGGTGTGTGCTCCGCCCGCTGCGGGAATAGGCCCTCGACCACTTCCTGCAGGGAGCTGGGCTGGAGAGTCTCCGTAAGGGGGGGGGGGCCGGGGAGCTTTTGACGCACCGCACGATAAGGGCGACCCCAGGGGTCACGCTCGAGACTCTCCAGCATCTCCTCTCTACTGACATCTTTGGCGCGGCAGATGGCCAGCCTCAGCGTTTTCCGAGCTTCTCGGTACTCCTCATGAAGCCGGTCCACCTCCTCTCCGACGCCGCGGTGACGTCGCCGACTACGGGTGATGGACCTCCGGGCACGTACACAGGCCGCACGGAAGTCCGCCAACTCCTGGGACCACCAGTAGACCTCCTTCCTTGGAGGCCGACAATCACGATCGCGGGGCATGGCCGCATCGCAAATCTGCGTAATCGCATCGCAGAAGCGACCAGCCCCCATGTCGACCGCCTCGGTCGGGGCCTGCGTAGACAGCCATGAGTGAATAATGGCCGCTTCCTCTAGTAGGTCCCTGTCGAGCTTGGCGACAGCCCACCGCGGGAAGCGGGAAGGGCGTCGCGCCGCGTGACCAAATCCTTTTTTTTTTTTTTTTTTTTTACGTGTGGAAATCCCCTCGGACCGTCACCCCGCCGGGGCTCTCGTTCGGCGGGGCGGTGTGTCGGACTCGAACCGACTAAAACCACACGGTGTGCCCTCTTTGCGCTTCCAGTTTAGAAGGGGTCCAGGTAGTTATCGCCTTCTGGACCCCTCCCAGCGCCGGCCCGCTCCTGTTGCGGGCTCCGTCTCGAAATTTCCTCTCTTTAGGCGGCGTCCGGCACACGCGGACGCCGCCCCCTCGCGGCTGGCCAACTAATGCGGGTGGAGGGGAGAACCCATCCCGTCCACCCGCGGCCACACTCAGGGCGGCATGAGGCGCAGGTGAGCGCGCTTCCGCCGCCCGGTTCGCCGGCGGCGGATCAGGTCCGAGTGGAGGTCGTCCTCCCGGGCCTTCTCCGCCGCCTCCTTCTGCGAGATTACCTCCTACGTGACCAAATCCTTTTTTTTTTTTTTTTTTTTTTTTTTTTTTTTTTTTTTTTTTTTTTTTTTTTTTTTTTTTTTTTTTTACGTGTGGAAATCCCCTCGGACCGTCACCCCGCCGGGGCTCTCGTTCGGCGGGGCGGTGTGTCGGACTCGAACCGACTAAAACCACACGGTGTGCCCTCTTTGCGCTTCCAATTTAGGAGGGGTCCAGGTAGCTATCTCCTTCTGGACCCCTCCCAGCGCCGGCCCGCTCCTGGCGCGGGCTCCGTCTCAGTGGACCCTCTCTTTAGGCGGCGTCCGGCACACGCGGACGCCGCCCCCGCGCGGCTGGCCAACTAATGCGGGTGGAGGGGAGAACCCATCCCGTCCACCCGCGGCCACACTCAGGGCGGCATGAGGCGCAGGTGAGCGCGCCTCCGCCGCCCGGTTCGCCGGCGGCGGATCAGGTCCGAGTGGAGGTCATCCTCCCGGGCCTTCTCCGCCGCCTCCTTCTGCGAGATTACCTCCTCGCAGAAGGTTGCGACCGCGGTAAAACAACTGTCGCTACCGGCCATGGAGCGAATTACGGCCGGTAGCGAGAGATCTGCTCCGATGACTGCAGTGAGGGCCCGGCGCTGCGTCGCCCATGCGGGGCAAACCGCCAGCGTGTGCTGGGCCGAATCCTCACCGCAGTCGCAGTGGTGGCAGGCGGGACTCGATTCCCTCCTAGCGACCGAGTACAGGTACTTTCCGAAGCAACCGTGCCCGGAAAGCACCTGCGTCAGCCGGAAGGAAAGGGTCCCGTGCTGCCGCCCTGCCCACTCGGCGATGACCGGCTGGAGAGCCTCCACGGCGGCGAAGCCAGCGCGTGGAGTCTCCAGCCGGAACGACCATCTCACCATAGTGGCTCGGCGAGCGGCTTCGCGCCACTCGCGCACGTCTTCGGGCGGAGGGCGAAATCCGCTCTCCGCCCGGAAGTCAGCCACTCGCCGATAAACTTCGGCGAGCACTTCCGCCTCCAAATCCCACGGGGGTGTTCCGGCCAAGGCGCAAGCCGCCTCGGTGGACACCGTGCGGTATCCGCGTATGGCTCTGACCGCCAATATCCTCTGGGGGCGCCAGAGGCGCGCCCTATTCGGGGCGGTCAGAGCCGCCACCCACACCGGTGCACCATAAAGCGCCATGGACCGGACAACCCCCGCGTACAGCCGCCTCGTGGGAACACTGGCCCCACCCAAATTGGGCAAAAGTCGCCCTAGGGCGGAGGCAGTGTCCACCAGCTTCGGACCAAGCTGTCGGAAGTGCTCGTCGAAGAGCCACCTACCGTCTAGGACCAGACCCAGGTACCTCATCTGGGCCCGGACCGGTACGAGGACCGAGCCGACCTCGATTGAGGCGCCGGCGGGTGGACCACGACGGGGCCCATGAAATAATAGGGCCTCCGTCTTATCCAGGGCCACCCGCAAACCCAACGCCTCAATGCGCCCGACCACCAGGGAAACTCCCGTGGCGGCCAGGCGCGCCGCACGTGACCAAATCCTATATCAACCTTGATGTAGGATTGATATAGTATCCGGGCCGGACGGGGTTCCAGCCCGAGTGATGGCCCGAGCCCTCGACTACATGTCGGACCACCTCAGGGGGGTGTTGGACGCTAGCCTGGCGTCCAGACGCTTCCCTGAGCGCTGGAAATGCGGGAAGCTGGTCCTGCTGCAGAAGCCGGGACGGCCTGCCGATTCGGTCGCGGCCTATAGGCCTATCGTGTTGCTGGACGAGGCGGGTAAACTTTTTGAGAGGGTGCTCTCTGCCCGCATCGTCCGGCACCTTTGCGAGGTTGGCCCCGATCTGTCGGACGCCCAATTCGGTTTCCGAGAGGGGCGTTCGACGATCGATGCCGTAATGCGCCTTAGGGCCGTGACCGAGGAGGCCGTGAGCTGCGGCGGAGTGGTGTTGGCGGTGTCCTTGGACATCGCCAACGCCTTCAATAGTCTGCCATTCAGCTGCATCAGGGAAGCGCTCCGCTACCACGGAGTGCCGGAGTACCTGAGGCGGCTGGTGGCAGACTATCTTGAGGAGCAAACCGTCATGTACGAGGACCGAGATGGCGTCTTGAGACGCAGGGCCATGTCGTGCGGTGTTCCGCAGGGGTCTGTCCTAGGACCTCTCCTGTGGAACATCGGGTACGACTGGGCCCTACGAGTGCGTCTCCCCCCCGGGCTGGGTGTAATCTGCTACGCGGATGACACCTTGCTCACGGCCCGGGGGGCTAACTTCCAGGAGGCGGCGCGCCTGGCCGCCACGGGAGTTTCCCTGGTGGTCGGGCGCATTGAGGCGTTGGGTTTGCGGGTGGCCCTGGATAAGACGGAGGCCCTATTATTTCATGGGCCCCGTCGTGGTCCACCCGCCGTCGCCTCAATCGAGGTCGGCTCGGTCCTCGTACCGGTCCGGGCCCAGATGAGGTACCTGGGTCTGGTCCTAGACGGTAGGTGGCTCTTCGACGAGCACTTCCGACAGCTTGGTCCGAAGCTGGTGGACACTGCCTCCGCCCTAGGGCGACTTTTGCCCAATTTGGGCGGGGCCAGTGTTCCCACGAGGCGGCTGTACGCGGGGGTTGTCCGGTCCATGGCGCTTTATGGTGCACCGGTGTGGGTGGCGGCTCTGACCGCCCCGAATAGGGCGCGCCTCTGGCGCCCCCAGAGGATATTGGCGGTCAGAGCCATACGCGGATACCGCACGGTGTCCACCGAGGCGGCTTGCGCCTTGGCCGGAACACCCCCGTGGGATTTGGAGGCGGAAGTGCTCGCCGAAGTTTATCGGCGAGTGGCTGACTTCCGGGCGGAGAGCGGATTTCGCCCTCCGCCCGAAGACGTGCGCGAGTGGCGCGAAGCCGCTCGCCGAGCCACTATGGTGAGATGGTCGTTCCGGCTGGAGACTCCACGCGCTGGCTTCGCCGCCGTGGAGGCTCTCCTGCCGGTCATCGCCGAGTGGGCAGGGCGGCAGCACGGGACCCTTTCATTCCGGCTGACGCAGGTGCTTTCCGGGCACGGTTGCTTCGGAAAGTACCTGTACTCGGTCGCTAGGAGGGAATCGAGTCCCGCCTGCCACCACTGCGACTGCGGTGAGGATTCGGCCCAGCACACGCTGGCGGTTTGCCCCGCATGGGCGACGCAGCGCCGGGCCCTCACTGCAGTCATCGGAGCAGATCTCTCGCTACCGGCCGTAATTCGCTCCATGGCCGGTAGCGACAGTTGTTTTACCGCGGTCGCAACCTTCTGCGAGGAGGTAATCTCGCAGAAGGAGGCGGCGGAGAAGGCCCGGGAGGACGACCTCCACTCGGACCTGATCCGCCGCCAGCGAACCGGGCGGCGGAGGCGTGCTCACCTGCGCCTCATGCCGCCCTGAGTGTGGCCGCGGGTGGACGGGATGGGTTCTGCCCTCCACTCGCATTAGTTGGCCAGCCGCGAGGGGGCGGCGTCCGCGTGTGTCGGACGCCGCCTAAAGAGAGGGTCCACTGAGACGGAGCCCGCGCCAGGAGCGGGCCGGCGCTGGGAGGGGTCCAGAAGGAGATAGCTACCTGGACCCTTCCTAAACTGGAAGCGCAAAGAGGGCACACCGTGTGGTTTTAGTCGGTTCGAGTCCGACACACCGCCCCGCGGAACGAGAGCCCTGGCGGGGTGACGGTCCGAGGGGATTTCCACACGTAAAAAAAAAAAAAAAAAAAAAAAGAATTGATATAGTATAAGCCAAAACCTTCATTTCTAAGGAGGAGCCTATGTCCAGAAGTTGACAATAAAAGGCCGTTGATGATGATGATTATGATGATAATGACGACTTAAGTTATTCACAACTTAAGTTAATTTTTGATAGTTCAGTATTGTGTTTTAGTGTTAATTTGGTTTTATCTAATATTTAAGGCTCGTCAACGATAATTACTACCTATAAGATGAAAATCGTAATAAGACACATTTTAGATTTTTTTTTTTATTAGAATTAAAATCAAATATCAATACAACAATAAGTAATTAACATCAAGCAAGTATGGACAATCCATTGTCAGTTAAGTAATCAGCACCAGTGATCGCCTTAGCTGCATCGTTAGCCAAAAACAGAACTATGTCAGCCACTTCTTCAGGCTCCGAAATCCTACCAAGGGCAGTCATTTTCTTCACAACTTCATCAGTCATCTGAATTTCACCTCCAGCTGTACCCGAATTCTCTAGTATATCTGTTTTTACAGGACCAGGACTCACAGTGTTTACACGAACGCCTTCTGAGGCTAAATCTAAAGCAATAGATCTAGTGAAATGATTTAATGCAGCCTTTGAGGCACAGTAAGCAAAAAGTCCTTTACTAAGTGTACGTGTACCAGCGATACTTGAAATATTAATGATGTTACCTTTGGTCTTAATAAGGTGGGGTACTGCAACGTTTGTTATAAGTACAGGCGCACGAAGATTTGTTGCTATTACTTTATCAAAGGTCCCCAAGGCGTGTTCATCTGTAATAGAAGCAGTACTAGCAATTCCAGCGTTGTTCACAAGCACGTCTAGTTTACCAAAGTGTTCCACGGTTTTATTCACAATCCTTTTAGCCTCATCATCCTTACTGATGTCAGCTTGTATGACTAAGGGCTTTCCACATTTTTCAGCAACTTTGTTTAGTTTCTCCTGATTTCTTCCAACTAAAGTAACGTGAGCTCCTTGTTCGGCAAATTTTATAGCAATCGAGGCTCCAATTCCTGAACTAGCACCCGTCACTAGAACCACCTTGCCTTGAAAACTCATGTCGTTCCTGATCACGTACTCAAACAAGAATGTAAAAAAATATTACAAGTTTCCTCATATATAGGCCTCTTAGATAAATATAATCAATTATCTTATCTCTGTACTTACAATCACAACACAACATAATGGACAGAAGTTTTACTCCACACAAAAGCTTACATAGGTAGCTACTCACACAACGAAACAACGCAGTGCAAATTCATTGTGTGCAACTGTGAATTAAATATTCACATGTTGTGCTTAAGTCTTAGGTTTGCCGAAAGCTGCAAAAAAATTAATTTATAAAAATGATACCAGGCGTTAGTAGAATATAAAGATATACATAGATAGGTAAATCAAGTTAGACTTTGTATTTCGCACATTTTTTTTTTAATAAGAGAACTATGACTTGCAATTTTTTTTGATAAGTAGTATCTATTATCAAATAAAAAAAACAAGTCATCGTTCACCATCATTCTACAACATATGAAACACTAGCTTTCTTGAGACTCGTACTATCTCAATACAAAATTTCATCTAAATCGGTTTTACGGTTTAAGCGTGAAAAGGGAACAGACAGACAGATTTTCGCATTTTTAGTATTAGTAAGGATTGAAAACAATATCTACGTTCTCGCTCCAATGCAGTGCAAATATTCTAGAACAAAGGTCTCGTATCGAATTTGTACAATTAGTACCTCCAATGGAACTGGTGATACTAGTTTAATAATATTGTTGTATCACTAGCACCATTGATGGCGGGCTTGGCTGACAGTTTAGCGCCGAAACCCGCCAAGCTCACGTCACATCCAACTGTCAAGCCATAGTTATGAATTCCGGTCCAGCTTGTTTGGTGGATCATTCCGTTCTGTACACTTGACTAAGTCGGAACGCTTGTAAAATAATAATAATAAATCTCTTTATTGTACACCAGGTATAAATACATATATAAAGATTAACTTGAGCTAGGTTAGACAGGCAATCTCTTACAGGCAACCTTGGTATTCAGAGAAAAACATAAAGGCAAGGAGGTGTAGGGTAGTGGCTGGTGTACTAACAAAATACGAGTAGATTAGAAGAGGAAATCAATGTAGCATCTATAAATATATAAAAAAAATATGTGAAAATTACAAAATAGTAACTGGTAGGACTAGGTCTACGACTCTGATACGACTGGTTGACAACTGGGTGGCAAATTAAGCCAAATATTCTCTGTTCAATCCCGTCCGCTTCTAATTGTCTGCCACATAAACGCGCCACTTTAGCGACTTAACCGAGACTTTCTCTGATAATGACGTTCATACCATCCTGATTTCGAAGAATTGGCTCAAACCTCACCAACCCTCCACCTCATATCCTCTCACTGGCTTTGTCCTCATCCGCGACGATCGTTTAGACAAAAGAGGTGGTGGCGTCGCTATCTACCTCCGTTGTTTCCTTCCTTACAAAGTTCTCGCCTCTTCCTCTTTTCCGATACTGCCACAAGTGCGGAATATCTCTTTCTCGAGTATCAAGGGAGTTAACTTAATTCTAGGCGTAGTCTACTGCCCTCCCATTATTAACTACTTCCCCAGTCTGGAAACGGTTCTGGAATCTTTAGGGTCGGAACACTTACATCACATCATCATGGGAAATTTTAACACAGATCTTCTTCAGAGCCCCAAACGCTTCCCGAACACGCAATCTTCTTCAAATCAGTCAAGCAACCAGCCTTCACGTCCTGCCCCTTCAAGCTACTCACCATAATACTGAACACCAAGATACCTGGCTTGATGTAATGCTCACTTCTGCCCCTAACCTTGTGTCTTCCCACGGTCAACTTCCTGCCCCTGGTTTTTCCCACCATTGGCGAGCTCAGGTTACTCATGTGAGTCGAAAAGTAACCGGAAACTTACGAACACTATATCGCCTCAAAAATTTCCTGCCTCCTAAAGCCAAAACTACTCGCATGCAGTCCTTAATCATTCCTTTAATCGACTATGGTGATGTATGTTATTTCCACCTGAATGCAGACCTCCTTAATAAGCTAGACCGCCTTATTAATAACTGCATTCGGTACATTTACAACCTTCGAAAGTATGACACGTGTCTGCCTTACGTTCCCAACTAAACTGGTTACCCATTCGCCTGCGCCGTAATCAGCGAGCTCTGACTTCTTTATATTCATTTCTTACCTTCCCATCCTCACCTCCATACCTTGCACCCTACCTCCGTTTCTTGTCATCTAATCACGACAGGAATCTCCGCTCTGCAAATAATTTGCTTCTCTTATGCCCCTTTCACAATTCCGACATCGTGAACTCTTCGTTCTTCGTTCAAACAGTTCTACTCTGGAATGCGCTCCCGGTTGAAGTCAGGATGTCCACAAACCGTTCCGTATTCAAAAAGAAAGTACACAACGTTCTTCTTAATGAGACGGCAGAATCATCGAATCGAGAGTGCAGCAACCAATTTGCCTGCACTCATGGTGTACGAATATAATAATATATATCTGTGTATGTATATGTATATATATATGTATATGTGGATGTATGTATGTATATATATATATATATATATGTGTATAGTGTGTATTACTTATGTTGTGTTGTGTAGTGTATGTCTTAGTGATTAGTGTTATAACGTATATGCGCCTACCACTCACGATTTCTACACTACCCAAAGGTTGACTGGGAGAGAATGCCTTGGGCATTAAGTTATAAATAAATAAATAAATAAAGTATTCCACATTGCGTCGACCTCAAATCAAATTATCATAAGGGCAGGAAGACGATGCTGATGTTTTTATAGGACTAATAGGCACCACCGGTGTCTTTTTTAAAAAGCACTGAGTCAACATCTTTAAGAACAATATATCCAAGAAGTCCAAACAAACCATATTGTTCGTCAGAAATCTCAAGCTACACAGTTTGTTCTCTACAACAAAGTAGTTTTTTTCTTTATAATAATGTATATTACATATATGTGATATACTCCTATATACCGTCGCCTTTGCAAACAGGACTAGCATTTTTTTCATCAATTATGTCAGTAAGCATGAGTAATAGATTTTTTATAGCGTTTTTTATCTCATTATAATTAACGGATTAAAGTACGTGTTTTTCATCTAAATAATTTGTTCTACAAGGTTACTTAATAAAATACTGCTAGTCTGACTGACTGGTAATATCTAACCATTTAAATGAAAACAAAGGTAAAATTGATTGAATTTCGTGGTTTTTTTTCATTTGGTTTATGGTATAGGGGGCAAGCGAGCAGACGGGTCAGCTGATGATAAGTAGCTACCGTCACCTAAGGACACCTGCAACTCAAAAGTCACAAGAGTTTGAGTGGAGGGGGTCAGAGTTAGGGGGAGGGGGTGGTTTACTTGTCAACAATGGCATTTATGTGAAGTTTTATAATTACATGATTGTAGCACTATCACACAATCAATTCTCACTTTTTTCGAAAACTATTAATTCGTGGTTGGAACTCCAGTAATTTAATTTCCATAGTTAGATCTAATCTGCATATTCTTTGGAGGCCCAGCCAAATTTTAAAAGTGGTCTATGAGAAAAAAGGCCTGGAACCTCTGATCTACAAGATAAAAATCATAATAAAGCACATTTTAATACACAATTTTTTTATTAGAAATAAAACTAAATGTACACAAAGAAAAGAGAGTTAGTGGATGTGACTTTAATATCAAGTATGTATTGAGAATCCATTGTCAGTTACGTATGTGGAACCAGTGATTGCTTTAGCTTTATCGTCAGCCAAAAACAGAACTAAGTCAGCCACTTCTTCTGGGTCCGAAATCCTATTAAGGGCAGTATGTTTCTGCAGCGTTTCAGAAGCGGCATCAATTTGAGCTTCAGATAAACCCATATTCTCCATTGCTTCTGTTCTTACAGGACCAGGACTCACAGTGTTTACACGAACACCTTCTGAGGCTAAATCTAAGGCAATAGATCTTGTGAAATGATCTAATGCAGCCTTTGAGGCACAGTAAGCAAAAAATCCTTTATCAACTGTACGTGTACCACTGATACTTGAAATATTAATGATGTTACCTTTGGTCTTAATAAGATGGGGTGCTGCAACGTTTGTTATAAGTACAGGCGCACGAAGATTTGTTGCTATTACTTTATCAAAGGTCCCCAAGGCGTGTTCATCTGTAATAGAAGCAGTACTAGCAAATCCAGCGTTGTTCACAAGCACGTCTAGTTGACCAAAGTGTTCCACGGTTTTATTCACAATCCTTTTAGCCTCATCATCCTTACTGACGTCAGCTTGTATGACTAAAGGCTTTCCACATTTTTCAGCAACTTTGTTTAGTTTCTCCTGATTTCTTCCAACTAAAGTAACGTGAGCCCCTTGTTCAGCAAATTTTATAGCAATCGAGGCTCCAATTCCTGAACTAGCACCCGTCACTAGAACCACCTTGCCTTGAAAACTCATGTTGTTCCTGGTCACGTACTCAAACAAGAATGTAAAAAAATATTAGCAGTTTCCTCATATATCCCTCCCTCTTAGATAAATATAATTAATTATCTTATCACTGTAATTACAATCACAACACAACATAATAGACAGAAGTTTTACTACACACAAAAGATTACATAGGTAGCTACTCACACAACGAAACAACGCAGTGCAAATTCATTGTGTGCAACTGTGAATTAAATATTCATATGTTGTGCTTATTATAAGTCTTATGTTTCCCAATTATTGTTGTCAATTTATAAGTCCTTAACGAAACCTGCAAAAAATTACGAGTAATTTATGAAAATGATACCAGGCGTTAATAGAATATAAAGATATACATACATATATATATAGATAGGTAAATCAAGTTAGACTTTGTATTTCGCACATTTTTTTTAAAGAAGAGAACTATGACTTATTTCTTTTTTGATAAGTAGTATCTATTATCAAATAAATATATTAATATGTTGTGCTTAAGTCTTATGCTTGCCAATTATTGTTGGTTTGAATAAAATAAATTTATAAGTCTGTTTAATGTATGGTCGAGGTCGGGAGGAAGTGAGGGTCGAGGCGGGAATTATTCCTTCAGGGTACTCAATAAAAAACCTGATAGGATAATCCTGAACTATATTTGGATCACGTTACCTCTAAACTTAAGATCTACATAACCAAAAACAACTCCCCAAGTCATACACCTGCGGAGACTCTTAATATCGAGTTTTAATTTAGGTCCTTTTTAATACAGCGCCATCTAGTGACATTAAAGGAACTAAAATTACTTTACTTACTCGAACATACCGCCCACCAAGGACATTATTGAAGAGTATGTCCTTCATAAATAAAGGTTCTTAGATTGTGACTAGCTATCAAATAATGTCTCTGTTGAGGGTACATAACGAACCTATACACTAAGTAAATCTATTGGATATCTTATCGATTACATAATAGTCGGTATGATTAACAAAAGACCTTAAACATTTATAATCTTATTGTTTGAGCAATTTTATATAGAGAACTGTAAAATAAACCAAAACAAACCCAACTCAAAACAGGAAAAAAACAAAAACGAAATAATATTTTTTATAAGCACTCTTATGAATAAAATGTAAATGAAATGTACAAAAAACTTATAAATCTATTCATTGACAGGCAAAATACACAACTTTGAAGTAGGACGTTTCAGTAAACTCCCTCTAACCTTTAATGTGACTACTCGGGTAACGTTGTCAGGTCCTGGGTGTTTCTGAACTATTCGACCCAGCAACCAACGAGCAGGAGGTAAATCACTTTCTTTGACAAGTACTACGTCACCGATGTTTGGTTCGGGAATGTGATAAGACCACTTATATCTATGAGCTAGCGTGGTTAAGTACTCCGCAGACCAACGCCGCCAAAAGTTCTGCAACATCCTTTGTATGAGTTGCCACCGATTTAAAGGACTAATGTATGATGCTTCATAATTAGGTTCAGGCACAGTCACTAACGGTTCGCCAACCAGAAAATGACCCGGCGTTAATGGTAGTGGTTCATCCAAACCTTCACCATTAATGACTGTCATTGGTCTAGAGTTCAGACAAGCTTCCACTTGACTGAGTAAAGTGCTCATCTCTTCATAGGTTAGAGTTGAATCGCCTATAACCCTTTTGAGGTGAAACTTAGTGGACTTTACAGCCGCCTCCCATAATCCACCAAAATTTGGAGCATGGGGCGGTATAAAATGCCATACCGTGCCCTTGCCTTCTAAATATGCTGCCATGTCCTGTTGTATAGCTGTCAGTTCTTTCAGTTCTCTCGCAGCGCCGACAAAATTGGTACCATTATCACTCCATACTTGAGCACAATGTCCTCGCCTAGCTACAAATCGTCTAAAAGACGCTAGAAAAGCTTGTGTACTTAAATCACTAACAACTTCTAGATGTACAGCCCGTGTGGCCATACAAACAAAGACACAAATATAGCCTTTGTAAGACTTGTGGCCTCGACCCTTTGCTGTCCTGATATTAATTGGACCAGCGTAATCCAATCCACTGTGAAAGAATGGTCTTGTTGGAGTGCACCTCACTGAAGGCAGTGATCCCATCAGTTGAGTGTTGATCTTGGCGTTATGCTTTACACATGTCACACATTTGCGAACATAATGTTTAACGAGGCTCTTTACTCCAAGTATCCAATATGCAGATCTTAAAAAATTTACCATGATCTGAGGACCTCCATGTAACGTTCGCTCGTGCGCATCTGCCACCAACAATTTAGTAAGATGTGCATCATGCGGAAGAATTATAGGGTGCTTTAACTGATCTGGCAGAGGCGCTTCTTGCAATCTACCACCAACACGAAGTATGTCATCATTGTCTAAAAAAGGGTGTAATGAACTAATTTTACTGCCCTTTAATTTATGAAGTGTTTTGGTTTTTATGTGTAAGTATTCACTTGTAAATACAGTCTTCTGACAATGTCGTATACAACATTTCAAACTTTCTTCTATTTCTATCGCTTGCAAATGCTTGGGCCTGTTATTTCTATTTTTTAAATTAATAAATCTTCTACAATATGATAAAACTCGCAATAATCGCCCCAATGAGCTGAATTTTATCCAGGGACACTTGGTTGAGTCCTCTTTCGCTATACCAATGTGAGACTTCACTGACTGCTCGAAAATAATGTTGTCTACAGCAGGTCTGCTATACACCACTTCAGGATTATGCAAAAATTGGGGTCCCTCGAACCATAGTTTGTTCTCTGCTAGTGAACTAGGTGAAACTCCTCTTGACGCACAATCCG
The DNA here is from genome assembly GCA_902825455.1 of Arctia plantaginis. NCBI lineage: Eukaryota > Metazoa > Arthropoda > Insecta > Lepidoptera > Erebidae > Arctia > Arctia plantaginis. Next base: position 5,035,208 of record CADEBD010000171.1, on the reverse strand, counting down.
CAGGGTTGTTCTTAGAAGACACGTGGGCAAATTGTTCTGAATCAAGTGTGGTCAAAATCTCCGACACTCGATTTGCCACGAATGTTTTCCACCTACTTGGATGACTATTGAGCCAGGCAAGCACTACCGTCGAATCAGTCCATGCATGCACCTTGTTCCTTGGAATATTCATGGCCTTCGCCACGTCTGCTAGCAATCTCGCCAATAAGACGGCACCACAAAGCTCGAGGCGAGGGATACTTATCTGCTTAATAGGGGCGACTTTGGTCTTTGCAACTAACAAAGACACGCGTACATCGTTAGTGCTATGGACAGTTCGCGTGTATACCACTGCTGCATATGCCGATTTTGAGGCGTCACTGAAACCATGCAACTCCACGGAACTAATATCACCGGATATTCCCAGCCATCTAGGAACACGCACTTGAGATAAATCTGACAACGCTGTACGGTAAGTCTCCCATTCTATCCTGACACTGTCCGGTACTTCGTCATCCCAATTCACACCTGCCAACCACAGCTTCTGTATGAGAATCTTAGCTAATATTGTGCTAGGCGCCAGCCAACCTAAAGGGTCAAACAAACGCGCTATGTCCGAGATAATATTTCTTTTAGACCACTTACCACACACAGAAGGAAGCTGTACAGTGTATCTGAACTCGTCTGTACGTCGACACCAGGTGAGTCCTAATATTTTTGTACTCTCAAATATCTCTATTTCTTCCTTTGAATCATTTCCCTTTCCATCTAGTGTGTTCTGAACCTTACTCTCACCGCCGTCCATCTCCTTAATTATATCTTCATTATTGCTGTTCCATTTCTGTAATTCGAATCCAGCTTTCCCTAATAAATTTCTCATCTCCCTACACAATCTCTTTCCTTCTTCTACTGTAGAACAACCGACCATCATGTCATCCATATAAAAACTATTTGGAACCTTTTCTGCTGCTATTGGATACTGCCAACCTTCATCTACTGCGACCTGATGGAGTGATTTTACAGCTAAATAGGGAGCGGAGGCTGTACCAAAAGTTACAGTAGTCAAGGAGTAATCTTGAATATCCTCGTTAGGATTGTCTCGCCATACAATTCGTTGATAGAGGACATCCTGTTCTGCGACTCTAATCTGTCTATACATTTTTACAATGTCTGCGACGATGGCTATGTAGTGCGTTCGCCAACGAAGAACAATATGTCGAAGGTCTGATTGTAGTGCAGGACCTATCATGAGAGTATCGTTGAGAGACACGCCCTTGTCGTTTTTACAGGAAGCGTCGAATACTACCCGTACCCTTGTAGTCGACTTGTCATTTCTTATGATTGCGTGATGTGGTAAGTACACAGCGTCGTTTATTTTGTTATCATTACTGTCTACTTTCTTCATGTGATCTAATTGTAAATATTCTTTAATAACTTTCGTATACTTTTCCTTTAGGTCTTGATCTTTATTTAATTTTTTTTCTAATAAGTAAAATCTTTTCAAAGCTATATCTCTACTGCTACCACCTACACAAGTAAGATTTTGATTTTTGAATGGTAGCTTTACAATATAGCGACCATCCGTTGTTCTACAAGTCGTAGACGCATACCACTCTTCACACCTCTGTTCTTCTTCTGTCAATATTTTCTCCGAATTCGGCAACTGATCTTCGATTTCCCAGAACTTTTTTAGAATATCCGTTTCTTCAATTTGTACATGCATTGCCGTGATCGTATTGACATGCTTGAACTTTGGTTGCACTGGAACTGTACCCGAAAGGACCCAACCTAAGCTAGTGCGCTGTGCCACGACGGACCCAGCTGGAGCCTTCCTTATTCCGTCTCGCAATACCTCGCTGTACACATCAGCACCCAACAGAACATCAATCTTATTAGGTTTATTGAAGTGCGGATCTGCTAGGACCAGATGTTCTAAGTCTGGCCATCTAATCGGTTCTAATTGTCGCTCTGGAAGATATGATGTTATATTCTTTAACACGTACGCTTTAACCTCTATCTCGAACCCAGCCTCTGTTAACGATCGAAGTACTAACGTCACCATGTAGTTAGCAATAGACGTCTTGCCATTGCCAATACCAGTAACGATTCCCCTAATTGGACTCTTTTTCAACCGCAATAACTGAACTGTAGCTTCCGTAATAAAGGAAGCTTGTGATCCTTGATCTAACAAAGCTCGCACTATTTGAAAATCATGAGCTATCGTCTGAGCTTTTACTAACGCAGTAGCTAGTAAAACTTGACGAGGCTGAGTAATTTTGGTTGAGAGACAAGAAACTACTGGCATGCTAACATCTGATGCATTCGGATCACCAGAAGAGATGCGTCTCTTGTCCCGCTCCACCGTATGGACGCCTGTGCTATCAGCATGTAGAAGGGTATGGTGTCTTTTTTTACATAATCTACATGTCGTGTTCTTTTTACATTGACCTACCATATGGTTACCGCCGAGACAGTTAAAACAAATATTGTTTTTTGACACAAGTTGCCGTTTTTTATCGATATCTAATTGAATAAACCCCTGACAATAACATAGTTTATGATTTTGTGAACAGAACTCACACCTTAGATGTTTAACAAAGTTTGATTTCTGAGTCGCTAGCAATACCCTTTGATTTGATGACTGAAAGCCATGCGCCTGGACCGTAACCTTTTTAGGAACCTCAATATTTTCAAATGCTGTGAAACGACCTTCAATAAATGTTTGAAACTGCTTTAAAGTGGGCAGTTCATTTGAACCATCTTCTGAAACCTTTAACTCCCACTGCTTGCGGGTTTCTGGGTCGAGCTTAGATGCCATTATATATATAATGATTATGTCCCAAGTAGTCACATCAATCCCTAAATTGCTTAAAGCACTAATACAATCACTTGTTGTATCTAACAGACATTTTAAAGAAATGGATGACTCTCCATTAATGCGTCTCTGATTAAACAATTGTTGTAAAATATTATTAGCTAGCCGACGTTTATTATTATATCTATGTTCTAACTTGGCCCAACACAACTCATAATTTGCCTCCGTGATAGAATTTTGCCTAAGTAATTGCTCGGCTTCACCTTGAAGCAGACCCTTTAAATAGTGAAGTTTTTCGACATCATCTAATTCAGCGTTATTACGAACTAGTGAGGTGAACAAATCTCGAAAACTTATCCACTCGGCAAAATTACCAGAAAAAACAGGTATGTTGATCTTAGGTAATTTAATATTTTTAGGTTTATTGCCACTGGACGATGCCCGTTCACGGTCATCCTTCCTAACGAATTTAAGTTTATAGTCCTTTAAGTCTGATTTATAATTAACATACATCTCTTCTGTTTTTTCATAAACATCTGTTGTAAAATATATACCCTTCATTTCCTCTATTGTAGCAAGCTCAATTATTTTAACATGTGTATCCTCAAATTTTTTCCATTGATCTTCTAAAGCTTCTAATCTAGTCTCTACATAACCTTGTGTGATCCTTTCCTTAGGTGATTTTTTGAAATTAATTTTTCCCTTTTCTATTATATTTTTTGTGTTGTTTTGTAATTTGATTAAAACTTCCATTTTGTTAAATTACTAATCTAGCGTGTACGATTTTATTTACCAAACTAAAATTTTAAAGCCTTATTGGCTTATTTACCACTTAGCTACGAAATAAAGATCTAAATCTTCACAATCATGTACAACTTATAAGTTAAAGATTTACTTTGTACAACTACACAATAAAGTTCCAAATACTCAAAAACATTCTAAGTGTTTGAGAACAGAATAAAAACGAAAATCGGGCATAGGTTCCCCGTCGGTACACTTTTCTTAAAACTATTCTAAGTCTAAACTACAACTACTTAAATTATTCTAAGTTTAAACTATGAACTACCGAAATTTACTAAGTCCAAAAAAACTGCAAAATTAAAAGCACTGCAAATTATTCTAAGTCCAATCAGCAAGAAATGATTTCTTTTCTTCTGTATTAAGATAAATTAAAAATTGTACTCACAGATGTCCACTGCACTATCACTCACAGATTTCCGTATATGTTGTGTGATCCGCCTCCACTTTTGATCTCGTTCGTGGTGTACCTCAGCCTTGCGGGTGAACTGACTCCCGCAGCCGCTGTTTACACGAATCGCTTCCGCCTTCGAACTCGCCTCCGGTTAGACCTCGGCCTGATCTTGAACTGCTTCAACCGGGTTGCCCAGCCAGCACTAAGCGTCATCAGTGCCAATCCGCCACTGTGTCAACGCCGTGTAGATCCGTCTGACCAGCCAACCTATATCCGGCTCGAAGGACCATGTTTAATGTATGGTCGAGGTCGGGAGGAAGTGAGGGTCGAGGCGGGAATTATTCCTTCAGGGTACTCAATAAAAAACCTGATAGGATAATCCTGAACTATATTTGGATCACGTTACCTCTAAACTTAAGATCTACATAACCAAAAACAACTCCCCAAGTCATACACCTGCGGAGACTCTTAATATCGAGTTTTAATTTAGGTCCTTTTTAATACAGCGCCATCTAGTGACATTAAAGGAACTAAAATTACTTTACTTACTCGAACAAAGTCCTTAACGAAATCTAAAAAAAATAATTATAAAAATGAAACCAGATCACAGGCGTTAGTAGAATATACAAATATTCATAGATAGGTCAATCAAGTTAGACTTTGTATTTCGCACCTTTTTTTTTTTGAATAACAGAACTATGACTTGTTTTTTTTTTAGATAAGTATTATCTATTATCAAATAAAAAAAAGTCAAGTCATCGTTCATCATCATTCTACAACATATGAAACACTAGCTTTTGCCCGCGGCTCCGCTTGCGTGTGTGTTGATTATCGCGGTAAAACGTATCCAATGTCCCGAATTACGAATCAAAGTAAATCTCCATGCCAAATTTTATTGAAATCAGACCGTTAGTTACTTACGTTTTTATAATATTAAAATTTTATAGTCTAAAGCTATGATTTCGGGGATAAAACTTATTCTATTCTTCCCCACATCTCAAACTATCTATATTCCAAATTTGTATTTGTATTTGTATTTTAAAAAAGACAACTCCCGCATTAGGAATAAATCCTGTGTCGCGGGGGACTTTACAAACATACATGAAACGGACACAAGGAACACCCAGACTCAGAACAACAATTTGTGGATCACACAAAGTGTCGTCCCATGTGGGGTTTGAACCCACAACACTCGGCGTAGTAGGAAGCGGCGTGGCGACCGCTTAAACCACTACGCCATCCGTGCAGTCACTAAATTGCATCTAGGTTTTAAAGTTATTGATTCCCCGTACAAACGTCCACCATCTTTTCACCTCCTTAAAGGAAGACTTCTGGGATAAAAACTATCCTACTTCCTTTCTCGGGACTCGTACTATCTCAATACAAAATTTCATCTAAATCGGTTTAGCGGTTTAAGCGTGAAGAGGTAACAGGCAGACAGATGTTCGCATTTTTAGTATTAGTAAAGATTAAAGAAAATATCTACGTTCTCGCTCCAACGCAGTGCAAATATTCTAGAAAGGTCTCGTATCGAATTTGTATAATTAGTACCTCCAATGGAACTGGTGATACTAGTTTAATAAAATTGTTGTATCACTGGCACCATTGATGGTGGGCTTGGCTGACAATTAAGCGGCGAAACCCGTCAAGCATGTCATTAATTGAGGTATTACTAACTATAAAATCTATGAAAAGGGGTAAGTCTCCAGGGCACGATGGTTTCAGCATAGAGCATCTGCAAACATGCAGGTCCACACATATATAGCGTATTGGCTATGTTTTTTCGTTGTGTGTAAGCCACTCGTATCTCCCTGAATCTTTTATGAGAACCATTGTGGTGCCTGTAGTAAAGGACAGAACCGGTGATCTTGCCGATCGAGCTCCAATTCCGTACTGGCGATGATAGCAGACAGATTAGACTGCCCTTATATGCGACATTGCTGTAGCAGGCACCTTGAATAGTAAGGTGGTATGCACTTTAATATTTATTGGGACATTTTTGGACGCGCTAAATTGAATTTCAAAATGTATAGTAAATTTAGAGAAGTAATTAAAAGAATTATAATAAGATTAAACTGAATAAATAATAATAATGTAATTAATGAATACAATATCTGTTGTCTCTTCTGTTTATTTTATGTATGTGTTATGAGGAGGGAAATGTCACTAAGGATTTAATTTTAATTTAGGTAAATTGTAATTTAATTTATTAGTATGGTAAAAATGTATATAATTATATTATGAACGAATGTGTATTAAGATGGGTTGTGATTGATACCTGAAATAAAAGTATTTTATTTTATTTTATTAATCGTCGGTGACGTCACATCCAACTGTCAAGCCTTGGTTATAAATTCCTGTCCCACTCATTTGGTGGATCATTCCCTTATGTACACTTGAATAAGTCGGAACTCTTTTTAAATTATATACGTATACAAGTATTATCAAAAATAAATAATTTATGAAAAATTTAAGAAACGATTTCCGTTTCGTTTATCATTGCCGCTTGTTACATTCAGAAGTGGGCATGAAACGTTATCGCCCTGACGAAGACGTGGAACATGGAGTCGGTCCGCCTGGATGGTGCAAACCAGAACACAAACATACTAGTGAAGATGAAGACTACCTGCCACACGTGCAGAAAATGAGATTGGGAAGGCGGTACATGAACTTAACGAAAAATTATTTTCACTTAATCATTTTAATTGCCTCCGTTTTAGTCACGACCCAAATCATTTTTAATAGAATAAGCGGTGTACCTATATCCGACATCAGTATGGGATGTTTAAATAAAAACGAGCATTCAATTTTATTACATTTATTATCATAAATTAAACACACTTTTGCAAGCAATACACATGAAGGTATACAACCGTCGGAGTCAAAATAAATAGCAGTTTAATATTTTCCAGCACCGAAATATATATACGAAGTGCGTTAATTTATAGATTTATGTAGTGATTCCAGAAAATTTATACACAAATTTGCGGTTATAGTTCGCCCCTTAACGGAATTAACCAAGAAAAATACGCAGTGGATGTGGAGTGATAACCAAGTTCATAGTTTTGAGGAATTAAATAAACATTTGTGCTCTAAACCTGTGTTAGCCCCATAAAATCCCGCGTTAGATGTTGAGATGCATTCTGATGCATATAAATTAGGGATAGCGAGTATATTACTACTACAGCAACCTGACAATACGCTACGCCCTGTTATTTATTTTAGCGGAGTGACATCTCGAGAGGAAACCATTTATCATAGCTATGAGCTTCAAACATTGGCAGTTGTGGAAACGTTCCGTAAATTTCGTGTGTGACATACTGTACAGCCGTCCGCGCCACTCTTACAAAACGCGATATTATACTTCGTATTGTAAGATGGTGGCTATCAATACAGGAATGCGACATTAGTGTCGAATATAGACCCGGGGAACGTATAAAACCGTATGAAACATGTCGACGCGCTAAGCAGGAATCCAATTGACGCTGTAAATATTAATCACCTCACCATTGACTGGTTTTATATTGAAAAATATTATCGACCTACTGAAAGCTGGGTCAACCGGACGCAATGTAACTACATTGCGTCCGGTTGACCCAGCTTTCAGTAGGTTTAACTAAAGATTACGTGTTGTTAGACAATAGATTATATAGGAAAACTCTCGCTGGTAATCGACTCGTAGTGCCTGAGGGCTGCTAGTTGGAAGAATGTTCAAATGCATCACGACTAAAAAGGACACGTAGGAGTGAAACGTTGCACCGATTTGATTAAAAGTGATTATTGGTTTCCAAAAATGACTCGCTTTATTCGTAAATACGTAACATTTTGTCTAAGTTGTGTCTAAGAAGGCAGACCATGGTAGAAAGGAAAACAGTTTACATCCAATCCCTAAGCCTAACGAATATTTTCGAATGATACATGTCGATCAATTAGGCCCATTCTGGAGGACAAAGAAAGGTTATCGATATATGTTAGTTTTAACTGACGCATTTTTAAAGTTGCTAATCGCGGAGTGTACGCGCACAATTAACTCGGTAGAGATCATCAGAACTCTGAGAAGAACATTTGCATTATTTGGTTACCCGGATAGGATAGTTAACGATCATGGAAAAGCTTTTACTAGTAGGCATTTTGAGAAATTTGCGACAGATAAACAGTTTAGACATACGTTGAATGTTATCGAGTGTCCTCGTTCTAACGGACAAGTTGAACGCACTAATCACACATTTTAAATACCCTACGTGCCACTGGCCCTAGTGAAGCAGCCAACAACTGGTCTAACTGTCTACCCGATGTAATTTGGGATATAAATAATATTTTAAAATTATACTACCGGCTTTAAGCCGTTTCATTTAATGTTCGCACGTAACAATAGGCCAGTGTCCGATATGATGATTCTTGATGGTATTTCGAAATCGACCAAGTCCAAGCGTAATAAGGCTAGTGTCCGTATTAATAAAGCTACAGCCAAGATGAAATATAATTTTCGACTTTTTTACACAAAGGGAGACCTAGTTTTATGGACGCAGACACCTACCAGCAGTGCTTCTAAAGTTAAAATAAAGCAAGATGATTTATAATCAGGCATCTACATAATCATTGCAGCCGTTGGCAATGACAGGGTTAGTTTCTGCAGACTCTTTGCGACCTTATCGTAGTGTAGCTCCCGTGTCTAGCACTGCCAACAGCTCTGATGATCAACTAGAGACTGAGGATCTTATTGACCTGTTGGAAAGCTAATAATCACGTATGCTTCATTGGGGGAGTAATGATTACAAATGAAATTAGAGCAAATGTTTCAACACCAATAAATACTTCAAAATATTTTAAGGGTAATTTATATACAATCAATACCCACGTTCATAGATAAGTAATCTAACAACCACACAAACAATTTAGTAGTGTGGACCTCTCTAAGCATGTACTTTTTAGCGTCATTTCCTTATAAACTCCCCGGATAAATCCAATAAAAAAATAAACATATCAGAGATCCTCTAAAGGATTCAAGATACCATGGTGTGTTTAGAAGCTAAGACTCAAGCAGTTTGGAACCAGATTCTCAAGCAAAATCAATGGTTCTGATCTTTCATAGTAGACACTTTGCACATATATACGGTGGACAGTAACATCATTTGACGGTAGTTAGCACATAGAAGGCAAACATAAAGCACATTTTAATACACATTCCTTTATTAGAATTAAAATCAACTATCTATACGACATTTAGTGAATGTGACTTTAACATCAAGTAAGTATTGAGCATCCATTATCAGTTACGTATATGGAACCAGTGATTGCTTTAGCTTTATCGTCAGCCAAAAGCAGAACTAAGTCAGCCACTTCTTCTGGGTCCGAAATCCTACCAAGGGCAGTACGTTTCTTCATGAATTCAAAAGCAGCCTCAACTTGAGCTTCAGGTATACCCATATTCTCTATTATATCTGTACTCACAGGACCAGGACTGACAGTGTTTACACGAACACCTTCTGGGGCTAAATCTAAGGCAATAGATCTTGTAAAATGATCTAATGCTGCTTTTGAGACTGAGTAGGCAAAATTTGTAGCATATGTACGTGTACCAGTTATACTTGACATATTGATGATGTTACCTTTGGTCTTAATAAGGTGGGGTGCTGCAACGTTTGTTATGAGCACAGGCGCACGAAGATTAGTTGCCATTATTTTATCAAAGGTCCCCAAGGCGTGTTCATCTATAATAGATGCAACATCACCGATTCCAGCGTTGTTCACAAGCACGTCTAATTGACCAAAGTGTTTACCGTTTCAATTACAATCCTTTTAGCATCTTCATCCTTACTGATGTCAGCTTGTATGACTAAGGGCTTGCCACATTAAATAATTTCTTTTGATTTCGTTGTTAGTCATCTAATATAGTTTTACCCACGGTTCCCCATATTTCAACTAATTAGTCAATATATGCTTTGACTAGAGAGTTATAAGTAAGGTATCGGACTTTGTGGGGAATACATTTAGTTATACTGAATAGGCAACCCGTTAGTGAAATGAGTTTATTTTTTATTCATCTATTTGAGGTTACCAGCTCAGGCGAGTGTCCAGAATGTGGCCAAGCTATCTTATATTTATCTTTCCTTGATTGGTTTTTTATTTAGAATGATTTATTCTGAGTAAATTATGTTTTAACAAATCATTTAACATATTTAAATCATTCTGAAATTGGGATTTTATAGCGTCGTATATATTGAACAGTTTCGGAAATAATATATCGTGGGTTACTATTCACTTCGCAAAACTTGAGATCAAAAAGTTCACTTTTTTTTAGGGTCTGCCTTTGTTCGTTTAGACCTTAAATGCACGTGTAGATAACTTCCTAACATTCACATCACATCAACAGCCTATAATAGTCTACTGCTGGACATAGGCCTCTCCTTAGAAAGCCTGCCTGAAAGCCAGCGTCTGGCCAACTATACCAAGCTGGCCAGACGGGTTCGTATAGGGTTTGTTTCAAGTTTTCCTTCTCTTTGCAGTGCTGTTATCCTGCGTAGTCTGCTCCCTTAGTCGGCTCTTACGCCACCTACGGGATGAATAGGAGTGGTGACATTCCGTATTCTTAATCCGTCACCACACTGCTAACATTACTTGTCTAAAATAGCATTTATGTGAGGTTTTATAATTACATGATTGTAACACTATCGCACAATCAATTCTCACTTTTTTTTCGAAAACTATTAATTCGTGGTTGGAACTCGAGTAATTCAATTTCCATAGTTAGATCTAATCTTCACTATTTTTTTTGTGCGAGTTTTGAGAAAATAGTAGAATTATAACTGCGGAAAAAAGGCCTTGGAACCTCTGATCTACAAGATAAAAATCATAATGAAGCACATTTTAAAACACAATTTTTTTATTAGAAATAAAACTAAATGTACATAAAAGAGATAGTGGATGTGACTTTAACATCAAGTATGTATTGAGAATCCATTGTCAGTTACGTATGTGGAACCAGTGATTGCTTTAGCTTTATCGTCAGCCAAAAACAGAACTACATCAGCAACTTCTTCTGGATCCGAAATCCTATTAAGGGCGGTACGTTTCTGCAGCATTTCAAAAGTGGCATCGACTTGAGCTTCAGTTAAACCCATATTCTCCATTACTTCTGTTCTTACAGGACCAGGACTCACAGTGTTTACACGAACACCTTCTGAGGCTAAATCTAAGGCAATAGATCTTGTAAAATGATCTAATGCAGCCTTTGAGGCGCAGTAAGCAAAACTTCCTTTCATCAATGTACGTGTACCAGCGGTACTTGAAATGTTGATGATGTTACCTTTGCTCTTAATGAGGTGGGGTGCTGCAACGTTTGTTATGAACACAGGCGCACGAAGATTTGTTGCTATTACTTGATCAAAACTTCTCAAAGCGTGTTCATCTGTAATAGATGCAGCAATACCGATTCCAGCGTTGTTTACAAGCACATCTAGATGACCAAAGTAGTCCACCGTTTCACTCACAATCCTTTTAGCATCTTCGTCTTTACTAATGTCAGCTTGTATAACTAAGGGCTTCCCACATTTTTCAGCAATTTTGTTTAGTTTCTCCTGATTTCTTCCAACTAAAGTAACGTGAGCCCCTTGTTCGGCAAATTTAATAGCAATCGAGGCTCCAATCCCTGAACTTGCACCCGTCACAAGAACCACTTTACCTTGAAAACTCATGTTGTTCCTAGTAGCACGTACTCAAACAATAATGTTACAAAATTACTAATGTTTTCCTTATATATGCTACGATTTTATCAATTATGTGCTGCCCCACACAATCAATTATGTTGCACACAGTACAAGATAACTGACAGAAGTTTTACTCTACACAAAGACTAAATAAATAACTACTTATACACAATGAAGACCAAATTTATGACTCCTAGGCTTCGTTGACACTTACCGTAAAGCAAATACGTTAGATATATTTTTCATTTAGTAGTGTTATTTGCAACTGTAAATTATATATTTATAAGATAGGTTTAGTTAATAGAGACGTCGGACCCTTTATGATGCTACCACGATCTAATATACTCAAGTAACTCTTAGAGGTCGAGGCAATCCTTAAGTCTATCCTGTGATCAAAGAGGCAGCTAGCATAAGAACATATAACGAGGAGCGCTATTGGCACTCGGAATCTGTGGAACAAATTGGCGTTTGCGATATTTCAGGACTAATATGACCAACAAACCTTGAATATTCTAGACCTTATTTATGAATGTGCCTTTTTAACGTCTTTGCCTTACACTTTCCTGCTTATGGATTCAATAAAAAGTTAAAGACTAAAATATCAGGGATCTTAAAATTAAATTTTAAAACACCTTTTTCTTGTCTTTCATATTTTCCAACAGAGAACTTAAAGGTTCAAGCAATTTGAAATCAGTATTTCAGGATGCTTTAATTGCCGACATCACCTATAGAGGAAATCTACATATAAAGAGTGACTAACCATCACCTAACTCTGACCCCCTGCACTCAAACTCTTGTGACTCTTGCCACTTAGCCACTTATCATCAGCTGACCCGTCTGCTCGCTTGCCCCCCATACCATAACCCAAAATGAAACAGAAACACTAAATACAATCAATTTTACATCTGTTTTCATTTACATGGTTAGATATTAAAAGTCAGTCAGACTGGCAGTATTTTATCAAGTTACCTTGTAGAATAAATTAAATAGATGAAAAACAGGTACTTTAATCCGTTAATTATTAGATAAAATACGCTATAAAAAAAAATATTACTCATGCTTACTAACATAATTGATGAAAAATATGCTTGTCATGTTTGTCAAAGGCGAACGTATATACGAGTATATTACACATAGGTATAAATATACATTATTTTAAAGAAAAAACAACTTCTTTTTTGTAGAGAACAAACTGTGTAGCTTGAGATTTCTGACGAAAAATATGGTTTGTTTGGACTTCTTGACCTGAAATATTGTTCTTAAAGATGTTGACTTAGTGCTTTATTAAAAAAAACACCGGTGGTGCCTATTAGTCCTATAAAAACGTCAGCATCGTCTTCCTGTTCTTATAATAATTTTATTTGGGGTCGACGCAATGTGGAATACATGAAAAAGAGATTTGTTTGTTTTTTTTTTCTTTATGGCCAGCCCCCTGTATGATACCAAGTTCTTACTGAGAATCTAATCGTTTTCAATCAGATCAAAAGACGAAGTTGAATAAACAACATAAAGATATGACAGCTGTCATATGACAATGTTGCGTTGACAATGTTTTGCTCTATCCTCCACTCACCTAACTTAACGTCTGTTCTAACATCCCACTTCCAACATCTCTGCTCTAATTGCGACAGGAATCTTCGTTCGAGTCTAGTATGGTTCATTATCCCTTCATTCTCCAAGCTCTAAATCTCTGGAATTCGCTCCTATTCGAAATCAGCCTATTCACTTTTAAGTTCAAAGTTCACAAGCTGTATAGAGAGTTGTTGACGGAGTCATCTGCGTAATATTTTGAGTGTCTCTATTATTTATAGAAAAAAATATCGGTTAATATCTATACTTTAGTGCAGTATGTAAAGATTATGTGTGTGCCTAGCGTATGTATTTCATTTTTCTGCTGCTGCTGGCTGATTTTTCATTACACATGGTTATTTAAATAATTTTAAAAAAATATTTACGTGAAATATGGGCACTATATATTTTTAGTTATCATATTTCAAAGAAAAAAAAATGTTGTATGTACACAAATGTATGTATATACAATATAAATAAAAATAAGGCACATTTTAATTTACGTTTTGTTTTAGAATTATAATCTAGCATCTTCGTCTTTACTGAACTCAGCTTTTATGACTAAGGGCGAGAAGTGACGGATTAAGAATATGCTGTGTCACCACCTCTATTCATTTCGTTCATGATAAATTGCAAACATTAGTTATTAGAGATGGCAGGGCCTTTAATGACGCTGCCACGATGTTCTCGATCTCTAGTGTAAGATAATATAAATACACAGAAACCGGGAATTAAAAAGAAAGAAATTGGGAGTATTTGAAAGTGGAAGAAAGTACCTTTATTGGTTCTTATATTTATTAAAGAAGTAAAGATGTTCATTGTTGTCACTGTAATTTTCAAAAACATTTTGAAAACCACACGAAATCCAATCATTTTACATATGTTTTCATTTACATGGTTAGATATCGCCAGTGACTGGCAGTATTTTATCAAGTAACCTTGTAGGACAAAAATATTGATGGAAAAAAGTAATCTAATCCGTAAATTACAATCAGATAAAGATAACGCTTAATAACATAATTGGAGAGTTATATGCTTGTCATGTTTGCAAAGGTGGAGGTATACAGTAGTAGATAATACTTATAAAAACTTTCGTGTTGTAGAGAGCAGGCTGTTAGGAACTATTAAATCTTGTCTCTATTTATCTTTTCCAATCTCCTGTATTGCTTGTCGTACTTGTAAAGGGGTAGTTTTGTGTTAGTGTTTCAAGACCTCTGTTAGTTAAATCGTTTGTTGCCCTGCCGTACTTTTTTACTACTGCCGCTGAAATTTGCTCAAATTATATACTACCAGAACAAGTTTTCAGATGTTATGTATAAGACAGGTATCAGATGTTTTTATTAATGCATACGATAATTTTAGTTACATTACCATCTTATTTGACTCGAATATTTAATACCATCTGTCAGTACTAATTTTTACTGATTTTTGTCTTTTTAATAATAATTATATATCGCTTTAATGTACACCAGATATAAATGAACAATAATTAACTTAAATTAGGTTAGACAAGTACAAATGGCGGCCTTATCGCTCAGAGGCAATCGTGGTATGGAGAGAAAACATGAAGGGGAAGAGGTATAGGATAGTAACTGGTGTGTTAGGAAATAGATAAAAAGAAAAAAATCAAAGTAGCAAATACCTATATGTAAAAGATAGTGATAGTTACACATAGTATATATTTGTTGTACTTTGGTGAGTATATAACGTACTAGAGGGAATGTACTATGTGCAGAACAAAGCTAGTGATGTTATTATGTAATTAAATAAATACGTGTGATTTATAACTACTAAATACATTTCTTGTATAAAACCTTATTGACTTAGTAGAAAGTTAATAACTGAGGGACATTGATGCGACCGGTAGGGCGTTTCACAACCGAACTGCTTGAACGGAGAAGGAGACGTCGAAAAATTTAGTGGAATGTCCCGGCATTTTTAATTTCAGGTTCTCTGAAGATCTCAACAATTTGGGGTATGTGTGGAGTGAAGGGACTAAAAAGAATATTGTAGAGAAGAGAAAGAATATGGATATGCATACAATAATGTGCATTCCGGCGAAGGTGAATGGTAACCACTTGAGCTTTTTACGATATTCAGAAACATGATCATATTTGCAAAGTCCAAATATAAATCTTATGCAGAGATTTTGGACCCTCTCAAGTTTATTCGATTGGTCTTCAGTAAGATCTTGATAGCTGGCATCTGCATCATCAAAGATGGGGAGAAGAAGTGACTGTACAAGAGCAATCTTGGTTGGAATAGGTAGAAAGGTTAGAGATATAGCGTAGTCAGCGCAAAGTCCCTGCAGCAGCAAACATTTTGCGACTCAGCTCTTCTAGCTGAGGACCCCACAATAAGGTACTGTCAATGCAAATCCCCAGGTTTTGACCTTATCACGGTAAGGAATAGGTGTGCCATTGCAAATGTTTGAGGCAGTTTTGTCCAGTTACTTTTGGAGATCTTATCTACATATTTTATCTAGGTTAATGTTCGTGGTGCTCACAGCTTTAGCCAGATTAATCAGTGATGCTCTAGAATCTGTAATAAGATCTGGAGATCATCCGCGTATAGATGGTAGGAAGAAGATAGATCACTAGTAATAGTGTTGATAAAAATAGTCTTTTTATCCGCGAACCTAAAATATTTTCGAATTGAAACGTAACATACAATATCGGTATAACTGGTTCTGTCGTTTCGGGTATTCTTAAAATTTTATGGTTACGGACTTCAGCCAGAACAAGCAGGCGAGCAACCCTTTTCTTTTTTTTTTACGTGTGGAAACCTCCTCGGGCCGTCACCCTGCCGGGGCTTGCGGCGGGGTGGTGTATCGGAATCGGACCGACTACCACACGGTGTGCTACTCTGCGCCGGTAATAGGAGGGATCCGGGAACTGCTGTTATTAAGACATCCGGACAAGGCGACCTACCCTTTTTTTTTTTTTTTTACGTGTGGAAATCCCCTCGGACCGTCACCCCGCCGGGGCTCTCGTTCGGCGGGGCGGTGTGTCGGACTCGAACCGACTAAAACCACACGGTGTGCCCTCTTTGCGCTTCCAGTTTAGGAGGGGTCCAGGTAGCTATGTCCTTCTGGACCCCTCCCAGCGCCGGCCCGCTCCTGGCGCGGGCTCCGTCTCAGTGGACCCTCTCTTTAGGCGGCGTCCGGCACACGCGGACGCCGCCCCCTCGCGACTGGCCAACTAATGCGGGTGGAGGGGAGAACCCATCCCGTCCACCCGCGGCCACACTCAGGGCGGCATGAGGCGCAGGTGAGCGCGCCTCCGCCGCCCGGTTCGCCGGCGGCGGATCAGGTCCGAGTGGAGGTCGTCCTCCCGGGCCTTCTCCGCCGCCTCCTTCTGCGAGATTACCTCCTCGCAGAAGGTTGCGACCGCGGTAAAACAACTGTCGCTACCGGCCATGGAGCGAATTACGGCCGGTAGCGTGAGATCTGCTCCGATGACTGCAGTGAGGGCCCGGCGCTGCGTCGCCCATGCGGGGCAAACCGCCAGCGTGTGCTGGGCCGAATCCTCACCGCAGTCGCAGTGGTGGCAGGCGGGACTCGATTCCCTCCTAGCGACCGAGTACAGGTACTTTCCGAAGCAACCGTGCCCGGAAAGCACCTGCGTCAGCCGGAAGGAAAGGGTCCCGTGCTGCCGCCCTGCCCACTCGGCGATGACCGGCTGGAGAGCCTCCACGGCGGCGAAGCCAGCGCGTGGAGTCTCCAGCCGGAACGACCATCTCACCATAGTGGCTCGGCGAGCGGCTTCGCGCCACTCGCGCACGTCTTCGGGCGGAGGGCGAAATCCGCTCTCCGCCCGGAAGTCAGCCACTCGCCGATAAACTTCGGCGAGCACTTCCGCCTCCAAATCCCACGGGGGTGTTCCGGCCAAGGCACAGGCCGCCTCGGTGGACACCGTGCGATATCCGCGTATGGCTCTGACCGCCAATATCCTCTGGGGGCGCCAGAGGCGCGCCCTATTCGGGGCGGTCAGAGCCGCCACCCACACCGGTGCACCATACAGCGCCATGGACCGGACAACCCCCGCGTACAGCCGCCTCGTGGGAACACTGGCCCCGCCCAAATTGGGCAAAAGTCGCCCTAGGGCGGAGGCAGTGTCCACCAGCTTCGGACCAAGCTGTCGGAAGTGCTCGTCGAAGAGCCACCTACCGTCTAGGACCAGACCCAGGTACCTCATCTGGGTCCGGACCGGTACGAGGACCGAGCCGACCTCGATTGAGGCGCCGGCGGGCGGACCACGACGGGGCCCATGAAATAATAGGGCCTCCGTCTTATCCAGGGCCACCCGTAATCCCAACGCCTCAATGCGCCCGACCACCTGGGAAACTCCCGTGGCGGCCAGGCGCGCCGCCTCCTGGAAGTTAGCCCCCCGGGCCGTGAGTAAGGTGTCGTCCGCGTAGCAGATTACACCCAGCCCGGGGGGGAGACGCCCTCGTAGGGCCCAGTCGTACCCGATGTTCCACAGGAGAGGTCCTAGGACAGACCCCTGCGGAACACCACACGACATGGCCCTGCGTCTCAAGACGCCATCTCGGTCCTCGTACATGACGGTTCGCTCCTGAAGATAGTCTGCCACCAGCCGCCTCAGGTACTCCGGCACTCCGTGGTAGCGGAGCGCTTCCCTGATGCAGCTGAATGGCAGACTATTGAAGGCGTTGGCGATGTCCAAGGACACCGCCAACACCACTCCGCCGCAGCTCACGGCCTCCTCGGTCACGGCCCTAAGGCGCATCACGGCATCGATCGTCGAACGCCCCTCTCGGAAACCGAATTGGGCGTCCGACAGATCGGGGCCAACCTCGCAAAGGTGCCGGACGATTCGGGCAGAGAGCACCCTCTCAAAAAGTTTGCCCGCCTCGTCCAACAACACGATAGGCCTATAGGCCGCGACCGATTCGGCAGGCCGTCCCGGCTTCTGAAGGCGACCTACCCTATACCAACCCGTCTGGCCAGCGTGGTATAGTAGGCCTAAACCTCCTTTCTAAGGAGAGGCCTATGTCCAGCAGTGGACTATTATAAGTTGTTGATGTGATGATTGATGAAGAAGGCGACAGACAAAAAAAAATAAAACGCGTGTTTTTGTATTACTTGATGCACTAAATGGTTCTTCTATTATTCATCAGATCTTAATGGAAGCCAAGAGTCTGTTCGTGTCGATGAATCCATCTCAAGATGGTGTGACTTTGACTCTGGTATCCCCGAAGGCGGCAATATCTCTTCTCTATTCTCCTCTATATATTTTTATAAATCGCCTCACTCAGAATTTTTAGTGTGCCCACCATCTTGATGCCGATGACCTACAACTTTATTAATACGCTACCACAGAGAAAATAACAGAGGCTATTTCTATAATTAACTGCAGACTGTAGACTAAACCCTAAAAAATGAAGTAAGTATGAACAAAGGCTAAGCTCCAAAAGAACTGCTATCAATAGTTTTTATCAGATCACTTATTCACCAAAGTTCTTCTGTTAAGCATCATTTTCATCTGTAGCCACCTCATCTGGCAATCGCAGGTTGTTAACGTTAGCCATAACATGCGAGTCAAATGCGAAAGCGATGAACACTGCGAGTCTTACACAGATTCAAGAAAGTTCTACCGACACCTCCTATAAGATTACCTATAGCTGTTTTATCCAGTCTTGTCAACAATTTCTTCCGTGGCAGAACCATGAGCATATCTACGGTGGATATAGTCACTAATATCGGATGATGGTAGATTGACCGAAGCAGGATTTACTTTTCATAACTCTGAACTGCAACATGAAAATTATAACGAAGAACATTTTATTCATATTGTTTATTAGAATTAAAATAAAAAATCTGTAAAATAGTAAATAAGCGTGACTTTAACCTCAAGTAAGTATGGAGAATCCATCGTCAGTGAAATATATGGCACCAGTGTTCGCTTTAACAGCGTTCAGAGGAGGATTCCGGTATAGTGCAACAAAATGCTGGAATAATTTGCCACCGCCACTCCGTAACCTTGTGAGTTGTAAAACTTTTAAATCAAAAGTAAAGGTATTGCTTTTAACCGTACAAAAATTCAGCACCTTGTAATTGTAGAATTAGTCCTCGCAATATTGCTAACATTATTTAATAAATAAAAAAAAAATTGTTCTCTGCTCTTATATCTATCAATTTCCAACTAACTAGTTATTTGATATCTTTATTATATTAACAGAATGTATGTTATGTAATTAATGTATGTAATTGTCACTTTTATTTATATGTTTATTGTATTCACATATTGTTTATTGTAATTGAACTGTGCACACGTCCGTGAGGTACCTTTGGGCTTCAGCTGAAAATCAGAGCTGTGGTCACTTTTAGGGACTATAGCATAGGCTGAGTTGTGGCCCTTTAGTCACACACAGTGATCATTTTATTCTTTTGTACTTGTTTGTTATTGTTATTGTATGTGCTATTCTTCAGTTGAGCAAATTGTTTCTTTTCTTTTTCTCTTCTATGTTATATCTGTAATTCCTTTTTTGTCTGTGTTTGTGTTGTGACTTATAAACGTATTTTCTTTCTTTCTTTTCTTTTCTTTCTTTAGCTTTATCGCTAGCCGAAAACAGAACTACGGTAGCTACTTATTCTGGCCCTGAAATCCTATCTAGGGCAGTAAGTTTTTTCATCTCTTCATAACTGAGCTCAATTGAACCTTCAGCTACACCCGAATTTTCTACTTTATCTGATCTTTCAAGACCAGGACTCACAGTGTTTACATATTCTATATCAACCTTGATATAGGATTGATATAGTAGGCCAAAACCTTTATTTCTAAGGAGGAGCCTATGTCCAGAAGTTGACTATAAAAGGCCGTTGATGATGATGATGACGACTTAAGTTATTCACAACTTATTTTTTGATAGTTCAGTGTTGTGTTTTAGTGTTAATTTGGTTTTATCTAATATTTAAGGCTCGTCAACGATAATTACTACCTACAAGATGAAAATATAATAAGACACATTTTAGCTTTTTTTTTATTACAATTAAAATGAAATATCAATCCAACAATAAGTAATTAACATCAAGCAAGTATGGAGAATCCATTGTCAGTTAAGTATTCAGCACCAGTGATCGCCTTAGCTGCATCGTTAGCCAAAAACAGAACTATGTCAGCCACTTCTTCAGGCTCCGAAACCCTACCAAGGGCAGTCATTTTCTTTAAATCTTCATCAGTCAACTGAATTTCACCTCCAGCTGCACCCGAATTCTCTAGTATATCTGTTTTTACAGGACCAGGACTCACAGTGTTTACACGAACGCCTTCTGAGGCTAAATCTAAAGCAATAGATCTTGTGAAATGATTTAATGCAGCCTTTGAGGCACAGTAAGCAAAAAGTCCTTTATTAAGTGTACGTGTACCAGCGATACTTGAAATATTAATGATGTTACCTTTAGTCTTAATAAGGTGGGGTACTGCAACGTTTGTTATAAGTACAGGCGCACGAAGATTTGTTGCTATTACTTTATCAAAGGTCCCCAAGGCGTGTTCATCTGTAATAGATGCACTACTAACAATTCCAGCGTTGTTCACGAGCACATCTAGTTTACCAAAGTGTTCCACGGTTTTATTCACAATCCTTTTAGCCTCTTCATCCTTACTGATGTCAGCTTGTATGACTAAGGGCTCTCCACATTTTTCAGCAACTTTGTTTAGTTTCTCCTGATTTCTTCCAACTAAAGTAACGTGAGCCCCTTGTTCGGCAAATTTTATAGCAATCGAGGCTCCAATCCCTGAACTTGCGCCCGTCACAAGAACCACTTTGCCTTGAAAACTCATGTCGTTCTTGTCACGTACTGAACCAAAAATGTAACAAACAAATTAGCATTTCGTTATATATACTACCATTTTATTATCTTTGTTATCTGTATACATTTATTGAACACTTACAGTCACAATACAAGGTAATACGCAGAAGTTTTAACCTACACCATACCTTTAATAACTAATATCTGTGCAATGAAGTGCCTATGTCCAGCAGTGGACTGTTATAGGCTGTTGATGATGATGATGATGATGACGTGCAAATTTATATTTAGTAGTTATATATTTAAAAGTTATTTTCAATAATAAGGCGGCAAAGGTAAGTTAATAAAGATAACGACATAACACTACCATGATCTACTAGACTTACACCACCACCATAGCATTTTAGACCCACATTTTGCACACAGATAATAACAGTTATGTCTCAAACGCTACGCGGACGACTTTTTTAGTTATATAGGTTTTGAAAACGGACCTGATTGACTTAGTCAAAAGTCTTGGTCAGTAAAGGTATAACTCATTAGAGCCACCCGGCACCAAACTAGCACCGCCTCGCCTTGAGCGGTTAGTATTCTTTGTACACTCACTACATCAACGCCGGAGCGACCCGCCCGCGGGTTCATCACGCGCGGACGGCGAGTGGACTAGTATGTGACCGGGCGCAGTCCGCGAGTGGTTCACGCCCGAGGACGATGCATCGGCGGCACGCTGCTCCTCCTCGAACATGTCTGTCGTATTGTTTTCTGGTTAACAAGGCGACGTCCGGGTCTACGACAGGTGGTTTACGGGTGAAAACCACCTGTCGACGACGAGTTGACATCGGTGCTAATCGGGTGTCGGGTGGGTGTAGTGACCTTAAGTCTTATACGAAATTGCAATGCATTATTTAAATATTGTTGGGTGAATAAAAAAAAAATCTTTAATAAAACATCAAATTTTATTTTGCTTTGTAAAAACTAATGCTTGATCACAAGTATGATAAGAAGATAAAGATATAAAACAGAATGTTATATATTAGATATGAATAATAAATGATTTGATTTTTGATGGATATTAATAAATGATTTGATTATTTTTTAATAAAACGCGTTATCTGAACGTGTGAATACCAGAATTGTTTTATATTTCACACGGTATTTTTATCTCACAATTTTACTGGATTAGTAATCGCGGAACCAATCATGTTATTTTTGTAACCAATTATGTCAACGTAACTCGTTCTCACATTCAAAACAAAATCTAATTTCTTGTCCCAACACAGGGCAAATCAACGCAAGATGCTGGAGACACTGGAGTGGGATCCGTGGGGACGCCCCTACCGTATGGTTAGGGGCAAGATGCGCCCATGGGCCCCGCCGCTCACCCGATGTCTTCAGCCAGAGCTGCTTGAGGGGGTCGGCGGCCCCCTCTTCCCATCGCGAGTGGTGGAGCATACTCCACCACAGATGGCTCTGCCTCCGGCGTTTGAGGCGCCTAACGTGGATGACGACGACGTGCCTGAGGTCACTTGGGCAGAACTAAGGGTAGCGGTGCTACGGCTTAAAGCTAAAAACACCGCCCCGGGACCCGATGGCATCCCAGGCCGAGCGTGGGTCCTGGCCTTAGATGACGAGGCTCTCGAGCCCCGACTGGGAGGGTTCTTCAGCGCATGCCTCAAGCGGGGCCAGTTTCCGAAATTGTGGAAGGCGGGGAAACTGGTCCTTATCCGAAAGGAGGGTTGCTAAACGAGGTGTGCAAACTATTTGAAAGAGTGATTGCAAGGCGCCTCGTCAAGCACCTCGTCATAGTTGGGCCGGATCTGGCAGACAACCAGTTCGGTTTCCTTCAGGGGCGCACCAACGTGAATGCGATCATGCGCGTGAGGGCTCTGGTGGAGGAAGAAGTTTCCCAGGGCGAAGTGGTGTGGGCGGTGTCCTTGGACATCGCCAACGCGTTCAACACTTTGCCCTGGAGTTGCATCAGGGAGGCGCTCGTGTATCACGAAGTGCCTCTCTACCTCTGCCGCATAGTCGGGGCATATCTGTCGGAGAGAGCCGTCGTCTACCCAAGTAGGACCGGTCTCGGTAGACGCGAAATGTCGTGCGGTGTTCCGCAGCGGTCGGTATTAGGGCCACTCTTGTAGAATATCGGCTACGACTAGGTGCTTCGTGGTGCCTTTTTGGATGGTGTCGCCATCACGTGCTACGCGGACGACATGCTCGTGACGGCGTGGGGCAAGACGCACCGTGAGGCAACCCTGAGGGCCACGGCCGGGGTTGCCCAAGTCGTTGAGCGAATCCGGTATTTCTCGGTGTGGCTTATGTCGGGTGCTTTTCGTGTCATTCGCTTACTTCGGCTTGTCGAGTGCTCTTTGTATCTATGAGTTTTGTGTGACTGATTTATCTATATGACTTGACTATCTATTGGATTTTGTGGCTATATGGCTATGAACAATCTTTGGATATTTGAAACTAAAGATTTTTTTGTCATATCCATACTTTTGATAGTAATAGCACCCAAGATTCCGATCTATACTCATTTCCTATGAGCCTACAAACAAATTCTTAGCGTTGACATAATAATGTATGGAATCTTATAAAATTTAAAAACCTAAATTTAGCTTAACCGAAGGCAAGAAAAATTAAATTTTGCAATTTTGGAGTAGGTACAATTTTTTAAAATTTGCACACGTAGGTATTAACATCATAAATTGAGTTCCGATAGAGAAAATAATCCTTCTTTAAACGAATACTAGATAATCTTATCGTGAAGAAGTGTGCAAAATTAATAAGGCCGATGCATTGCAATAACAACTGGTGTTTCGAAAAAAATTACGATTACAGTTTTACATAATACGCAGAAAGGTACAACAAATATCTTGATATTTGGATTTTTGTCATGTAATAATGGTAGTTATGGCTTTTTTTTCCTGAAAGCTTCAATAGTTGAATTTTAAAAATTACCGCCTCTTGGAATTTTTCTCAAATCGATTTAAAATTAAATAAAAATACTCTATAAATTTTGTTGTATTTAATATAACAAAAATATGAAAACCCATTTTTTATTTTCAAACCCATCTAGCCTCTAAGCTAGAAACGTGCCATGATGATATGGGGAGAAAATCGCTACCTATGTTATTTTGGAGTGCGAAGAAACGGTCACACAAAGGGGAAAAAAATAATAAAGCATATTCTCGAAGATACCAGTTCGCTGCTAGAACTCTATGACCACTTTTTTTGTTTCTTGAAGGAGCTAAGCTAATCTTATTGTAATTGGTGTATAATAAAGCATATTCTAAGCTGGCTTAACTAGCTAGAACTATTTTCAAGCATAACGAACATAAAGAGTCTAAATGCAATAACTTACATTTGTTGAGTAGTTTAAACACTCTATTTTTTACTACCTACTTCTCCTTAATCTTTTTTTCTTTTCTTTTTTTAAAGACCTTCTTTAAAAATATATCTTGTATCGCGGGGGACTTCACAAACATGCATGAAACGGACACAAAGAACACCCAGACTCAGAACAACAATTTGTAGATCACACAAAGTCTCGTCATATGTGGGGATCGAACCAACCAATCAGTATTGCAGCTAGTTCTTCCTTCATGGTTTGCAGTTGCTGACAATAGATATCTGCCGTAATCGTTTGGCCAGATTTTAGAAAGCTGTAGTGAACGAAACCGACGCTAGTCCACTACCACTCACAAGTAACTTTTTCTGAGTCCATTTTCGTTTAGGGCAGGATTTGGGTTTGTCTCCAGGGATCAGCCATTGCGACGACCGCTTCCGATTATCGTACAGTATCCACTTATCGTCACAAGTAATGATTCGATTTAAAATGCCTTCATTATTGTGTTGTAGGTTTGATCGGTCGCTCGGTTGAGCAGAGTAACACAGCAGTCGACGCGTGTTTGCAAGTTCGATTCACTCAATTCATGAGGTACCCATCGTTCAAGTTTTTTTACTTTCCCGATTTGCTTCAAGTGGATTAATACAGGTTTATCACTTACCCTGCAGCAATCTCTGAAGTGCTTTGTGACAGGATACTTTTTATCCCAGAAATTATCCTTTACGCTGGTGAGTTCAGTTTTATATAAATCCAATTTTTGAAGATTTAAAATAATTTAATTGTTTAAAAATAGTTTTGTTCCTTAAAAGTAGGTACTGGCTCTTTCATAAAATATGGTGGCTCTTTCATTGACCTGGTGCCATGAAAGGGCCTAGTTCGCCTTTTTTTAACCCCTTATATAACAGATTTCAAAACATTAATAATTGAAGTGTTAATCTTTCAAAAAAAGTTAGTTTTATTCGAAAATAATTTATTTCAAGTTAGTTCATTTCCTAATTTTTAAAACTGGCTCTTTCATACACACTCCTTTATTAAACATGTTTTTCGGCTTTCATAACTTATTACCAATTTTGTTACACACATTCGCCCATCTCTAATCCATAGCCTGTAAATCTAAAAACAAATAAAGTTACAATCAATAAGTGTTAAAATATGTTAATATGTAACTTTGGGGGCCTTTAAATTACATCTAGTCTCGTTTCAAATGACATTTTACAAGTAGAAATGAGTTATCGGCGCCGAAGGAAATCGGACCATCCGTTTTATCCATTTAAAACTTCAAATTAATATTTATACGTATAGAAATCTATTCAAATGACACATGATATATGTTTCGTTTACAATGATGTTAACACTTTGATTCAGTATTTTATAACCGATGGTTGTGTAGAATTAATGGAGTACTCAAACCAGGTAGTAGTCAGTCAAATCGAGTAGTCACAAAAAAAGTATCTAGTATCTGACCCAAATAACTTTAAACCTATTTCAGTACTAACTGTATATCAAAATTTAAAAAAAAATGTAAGATCCATTACAAAGCTTTTTTAATTAAAAAATATTACACAAAAGATAATTCAGTTTTACAAGAGGTTGCTCCACAACTGATGCCAGTGTTGAGCTGGTAAAAAATAAATTTGATGCCTGGGAGGATGCCCACGATTCTCTGGTATCTTTTGGAATTAATCTAAAGCTTTTGATTGTGTGTGTGTGATTCATCCCGTGGGTGTCGTAGTAAGAGGCGACTAAGGGAGCAAACTACGCAGGACAACAGCACTGCATTAACTTAATAGTCCATTGCTGGACATAGGCCTCTCCTTAGAAAGGAGGTTTTGGCCTACTATACCACGCTGGCCAGACGGGTTGGTATAGGGTTTGTGTCAAGTTTTCCTTCTCTCTGCAGTGCTTTTTGTCCTGCGTAGTTTGCTGTCTTAGTCGGCTCTTACAACACCCACGGGATGAATAGGGGTGGTGACACTCTGTATTCTTAATCCGTTACCGCACGGTCGTCAAAATGTCGTACGGTATTCTACTGTGGGGGAATGCTGCCGACATTCAAACTATTTTTGTGCTGCAAAAGATAGTGAAAATTTAGTATATGTTCATAAAAACAAAGGTAGTTTCTTAAAAAGAAGTACATCCTTTAAATACCAGGAATAGAAATAAACTTGTTGTACCTGCCTCTAGGCTCCAAAAGATAAACAAGTCATTTCGACGCCTATGTTTCCGATTTTATAATAAAATCCCAAATAATATACTTAAGACTTAAGTATGAACAAATTTAAATCCACAATAAAATGGAAACTATATCAGATAGCCTATTACTCAATTGTGGATTACATAGAAGGCAAGACTGCTTGGAATTAATTTGGTACAGGCTATTTCTTAAGTGGAAAAGTCGTGTATTTATTTTATAAGTTTTACTTGTTTTCTCATCATTGCCTTTTTACCTTTTAGTCCTTTATAACTGACATACTGGCACACATCAAAACAATGTTGTGGTAGATTTAACATTGCCATTATATCTATCTGTTAATTAAAGAGAGTGGCCATGAGTTTGTTTGCCCTTTCTTCTCATAAGGCTCAACCCCTTGTAAACGGGCGGTCGTAGATCGGCACAGGCATATAATAGATTTTTGAAACATACAATTTTACTATATTTATTTTGCTAAATATTTGACAAAAACAGAGATTGTTGCTATTGCGCATATTGATCTCAGACTTTATAGCCTACATAAGAAACTATTTATGAAATAAAGAGATATTTTGAGTTTGAAGTTGACTCGGAGACAAGGGTCTTACATCAAGCTGAGTTCCTTGTGTATGGGAAAAATAGTATATTATTTCTTCAAGCAAGAACTACTCTATGGCCTAGGAATGGAATATAATCACAATCAGTCGTGATAAATCATATGATATATATTATTCATCTAATCATTTCATATCACATGTGAGTGATTTACAAAACCACTAGTATTTAATTATTATTATTATTACGCTAACGCAAGCTCGCGAAATGTCTAAATCTAAAAAGAGAGATCATAATTTTTGATAAAAAGAATTTTAATTGATTATAAAGACATTTATCTAAGTCTATGTCGAATACATAATCACATGTGAAATGGCTGTGACTAAAACCAATCATTTATTCAAATGAATATGATTTAAAAGTAGCAATAATTTCCATGTCTACTATGACCTATTAAAAACTATTCATATCGTAAAAAAACTAATAACTATAACACCTGTCCTGTATAAAAACGCTTTTAAAATATCAATAAACAGTTTAAACGCTAATTTTATCATTAACACCAATTCTACATCTAACCAAAGATGAAATAAAAAAAACTTGAATTAAGAACGTTTTACTCGCAAGGTTAATTAACAGTAAATCACGGCATAATTTATTCATTTTTAATTAAATACGTGGGCATCTAAATGTGGATGTCAAATAACGAAGACAAATCGTTACGTGTTGGTCCTCATTACCGCGCCACGTTAAAATTCATAATGAGAATATCGAATATTCAATTAATTAATAACGTTATAATGTAATCGACACTTGAATATATAGGGTTGCCAAGTCAGTTTCAATTATTTTTTTGGTAAAAAGTCTGAATTAATATTTGAAATAAAAAAATACTATGTACTTTACTTTAGTGTGATCAAACTGTCATAAAAAACGTATATTTTCTTTTTTGGAGTTCACTTCTTAAGAAGGAATTTCAAATAAAAATATGAAGAGTAAAATTTAGTGATCGAATGACCTCGTTACGTTTTTTGAACGCAACCTATCATGTGCACCTTTCACATGTGTGTGTATAACTTGTATACTTGTATGCAGCCGGGCCGTTCTTTACGAGTTAATTCCAGTCGTGCGTCGGAGCTGACACACACACTTTTTTTCTTTGATATAGGAACCTAAATTTCTGTTCAATCAAATGTATTAAATTTTATTCAACCACGGGGAATATTGACGAATATGCACGACACACGACCGCATAGAATATTTCACATTTGAAACATGGCGAAACAGGGGACAAATTAGTAGGCTGTCCAAAAGGGGCTAGTGCAAGTTTATTTCACATCAATTCGCTAATCACAGTGACCGCGTACTGAAATCTGCTCCAATCGCAACGCAAAACGCGCTCGCTGTCGAGAGTGAGACGTTTTGCGAAGTTTATTTCAATAGATATTCAATAGATATATCAAAAGATGATAAGTAACTGCTGCCGCCCTGCCTGCAACTCAAGTATCCCAAGTGCGTTATTATTATATATTACGCTATTATTATTTCTTATATTCAACAAAATATTTTTTATTGTGATAACCCTAGTGAGACCCTGAGTATGCATTTTAGTCAATAAGTGCTAACTAATAGTAATCTATGGTAATACATATTAATTAAGATTCTTCCGAGATCGTATTTCTAAATAATTACGAAATCTCATGGTATTTTACCCTGACATATCTCATTAACTGTAAGTAAGTGGCAAAAATATAAAAGATAACGATAATTTTTAATGGTATCCAGAGCTTGTTAGCTAGTGATGAATGAGGTTAGGAGACTAAAGTAGGAGAAAGTATCAAGAAAAGGACAAATTAAGATAACCGTACTATTGGAAGTCTATAAAAGAAATTGTCGACTATGGTCATACCGGACCGACCGAAGCTTCTGGCCTCCACTCTAACGGCCACGAATTTTCTCTTTCCACAAAATCAACACAACCTTCACAGAATATTTAGTTATATATTCACTTTAAAATTAAATAATGAAATAAAAATAAAACAATGTAAGGAGAGCTGATTGACAAACGTGATTATTTTGACGTTTTCTCGTAGAGACTTTTTTCATAACAACATAACAAATCAGTTCACAAACGAGTTAGTCAAAGATATTCGATCTATTTTAATATGACGGCTTAGTCTTGTCTATGTACAACTACTAAATTATTTAGAACTTTATGAGTAATTAATTGAAATAATTTAATTAATATGTTAACATGAAATTTAATTAATTCGTTTGGTAGACGCGATAGCCGAAACTGGACCTGTGCCGACTTAAAAAAAAAACAATTTATTAATAGTATTTTAATTAAATTACTTACTCATAATTAATTACTTTTAACGTTTCACGTGCAACGTGTGATAGTTTTAAATTAATTTAACATGACATTAAGGAATAAATACTTCGTAGTCTTCGAATTTAACATAAATACAAATGCTACAACACTAGTTTTCGTGGATGTAGTATTCGATTTCCGAAACCTAACAATTATCTTATATAAAGGAATCGCAAGCTATCATTACCATTAAATCAATTTTAGTAAAACAACTCTGACAGAAACAGAACTACACCTTAAATAGACACGTAAGGAAATATGGCCGACTAAAGACACGCGAACAGGCAATAAAGCAAATTCTAATCTATTCGAAAAATACTATAGAGACATTAAAAAAATGTCGTGCCGCGCTTCTGTAACTGATCTTATCTTAATTACACGAGATGGGCCTTTTTAATAGAATTGCTGGGTGACATTTCATTAGGCATTTGGCGGGTAATATCGACGAAGCATAAACTAAAGAAAGCATAGAAGTCTTTTGTGTGATTTTTTTTATTTTATATGCATTATAGTAATCTATTTTTATCCGGATTGAAAAATGTATTCTGTCTCTGTGAGAATACCTACGAGTATGACAAAATGAGTATGGAACAAAAACTTACGGACGTGGTATTTATATTAATTAAAGAAGTATGGTTTGTGTATTTTAAGGATGCTAGACTAGTGTCAAACCTGCAGAGGTCATTTTTATCCGAATTTAAGAAGAGAAAGAGACTCAATCAACTTTTTTAAATTTGTTAACTCAAACTCCGTCATTTATAAAACGGTTTAGGAAATTCTTTTTTATTTGGGATGGTCTTTTTCTCATTTGTATCCAATTTAAATTTAAAAAAAAATTCTATCTCTGAGGGTGAAAAATTATGGAAAGAAGATTACTGTTCATTATAGTTGTGTGTATTGTACTCATCATGATGTACTTATTCATGAGACGTACTAAGTCGGTAATACTTTTTTCATTTAATTAGTGGAGCATTTTTCCGTGGCTTTGTAAGGTGTTAGTAAAACTGTACATGCTTACCTAATAAATAAAAAAGAAGTATGAACTTAACTAAATGTTAGCGAGACACTTATGTCTCGCTAACATTTAGGTTTAGGAAGAAGGTTCAATGTCTGCAAAGGTTTTTGTTATCTCAAGACAATATCATTAAAATAGTGTTTCAGTACAATAATAAGTCGGTTTAAAAAATCGTAAAGGTAAGGTCATTGGCAGACCAAAAGTTTATTAAAAAAGAAAATAAATTACAGACATTACAACAACTTAGTTGAAACGACACTTCATTTTTAAATTAATAGACTACATCTCAAATTATCAATTTTATTCTTAACAACAACAAAACGTTCACCCAAATTGAAAAGGTTTCATAATATGAAGATGTTTTAAGTAAACCCATAAAAACACATTCCATTGAAAATAACGTTTAAAGTTATAAATTTTTTTAATATTCCTATTATCCCTTAACGGTAGCTTTTCTTGTTTGACGCGCATAAAATATTATTAACGGCCGTATCAGGATGTTTCCTTTGCCTCATCACATCGGCGCGTTAATGCGATCTAGAAATGAAATAATTTCCTCACTAATCCTAAAAATATATCGACCGTAAATAATCGTTCGTATTGCCGCCTGTCTAAACCCCATTATAGTGATGGGACCATGTCGAGGTCCATCTTTAAATTTTTATAGGGAGTATTCTTATAACAATATTTTAAACTAGCATTACCTGCGGCTTCGCTCGAGTTAATATTGATTGTGTCAGTTATTTTTTTCCTGATGAAAAATAGTATATGCGTAACAATTTTTTTTGTCGTTATTAAATTTTGCTTGATTTTTAGTAGCTAAAACTAACTAGTTGGACTTAAACGTTCACCTATAATTGATCGACTGATTGCGATAGTTCGATGAATAATATTAATTCCGCCTTTGTTCGGTTTTCGTTTAGGCCTACAGAATTAAATAAGTAAATAAATTAACCTTTTTATCATTTCTTACCAGAATTGCTTAGTTTTTTAGTTGTTTAGCCTAAACACAATTTGACTTCTTTGCTTTCAAGTAATCTTAGAAATTTAGAAGCGGGTTTAGGTTAATATATATATATATACAATATATATATACATACATATATATATATATATAAATACTACTATATGTATTTATAAAAAATAGATATAAACAAAACATCGATACCACGAAAGGCTATACATACACCTCACTAAAGAGTTTAAAAAAAGGCATATATATATATATAAGGTTTAAAATGTGAACTTATGTTATTTTTAATGACACGTTATTAAGATACACGTAATCTTCAACGTTCATTTTTGTTAGTAAACGGTAGTAGTTATCACTTGTTAAAATTTGATTTGGTTTATAGGTAATATTTCAGAACTTTGTGTATTTAGAATTATTGTGCTATTATGCCATTGAGTTAAAACAACACTAGAGAAGCAAACCTCATTATCACACGTCGAAAAAAGTGTAACCACTTTTGAACTTTGACGACGTAGCTTTGATACCACTAAACATTTGAAAGTAAACATATTTATGTCTCATTTACACGCGAGACAAGAACAATACCATCGCTCGGATTAGACAAAGACAAAGATATAACTTTACGATGGTGGGCCAGTGTTGACTACCGTATGAAATTTTACCCATAACAACTAAGAAACAATTTTTTTTTAAAACAATTTTGTAATAAAATAAATTAATTTAAATATTCTAAATAATATATTTCGAATTGAATAGAATAGGTATAAATAATAAAATAACTGAAAATATTTGGTTAAAAGGGTTTATATTCAGTGTAAAATCAAACTGCGCTGTGAAGCATCAGTTTTGTATACAATTGTCTTTTAGACTCTTTTTTATAGGTTTGTGTGGATATTTTACTTTCATGATACACTCTTATTTTTACGTATGTAAAAATAATAGCATTTAATAATAAAAGTGAATGATCAACTTGTACTGATAATAAATAATCCCCAGGGTGTATTGCAAGTTCTATTATAATTTAAAAAACAAATAAAAAAAAAATATTTTTATTTTTATTTTATAAAAAAAATTATTTATGTTTATTTACTTTTTTATTTTATATTTTTATTTTTATGATAAACATTTATTATTATTCTCTTTATTAAATTTTATATATACATATTAATTACATTTTTAAATATATTACAAAAGAAATAAAAATACATTTAAAAATATAAAAAATAGTAGACCACCGACATCGGGTACAGGCACCAGGACACCAGTGGTTAGGACTGCAAAGATAGGAACCTCCTCACTATACGAGCCGTGTCAAGGAGGACTGCCTTCTGTATCTTATTATTATTATTATTTTGTACAATTATTATTTAAAATTGATAATAAATTAAGAAAAACAATGAATTAATTTTTTTGTACAAAAGTCTCCAGCACTGCGAGCTTGGCACTTCTGCCAGGCTCGCAGTGAACGTTCAACGGGTCCCTAAAAAAAGGGATCGATCCAGCCCTAACAACTACCGTTCTTCCTATATTTTATTATTATTGGCAAAATGTTTAAAAACAGTATAAAGCATATTATTTCATAAATTATAAATTCTCCCACTAATGTGGGAAAACCAAAATGATTTTTTAATGGTAACACTGATTCTAAATTACAATTATCAGTGTTTTATTTCAATTATAGCCTTATTTACGATATTATCAATACAAAAACCATAAACTTACACGTGAAAAGTAATTCCGCATGATTTATTAATGTTTTGTGACCTTGAATCGCATTCTTTCACTACGCATTTAGCCATTTTGGCGATTGTTACTGTCATGTGTCGCTATGTTCAACTCGGTTGACGCCACATTGAATAATGAATTGACGTTTGCTACGCATATGCCTGTGGACATATGTGCAGTAGCAACGATTTTAGGCGGTAATTACTCATCTATGTAAGTATTATATCAATGTATTATGCACAACCGGCGAAACGCAACTGAGCTTTACTAAAAATATGGACACCTCCTTGGACTAAGTAACAGATGTTTATATTATTACGAAAGAATGAAAAAAAACACATGCAAATATGTTACAAATTTGAAAACTCTTCCTTTAAATATTTTCTTCCTTAGTCTCTCTATGAGCACTATAAACAATGTAAGTTTGTAAAAAATTTGAACCTTCGATAGCACGAACAACAAAGACCCGAGTTCCGTGTTTTATAAACAGGCAAACACGCCCTATTCTATTCTACGAGCGGTTAATTGAGCAATATAATTTGACACCTTACGGCGTAGTGAATAGCCAATTATTAATATGGGCCCTTGATTAATTGTGATATCAGCATTTAATTTTCGTGTTAACAGTGCGGCGTGGCGCGCGGCCATTGTGCGTCGCTCGCCTTTGTAAGCCGTGACGTTTCAATTTTGAATAAATTAAATTTCGAACGCTTCATTTTTTTCGAGCTTTTTTGGCTTTACCAACAAAATGAGCTCGCGGCCAATGTTATAATTTATTGTCGCTTTTGTACCGAGAATAGAATTTGTTGTTTATGTCGTTTGTCTTGTTACTTTTTTTCCGTCGGTGATATTAATAACGTCATCCAACATGTAGAATAATCTATTTCGAAAACTAAACAGATTGTAATATTAAACTACCTATGATTAATCACCATAATATGTTGCCGCATAATATAATTAAATACTTCTTTCATAAATTACATATTTGCCCTTTTGGTACAGAATGTAGGTACTATAATACACTTAGGTATATTAAAAATAATTGCAAATGGAAACAGATGTCACTTTATTATCAGCTTATAAACATTTTTTAAAATTAAAAACCTTAAACGTTATTAAAAAAGTAGCTAATAAAAATTGGTTTCAGTTAGCTACTGGCCAATGAGCTGATCCAATTATCGCGTTTATGGCGGCAATTTGGAAGATGGCCGTGCTCGTTCCAAATTTGAAAATTCGAAGCTGGCGAACCATGAGTTTTATCCTAATTTTATTATACGGCTGTTACGATTAACCTATAACATTTTGTACGCCATTTGGGAAATAGATATTTTAATTTATAGTTTTATGAAGTATATTAATATTGTAAACAACTTTTATCGACTTATACAGGAGTTATGGCCGAAGATATAGTGTGTGTCTGATTTATATCTGTTCTTTATTGATTACCCAGGGAAAAATATAAATCCGTTACTAAAATTTTTGTCGGCTACTGTATAGTAAAGTATGATTTTAAATTTGCAGATTATCTAATAGAATAAGAAGTTAAGTTACTAGGTTAAAAATGCGTTTTAGGTGGAAGGTAAGGCTTTTTAATATTTTTGATACGGCTACTTCTGATACTTTTTTACTAGGACAATATTTTTGTGAATGCAGAATCTTCCTTAAAATATCACTGGTGTTAAGCATTTTACCGAATAAGTAAGGTTACAATTGGAAAATAAATGCAAGGTACTTCAACCTTAGGAGAATACAGCCGTGACTATATAAATGTATATTTGAAAAATAAGTGTAATCTTATATGGAAATATCATGGACGGCGGGATAAGTGGACTCCTCGTTGTCTTTTTAAAAGAAGAAGAATAGGTAGAAAACTAGATTAGTACCTTGTTGTTAATTTTCACTCGTGGTTTGATAATTTGGACTTGGTATACTTATATGGTAAAAGCCATCACTTAAGATCCTCTGAAGACACAGTTTTACTATGACATCGTAATGTAGTAAAGCTGAAAAGTTTTTTTATTTCGCTATTCTATGGAGCTACAGTCGGATTGGATTAATCCTTTTTTACATTTGACAACCTAATTGTAGAGGACGATTATAGGCTGTTTAAGATCACGCGATATCCTGTTGCTAAACGCTAGAGAAGCTAATGGCTATAAATCTTTAATCTCTTAAATGCAGCTTTGTTCAAGTGATAATTTCTTTTTTCGTTTGAAAAAGACCTTTCATCCCTTATTTTACACCTACCTTAGAGGTGAAATTGCCAAAAAAATCCTGTCTTAGTGGGTGCTTACAACATAAAGGCACTAGCTGCTAAAGTGTCAAGTTTGTAGCCGAAGCGGTTTAGGCTCTGCGTTGATGAATCAGTCAACCAGGGCAATTTTTTTATATATATAAGGAAATAATAATAATAATCATTTTATTGGAGTAACCATGACTCATTGCTTGTTAGTACATAATACATAAAACTTATCCTATGTTAGTAGAGACAATTTACAATATTTTTATTTATGCACTCCATGAGAGACGGCGCTGCAGTGACCAATGTACCTGCAATCTAACCTCTCCCACCCTGCGCACCAAAGATGCTCACCGTTTTCGCATAATAGTTTGAAAGCAGTCCACTCGCGCCTCTGTGAACATCCCGGACGCACTACAGAAGCGGGGTAGCCCCAACAGCGGGTGCTGTTGGGGCTACCTTATCATGTAAATACGTAAAGTACGAGTACCTTACCTAATGAAGCGAAATATTTATGGTACTTAATGAATTTAAAGCCACGTTTTAGCACATTTGTTGTTATAGGTGGTGTCGGACTAAGAATACGGAATGTTACCACCCCTATTCATTCCGTGGGTGTCGTAAGAGACACCCACCCAACCCACTATAAACCCTTTATACCAGCGTTGTATACCTGCTTTCTAAGGAGAGGCCTGTGTCCAGCAGGCGATAATTAACGGATATTGATGTTATGTCCACAAATTACAATATGACAGATGAATATTACAGACAGATATGTACAATGGGCGTCCTTATTGCTGAAAGTTATCTCGTACAGGCAAACTCTGGATGGACAAATCGACACTAGATAAAAGAAACAAACAAGGGGTAGTCCAGGTATATTGAAACTAAAATAGTGTTAAAATATATACATATAGTTTAGCTGACATGATTTGTAGTCTAAATTACTCATTCTTAATTTTTTTTAAGATATGTAGGTACCTATCAATACACTCTCTTAGGTTTTTACAAACTATTTTATTATCAGCTTATGAAAAACGAACTAAAATTATTATAACATTCATTTACTTTATACATTTTACTTTACTAGAAAAAAGCTAAACTAAATATTTGTGAGGATCGAAGCAAAACGTTATGCAGATAATCTATACAAATAAATAAAACTGAAGTGTATATTTGTAATGTCAAAATAATAGGTTTTACAAGTTTAAATATGTTTGTCTGTCTGTCTTGTTCCAAAGGGGTTTATTCAGAAATAGTCCCATTTAAATAGTCATATAGATCTGATGATGAGATAGACAACGGTACTATTCAAAAAATGACAGCAAATCAAAAACGATTGCTGCTAGGTTTTTAGTGTTCCTTTTTAGTATTTTTAGAACTCGGTTCAACTTTTTTTTTAATTATTTATCCTCTCAGAAAAACCATATTACATTTTCCTCGATCCGAGAATTGAACCCGAGGCCTCACGTACCGTACTATACCACTAAGGCAGCGCAGGGCTGCCGATAGCTGTTAGAGCGCCCGCGTGCAATACCGATGCAGACGACCTTTTTTCCCGTGCGGAAATTGCCCTTCGGTCAGTCGCTGTCGGTCGGGTAGTTATGAATTTAATTTGCCATCAAGTTATTTATTTATTATTAGCAGTTCATGTTGAAGATGAAGAGAGACAAACACAAACTGATATATTGAAGAAAAAACAATTCAGTGTGATTCAAGACGCGTGTGCGTCACGAGGTCATGCCTCTGCTACATACACTCTGGACATTCTGGCAGCATGTAAAGCGTCACGGCCACGCTCTAGCCATCGTAGTGACAGCACTTTTTGCGGATCAGACACAGCCAATATCAGAGGGTGTTTCCTATCGAGCCAATCGTCCATAACGCGTCTTACCGTCGCAATAACAGCGTGCAATATCAACTTTCACCAGGTATAGGATATTTGGGAACCCCACGCCCGCATCTTGAGTGATAAAAATTATACATAACAACATTAACATTTGCATTTATTTACGTACACCGTACACCGATCAATAGATGTTACTATGATGAGAAAAAAAAATCATTCAATAAAATTCCACGCAAACAAAGACGCGGGTACCAGCTAGTTAGGTAATATAGTATAATACTAAAAAGTCACCGTCGGCGAAGAACAATATGTACCTACTACATAAAAAACATTTTGTAAACTAAAACCCACGATCCTATAACTTTTTAGCCCTCTATGGAAAGTGATCATCGCCGCCCATGAACGTGGCGCCCATGAAGGTCGTCAACTCAGGAGTCATAAACGCGTTGCCAGCCTTTTAGCTTTTTAATTTCGAACAATTTTTTAAAAGAACGTAACACATAACAACATTATCATACTTGTCTATGCACCGTGAAAACTTTACACAAAATTATTAAAAAAAAACAATGATAAAACTTTCTTATGTTAGAACAAATGTGTTTTTAATCACTACGA
This sequence comes from Arctia plantaginis, assembly GCA_902825455.1. Lineage (NCBI taxonomy): Eukaryota > Metazoa > Arthropoda > Insecta > Lepidoptera > Erebidae > Arctia > Arctia plantaginis. Next base: position 4,997,285 of record CADEBD010000171.1, on the reverse strand, counting down.
ACGCGTGCGCATGGCATCATATAACTGCTCAGACATGCCACCTGTTACTAGATGAAGCTATTTATCCTCAAAAGTATTCTTAGATAGATTTGTTCCAGATTTTTTTCAATTAACAAGCTGGCTACTAAAGTTATGTTTTATATCACAGCGCTTTTAAAGCCTCAACAACCTTGATTTGCTTATCCGTAATGCGGTACTTTAAAAAGGTAGGTTTATGACGTCATAACTCGCTATGGTCAATTCTTTTTGTTTTGTGTTTGGTTTTGTTTTTATAAATAAATTAAAAAGCATATAATATAACACACATTACACAAATATTTAAAAAAATGTGTTCAAAGCTAAGTGATTAAATTTATGAAGTTATTACAATTGCAAATAAATTATTATTGCAAATAATTAGTTTTACAAGCTGACCCGCGAATGAAATCGCCCGTCTTTGCAATACTGTTCATTGATTCTCCGCACGTATTGGTCGTGGCATGATGTTATGTGGCCTACAGCTTTCCTAGATAATTGGGCCATCCTTAATCAATCGGAGCCAGTAGTTTCTGAGATTAAAGCGTTCAAGGCACCAAACAAATTCTTCAGCTTTATAATACTCGTATCAGTCTAGATATTGCATTAATATTCGATAATTGTGAATTTATTTAGATCATTATTTCTTGACGGATACCTAGGCTCTACTCATTAGTGGTTCTAATGCCTGAGGCACCCTTTGTAAGTCCACCTTTGTATGATATTAATGTACTGATGTATGATTGTACTTTTACATAAACATAATTATACCTATGATGTCTTCATATCTCTACGATGCCTGACAATTTCCTAAAGACCCATAACTTGGAGTCACAACAGAACCAAATCAATTTAGTTCACGCGAAGAGATCATTAAAGTTGAATTAAAGCTATCTGTGTTAGCCGTTCGGCGTGAGAACCGCTCTCCACCGCTCACTCATCCGTTGGTTCACGACTTGCTAATAGGGTGTATAGAAATTTATATTTGACAGGATAAAATGCATTTCATTATTTTTAAAGATAAGTGACTTATAAAAATACTTTAAAAGGAATACTTTTCTATAGCTATTACAAAATCTGTGCAAACTGAAACAGAATGCTACGGCAGCGATACTGCACATGAAATCTTATTTTTATTTAATTTGATCTGCGTAGTGTTTTGGGTCGTAGTAGCTTTATTTTTAAAATTATTATGAATCACCCATTTAAAATACACTTATTAAATGGTTTTACTCTATTAATTTATACAAGTAACAAGTTCAAACTAAGAGTATTTTGAAGTGAAAACTTCCTTATCGCGTTGGGCTTTGAGTGCATTTTTTTTTAAATTAGGTTTCCATTATTAACTAACTGTACCCCACACTTCACTGTGGCACATTGAGGTTGCATTGAAAAGAAATAAAAAACGAAACTGACAACAAAAAATATAGATAAAAACCATCTTTGAAGTAGATCGTACAACGTGTCATGAATTTTTCAAGTTTTTGAAGCGTAAATTAGCGCGAAACATCACTCGTTTTCCGTATAAATTTATGTATTTTAATATACCTTAATATGAAGAAGGCGACATAATAAAAGTAAAAAATGTAACTAAGGAGTGTAACTAGTAAAGTTGTCGCGACAACGAAATACACTTTGAATTAAACTTAGTATTTAGCTCCATTGAAAATATCAATAACAAAACTCTTGAACTCAAGAAAGAAAATTATTTCTGATAAATGTACTTATAACAGAAACTGTCCAAAAACTTCAAAACTCATATCCCCACCACAGTTTTCCAAGTGTCAATCCTGTTCCCATATTAATTCACAGTTTGTGTCGCAGTGACAGTTGGTAATGTCTTCCGATTTGTCGCAGGGTACGCCATTACAGCTCCTTTGTGAACGACAAGTGATATTGAGGACTCTGAGTCGCATGTCTATGCTTTTAATTTGAATGTGGAATAGAAAATGTAACTGTTTTTATTGGCGTGCAATATATATCGAGTAATGAGAATATTATAAAAATTTGGTTGGACTATGGGACATTGTAGAAAGTTTTTAACTGGTCAAGAAAATTGCTAAATGGAAGCGGTGCCATTCTTTGCTAGACTTGGAATTGCCGGCAACACCCTGCTCGAGATACCCTAGGTACCCTACTCCATCCGTATTACCGATATTCTTTGACTGCCATTGCCTTCACTTTTCATCTTTCTTTTCAATGTTTCCCATCTAATTCCTCACAAACTACTACGTAAATTGTGAGAGCGTTTCATACGATTCTGTCTACCCTTCGGGCAAATAGGTGTGAGAGTATATATAACGTATTAAATGTAAAATGGACCGTATTTAACATTTTAACCGTTAAGTTGATAGATGGTGCGGTTAAGCGAAGGTATCTATAACTTTTAGTAAGTCCCATTATTAATGCTTGTAAATATGTTTAAATACACACCTCTTTGAAGACTTTCTACATAGAAAATAATAACTATTCAAGACGGTAGCTGAACATAGACAATACAACCATAAACAAATACTTCCCCATCAATAACTAAACACAACGGGCGTTAACAAACTGAAAACAATACGTACTTTGTGATGCGCAAGCGCATAGAAGCTCAACCACTTTTATAGCTATCTCTTTCTGACACTGGAGGTGTTTATGCCTCTGTCTTTCTCACATTGACATGTTAATAAAGTCTTTGATGCGAGCGCCCCGCCCACACCATGAACCTCGGTTCCAGACACTTTTAAAGTATGATTATGGTATGCTATTGCGCTTTGGCAGCAAGTTTATTGCAACTGCTAGATGAGATTTCACGACTGCACAGGTTTGAATGGTTAACCAAATTACAATGTTTTGCACGTAAACTTAAAATGAGTACTTACCTATTTTCAATGGTTTTTGAATGTCTAAATCATGCCGTTGAAAATTGCCTTGTAAATTATGTAAAGTAATATAACGCTTTTGTACCTACCTATTATTTTGTTATTTCAAATAGTTTTGACATAAAAAGGAATTGCCAACAAGTACCTACTTAACTTTCTTTAAAAAAAATACATAGTTTTGTTATGCTGGCTTAGAAAATGCAACTGACATTGGTGGTTAGATACTACACGCGGGATAGTCTATAAAAATCAAAACTAAACATTTTGAAAAACAAACGAAGGTAAAAACGTAATCGAAAAAGGATAAAATAATTTAAAAACCTCCGTCTTAACCAGATTATGTAACGAAAGATATTAAACGTAAAAAGCTTTTTATAATAAAGTTGATCTCTCATCTAAATCTCTCATTTAAACAATGGAGTATCAGTTTCATAGCACTTCCTTACGTGCCTATTTGTTTCTCCAAGATATACTTAGATGTGGCAATAATAAATAACAAATTCAAGTAACTATGAACTTAATAAACAACCAAAGAATATCCGCCGGGGCTGCCATTAAATGAACTAAAGTTTTGCAGTTTCATTTAATATGAATACCTATAATTATTGAAGATGTTTTACGACGATGTAACACAGGATATCTTCATTTTAGTTGAAATTTGAAATAGAGATGGCAGCCCCCGATTTCGTATTGAATATGTAGTAACTAATATAAAAGGAGTGTTACCTCCTTGCTAATGGACTGCTTTCATTACAAGTCAAATAAGACCAAACTCAAACCATTAAGGAGTTCCACTATATCCCTTTTGCCCCATCATCAGACCCTCGCCACTACGCATAATGAAAGGAGCTTGTAATAACCAATCTAACGAGCCCAAACACGAAGGGTTTTGATGGGTTGCCAATTTATAGTATTGACATGTAAACCACATATAACCGCAAAGTTTCAAATTGACAGGACGATCCAAAAATATTTACTGCGTTGCCCCCTAATAAGTTACAGCCGTAACACTCATCTAAGAACCATCACTAATTAACCAGGCACCCATTACTGAAAACCCCATCAAAATCAGACAAGTACCTTAGGAGATAAATGAAACATTCGTTTGCACAAACAAATGTTTACTGCAGCGTCCCTAGTGTATACGCATCTAAGAACCAGCACCAATGAACCACAAACCCATTAGTAAAAACCGCATTAAAATCGGGCTATTGGTTTTGGAGATAAATGGCAACATTGGTTTGCAAAAACAAACAAACATCTCTCACCCTAAACGCATATACCTTCTTCGTGTAAAATATAAAAGTAAAAACCCTACAGAATCGTTTGAAAATAATTTCAAACCTTATCAGTTTTTATGAACATACCTACATGTTAATATTATAATGTAATTATTTCGCATAATATTTAGATTTTTTCTTAAAGTACAGATCACATCAGATCAGATCACACTAACAGCCTTTAATAGTCCACTGCTGGAAATAGGCCTCTCCTTATAAAGGAGGTTTTGGCCTACTATACCACGCTGGCCAGACGGGTTGGCTGTGTCAAGTTTTCCTTCTCTTTGCAGAGCTGTTGTCCTGCGTAATTTGCTCCCTTAGTTGGCTCTCACGACACCTATGGGAGGTAGTTACTTTCCATCAGAGAACCCGGTTACTTGTTTACCCCTATTACTAAACAACCCCATACTTTTTTTTTACGGCAAGAATATTGTTGCGAAGATGGTGCAGCAAATACCACTACCACTTACGATACATTCTACTACAAACAGACGAAAGCCACATTCCTCCTTTTCTTTGACAGAAATGTTTTGTTTTGAAGATCACAAAAGACATTGCCGAAAAACACTCAATGGGTAAACCAACTAAATAAACAAGGGCTTAAAAGTCAAAGCTGTTAACTCCTTAAAGAGTATCAGCTTTATCTGCACGTTCGAAAAGACCAGATCTTTAGGATGTAGCCGTGTTGGTAGCGTTGTAGGTAGTGATTCAGGACTAAGAGGATAAAAGATGCCTAGTTTGGTCTAGTAGGGGGGGTCGCAGTCAAAGATTTTGAGAATCATATAAATAGTAGGGTTAAATTAGATAGAGACGAAACTGATATATATTCATGATATCTGCAAATCTCGAAGCTGCATAGCCGGATATCGAATATCCGGCCAAACATATTGAGCATGACCTTTTCTTATGGCATAGAGGGGCAAACGAGCAGGTCTGGTCACCTGATGGTAAGTAACTACCGTCGCCCATGGACACCTGCAAGTTCAGATTCACAAATGCCTTGCTGCCCTTTGAATACTCCCCCAGAATCTGGAGAAGGAGGGGTTCGGGCTCCGGTAACCTCACCCACTCAGTGGAAAGTAACAAAAGAATTGCTTAATACCAGTTTCTTGTGAGGTCGTGGTATCAGGTATCACCTCGGAAAGCCCAAAGATGCACCATGGCTCTCCAGCAGTGCTACTCTCTAAGGAAACAGCGTTGCGTACAGCGCTGCCACAGCGTCAAACTTCAAACTAACTTAGTTTGAAATTCCACGCTGTGATAGCGCTGTAACCAACGTAGTTTGAAATCGTGTAACTAATTTAGTTTGAAATTCGACGCTGTGATAGCTGTGATAACTAACGTAGTTTGAAATCGTGTAATGAATTTAGTTTGAAATTCGACGCTATGTCAAGACTCGGCTGTTTCCTTAGAGAATAGCACTGCTGTTCAGTTTGAAGAATAGCGACCAAACTCCGAGGTTTCAAATTATTATTGTTTTTCTAATAAATTAAATAAACAGCGTTCGAGTTTTTATCTAACATAATCTAATAAGTAATGATTTCTTCACTTTCAAATGTTTTGTTTTACACACAACATTCCGTTAAGGCATTGCCACCATTACTCACGCCACATCATATAGAAAATATAATCATGCCTCGTTTGCACTATCATTTAATTTAAATAGACTACATAAATATATAACGCGTTCCTGTGTATGGAGTATCATCTACTCGCAATCAATCACACGTGAAGTAAAAAAGCGATAATATCCTTTACTTTTTTTATTAATGTAATCATGTGCTACATTTCTATTAGACATTAATCTGGCAAAGGCGAGAGCTTGTTCAGTGTAAGTATGTTTTAATTAGGGGCCACGGGCGAAACGGCTGAATGTTAATAATAATTATAGGGTCCGCGCCGACTGAGCCTCGTTTAGTTCACGTGGTCATATGTAGGGCAGATGTTGGGCAAGTCAAGTATAAAGTACGTTTTTGTGAATTATTTGTTCAAAAACCGTTTGGTTTAATCTACCTATATTAGAAGGTTGTAATGGCAGTTATATATATATTTCCTATTTATATATAATTTTGTATCAAAACATTAAATTTCAATTACTGTTTAATTTTATTTACTTATTATATTTTATGTATAATACACAAAATAATTGATAGAAAGTTTTTTTTTTTATAAAACATTTGTAATTAATTGCTCATATTAGGGCTTAAATCAATGTACTATTTGATAGGAAAAAATCTTTTAAGTCACACTTATAAATTAAGACTAGATATTGTGGAAGAGCCATGCTCCGAGTATAACTCCTATTCTACACCACGTCCTCACGAAAAACTAATGTTAAGCTATTTTCTATTATATTTTCTATTATATTCTTGCTTTCCACCCAGTTAGTGAGTTTATAGAGCCCAATAACCTCCCTCCAACCCCTCCTCCTGATTCTGGAGAAGAGACTCAAAGGGCGGGAAGGTACTTGTGACTCTTGAGGTGTAGGCGTCTATGCGCGGCCGTAATCACCGGATGCTGCTACAACCTTTTATTACAATAATGTTCAAAACGTTTAAATTACTTATTACCATAAGATGAGTTTGTTTGCCCTTTCTCCATGAGTTTGTTTGCCATTTCTCCTCATAAGGCTTAACTACTTGGAAATGGGCGGTTGTAGACCGGCACAGGCATATCATAGATTTTGTATGAGTATAATTTTTATTAATTTTATTTTGCTAACTATTTGACAAAACAGAGATTGTTGCTATTAGGTGTGTTGATCTACGACTAGAGAGACTAGAGAGATCTAGAGTCTACATAAAAGGCGATTTCAAAGAATGTTATTTTTTTTTTAAATAAAGATAGTTTTAGTCTATTGCAGCAGTACAAGTTTAGTTACTTGAATTAACATAAGTTCGTGATGATTAGTTGTGGGATATAGTACGTGAGCTAGTCTATTAGCGTATGTAAAGGAAGCATAACGGAGGGCGTATTGACGCCTCCGCAGTACAACGACGCTTTAGATTCCTGGTTGAGTTGTAATCGTAATTAGAGGCGAAATGAGCCCCGCAGTGATGTTCGAACCTCCTTAATTACTAATTAAATAGCAGAGAAACGTAACACGTTGGATTATAAACTAATTAATGTTGTGATCTTTGTTACTTCGTAAATTAATATTAGACCTGACTGCACTACGAGTTTATATATTCGTCTATGATTTCAGATGTTTCTGCTTGAAATTCCTGAGTGAGATATTTAAAAAGTTCATTGTTTTACTCTTAGTTATAACCGAACTAAACTATACATACGACCTTCAAACCTTCAAGAAAAGAGCGTACTCCTTCCTAAAATGCCGGCAACGCGTTCATGACTTCTGAGTTGCAGACGTTCATGGGCGGCGATGTTCACTTTCCATCAGGTGAGTCGTCTGCTCGTCTGCCCCCTCTAACGTAAAAAAATACATATAATATTAGCTGCCATGACTGACGGAGTCTAAACCGCTGGGTTTAAAATCTTGAAATTTTGTCCGCTCATGCTCTTATGTTGTAAGCATCCATTAAGATAGGATTTTTACAAATTACACCCCTGAGGGGGTAAAATAAGGGATGACTGTTTGTATGAAAGTTCGTTATTTTCAAAGTAGAAGTAACACGAAATGAGGAATAATGACGCGATCGCAGCTACAGCCAATATATAGTTTAAGTAAATATAAAAGCTGTTTCTGGTATTGAGTCTATGCTATTGAGGTAGATATATCTTAATTTTTTTCTAGTCAGTTACGTAATAAAAAAAATTTTTTTCTGTGGTATAAGGGGACAAACGAGCAGACGGTTCACCTGATAGTAAGCAACTACCGCCGCCCATGGACACCTGCAACTCAAAAGTCACAAGCGCGTTGCCGCCCTTGGAGTCCCTCTCGCTCGAGTCAGTGGGATTTGGTCTCCGGTAACCTCACTCACTCAGTGAAAGGCAACGAAAGAATAAGCAATTCTTTCGTTGCCTTTTTTCAACACCGGTTTTCTGTGAGGACGCATTATCACTCCGGTCGAGCCGGCCCGTTCGAGCCGAAGCATGGCCTCCCACTGTAAAAAAAAAATATTCGGCTGAGGAGATGAAACATGTTGAGGTTTCTATTCGAAAGTAGATTATAATTTACGATCATTCAAGTCAAAACGATGTTTCTATGTTCTTTGCAGTAATCGAATCCTCGAATGATATAACAATTTCATTCCATGCCAAAAAAAAAAAAATTCACTGTTTTCATCTTTCCTGCCTTCACGGCTGAATTAGGCTCTTTTACGATATCAAAACTCTGTAGATCACTTAAAAGACCTTCATTTTCTATGATTCGACACATAGTTATTTATAAACAGCAATTTTCCTAACGTAAAGTAACGAGTCAATGTGCGGCGTGAGTCCATGAACGTACGTGAAAACATCTAAATTATGTTATTCCGTTCGACATTTTACCCCGCCACACCCACGGAATACTAGTATAACGAGGGAAAACAATGTTAAACGGATAAACGGCATTATAATAAACAACTTCGCCTATGCATTATCAAATAACTCACACCCAACCAAAGGCTGCAACTTCATTGGGACTGGGAGGTTAGGAATATTTTTCCCGAGAATTAGGGTAACGTAAACGTAACAAGAAGGGGTGGGAGGGATGCTAATGATTACAAGCGGTAGCTTGCCCCCTAAATAAATGGATAGAAAAGTTCTTAGAACATATATTGTCCCCATACGTTGAAATTTCGATAAACGATCCCTTTTTCGCTGTTATCAAACTTACCAACGAAACTAAACTTACGAACTTAAACTTACGATCATACTTAAATATATATGAATTGTTGAATATTTAAGTTATCTTATACTCAATGGGTATTACAATTTACTAGAAGTCATCTTTAAAGATTTGGCGTTTCTTTTGGTTCTACAATATTATTATTAACACAATACGTTTACATTAAAGGTAATGGGAAACACCGATCTTTATAGATTTTATCCTATAAAGTTTTAGACACAATGATAAGTACCTATATTCTTTATTACACACAAAACAAAAGCTACATAATTTACGTACGTACAACTAATTACCAGCTAATGTTACGTAGGTATGTATACAACATTAAAATGTATTAATTGTCATGTGCATTTCACAAGAAAAATTGTATTTACAAATTTTATCAACAAAAAAATATGATAAACGTGTAAGTTAAGCATGGCAACATCGCTAGAAGGCCTAGGGACTATCAAGGCGCTATATTAGCGCAATTTACCGCAGCTAACAACCCTCCACCTGCCAGTAAACTAATAACAGCTAGCCTATATCAATAAAAGCCATTAACATCGATCAGGGAGTATATCTGTCGTAGAACATTACCTCAAATTGTGTTAAACGCCTCGTAATAACACATTCGTGAGGTTCTCCGACAGCCGGAGTGTTGGGTTGTGGGTCCGGGAGCGACATGAAATCGTGCCGCTGGTACCGTAGATACGGCGGAGTAATACGATAATAACATCGGGAACGACATGTCTGATTGACTTGTTTGAAACATTTTCGATTTAATTTTGAACGCAATTTTCTTTGTTGAGACAAATACAGGTTTAAACACACGTTGCAACTTCATACTTAAAGTGCAATTATGTACCTATTAAAACAAGTCAAATTGTTAAACTTATCATAAGAGACTTAGCAATGCTTTTTCAATAATTATGGCATTAAATTCTTGTTGCGGCTGCCTATGTACTACGTCTCCATGCGTATTTCTACCCTATTTTGCATCACGCATAGCTAACAGAAACATTTAAGGTTTTGGCAAGTAAAGGTCTGTCCCTGTAACACGTTTATGGTTCTTTCTTAAATATTTGAGAATATTCTTTCCTGAAGTTTAACACTTTCACAGTCCTGATGCACGGTCACATCGTGTGCCATTCAGAAATAGGGGGTGAGCTTAAAGTTGCTGTTTTGCCGCCTCAAATCTAATCTGAACTAAACTGAAGCAGCTAATCTAATCTAAAGATAAAGGATTTCTCTAATAATTTAAACTTAACAATCTAATAATAATAGCATTTTAAAGTAGCAAAAGAAAGTTGGATGAATTAAAGTCCATTTTAACTTTTATACAGATCAGTCAATATATTATGTAAGTATAATAAAAAACGTGGAATGTATGAGTTTTGACACATACTTTCGCCGTGCTCTCGGAAAGATTTTGTCTTTCACTCCACCTCCACCATGAAAAAGAAAATGATAGGTACACGCCTAGCCAAAAGAAGCCTATTAACGAATAACATATAGATAGGTATGTAGGTACATAGTATGTACAAGTACATGTAAAGTGGCATCGAAAAGGAAATAGTAGCAAAACGCCTACGGAAATTAATGTTAAGTACCTAAAGGGGTTATATCTACTTGTAAGTCCGAAAAAACGTGTTTCTTTGTGATTTTTTTGTGAAGAGGCTTTTTATTAAATAAATACGTAGAATAAATGTACATATAACAAATTTAATGTATTTTAAGAATTTGCAATGTATATACAAAAACATTGGGTTCCGTTGTTCCTGTAGTAGATCTCCTAGAGGACCTCCACAAAAAGGTGTCTGGCGGTGAGGAAGATAGCTCTGATCCAAATTATCTGAAATAAAAAAAAACATAAGATTTAATTTTAGGATAGCCTCTTCACAAAAAAATCACAAAGAAACACGTTTTTTCGGACTTACAAGTAGATATAACCCCTAAAGGCAGATAGTACATATGCTATCAAATAAATCCATTATATCATCGAACCATATATGTAAATAGTTAATAACAATTACAACCAATCTTTAGAAATAAGATTATCATTATAATGGATAACCGATTGAAGCGGTCGTCTGTGTAATTATAATTAAACTCACATAATTGAACTATCCACACATTCCATTATAACCATGTCAATTCAAGAAATTATTGTAGTACAAACTTTTATACTACAAAGTAAAGTAAGTTGTTAGTACAAACTACATAGTACAAACTTTCTTGTAGTGATAATGTAAGCCCTTAATAAGTTGAACACAAAAAAAAACGAACTGTCAATTCCAACACTTCGTTTTTGTTTGACTCGTCAAAGTGTGGCATAAACTGGCTGCGAATGTTTTCAAAATTATATTGGCGGTAAGTGTTACAAAAGTTCATTGTATGAAGAATTAAATTAATACTCTTTACAATGAACACTGGAACGGTTAAATTTTACCCTTTACCTATTTGTTGTAATTGTGGGGAATTTAATCTGTACACTATTTCACAGACTTAACAAAACTAATACCTACATGTAATTACATTCGTATACCTATTTTCAAATTTCAGTATCATGAGTACCTCTTATTTCCCTCCCTAGCGTTGGTCAGTATCACCCTTATCTATCGTCTCTTTCGCTCTAATTGGTTCCTTGAGCCTCTGAATCCAATTAGTGGTGAGCGGAAGCGGGGTACACTGAATTTATTATGCTGGTCTTGTTTAGTTTCTGGCCTTTTAATTGAAACGTAGTGCGTAAACTGCTACCCGAATAATTAATATGGCTTTTATGTATTTTACTTAAGGAAGAACAGACACTGTAATTTTAGACTTGATATAATAGGCCAAAAAATGTATTAAATGCAGCATAGGTATGTTTCAGTTACGTTTCATGAAATGTAAAAACGATTAAAAGCATTATCTAGGAATTTCGCGTATAAGAAAATTAATTGGTAACTATAAAACAAACTTTATTGCCACACGCCTTGTAAAAAAATATTAAAATATCAAACAATTCATTCTTCACAAAATAACAATCTTTGTTATTTTTGTGAAGAATGCATTGCAATACTGCTAGTGCCATCTATTAGTCAATAGTAACAAATGTCCATTTAGAATTTAGTGCCATCTGATGGTGAATAGAAAAACGATTGAAAAAGTTGAGCATACATTTATGATTACTAACAAAAGATGGCACTTTTTTCTTTAAAACGTAGCGCAATAGTTCGATTTTAATGTTTATTTTACAGTTTCATTCACTCTTTTACTTAGTCTATATTTTCAAATTACAAAATGCTTGACAATTTGTTTTGCCTGTCAGAATGTCAGATAGTGTGAAAATGTGAATAGAGTTTGTATTCAAGACAAAGTTTCAACATAACTATAAAAATATAATTAAAATATATATATAAAACTAAATGAGAACCCTTGTTGAAATATTTTAAACCTTAATTAGTGTTAGTGTAAGCTGTGGGCAACATCAAACTTCGAAAATGTTAGTTTTACAAATATGCCTTTCTAAAATAAATGTTTCACTTTTAATTTACGATATATGATTTTATGTTACGTTTGTTTTAGGAGTTTTGTGGATCTTGCAACGCTGACTTTGCATCGGCGAAATGAACTGGAGGCTAGATTAAACATATTTTACGAAAAATGTGATCGCGCCGTTGACGACATAAAAAAGTTGCAAAAGAAGGTAAGTGGCTAAATAAATTGACGGGTCACTGTTTTATATAATTTAGAAACTGCGATATTTATCATCGTCGTGCTTGCGCTGCTACTACATAGAGTAGCGCATACTAATTTTAAAACTCCTAAGTACCGCAATGTAATTTGTTTTGAATTTGGGTTTAAAGTGCCCTATTTTGTTAGTTTTACACAAGACTATTGTTATATATTTAACATAGAATTCCTTTTGTTTATTGCGCAATGGAATGTTTCTTGATGACCAACTTAATAGTATGTTAGTAAATTATTTATTTTAGGAGTTTTTAACTTTCCATTAGTGGGATATCTACTATAACATTTCAACCTGCTCAACTATTAGTTTAATCACCTCATATTCATCACCATATAGCTAGACAACTTATCATGTAAATTGTAAGATGAGGCCTATGCTCAAATGCAAGGCGATACTTAGTCCATTCCATGGCTGAAAGGAATGGTTGTGAAATATTGAAAATAATACTTAAAATTTTGTCCAAACTAGTTTCCCATGGTATTAGATCTTTTTCTATTCATACTTTTATTTTAAAAGAAAGCCATCATTATCATCCAAGCGTTAATCCCGGTTGCATCCAATCTAGTCCATTTCAAATAAAATTACACTGAAATTTTTTACACGTCTAACAATATGTACATTTATTCTTGACTAGCTGCTTTTTGTGATGTTACCTACAGTTTACAATTCCTTGCTGATCCCACAGGAACACTATGTTTTGTTTTCTTCATAAGTGCCCTCTTACCTTATTACCAAATCAATCAACATAAAATTTTGCATTAGATTTTGTAATAGAAACTAAATAAAAAGTAGCCTATATTTTAATCTAAGGTGTCAGCTACCTCCATACCAAATTTTATGAAAATTGGTTCAGCCGTTTGAGTGTGAAGAAGTAACAAATATAAATACACCCACAATACAATTTTTTTTTTACAATTTCTATAACATGAGTTTGATTTCTTAAATTCTAATCTTGAGAAACTATTGGTCTGCCATATGACCTTACATACCCTAAAACAAAAATAGCGACAAAAAGTAGCCCCTTTTTAAGATCCTGTCTATCTGTAAACAAATGGACTTCTCATACTTTTTTTTATGACTATTATTATTAATTTATCGTCTATGTAGGTACTTTTAAAGAGCACTATTAAGTGCTATTTTTAATATTTGTTAATGTTTAGTTCATAGTTTCCTTTCATTGTACATATGCACCTACCATGTCCCTTACTGAACCATCTAAAGGTTGACTGGTAGATAATGCCATATGGCATTAAGTCCGCCTCATGCCAAATGTAATAAGGAAAGTGCAGATACATCTTCACTACAAGTAAAAGTAAACTTTATAGAGAAATCTCATCATTCAGTAATGTCTAGTCATGTACATTTACAAGTAACAAGAAACCATATATATAATTGCCCAGTTTATAGTTTTCAGTATAACCTGGCTAAATGACCCTGTGATGAATTTGTTTAAATTTGGAACTTAGATTTGAGTGGATTTGATTTTGTGGTTTCCAACTTACATTTTGTAGTCTTGTAATCTTATTTTGTTGCTCGTGGTGGTCAGATTTTTATTAAGCTTGTGATTAATGTTTTAGTTAATTGAGAATTTGAACTGACTTAATACAGTTAAACTCGGTTGACCTGTAAATATCTAGCTCACACTGATTATTAGAGGTTTAAGGTATCAACAACTATATTGACTAATTGTAGATTGGTAGAAATCATGCACTTTCGAGAACTTTCCAATTTTATCAGCAAACCAAATCTATGAGAGAGATAAAGAGATATACACAAAGAAACAAAAAGTGTAGGATATTTCAATAAAAATAATGACACTGCATTATAATTACACAATATATATTTAGTAATATATAAATACTAGTTGACCCTTGCAACATTCTTCATTGATGCTCGGTTATTATTGGTCGTAGCTTGATGTTTTATAGCCTATTTACTTCCTCAATAAATAGGCTATCCTACACTAAAATATTCTTTTTTTAATTTTTAAAACTTTCCGCAAACCCTATACCAACCCTAATTCTAAGAAGAGGCCTATGTCCACCAGTGGACTATTAAAGGCTGTTGATGGTTAAGAAATATTTGAGTGTGTTTATCAGTAGTCATGTAGTTACAGTGTCAGGATTCTGTTTGACTCCGTCAAACATTTCGCTACGGAATGAGTCGCCGACGGAATGTTTCGTTTATGAGTTGTTCAACGACAGAACCTTACAAATACGAACGATTCGCCGACAAAAACGTTTTATATAAGACCTAATCAACGACAGAACCGTTCCATTACGAACGTTTCGCCGCCATAATCATTCATTAATGATTGACTCGACGACAGAATCTTACTACTACTCGCTACTACTAGGACACATTATTATTTAAATGAGAAACGTACGCCCAGACATTTAAGAAGGTTTTATATGTCCACCGAATTTGAAGAGTCGCAACACTACGGTAAATTTACACTATATTTATGCTTAAAAACAGTAAAACCTTACAGATTATTCTTTAAAAACACTATACACAACCCTTAGCCCCTCGCAAATCGGGTACTAGTAGCGGAAAAACACAAAAACAATACTTAAATTGTTAGCATACGAATGAACACGTGAACCGTACAGTGCCGAGAAGTGTGATAATGTGTCCTATGAACTTTAGAATTGTTTTTGTTACTCATAGTTGCTTTGTTGTGTTTTTGTTTTGGTAAAAACCATGTTCTGTGGGTAATTGGTAACAATAAGTTATTTTCATTTGCAAATATTTTTCATTGAACTTTTAGATTTAGTCACTAGTAGTGACAAACAATGCATAAATACGCTTTATCCTTGAATCTTTTTTTGGTTTAAGATTCTGTCGTCGATTCACTCATTAATGAATCATTTTGTCGGCGAAACGTTCGTACCGGAGAGGTTCTGTGCTTGATGAGGTCTTATATAAAAAGTTTTGTCGGCGAATCGTTCATATTTGAAAGGTTCTGCCGTTGAACAACTCATAAACGAAACATGTTTGTCGCAGTTTAATTTCAGAATCCAGTCTCAGCCTAGTTTCGGATCACACTGCCGTGTGTGAGATGTGTAAAGTTACTATTATTAACATAGGTAACATCATACATTTTTTATTATGCATTTTAATATTTAAATTTAGAAACACAGTTAGGTTCTCAAGCAAATGTTAAAAAGGTGACTAGAAAAAGTATAAGCACGGGATTATTTCCATTTAAAGTAGTGGCGTCTGATTGCAGGACTGACATACTAGTGGAGAATCCTGGCCCCTTCTCAGTCCTGTTACATATAGTATACTAGCTGACCCGCGCAACTTCGTCTGCGTCTCTCAATAGTAATAAATTTTCTCCGTTTTTGAAACATTCTTCATTGGTGCTCCGCTCCTATTGGTCTTAGCGTGATGATATATAGCCTATAGCCTTCCTCGATAAATGGGCTATCTAACACTGATTGAATTTTTCAAATCGGACCAGTAGTTCCTGAGATTAGCGCGTTCAAACAAACAAACAAACAAGCAAACTCTTCAGCTTTATAATATTAATAATTATAATATTACTATTAGTATAGATGGTCTTCTCCCCGGCCATTTGTGTTTTCTTTACTCCAATATTACTTTTTACGTCTAAAATGTATATCGGAAACCAAGGAAAAGTTGGCGCCGTGCAACCACTGGCCAAAAAAACCATCCAAAACTACAAGAGGCAGGAAAATCATGATATGAGGTGGTAGCCGCCAGCAGGAGAGTCGTGAGAAGTGGCTAAGCTTACCAACGTGCAAGTAATACTGCCGTTGTTACGGATTCTAATAGGCGAAACTAACGTTTTTCTGTCGGAACATGTTGACACCAAAATGCTTTAGATTATATTTGTCATAAAAAAAACATTCCGAGATACAACATGAAACATACTGTTACAATTCTGAAAGTAATTTGTCTCGAAATAATTCAATAGTGTGTGACCCTGCTCCTTTTCACATGCGCTGACATACCTAGGTATGACGTTTTGTTGAGCAAGCTGGCTTGTCATAGCCAAAGAGTACCACCGCAGCAACTCTTTAAGCACATTACCACACATCTTTTTTTCTTATTTTACATTTTCCGTCTGTCTATTGACCTGGATTTGCATTATAAACCAACTTATACCCGCAACTTCGCTCGCATTTATCAACAGCTTGCATAAATCTGTTGACGGGCCAGTTAGTATAGTCGGGTAAGTGACCCTGACTGCTAAGTCGAAGGTCGTGGGTTCAATTCCCTTCCAGGACAAACAATTGTGTGATGAGAACGATCATTTGCTCTGTGTCTAGTTATAATTTATATATAATATGTATATATTTAGAAATATACAAGTATGTTTATCAGCAGTCTGGTCACCATAGCATAGGCCCTGCCTGGTTTGGGTTCAGACGACCGTGTATGGAATTTATGTAGTTATTATTTTTATTTCGTCAAGCCCTGAAATGGGTAAAATTATTATTATCTATTCGCATATATTTTGGAAAAGTAAAACTATTACCCTTTTAGTTTCCGTGGCAACCTCTACATGTTACTTAGTTGAATATTTTAGGCGAGAGGGCGCTCAAGTTTAAGTAAAGATTAAGGTCAGAGAAAATAGATCTGATTTGTTAATAATGAAGACTGAATTCGGCCACACGAATTCTTGTACTTCGTAATAGTGATTAGGAAGGAACATTAAATTCTTACGTAGGTATATTTATATTTGCGATGTTCAGGGTCAGATGTGAGCTGGCCGGAAAGTTTGTGTATTTTGCTTTTATTATTTATTTTAATTTGGGTCAATACTTCAATATAAAGCTATTCTTAGTTAATTCTTTTCCGTTTTATTTTATTTCTTTCTTTGTTACAAAAATGGGCTTTTACTAAAGCATAAATGCTTTAGTAACTCATATATTAACTTAAATCTCTTTTAATTAATTATAAACCTGACGTAAAAAGTGTAATCAGTGTCAATTTTATGTTTTTTTTATGTGAAAGGAAACTTGGAGTGTTGTCTAGTATAATTTAAGAAAATCTATGTATTTTTTTTAAAGCCTTAATTCCTTGACGGGTCACGCTATTCACATATCATAGTACTATTTATATTTTATATTAAAAATTAGTACACAACCGTGTAATACAAATTAAGTTTTAACAATAAAGCAAAGATCCCATTCACATATAATTGCAAAATTTATTTTTGATGTGAAACATTTAATGCCACGCCAAGGCATGCGTCATAGTATATGCCATGCGCCATGCGCGCGAGAGACTCTGCGACTGTCCCTACTGGGCTCAGCGATCCCCCTTCTCTATGTTATTTACTACAGTATTGTATTTATTATACTCATTATCTCTACGAAATAATATCTGTTTTACATTTCCCATATGTGTCATAATTTTTTACATATTTATTTATACAAAAAGGTACACATATTTAATGTATTTTAAAACCATCTTACAATCTATTAACTATCTATCTTTTAGCAAAAGATTCTTAGACATTTACGCTCATTAAGACTTACAGGGTAAGTAATAATTATATCTTCATGTCTTTTCTTTATTTTCTGTTTCCCAGACCCAAGGCTTTGTCCTGCAGCTAAATTGTGAGCCATCGGAACTCAAGGAGCGCTTCCTCTCCTGCATGAAGCAACTTGACGAATATATGTACTTGATTACTGACTTTAACCTCGCTATATCTAAGATTGGTAAGTTTTGTTCAATACAAGGTCTGCTACGTTTTATACAAAGCTAAT
This sequence comes from Arctia plantaginis, assembly GCA_902825455.1. Classification (NCBI taxonomy): domain Eukaryota; kingdom Metazoa; phylum Arthropoda; class Insecta; order Lepidoptera; family Erebidae; genus Arctia; species Arctia plantaginis. Next base: position 4,978,872 of record CADEBD010000171.1, on the reverse strand, counting down.
TATTTATTAGTACTATTTTTGGAGCATTAAAATTCAAAGATATCATGTTATGTTATCCGGATACAATACGAAGAGATTGCATATTTTTAATTTATTTATTTAATTTTAACTGACTAAATCGGTTGAAAATCGCTGGACGTTAAGTTTATCTGTTTTGTCTTTAGCTTTTGTGTGTGATGTGATGTTTCGCGTTTAACCTCAATTTACAAAAGCTTTCTTTCAGAAATTCGAATGTAATATTGATTTAATCTTTTCCAACTTACACATTACAAAATCGAATCAGCCAATGAGGGGTTTACAGTAGTATTGTTAATATTTAAACTTCTTACAGATGAAACTGGACAAATCGAATATACGCCAGTTCATGACACACCCGTTCCTATGCTACCGTCGATAGTCCCGGAGCCGTTCAACCTAATAGACGCTCTCAGCGAACCAGCACCGTCAACATCTACCGCCTGTCCCAACCACTGCCCCCCGGAGAAGCCTAAAAGAGTGAAGCTTCCGAAACAAGACCAGTCTTTGATTATTTTCTCTAGTACAAGCTCTTCAGAGGAAACGGTGCCGCAAGTAAAGAGTGAAGTAGCTGCAAAAGAGGTGCAATGTGAATTGGGAGAAGAACTTAGGCGTACCAAAATTGAAGGTAATATTAACATCATCATCATCAATAGTCTTTAATAGTTCACTGCTGGACATAGGCTGCTCTCCTTAGAAAGGAGGTTTTGGCCTACTATACCACGCTTGCCAGACGGCTTGGTATAGGGTTTGTGTCAAGTTTTCCTTCTTTTTGCAGTGCTGTTGTCCTGCGTAGTTTGCTCTCTTAGTCGCTCTTACGACACCCACGGGATGAATTGGGGTGGTGACACTCCGTATTCTTAATCCGTCTGTTAAACATAAGCAGTCAAATGCCACTTAGTTCCAACCCATCACGATAAAGCAGTAAAATTAATTAGGCTGTTGTTTTTTTTAGATTCACCTGCGCCCTTGTCCGGGGAGGGCAGCAATCTGCCAGCTCAGTCAGTTCTGGAGACTGACCAGGCATATTTAGCTACCATTATGCATATCGACGGAGCATTTTTCTGGGTCATCACCGATGATCCTCAAGAAGTGCAAAAGTATGTATATAAGTAAAATATCTGAAAATTACTCCTTTTGAAAATCTTAGCAGTTCGATAAAACTTTTGTCATTCAAAAAATCATGTGTCTAGTCGTATCGAGTTTTTCCTTCGGTAAATCTTCAGTAACAGCCTCGAGATCGCTTATGATCTATTAAAAAGTCTCTACTCTCCGGGAAATTTATTTATTATGGTGTGAGTTCTGACCTACGTTCATGTGTGAATGTCTCATGGTGTTGTGGGCAATACGTGGGTTACAAATGGCGGCTTATCGACGTTGTAGTTTATACCGACTTTAAATTTAAATAATAATTAAATTTAACTTTACACCGCGTATTTAAGTTTTTAACTGTTGCGAACTTGTAACCGCCACTGCGTGTTGGTGTAAATTAAACCCTATCTTCTTACAGCCTAATGATGGATATGACAAAGTTCTACACTGAGAACCATAGGCCAATTAGTTCAAAAGAGGTGAAGACACTAACGTGCTGCGCCTTCTACGACGAAGAAAGTGAATGTTTTTATAGAGGACTGTTCCTAAAACTGAGTGAGGTAAATATACTGTTACAATTTATTGATTTTTATTTGTAAAAGATTCAATTTAAGCTATTTAAAGCTACTCTGTTTAAAATGCTGTTACAAAAAGCGTTGAGTGGAAATTTCCTTTATGTGCAAATCATGCACCAGATGCTAAAAACCCGCGTGAGAAAAAAAAACATGACGGGATTGGTTAGCCTAAGGCATGAACGCTATCATCGTACTGAAACATTAAAATTGATAAAAAAGTTAAACAATAAAAAAGTTTAGAACCTTTCTACAAAATTACGAACATTAATTATATTCCTAATCACACATTGCAGACTTCTTGCATAATTTAAGATATAAAAAAAAACACTGTGGCAAAGTATAATAATATTATATTTAGAATTTTTAATAACAATACTTAACATTTATATACAGTTTATAACACACACAGACACAATATCTTAATTGACGTCAAATATTTATTAAAGGATGTAGTTTATAAAGTATTATGTAATTCAGGGTGACGGTACCATGGCGGAGATGTACGTAGTAGATACGGGCGAGATGCGCTCTGCACCTATAGATTGCGTACAACCGCTGTATCCACGCTTCTGTGTGAAACCGCCCTATGCTCGCTGTTGCCATCTAGCAGGGGTAAGTTGTACTATTTCATTACATAAAAGATTATAAAATAAATAGCTTATGTAAACTTGTTATGTCACAGGCACTCTATTGCTCATTTTATAAATAGAAATATTTTTTTTTTGTATGTACTACTTATACTTATTATATTGTAAACAGGTGGATCCAATGAGCTACCACAACAAAGACCTTATGGAGAAACAAGAAGAATTTATGAGACGATTCGTGGGCACGCAATGTACGATTGAAATCGATGACAAGTTAGTATTAGAGCATATCTGTTTAAACAAGAAATCACTATCCTGTGAATTATTTTATTAAGTTGTTTGTCTTAGATTATTAACAAACGCAGTAATGGAATATTGCTATTGATATGTGCATATAAAAATATAATTGGACCAAGAATTGCACCCTGTGGCACACTGTAATAAAAGATGACCCAAGACACCATTTGCAGTTCAAGTCAATATAATTATTATACATATCGCTAATATGGGCAGCAATTAGGCAACTGCAGTCTATAATGCATTAACACCTAAGTTTTTATTACAATATAATTTAGTTCAACAGAATCATAGCCCTTAGAGAAATCGACAAGTCGCAGGCCACTTATCACACGATTTTTATTTTCAGTCATGCTGTAGACATGTTTTCGTATAAGCTGAAATGAAAAACTACTACATTAGCTAATAACGTGTAACCAGTACAAACTGTTCTTATTTTTATGTTCACAGTACTTCGGAATCGTTGGGTGTGTATGTAGTACTTCAATCCGGTGAGACACTCAACAATATAATTGTGGAGCAAAAATTAGTTCTACCTAGTAAGTACAGTCGTTTTATTGTTCACATCAGATCATCAACTGCCTATAATAGTCCACTGCCGGACATAGGCCTCTCCATAAAAGGATGTTTTAGCCTACTCTACCACGCTGGCCAGCAGGTGTGTTATATGGTTTGTTTCAAGTTTTCCTTCTCTTTATTGTTACTGTTTATTGTTCTTCTACTGTGTGTTGTTCTGTTTATTGTTACTCTTTTTCAAATTAAAACAGCAACATCTGCATGATTCTCATGTATAAACTTACGGTATTGTGTTTTTTGAATAAATAGATTATTTTGTTCAAACTTCGGGACTTGTGAAATACTGAAAACAGGTTATTGATATACAAATTTTGACAATTTACTTTATTACATTGGAAATGTGTCTAAATTATCATCTAAATTATTTCACAATAACAAACAGACTAGCATTGACAAGTTTAATAGTAACTGTGCCTTAACTGTGTCACAGTGCGTGTGCAGATATTATTCAAATTCAAATCATTTATTTCGGACAAAATTCATCCATATAGTGTTAGTATAAAATACCAAATATATTTATTTTTGTGTGTGAATCGAAATGTACTTCTTCATTTATTACATTAAATTACATTTCAAATTATTCGTAAACAAAAATAATATATTAAAAGTGACACCTTCTTTTACTTTTTTATTTGTAAATATTACTATTATTGACTTGTAGGCTTCTCTTTCTAACCATTTCCTAAATATCACTAAATACTATCTCATAAACATCTTTTATTTAAAAGGCCCAAAAAATACCATGTAATCTAAGCAGATATTGTTGTTTGACAGTTGACAAGCTGTCGGAGTCCCACAGTCCAGAGCCGCAACACGCTCGCGGAAGGTGCGCCCCGCCCCCTCCGTACGACAGCGATCATGAACAGTGTCCCGAGTATGACGACCCCGTAGAAGCAGTCACGGTATGTTTACGATACTCTTACGATACCATTGAAAACATAATTATGTTTACGGGAATTAACGCGCTCATCATCTGTGACGACGGTCAGTGTAATTTGGTCGAAATGTCAGGCAATTCAAATTCCTTTAAATTAATTATTGTCACCACCAATTCTCTTCCACGGACCTAATTTATTTAGGAGCCGCTTTTTTTTGTACGTATTTACGTAGTTATCGCGATCTCTGCCTGATGCTTTTAATTTAATTGTTTAGAACGTGATTACTTATAAGTCTTCTAAGATAATACGCCCTGCCTCCGTCCCCTGATACTACCACTGATAATGTCATGTGACGCAAAGTGACATCCGTCTCTACTATATTAACACAACGCCATCTAGTCAAATGCCGTCTTAGGCACACAAGAATTTGGGGACCTGTTGGACTTCATCATCAGCCTTTAATAGTCCACTGATGAACATAGGCCTCTCCTTAGAAAGGAGGTTTTGGCCTACTACTTTTGGTCTTACTGTCCAGAAAATGAATGAATGAATGACTGACCTTAACAGAATGAATAGATAGGTACATATAGGTATAACAGATATAAATAAAATTAGAAAAGCATACTTGAATAGATGGTTTGAAGCGGTTACGATTACGACAATGATTTCTTTCGAGATATCTGTTGTGCAAAATCTGAAACTTTTCACTGGAGGATATCAAAATTGAAAAAAAAAAAAAAAAAAATTGCTAATTAATGATTACCAATTGTAGAGAAGAGCTTAGTACGCGTAGAACCAATAGTAGCTACAATTAGTAAAATGGTTTCATGATTTATTACTAGTATATCCCCACTTCTCAGGTGTGCCTAGATCGAAGCCTACATGCGCCAACTTAAAAAAACTTGCTTTTTAAGCTGTAATTATATTAATACACAGAGTTACTAAAAATAAAAAATAAACAGGCTATTAGTAAGGCGATTTTATAATCCAAAAAGTTTAGATGGTGGTGAAACAGGGAACTAACCATTTTGTATCACGTTCCGCAATGTCATTGGCTTGTCATCGTTGAGGGTTGCACAAAGTCGCGGATTAAGACCCCATTATGTTTTTTTGTTGTCAGTTTATTTTGATCTAACGTAGAAAAAAAAAAGTATAGTAATAATCTTCTTTTTCGGGCCCCCCGTGACTATGGGGGCCCTGGGCATGGGCCCTGTGTACCCTTATGGTAAAGACGGTACTGACTTTAAATACATAAATACTTTTTTTGTGAATTCATACATTATTATTATACATAGAAACACCGAGACCAAACCAAACATTAAATAAGGACATTAACAGCACTTTTACTTTAGATTTCTTTTGTTAAAACTAACATACTATTATTTATCTGATAGTATGATTGTTTACTATGTGATTTAGCATATAAAGCCTTTTATATGATTTTTTTTATTGAAATCGTCTCGTTATGTCCAGGGATACAGAAGCCGTGATGAGGCAGACATCTGCAAACACTACAAAGGAGGCCCAGAGAAGACATGTTTCAAAGGGACCCGTTGCACCAAGAAACACATTCTTAAGCATCCTGGTAAGTCTGCTTGGCACAAATGGGCCGGCTCGACCCGAGTGATACCACGGCCTCTCAGAAAACCGGTGTTAATCAATCCTTTCACTGAGTGAGTGAGTACCTATACCGGATTAACCCCCCACCCCCCCCCCCCCCCTTCTCTACCCCTGTTTCTGGGAGGAGGACTCAAAAGGCGGCAAGGCATTTGTGGCTCTCGAGTCACAGGCGTCCAAAGATAGCGGCATTTACTATCAGGTGACCCGTTTGTTCGTTTGCTCCCCCCCTCCTCCCCTCCTCCCTCCCCCAACACTATAAACAAAAGTAAATCTAAATATATGATAATTATATCTACAGGAATAAATGGTTCTTGTGTTGTTTAGTCAGTTCTTGAACAATCTAGAGTCGTATGGAATTGGGAGGACAACACCATCTAGTAGATTATGATTTATAATTCCGATACTTGCAGCGCCATCTAGTGTCGAATACCGGAAGATTATTTATTTAAAACTTAATGCAAAGTCAACCTCCCAGTCAACCTTCAGTTGATCTAGAAATATAGTGAGGCAGGTGCAAAATAAAATATTAAATTTAACATTATTGACACATACATACATAAACCTATTTTTTTTTCCAAACAAACAAAACAAACCCAAGTTTAATTAAATATATAAATAATCAGTCGGGAACTAGCGTTGTGACTGTTCTTTTCTCTTGAATGCAAGGCGGTTTGTGGCACCCTGATTTTGGCAGGGAGGGCAGGGAGGAGTAGTTGATGAAGTTCGAGGTGTGAGGGAATTTATTTTTCTTCCAGATGGCTGGACACTGGATCGTGTCGAAGTAGTCGGGAAGTGCAAGTCGGTACCGTTACCAGCGCCCGGCACTTGGCACAAAGTTTTAGTCACTTATGTGTGCCACTTCGATCGGGTCTACGTACATATGATAAAGGAAAAAGAAAAAGGTAACAGTATAATTCTATCCTTTCCTCACCTCACTTGCACAGGGTAAACGAAATACTCGAAGGCCTAGTGTGAACTCTCGACGGCAACCCCGTGCGGCATTGCGATTGGCCCGCACCACACTTCACCAATCGCACCGTCAACATGACGCTCGAGTCTATTAACTCACTAAAAACAAAATTAAATAAACTCACACTAGGCCTTCTGGTCAGGTTTTACATGTGTGTGTTGTACCACTAAGTAAATTATTTCACGTTTACATGTGTGTGAATTGTACCCCATTAAATCAATCAATCTTTTATACCACCACTTCAGCATCACAGCTTTCTACTACTAAACTAGAATAGAATAATCGACGACCGGATGGCGTAGTGGTTTGTGTAACGGACTGCTATTCCAAAGGTCGCGGGTTCGATTCCCGCTCAAGTCAAACATTTGTGTGCATGAACATTTGATGTTTGATTTGGTCTGGGTGTTTCTATGTATAATATGTATGTATTTACAAAAAAAAAGTATATATGTATTATATTAATCTTTATTGTACGCCAATTCAGGATATTATACATACAATAGTATTCCAAGTTAATGACCATGTACAAATGGCAACTATTTCATTTTCTTTATTGATATTTGCAGAAGATCCGCCACCACGTTTCGGATTAGTTTTGCCGCCTGCGTCGCTGACCGCGCTTGTACAAGACATGAACAGTGCCGCGGCCCGAGTCGCCTACAAACCACTTACGGTAATTAATTGCTACTGAAAAATTAACCCTCTATTAGGGTTGCAATAGTCATTGGGATACCAGGGATTTCCTTTCTAGGTACCACCTGGTTCCCTAGCTACTGGTACCCTAAATGGCGTGCGGTTTTAGTCGGTTCGAGTCCGACATGCCACCGACAGGTGGTATCCGAGGGGATTTCCGCACGAAAAAAAAAAAAAAAGTATTTGAAATGTCAAAACAATAGGTTTTTTTTTGCTCACAAAGTTATTTGCACAATACCTATGCCTTAAAATCAGGTTTAATATTTTTTATCTGTCTGTTTTTTTCCGGGTAATCTTCAAAACGACTGTACCGATTTTCAGAAAATCCCTATAAAATTTTGGCTGGTTCGGAATCCAACCCGAAGCCTCATGGACTGCAGTGGCGTACCGTACGGGTACCAGCTAGTTATATAAGAAATTTCCCTAAAACATTTTTCTGCTGTTCTCCCCAGTTTCAACTGCATATGGTCACTGCTTCTTTCCTAAGAACTGTAGCGTGACCTTCCTCAGCAAATATTCTATCCAATACAAAAATATTTTAAAATCTTACTCATAATTTCAGAGATTGACGTATCTAAACAGTCAAATAAATCAAGCAAAAAAAACCTTATTTATTAAGTTGAAAATAAGCCTACTCTAAGATCAGTAAATCATTTGTTTCAAATGTCTCATCATCAACAGCCTATAACAGTCCACTGCTGGACATAGACCTCTCCTTAGAAAGGAGGTTTTGGCATACTATACCATGCTGTCCAGACGGTTCAAATGTCTCATCACACTTATATCAGACCAGCTATTGATTATTAAGTGATTATTTCTTATATCATGTTTCTTAATACGAAAAATAAGATCTTCTAATCAACAATTCATACCTTATTTACCCCCTTGGGAATAACATTTCCAATAATGCTTTCCTACGAGGTGCTTACAACATAGAAAACATTAGCCAGCAATTTAGGCTCTATGTTGATGGATCAGTCAGCCAAAGCAAGCAATTTTATATGTAGTTACACTTAGGAATAATTGTATTTTTATTATTCATTTAGATAACACCAGCATTGGGAGAGTTGGTTGCAGCCGTATACCCACCGGACGGTAACTGGTATCGAGCCAGGGTTATGACTGTCACAAGAGCTGACCAGAGCGTTGAGGTAATATAACAAAATAATGTGCTCAAAATTCGCTGCTTTAAAATTGTGACACCACTCAGTAACTTAAAACTAAGTACCTCGCCAATTACCAGCGTGGCATGTTGTTCTACTTCCGTAGAGAAAAATTATAAACACAACTAACGGAGATTTAGATTCTGACCATACTATATAATTATTTACTGACTAGCTTGTTGGTCCAGTGGTTAGTGTCCCTGACTGCTAAACCAGAACACAAAAATGTGTGATGAGCACGCTCATTTGTTCTGTGTCTGGGAACAGGAACAGAAGGAATCGCACAGTACTTTTCAAGTAATTTATTTAAATATCATGTTATTAATGTTTTTTTTAAACTTTATTACAGTAGAACTCCAATTATCCGAACTCCGACTATCCGAATCGCCGATTATCCGAATCACAAAAAAATTGTCCAAAAAAAGTCTAAGTGCGCTATTATTCTTCCCCCCGCGAAGCCAGTGTTTGCAGCTTTGTTTACCGAATGGTATGATGAAGTGTTTATTCCTGAAGTGAAAAAGCACCAAAAATCGGTGGGAAAAGAAGGCAGTAAGGTGCTTTTAATTGTTGATAACGCACCCACTCATCCTACAGCAGAACTGTTGGAAAGAGAGAATGGGCAGTTTAAAACGACGTTTTTGCCTCCCAATGTTACAAGTTTGCTGCAACCCATGGACCAGTCTGTTATTGAAACAATGAAGCGCCATTACAGAAGGCAACTGCTGAGAAAACTGCTGATCGAAGGTGCTGAAGATGAAGAATTGGTTTTGGCAAATCATAGCAAAATAAATTTAAAGGACTGCTGTTACATGGTAGCGGAAGCTTGGAGTTTGGTTACGGCAGTGACGCTAAGACGTGCGTGGAATAAACTGAAAGGCCTACCTTCTGAGAAGAACAAAAAAAAAGAATCTGAAGAAAATGTGAAACAAGAATATGGAGAGGATGATGATGATAAAGATGCGTTGTCACTAGAGGAAATATGAAAAATGATTGTAAAAATTTCTGGTTGTACAGAAGTAAGTGCTGAAGATGTAGGAGAGTGGATGGCTTGTGACACGTCTGACCCTGGTTTTCAAATTCTCAATGACGATGAAATTGTTGTAAGTGTGAGAGAAGATGTTGAAGTGGAAGTGGAAGAAGAACTTTCTGCTGATGTTGAAGTAGACGCTGGACCATCAGCTAGTGAAGCATTTGCCGGCCTCGAGACTGCTTTGAAGTGGATGGAGCGTCAGCCCGAGTGTGACCACTTGCAACTGCTCACCGTCAAGCGAATGCGTGACCTGGCTGCCCGAAAACGGTTGAAGACCGCAAAACAGCTTACATTGACGGAGATGTTTAAAAAACAATGATTTTTATTTCTAAACTTGTACATAAGTACATTTTATTTATATTTAAAACATGTGAAAATTTCATGTTTCTTTCATTTAATTCAATAAAAAAATAGTGCAATATCAAAACGTAGCTTTTATTCTCTCCAATGGCAATGTTTTTTAAAAAAATCCGATTATCCGAATATTTGATTATCCGAATGGGTCCCGGTCCCCATTAATTCGGATAATTGGAGTTCTACTGTACTTCAAATTGCATATACGAGTACACGTTTCGACACGAGTTGTCTGTTACTAAACATAACACAAATATAAATATTTTATTGATCGATGTTATACCGTTAGGTATTACCGTTACATTTCTTATTGTTAGCACATTAATGGCAAACCCGTAAAAGAAAATCATATCACACAGTGTGATGTCACAAGTCATGAATTCACACTTTCTGTACCATGTATCGTTAGTAATGTAGATGGTCGGGTGTGTTGTGCAGGTGATGTACGTGGACTACGGCACGGTGCTGTGGGTGAAGGAGGACCAGCTGCGCGCGCTGGAGCCGCGCCACGCGGCGCTGCCGGCGCAGGCCGTGCGCTGCGTGCTGGCCGGCGTGGCCGCGCGCTCGCGACACTCGCAGCAGTGGGCGCAGGCCAAGCGCTCGCTCGCCGACCTCGTGCAGGACAAGACCCTCGACGCGCACGTCGTGTTAGTACACGCACATCTTAACACGTGCTCGGTGGTGCTGCGGGTTCGATTCCCGACTCGCACCGAATCTTTGTTTCGGAGTCTGGGTGTTTTATATATGTATAATATGTATGTATTTACATTAAAATATATATACAATAAAATACAATAAAAATAGTATATAAGTATTCTATCAGTCAATCTGGCTTTCATAGTACAAACTCTGCTAAGTTTGGAACTAGATGGCGTTGTGTGTCAGATGTCCGAAAATATTATCATTATTATGATATCTAGTGACAGTGTGGTGACGAATTAAGACGAGGAGTGTCACCACCCCTATGCATCTCACGGGTGTCGTAAGACCCGACTGAGGCAGCAAAAAACGCAGGACACGGCACTGCAAAGAGAAGAAAAACTTGAAACAGACGCTACACCGACTAGTCTGGCAAGCGTTATATAGTAGGTCAATACCTCCTTTCCAAGGCGAGACCTATGTCCAGCAGTAGACTATTAAAGACTGTTGATGATGATGAATCACCTGATCTTAAAATAGGGTAATGAAGCCTAATAAAATCACTTTTACTGAAAACAGGCCAAACCTATTCCGTAATTAAGTGACATGCAACTCGTTCGGTTTCTGAACGCCCGCTTTTCACACGGTCATTTTTATAAATAAAATATAGTCACGACACCTTTGAACAATGCTTAATTCATGTTTCAGTGGCCGCGATTACGACGAGATATCAGTAGAGTTGTATGATGATGACGGCTACAGTATAGCGGAGCAGCTGGCAGCTATTAAGATGGTGGAACTTGTAGAGTATAGCGTGGTGGACGATACCTCCGTCACGCAGAAGGTCGTGGTACCTTAACGTTTTAGCAAAGACTGCAGGTAGCGTGAACCAGATCTAAACGTATCACTTCTCTCTATAGAACCGCAAGGTGGAATAATACTTATAAGAATTTATGTTTGTCACGTTACTTTTTTGCAGATTTCTATGTAATTAAATCAAAATACTAATATTCATCTCGTATATTTAATAAGTGGAAACATTCTCGCATAATCAGTAGAATATACTTTTGAGAATGAATATTATATACTTGTAGAGTTTAATGGTTTGTAATTTTATTAAAAAAATATAATGGTGCAATATATATATATAGAAAAGAGAAAACTGTTTTTTTGTGTCAAATACAATAATTTAGTCAGAGCAGAGAGAGCATACAGAAATCAATACCAGTAGAGTATAATCTTCGTTCTACCCTACTGGTATTGATTTCTTACATAAATCAGAACTTTATTTACATACACTTTAATGTATTATTCCATCTTTCAGCTTCATTAAAACCTAAGATTTATACAATATCATTATTATTATGTAATATTATAATATAATTAAAACATTTTATTTCATAGCATCATTGACAGCTACAATCTTCGATCTTAATAGGTTAAGGTTTTTAAAAAAACTGTTATGCTCAAATTTCATAGCTTATATACTCAGTTTTATACTATACTATGTAAACACAATTAAAGTAGCAGTCTTAAATATGTCTCAAAAGTTTGTGAAAGCATTTGTCACACAGTGAAGTCATTAATGTGATAGTTTTAAGAAATCCTATGAGCTTTGTATGTGATCTTGTATTAAATTCCATTAATGATAAGTAAACTTCTGACCTAGTTACTTTGGGCCACTGTCTTTAGACCTAGTATGGAGGTTTGACCGTCGAACATGCTGGGTTTTGAAATTTAGTACCACTAAAAAAAGTTTTGTTTATCTTATTATTCAGTAAGCATTATCTAACTGAATGTTATACTATGTTTCATATATAAGCTGGTATTTTATGTTTTATTTGTAACTTATAAAAATACTAAGCAAAACCAATGTTGCCCAAGTATAGAAATAAGCCTAACAATTCAAAAATTAAATTCAATTCTAAAAGACCGAGCTTTAATAGCAGTTTCGAAAAAACCACGACGAATCATGTTCGGGTCTAGATTACCCAAAAATAAATGAATTGTTTGATAAAATAGAAAATGATAATGTTTTCTAAATGTTTTGTTACATTTTAAAGATTTTAACTAGTCACACTTTTTAAACGAATCTTTATTATGCTTTGTTTATTTGTTTAGAAATATGGGTAAAATATTAAAACTCATTGTCGCAACCTATAAGTCCGACCACCACAATACTGTTAAAACGTGCTTTACTCTATACTGGGCCCCGCTTCACGGCTGACATGAGATTATGTATTAATAATAACCCGTGCGTACCCTTCACCTCTACTATAAACGGTCAGTCTTTGTAATCGATTCTACATGCACCAATGACATTTAGTTTTGAGTGATCGTTTCAACATTGAAACATTTTAATAGTGCTCGAACTGGTGTAGGTCTGATCACCAAGCGTTAGTGTTCCGAGTCTGGGTGTTCTTTATGTCCATGTATTTTATGTTTGTAAAGTCCCTAGCGACACAGGGTCCATTACCTAGAGCGGAATGGTCTTATAAAATAATTTCTACAGTCGCCGGCGCTAATTAGAGCACCATGACTATTGAAGTTATAAATGCGGTTCATATTAGAATGGGTCCCTTTACGCCATAGGCGTTGCAAACCGCGGCCCCGAATAATTGAAAAAATATTTTCTTCATTTGAATTAAATTTTTAGAAAAAAACATTTTAATCTAAATTAAAATACAAAAGGATTATTTTCGTTTTAAGAGATAGGTAGGATTTGTGGAATCTCAGTTCAAAGCTGAACCAGTCCGCCTAAAAATATTTCAAGTTTACAAAATAAAATATTTAAAATAACTTGTGTTATATTTCTTATTATGAGTAATTGTGCCCGGGCTCCATAAGGAGCACTTTTGGGCAATTTTCAATTTGTGCAATCGATCTTCGCTGCAGTACAATATTAAAGTCTTTGAAGTTTACTGAATTGTTAAGTTCGTGTTATATTTAGTTTGTCTTTTCCGGTCTAACAACTGCTTCTCAATTCAAAATGACTAATATCGTTCTGTCAATGAAGTTAATTGACTAGATTTGATAACGAGTTGAGTATGAGTTAAATTCCTCGCCCCAACTCAGTAAATCAGGCACAGTTTCCTACAGTGCAGAAAATTTCAAACACCAAGTGGGTTGTAGAGCGTACACGACAAAGAGATTGGTATAATACTGACAAGCAGTGTTGAGTGACCAATTCGACAAGTACATCGATGTACTAACTCGAATCTCCGACATCGTTCATCGATTTCGGTTCAGTTCGATACAAAATTATATAGTATAGCGATAAACTTAATATTCTTTATTTTATTACAGTAGTTTTTATAATATATATAGTTCCTGGTTCTTTATATAATTTATGCGCAAGACTACGAAATAAAGAAACATTAAGTTTAATGGCCCCGGTAATATTTCGTATTTGAAAAAATATATCCTACACGAAATTATACAATGTGGTAGACGCTTCTTATAATAAGATCTATCAAGTACAATGACACTACCACTACATACGGGGTGTAAGGAACGGCGCGGTCGCTTAACTATTAAAATATATAAACGACTTACGAAAAGTACAATCCATTTCATAAGGAAACTGCAAGATTAAGAATTTATATTTTTGTTTACTAACTACGTTTAACCAAAGAATTAAGGAATCTCTCCTTACACCCTGTATTTGGCTAACACTTATAAGTTTACAACCTATTATTATGTGATTGAATCGAAAGCAAGGGGGCACATTCCCATACACCTAAGTGATATTATTGTTAAGCTTAATCACTTATTTTAAGTTTGTTAGCTAAAGAAATTGCAATTACCTATTGTATTATTTTTGGTACCGAAATAAAAGCTTTTAAAAAGAACATCATTGATTTATTACAACCTTTTCCAAAACATAAAACCTATTAGTAATTCATAAAGGCCTCGATTCTAATCTACTTATATAAAATTCTTCTCGAGAAGTAACATACGTAACTATCCGGAAGTATTATATATTTATTAATCCCGCAGAAATAGGCTGAATTCATTATAACAAACATATAGCCATAATGAAGATAATTCTAATGTATTCAGCATATCTTAAGAGATTATTACGTTTTTAAAAATGTTGATACCTTGCTTATTTCTGAATGATGCCAATCTGCCCACTTCGAGACAGCTAGAGAGGAGGACCTCCAAAACTTAGAAAGCTTATACGGATGGAGGGGTGAATGTGTGCTCGAGCAGATCAGGGTCGCGTATCAGTAACTTGAAATGGTTGTTGCCAGACAATGCCCTCTAACCCTATACACGCACGTTACTCAAACACACACATCACAGACAGACACAGCCCATTGCTACTACTTATGTCTGTTGCTAATAATAATATTCACAAAGCTTGGAAGCTCTCCCTCATCCGCCATACTCACCAGACCTTGCACCTACCGACTATTACTTTTTCCAAAATTTAGACAACTTTTTAGTGGGTAAAAAATTCAATTCCCGAGAGGCAGTACAAAATGCCTTTGAAGAGTTTGTTGCCTCCCGTCCAGCTGATTTTTACAAGAAGGGCATCAATAAACTGCCAATGCGTTGGCAAAGATGCGTCGATTGCATGGGTGATTACTTCGAATAACAGAAATAAAAAAGTTTGAAAAAATAAGTACTTTCACTTATTGCATACAAAACGGCAATTTCATAGGTAAAGACCTAATATTTTTGGAAGAATAATAAGCTATTCAAGGAATAATAGGATATTCAAGACTGTACTTCGGTTTGGTCCGTCTTGTAATTACGAGGCATCTGAAAAATAATAATAATAAGATGAACGGGTAACCAACAAAAGGGAGGGGGCAATGCCGAACGTTCGACATTGCCCGACGTGAAGTGTTCGCCTTTAGCCCACTAAATCGAAATAAAATAAAATTAGGTCAGGTATATTTCTTTTCATCATCATGTCATTTAGCTGATTAATATGTGAGTATTCCACTACGTAAAAGTTAAATTACTATTGTAGATAGAAAAAAAGCAACAGCAACTTGAATTTGCAATAAAAATTTCATCAAAAACATGCAAAATATTGAAAAATGCATACCTTGACAAGTCCGTGCGTCGGCGTCTCCTGTGTTGTTAACTGGCACTAGTGGTGGCGTGATCTCCGAAATGGAGGCAAGTAAAATATCTCTTTCTAACACATTAGAACCCTAGGATTCGAGATTACCCCGCGTTCGCGTTTCCCCGTCCTCCCCTATATACTTTTTTTTAGTGATGGTCACACTTATAAGTTACTAGCTAACCCGCCCAACTTCGTCTGCGTCTCTCAACAGGAATATAAATCTTACCCTTTTTTGCCATATTTTTCATTAATACTTGGCTTCTATTGGTCTTAGCGTTATGTTATATAGCCTATACACTAAAAGATTTTTTCCTATTCAAAGCAGTAGTTCCTGAGATTCAACCAAACAAACAAACTCTTTAGCTTTATAATATTAGTATAGATTATTATGCCACCAATACTATATCAATAGTATAGTAATAGGAAAATAAAAACATTGTATAATAATTAAGAATTTATTCATCTCCACGAATCAACGCAAAAGAATCAACCCTCTGCCCCACAGTAAGGCACTTCACTCCGCGTATTACATATATAATAATTTAGACTTACATAACTTAAATAGTACCTACTTTTGACCACAGGAAACAAATATTGTACTACCACACCAGAAACTCCTTAGGTTTTGTGAGAAACTTGGTAGAGGAATGAAGAATTCTTTTTAGAGGATAATAATTATTAATTTACCGATTATAAATTATGATGATGAATAACTCATTTTGTCTTTATAAAGACATTGATTAGATCTTTCTATGTCCAGAGAGATGTCTGCCAATCCTACATTCAGGTCCTATCCGGGGGTCTACAAAATTATTTTTTGTTTATAAAATAATCTGTACGCTACACATACACTCTTATATTATACTGTCTAACTATATATTAAATCTAGAAAAATGAATCCTTATAAATATACATTCCATACAATTCATAGTTATCTTTTAACAAATAGTATATTAAACATTGAACACTCCAGGCGAAAACGATTTTACAACTACATGCATACATGATTTTAATACATTGGTGAATATGAGTATTTATATTTTATTAAAGAAGAAATTTAATTGATTCCCTGAGAACCTAACAGTTTCTTCATTTAAATGACTAGAAGCTAACCCTATTCACAAAGCTAAATACAGCCAATTAGCTCAAAATTTGGCAAATTTAAACCATAATAGCAGATACAATTAAAGCTGAGATTATAATAATTTAAACATTTATAAATAGATTTGGTAATTGAGACTCTAAACGGATCACTCTAACGAGAGATGTCAATTTCCAATTATCAAGACTAGGGTTCTTTGGTGAGTACTGCTCTGGAGCAACAAATGTGCTGTAGTAGGATATCACTTCATGTGATGAGTCTCCATCTAAGTCAGCTATTGTCATAGATTTTTCTTGATAATCTAAGTCAGGTTGACATTGAGGCACCGGAGTTTGACTCTCTATGGGCCCTCTAACACATATTTGTACCATGTCAGTTTGACTGATGTTTATACTGTAGCTCATCTGCTTATCAAATACTACTAAAACTATCCTTTCAGAGATATCATGCACTGTAAAGTTAGGATACTTAATGAAAGCAGAAATTGAAGCAACATCAATGTTGGAACGGTAGAACATGTCATTAATGTTTTTAGGACTGTCATTTTGAATGTTATATTTGACCTCATCTATTTTCCGTGCACCCTTTGCCAGGTGTGCACTGTTCCACTGTCATAATTTCAACACAAACCCTCGTATAGAGTTTGCAAAGGCAAACGAACTTGGCCTCATGGCATATATGTTGTATCCAGTGTACTCCCAAGTGACATTAGTTGTGCCATTCTTTTCCAGCATCAATGTGAGATATACTCTGCAAGTTTTAGGGCATTCACCAACATTGACTACTTCTAACTTTCCACGGCCATTGACAAAAGTCTCCCTAGTTCTTTCTGCATTCTTTTTCATGCTAATATTTAGTTTTTTTGGTGTAGGTGGAGACTGTATACGAGGAATTGGTTGTTCCCTTTTTAGCAATTTCTTTAGTACTGAATAAGATATGCTTCTCACTGCTTTAGTGATATCATTCCTACAAATGTAAGTGATTGTATCTGACACAGAAAGCTGCTCTACAGATGTACAATCCTCTATTGGTATTGGCTCCGCCATAATGTTTCCTGTTGCCCCAGAAACTATTATTAATGTGTTATGGTTTGTGCTTGGGTACACAGTGGCTACAGACAGCAGCTCACTTACTTTATCATCATTCATGTCTTTTATTAATACAGGAAAGTCAATTAGAGCAATGTTGAAGACTTTACCTTGTTTGTGGATATGCCAATAATATGTTCCTGAAACAGAATCCAAGGCAGCTAGTAGCCCATCAGTACCAGATACTATGCAATCCTTTTGTTTGTCTCTATTGACATCAATCAGATGACAATTAATGTCCGTTGGTATCCTGCTTTCCTTTGTGAACCAACCCACTTTGCCAGTGTTCCCAACTATCAAGATAACACCATTTATATTGTCGTAACTTCTCTCAGTTTGCTGTCGCATATGATTGCCTCTGTATATAAATATCAAGTTCTTTATGTTCGGAATGGCTCCGTCGACAACTTGGACAGTGCCTGATAGTTCCATTTCACTGTAAGGATGCTCCCAACTCATTGTCCTATCAAAAAACTCACTAGTGCAGCTGCCGATTTCAGAGCATGGTATACCCCACAGAAATATAACAACGGTGAACACGCACACAAGTATTGAGACGATAAAGGCGCACCGACGTGAAAACGACATCTTATTCGACATATCTGATTGCAAAAAGCTAACATTGTCCATTGTGCTCTCGACAGTATTCACATTTGTGTTAAACTCGTCCATGTCACTTATGCTGTAGTTCTTAGATGACTGAAGACCGCTATTAAAATCTAAGTTATTACAGCTATCTGCCCCTTTGATGTGAGCATTTTCGACTTTGTGTTCATCTTCGGACTCTGAATCGGACAGAATTTGTTTCAGCGGCGCGTAGTCACCACCGTTCCCATTAGCTGACATGGCGTAAGTTCAAGTACTACCTTTTGTTACATTGTTTTCATTTATAAAGTGCAAGGTGATCATTACACTTTAACGTTCTATCTATGCAAACAATAGTTAATATATTAACATTTACGATCTCATAAAGCCAAATTCCAAACCAAATCCAGCTTAAGCAAAAAAAATCGAGACGTTTCGTTTCATGCAGATAATGCCCATTGCCGGCTAAGTACAATTCTTGAGTTTTATGTGTGAGATACTACAATTATCTAAAATTGGGAAAAGGGTAGGCAGATGATGACTACAATTATCTTTAATAGAACGCTATCATAACTGTTACCAAAACTAATATTATCCGTAAAAATTGTTTTATATTAAATACCTATTTCATTTAAATCATGATGCATTAAGGACCGTTGTGCACTGACGTAGTGTGCCGTGCTCGTGCATCGAGTGTGCCATGCTCGATGATCATCGATGTTTTAACATCGTATTGCATTACACAAAACATCGTAACATCGATGTCACGGACACAGAAATTTGTAAATCGACGGTCTGCACCCAAAACACGTTGAATTAAAAAAATCATGAGATTTTATGGTCGTTGAATTTCTAGATGAGTGTTTGCAAAAGACATTGATGTTCTGCTATCGATGCCATCATCGAAGTTTTTGCAAAATCGATCACCCCTAGCCGTGTAGGTGCGGTGCACGATGCGCCCACTGTGGGATCAGCCGATCATGACTTTAGACGACTAACTAGCCGACTCGTCGGTCAAGCCCATCACGGTTTTTGGTTTTCGCCGTGACGCTTCATTTGCACCTCATTTGCAGCTTGCAACCGTCGCCTGCGAGCGTGTCGGAACTTGCGTGGAGATAAGGTGAGCGAAGAACAAGCGACACTTACAACGGAATCTTTGTTAGAAGTTTCAGAAACAAATAAACAGAATAATAATGTAGCAAGATTTTAATAAGATGGTACAGATAATGCAATATTGCTGGCAGGAGCTTCAGAAGTAAATCCAATAATAATAAAAATTATGAAAACATGACTGAACTATCTGTATGTAATGCTGTGTAGGTAGAAATTGAAACCTCTGAACGTAATTCCAGAAGCAGATCTATTACTGGAACATCTAGAACAAGACAACCTCGAGAGCGGAAAATTAAAAAAAATATACATTTCAAACTTCAACTTTTGTATAAGTCCTAGAGCAACATACAAAGATAAACCTCGTCGTGACGTCACAACATCTTATAACTTCTCATGTCATTGAAGCATGCGACCAAGATTTATACCCTCGGATACCACCTATTGGTGGCATGTCGGACTCGAACCGACTAAAACCGCACACCGTCTCGGGTACTAATAGCCGGGGAACTAGGTATACCCTAGAAAGGAAGTCCCTGGTGCAAGATTTATACCCTACGTAAAAATGTTCTAACACACCTAAGCACGTAGGTCACTATATAAGTTTTGAGATGCTCGAAATTCGATCACCTGATACATAGGCCTCCCTATTAGAATAAATAAAAAATTAAAAAAAAAAGCTTTGTTGTCGTTAGATACCTCGTTTGCTCTCCGAAAAGGAAAAAAAAACCCATGTGGAATGCTGCAGTGAGATGCGTCTACGTTTTGAAAATGGTAAGTCCAGACGTGTTTCTGAAATCATTACTGGCGACGAAACATGGATATATTAATGTGTTGTAACAGCCAGTTGTCAACAAAATTGCCAAGACCACGATACATTGGCAAAAAAATGGTGGCCAGTTTCTTTTCACGGCGTGGACATCTTGCAACATATTGATGTTGCAAAATATCCACTCCGTGAATGTCGAAATGTGACATTGTGATGTGCAAACAAACACACATTTACTTTTGTAATTTTCGTGAGCGAACAAACTAACATTTTACAGGTTAATTATACCTACGAGTGTTTGCCCCACGGCTTTGCCGACGTGACACTATATGTACAAAATCTTGATTAGGTCGTCATATTTTGTAAACATCTCCTTTTTAGTAACGCACTGCAATGCACTATGCTGATCATGAGCGAATTCATACTCCGACTCGCACTTGGCCGGTTATCGGGTGGCTGTGACCACAACGTTTTTGAGGGCTGCATCCGTACTGGTATTACGCGATCTCCATTAAGGATTTACCTAATCTATAATATATATAAATAAGAGATTGCCACGTATATAGTCACTCATCACGATATCTCTGGAACCATTAGAGCTAAAGACTTGAAATTTGGTAGGAAAATTCTTTTCACCGAGTAGAGGTCAGCTAAGAACGGATTTTAAGATATTCAAAAAAAAAATTTTAAATAATGTAAATAGCAAAACAACGTTTGCAGGGTCAGCTAGTCTATTATACGATATGTTTAAAAAGGTTAAGATAAATATATTAATAGACCCCACCTCTTTTTGTATATCGCAATATACAAAAAGAGGTGGGGCCGGTTTAAGGTCAATTGCAATAGACGTAGCGGGACCGTTTCCTGAAAGTGAAAGCGGAAACAAATACTTCATGGTTGTAATAGATTATTTCACCAAGTGGCCAGAAGTCTTCGCCATTCCCAACCAAGAGGCTTCAGCAGTTGCAGATAAATTAGTGCACGAAGTCTTCTGTCGGTTTGGAGTGCCTTTAGAAATTCACAGTAACCTAGGAATTTTTTTTTAGTCTCAAATATTTCAAGAGATGTGTCGAGTAATGGGTGCTCACAAAACCAGAACAACCTCTTACCAGCCAAAATCGGACGGAATGGTGGAACGATTTAACCAAACACTGGTGAGGTATCTGGCAATAGCTGTGGCAAGTAGATAAAGAGATTGGGACAAACACATCCAACCGTTTCTTCTGTCATACCGAAGTGCAGTCCACGAAAGTACTTCACTAACACGAGCTTTGATCACTGGAATACCCTTTGATGCCCCGCGTAGTATAACGGAGTACGCGAATGACTTACGCAACAAGATGAATGACATTTATGAGCATGTCAGACAATCGGGCCAACAAATGTCTGAGAAGATAAAAACCTGTTATGACCGGAAAGTGAACAATAACGGCTTCGAAGAGAGTTCATTAGTGTGGCTGCTTAATCCAGTTCGCAGTAAAGGGATATCTCCGAAGCTACAAGCCAAATGGGATAAACCATACCGGGTATTGACGAAAATCAATAATGTTACCTACCGGATACAGAAGTGTCCAAGAAGCACCCAAACATAGTTCATGTGGATTGATTGGCGCGAAATTATGGGACCGATAATGCTCGGAACGAGCATGTCTTAGAAAGGGGTAGTGTTGCGCCATTAAGACATCCGGACTCTCAATTCAATACCCTAGTTCAGGGTTGTACAAACCGAATTTAGATACTGGAGGCTACACGTGCTGGCTTTACCACCGTAGAAGCGCTCCAGCCGGTCATCGTCGAGTGGGCAGGGCGGTAGAACGGGACCCTTTCCCTCCGGCTGCCGCAGGTCCTTTCTGCTCGGTCCGGCTGCTTCGGAAAGCACTCGGTAGCTAGGAGGGATTTGAGTCCCGCATGTGTCACTTTGATTACAGTGAGGACTCGGCTCAGCACACGTTGGCAATTTGCCCGGCTTGGGCGCCGCAGCTCCGGGTCCTCATTGTAGTCGTCGGAGGGGATCTCTCGCTACCGGCCGTCATACGCTCCATGGCCGGTAGTGACAGATGTTTTACCGCGGTCGCATCCTTCTGCGAAGATGTCATCTCGCAGACGGAGGCGGCGGAGAAGGCCCGGGAGGACAACCTCCATTCGGACCCAATTCGTCGCTGGCGAACCGGGCGGCGGAGGCGCTCTTAATACCGCCTCATGCCGCCCTGAGTGTACCGGACGTCAGCTAAATGGAGAAAGTACCCAAAGATGATGCACGCGCATCGCGCCCGATTCCGACACACAACCCCGCCGCAAACCCCGGTTTGGTGACGGTCCGAGGGGGTTTCCACAAGTAAAAAAAAGGCGGGTAAATTATTTGAGAGGGTTCTCTCTGCCCGCATCGTCCGGCATTTCTTCAAGGTGGGCCTCTATCTGTCAGACATCCAATTCGATTTACGAGCATGGCAGTTCGACGATCGGCGCTGTGTTGCGCCTCAGGATCGTGACCAAAAAAGCAGTGAGCCGTAGCGGCGCGCTGTTGGCGCTCTCGTAAGATATCGCCAATGCATTCAATAGCCTACTATTCAGCTACATCAGGGAGGCATTCCACTATCACGGGGTGCCAGAGTACCTTAGATGGCTTGTGGCTGACTATTTAAAGGAATGTACCGTCATGTATGCGGACTAAGATGGATATCTGTCTTGCAGTGTTCCACAAGGTTCTGTTCCTGACCCTCCTGTGGAACATAGAGTACAACTGGAGCCTTTGAGGAGATTTCGCCCGGGCTGAGTGTACATGACACTTTGGTTACAGCCCGAGCGGTGAACTTTCAAGAGGCGGCGCGCCTGCCCACCAGGGGTATCTCTCTGGTGGTCCGGCGCATTTTTTTTAAATAGACAAAAAGCACCTCCGTCGCAAGTCCTCCGCACTAGGAATATATCCTGTTTCGGGGCACTTTACAAACATGTATGAAACGGACGCAGAACCCTCAGACAACAATGATTTGTGGATCACACAAAGTGTTGTCCTATATGGAGTAGATTTAGTTGAGTTACTACTGCGCTGAGTGTTGTGGATGAACCCACAACACTCAGCGCAGTAGGAAGCGTGTAGAAGAAGGCAGTAGAAGTGACCGCTTAAACCACTACGCCATCCGTGCAGTCAATAGACATCATTGAGGCGCTAGACTTACGGTATGCCTTGTATAGGACGTAAACCCTCTTATTTCATGGACCCATCATGGTCCGTACCCGGCCGCCTCAATCGTGATCAACTCGGTCCTCATAACGGTTTAAGCCCAGATTAACGGGAAGTGGCTCTTCAACGAGCGCTTCCGACAGCTTGCGCCAAAACTGCTGCTGCGTTTGCACCGCTTTTGCCCGATTTGGATGGACGATTTCGCTTCAAGACGGCTGTACACGGGGGTTGTCCGTTCAATAGCCCCATATGGTGCACCAGTGCGGACGGTGGCTCGGGAAGTACCTGCACTCGATCACTAGGAGTGAAATGAGTACCGCCTGGGCAATTTGCCCAGCTTGGGCGTCCTAGTTGCAGTGATCAGAGAGAATATCTCGCTGCCAGCCGTAATTATAATATTTTTTTAACATTATTTATGAAACCATCGCTGTCGCATCCTTCTGTGAAAAATTTAAAAAAGCCGTGTGGTGTCGGGGGACGCCCGATAGGAACGAAGTTGTTACGATCGAGTAAAACTGATTAGACACGATTTTAATTACAACGCCATCTATGAAAGCGGCTATTACCTACATATTAAAAACAATTAAAACAATTTATACATTGGTAAAATCTCCTTGCGAAATGATTTCCTATCTATTCGATAGATGGCGCTGAATGTCTGACAAGATGACACGTAAATAAAGAGCAACAAGCCAACATCACGTGGTATTCCCAGGCGGTCACCCATCCAAGTACTAACCACGCCCGATGTTGCTTAACTTCGGTGATCGGACGAGAACCGGTGTATTCAACATGGTATGGACGTTGGCGAACGTTAAAGCAAATTTAATGTATGGTATCCACAGTTAGACGTCAATTTATATTAATAAAAAAGTGTCGTTCCAAATTTTCGTACGAATTTTTTCCGTCTAGCCCCCTTTCACAACGCGCGATAAGGAACTTCGTTCCAAAAAAATTTAAAAAATGCGTATTTACAAAGGTATATTTTGTTGAATTATTCGGTAATATATTGTTAATTTTGTTAAATGTTCGAGACTTTTTTTCTCCGTGTATATAATAATGTTTATTGTATTATGTATATTGTATTTATTGTTTATTGTAATTTCTACGAGTTACTACCTACATGGTAGTAACTCGTAGAAATCATGTTTAATCGTACTGCTGCTGTTGCTTATGATTCATTTATAATAATAGCAAGTACAAATAGCAATAGGTATTCGTCGATATTATTGTAATGCACAACTGCACAACCTTCTTTGTAGTAGATATTTATTTTTTGATTTGAGCTGGGCGCTGGGGGCACGCCGATTGATGTAAAGGTATTTGTTTTAAAAATAAAATATATTATTTTAGGCAGAATGTATATTTTGTTTTTTGTATATAAATTATTTGCAGTTCTTTCAGTACATTAGTCTACAAACGTTTAAACACAAGTATTCTCTATTATGTCACACTTATTTAACTGGTGCTTTTCCCTTACAAAGTGGTACAAAAATAATTCCCTTTCAAAATAAACAATTGGTTATATATTAAAATAATTTTGAGGCTCATTCGTTCAGTAAATTAAATAATAACACGTATTTAGCTAATAATTCATATTTATACATAAATGTGAAGCCTAAATTACACTAGTTGAGATTATTCAAGGTACATTTATGACCTTTATTATATTAGTGAACCTCATTTGCCGAACCTTCCACCTTATGCTACCTGACAGTTTTTTGCTTTGCATAACCAAAACATAGGATGTCACCACACTAGATCCATGAAACAGTGCACAGTTGATAATCTTGGAATCTACTTATAGTAGAGTTTGGGTGTGGTAACATTGAATGATACACCGAACCATTATATGGATCACTACCAAACACTATATATAATCATATATTTTTCAATACTTATTGTATAGAAATAAATAGGAAACAAAATAAGAATTAGCATGTTCAGCCTCAAAATACTTCCATTAAAATGAAATACGCAGATTGGAATTTCAGTGTGGTTTTCTGGTTTGATGGCACTACTATTTTCTATGGTCTTTATGGGGTTGGGTAAAGAAAACAGAGACTTGTGAGCAGTTGTAAAGCCAACCGTTATTAGGAACAAAGAAAGAACTAAATATAATGTAAATTTTCAATAAACCTTAACCAAGAAATAAATAAAATATAGCTCTACTACATAATGTGATGAATTCTTAAGACAATGGACAAGATTAGGCATTAGTGAATAAATAACTGTCTTAATAACTGCAGCAATTGGAGGTTATTTCGTGTTTGTCTTTCCGTCACTATTCGAGTTTGTTTCCGACCATGTAAACTTACTGTAAAAACAATCCTTTCTTTTTTTATGATACAAATGTGTGAGAAACAAAATCCGAAACGTGGGAAAGTTCTCACCGTAGCCTGGACGAGAAACGCATCGTCATTTATTATAATTATATCATATAGTTACGTACGTTCAACATAAAAGTATACAGGTATTTGTTAAACGAAGAAACAATTGAAGTTCAAGGAATCAGTCTTGTGTTATATTCCAATTGGCTTAGTAAAAATAATCTGCGTAAACATTTCACTAAATACCATAGTTGAGTCCCATATTCAATACTTATAAATTAATAGAGTTAATATTATTAATTGAACTATTTATAAATTATTTTTGTTAGTTCGGTATTTTAAGGATCCGGCCCTCTCTAGCAACCTGTACTAGTATATAATAAGTTGCATATTAATTTGTACAAATAAGATTATAATATTATGATAATGCAAACACGAAGTCCACCTTAGAAATCTAGCAGCTCTGTACATACGACCTTTCGCCGCCCATTTATTGGGAAACTGTTGAGCGTCATCATTCGCAATCATTCCTACTAAACTAATATCATCACTAGGCATCGCTCAGATTGGACTAAATAAATAAACTACTATACAGAGGGTATATGAGAGTTAGATCGAGTACGGATATTCGCCGAGATAATCTATTAAGGTTGAGGGAAGTGGTAGGAGTCTGTGCTTGGGGGCGCACCATAACTTGGGAGTGAGCGGGTTGGAGTCCAGCGCTCGGTGCACGGCGAGCCGCGCGCAGTGGAGCAGTGACGGGGGACTTTTCCTTAGCGGCGTCTTAAGCAACACGGGGGAATGCGGACAACCTTCACGGTCTACCCACACGGTACCGGCAGCGCTTCGTTCTTCCACGCGTGTGTAGTGATGCACTAACTCCACAACACATCTAAACCGAGGCATGTACCTCGCCAGAGGCCGGTCACAATCTAACCTGCAACCAAAAACATCATATTCTTTAACTTCCTTAGAAAATACTATTTCATTAAAAATAATGTTTTAATATATTTCTTGAAAAAATTAAATTAGGATCCTAGTTAATTAAAATCTAAACAAAAAGGCTTTGTAATGCTGATGTAAACGGTAAGTTGGAACGAATTTCAATAAAAACTAACTACTGGGTGTTGAGGAAAACCGCGAATTTTGAGAATCATTAAACGGTGGCGTCAATTTACTACGAACTTGTCACACAACGATTGGCAACACTGACGTAAGGTCACAATTTTGGAATACCTTTCTAATAATAATACTATTGACATTTTGACCGATGCTGTGTAGTAAATTTAGTAATTCAGTCATTCATTCGTAAATAATACCGAAAGTACAGAAGGTGACGTGTTTGTTACCGCCAAGCTTTGAATCATTCGACATCTCCGTAAATACGTCACTTGCCGAAAATATTCCATGTACAATACTAATCTTTATATGCATACTTAAATATGTTTATAAAATTAATTATGTTTAAGAAATTAAAGGCAGCAATTTAGTAATTATTTATGTGAGTCTTTATAGTCGAAGTCGTTACTTAAGATTAGATTCTTTAATTACCTAAAGAATCCTTGCTCGTAATGTAGCCTCACGGACGTGGGGCCTCGTTCAGTCTGAACCGATAATGAGAATATGAAGTTCCTGTCACCCGAGTCTCTGACTACAAACGCTCCAACACTGGCATCTTTTAGAAGTGTTCTCGCACCCTGTAAATAAAAAAAAAGTTATTTATTATATAGTTTATTATCATTCTTAGTTGTAAATTACATATTCATTAATATGCAATTAATGTTTTATTATAAAATGACAACTTATTTTCCAATTAATTTTAGTTTTTAAATTTTCTGCACCCCATCAAAGGTAGAAGCATTTGTTTATTGTAGTTTTTGTAACTATACAAAACAAATTTGAACAATAATTATAACACCTAAAAATTTTTATGAATTAAACCCAATAAAAATGTCTAATGAACAGTAGTGGTTATGGGGTAATCTGTGGGCCATAGGTACCTTTTTCTCGAGCACCATAGAAAAGTTATGTATTACCTATCAGGTGAATATGTCTATAACTGTATGTATGTATGCATGTTTATGAAACATGATTATTAATTACTTTTTGCTCATAATTACAGATAATAATTATTTATCTTAAATGCAGACTGAAATTCAAATACATAATAGCCTATTATACTGCCATGATATGAATGATGTTATTTAACATTTTGACCTTGTATGACTTTATCTTTGTTAAACAAGACTGGAACATAATTTAAAAGAGTGACATTGAAATTTGCAATGAAGTGGATCTTATTTATTTAAGAAGCCCATCAGGAAGTATTATACATTTATATGGGTAACATTTACAGTAATTACCTCAGAATAGTTATTAGAATTATTTATGTACATATAAATTAAGTCACTTAAAAAAAAATGACAACAAAGGTTTTACTTCATATAGTTGTTCTGACTATTGCCTGGACCTCATATAAGATGAGAACAGATTAGTTGAGATAGTTAGAAAATAATTATTTATATCAGTTTCAGAGATAGCATTGATTTGCAACTAACCTGCCAATCCAAACTGCCGTAGTACCAGCCTGAGAGTCTTAGCGCTCTAAGGGTGTCTGCTAGCCTTCTTAACTCTTCATTGTAGGATGATTGTATTAAAGGTGTTGATGGAGGGGCATATAAAGGGGTCTGTGGCAAGTAGGTAGGCTGAAACGTAAATGGTGAGGGGGTGTGTGGGCCAGTGCATTTGCCAGCACTTGGCGTTAGGGACACCCTCAATTCGTGCCTGCAATTGGGACAGCATGCTACACCTGCCGACCAGCTGCCTAATGGCACCCCTACTTCCACACAAGCATCTGAAAAGACAGAAAAGAGCATTTAGAATAATGACTAACTTATAAAGTTGTTACAACATTTAATGGTATAGAGGGCTCACAATGACTGATAGTCTTGTAGATTCTCATGTGCTAGTATTTTTTTTCCACCTAGCTTATTTCCTAAACTAGGTTGGGTCGACTTTAAGTATACTACAATACGGCTGAACTTTGATTTATTTAAGAGCAACTGCCATCAGACCTAAACAACCCAAGTACTAGGCGATATAGAAGTCCTGTAGAAAGTCAGTTGTTGTACTTTTTAGGGTTCGAACTATCCATAACGATTGCTACATATGTTAACTTGCTCTATGAGGCACAGATGTCACCCATCCATTGACTGACCTAGCTAGGTGCTTAACTTTGCAATGTGTTAACCTATTCAGAAACAACTTAGGTATGAACCCATGTACTAGTAATGAGGTGAATAATTATATATACTGATATCCATCTTGAACAGCTGATTACAACCGCTGACTAAACATAGGTATCAACAACAATTGATTATCATAGTAAAGATTACATCCTTTCAGAACTGGTTCTGTCCTGTATTTGGTGAGTTAAAGCAAAAATTGTATAAATGTATGATTTATGGCATTTTGACTTTGACATACTAAAATCACAGCGATAATAATATGAAGATTTCTTGACATTTATTGAAAATGATCATAGAATAGAAATTATTATGATATTTCTTTGTACATAAAACTTAAATCAGTTAAAAATATTATATTTATGTAAAGAGGAAATAAATATGTAAAGAGAAGGTGATGTTAACATTATCCTATTATATGACAAAGAAAGCATGATATATGTAAAAAAATAGCATGTGTTATTTTAAATAACACCTGCTATTATAAACTATATTTGAAACATTTCCTTATAAATTTAATTTAAAATGCCAGGATAATTGATAATTTTTGTAACTTTTTCAATTGGTCATCATTATAAGATGAATTATTTAATATGTAAATACCTAGCATTCATTTTATTTACCACTTTCATTTTTGTACCATTCTCAATTACCATTTGAGAGAATTTCTATAAATTTAGATATCAAATGAATTAAAAATCAAGCAAGGAGTTTCCTTTTACAATTGCAAATCAGTCATAGATTATAAAGAGTCGTCATGTTAAAGTTATCTCAGCTAGTGATGTTTCAAAAAACTCTTAGCAAATATTATCACTCACACCACATTTATATTTCTTATCACACTATTTTTATAGTGTGGTATGCCGATATGGATATCATAGAGTCATGTGTTAATATAATGATTTGATGCAGTTGACGCTGAATTATTTAACTTCAAATATTATTATGGTCAATATTTAATAGTCTTAATAAGATGTTTTGTTAGGTACGCAAAAAAATAAATTTAAAAATGTTTTATTTCTGTCTTTTACCATGTACATTTTGAGAATGTTTTCGTTTTAGATCTCCGGCCAAGATAGATTATGGCAATAAAAAAGTCTAATACCTATCATTATTGATCTCTAAACATGATACTGAACGAATCTTGGAACATTACATACAGTTTCATTAAATGACATGAAGTAAGGTTTTGTTGAGGCAATTTTAACAAGTTACCCATGCATATAACCTAACATTCACTAAGTCTTTATTAACCACACTACTAATGAAATAATTATCAAAATTGCTGTAAGAGCAAAAAAAATGCCTATTTGGAATTTATTCACGACTGTAGACTTACTTTGCGGAGATAACCTTGCTGTTAACGTCATGTTTAAAGGACAAATTTTTGCTTCTCGCCTTTCAATTAAGCACATTTGTTCACTGAACGGTGGCTTAACGCGTGAACCATCCACTCGATGTCCGGAGGCCACGATTCACTCAGTAACGAAACACTTAACAAGTCCACATCCAAATTGTCATGTACCATTCATGTATAAAATTAATAAGACTTCGTCACTTCCTAGTCACTCACAAATTTAAAAAAAAATTGTAAACTAATAATTCCACAGGTTCACTTTAACAACAACAGAACAATCCTAATGTCATCTTCATTTGTTCAAAATAGTGTAGCACTAGTTACTAAAAAGAATATTTTTTAAATAAATAACTAATTTAAACCGTGCGCAACCGCAATAAACGCTACTAGCACAATGAATGAAATGAGTGGCGAGTGCCGCTGCGCTCTGAGCAAACGTGTCGCAACTCCCAACCGAACTAAAGCAACGCTAGTGCTATTCTGCTCTGCGTGGCGATATAAGTGGAGAGGGGATTGGTCGGCGAGGCTGAGCAACACAGACACTGATACGAAACTCGAACGTTCACCGCCTTCCGAGAATTCATTCACTGCCAATAATAATTACTAGCTATCTAGCTGTTTACTATCTACATTGTATTTAGTAATGTGTGGCTTAGCAGTTCTGAGTAAAATTAATCTTTTGTATATATTTACGACCAAAATTTCTTATTTAGTCGTAAATATATACAAAAGATTAATTTATATCTTCTCTCACGTTAAGTCTATCTCATGTTAAGAGTAAATAAAAAATACTTATTTATTTTTATATTTATGCTAGAAATATAAATATAGTATAATAGTGCACCAATATTTACCCTCTAATATTACACGTCTATTCTGTTGACACAGTTTCTTAAATAAGTTGGTACCGCCAGTTATAGTTCCCGAGATGCTCGACAATAAGTGGGTAAAACGTATAACTAATGCGTAGAATACTAACTAGTTTTGTTGCTTATTAGGTTTCTTGTCAAACTTATAATACAAGCAGTTTATTAGGTAGCTACGCTCCAGAGTACCTAGCTAACTAATAAATGCCTACCTATATTTTATCGTTACCAGTCAAGGTAACTTTAAGGAATCCCACTATAGTCCGTTTTTCATCCTAGAGACAAAACTGACACTTAAAATTACTTGTTGATTCTTGAACAATTATTTGTTATTGCTTTCTTTCTTTGTCTTCTCAATTTATTTAAAAAATTAAGAAAATGTTAATCGTCTAATGAAGATTAAAAATATTGGGTCTGGGTCTAAATATTGGTCTATTTTTAATGTTTCGGTAGAGAATATATACCTCAGCCTATGCTTGTCCACTGCTGGACATAGGCCTCTCCCAATGATTTCCAGCGGGGACGGTTGATTGCGGCCTGCATCCAACGGTTTCCGGCAACCTTTACCAGGTCGTCCGTCCATCGGACGATTGGTAGAGTAGCAGAAAAGAAATGAAGATTGAAACGAGTATTAATTAAACCAATGAAATTCGGTCCGTTGTTGTCAATGTGTGTGTGTTATGAAACTTGCAAATACTAGAGGTAATGCAAATACAAAGATGACCAAAGGGGCCAAGGGACTTCGTCATTTCAAGAATAAGCGACCTTTGGTATTCCTCTCTTAATACTGCCTTATTTCAATGTCATTGTTAAGTTGAGAGATTATAGGCACAAACAGAGGAATAGAATGAAGTTAAATCTTTTATTTGCCATGTTAAGAATACGCTGTGGTTTGAAGCTGGAAGGAGAAAGCTGCAACAAATATGAAATTCTAACGAATGTTGTAAACCAAATCGGTACCAAAGAATCGTATTAATCTGGAACCGACCATGATGATGCTGACAAAAACGATTAGTATCAGTATTAAATTTTAATAATATTAAGGAAACTAGTTATTAATTTACTTATGGTTTTCTTTCGTAATTACTAATAAATTGTTTAGTGAAAAATTTTGTGCCATTAGAGTAGGGTCGTTTTTCGTTAGTGGTTTTTTGGTGGTTTTATATGTTGAATCTGGTGGAGAGTTCAATTAACTGTTGGCAGCACTGGCTACATTTGTAGTTTAGGGTAGGTAGGAAAGTAGTCGGTGAATAGAAAAGGCAATAATTTAACAGTAAGAATTTCTATTAATATACATTTATTCTTATTTTAAACTGTTCACTTTTTACAATTTTGTGTTTTATATAGAAGTTTTCTTGAATAGAATAATTTTTCAGCTCCTACATGGAAAAAGTTTTAGGCTAGATAGCCATTAGTGATTTCTGTCACGCATGGTGGCCGTAGCCGATATGGAGTCTTTGTGTACTGTTTTGTTCAATGGCTTTACCTTTTACAACGCGCACGATCTTCGTTTCCGCGAAATGCTTTCCATATACTGGCACTGCGTTGTTTAGGTACGCACCTATATCTATAAATCCATGACAGCATTTATTTTGGTTACCATGTCTATAAAGATCCCTTTGATATTTATTCTACTAAACGCTTAATCTACGTCGACGGATATTATTGTACATTAAATATTTTATGCCTGTAAATATCTATATTATTTACTGTGCGAGGAATAACGGTGAATGACTGTGGCAAAACATATAAAACATTGTGTGAAGAGGATTGGCTTCAGGGATTTCCTTTGCCGCCCTCTGCTATATTTTTCTATAGAAATGTTATCATCATGTCGATATACGGATAATTTTATGATAGTAAAGTGTACCTGTATCATTAGATATTAATATAACATATATATATATATATATATATATATATATATTAAGCAAGTATACAGCAATGAATGACACACTTTAAAGCAGCTTCCGTTTTGATTAAATGATAAGATACGATTATTTTAGTGATTATTACACCTGTCTGCACTATTCTTACGTTTAGTTCAAATTAACGTGACTCATGGTGACTAACTGATAGTACTGAGTACTTATCTAATATGGTACAGTACTTATTTATCTTAACATGAAAAAAAACAAGAGTATGAAATATTCCTTAAGAATAACAATTACAAAGGAGCTTTATCATTCAATTTTAACAGTTACACAATGTTTAAGAGTAATCCTGATTATGTAAACTCTTTTTATTTAAATTAAATTTCTTTCTGAGGTTCTTCCAAATGGTAGAGAAGTGGAAATGAAAATGTACGGTAACAGATCATACGAGAACAGCAACAATTAACAGTCTGCAACATCGGTTATTAAATAGCATTGCAGGAATATAGACTTAAGCACGCAGGTGTTCGATTCGCGTCCGAGCGTGCCATAGAGAACGAGTTCCTCGTATTACGATTATATTCGGCGTTCTCGGAATCCCTTACCTGCGCCCGAACAGCTTTCACAACCATCTGCCGGCTGTCATTGGCGCGACGCGCACTCGCACTACCAACACGCTGCCGCGCAGCTGCCACCCATTGAATAAGCGTAAGTCCCTTAATAATAGAGATGATTTATTTTATATGAATTCGCCATAATTAAATGTCTGTAGGTATACAATGTGCCCCTAGGATTATTACATTGATGGAGTGGATACAGCTGTTGAACAGCATCAGTGGGGAATTACACAATATATAGATAGAAGTAGGTCTAGGTATAGTTTTTTGAAACCACATTACGTTGATTTGAAATTAGTAAAGGTAATAAATAATAATTATTTTTTATTTATTTACACTTCCTGCATAAGGTACAACTTGCACAAGGCGGACTTAATGACACATGGCATTATCTACCAGTCAACTTTAAGATGGTTCAGTAAGGAACATGTGCACCTGACATGGATTATGAAAAAAGGAGAGAAGTTATGAAAAGATAACATTTTAATTAATAATGCTATTTAAAGTACATAGATAATACACAAATAAATATTTATAAAATATAGGTTAGGATATAATATAATACTGTTGCACTTTTAATTATAATAATAATGAAAATACATAGTTGGTATTTGTAATGTTTCAATTAAATTATAATGAAGCCTAAAGAACATAGAAATAGAACGTATCTTTGTCATGACCAGTGTTGCCAACCTTAATTTTTTACAACCTGCTACTTCCTTACAAAAGAAAGTAGTAAAAATAATATGGTGGGCAACACTCTTCAATAAGGGAACATGAAGGTATTCCTAAGTACGTTTAAACCCATCTATGTTTTCGACTGAAAGACTTGTATCTTTGGTCATGAACAAAAAAAATAAAAAAAAGGGAACATGAAATTTGGCGGGAGAAGTTCAAGACAAAAGACAACAAGGGAAATGGGATGTGAGTGGTTTAAAGATTTACAAAGAAATCATTGTTTCAAACTGAAAATAGGAGATGCTGATAATAGGAGGGACTCAGTAAGTTTCCTAATATTATTTTGACCTGTTAAATTTTTATATAGGTAGTGAGAATGAAGTGAATAGTGTGATAGGTGGCGTTTCTTATATTGGAGATGAAGATCATTAATTTGAGAGATAGTCTTCCGAGTTAATAGTGTCAGTATAATATATATTTACCCGTTTCTTTTTCTTTCAAAACATATAAATTACGTTTCATTTTGGGTTAATACTAATGAATGTCTTTTTGGTTTTGAAGAGTCTTATTGTTGTAATTTTTAACAATATTGTCATTTTTATATATTTTACATAATGGTTTTAATTAAATTAGTGTAAGAGTTTACACTAAACTCACTAAAATCAATTTAAAATAATTTTCTGTTATCATCTTTGTGAGTCATTTAATAAATTTAAAAAAACGTTAGAATGTGAAACAGGTTTCGGTACACGTTCTCCTAAATCTATAAAACTGACTAAAAAGTGAGCTTCATCTTAGGTATGTACAATTCAAACAAAGTTCCCTCTACCATTTATGAAGAACAACTAAACTAAGCACAACTCATTTAGGAAGGTCACAGTTTTTCGTGGAAGATGCTGGCACACTCCGATTTCAATTTCACTGTGAATACCGTTGTTCTCAGTACTTCTTTATTAGACGTGAAGAGTTGAGGCTGTACAAACATTCGCGGTATTCATAACGATAATGTTTTATCATTTGTGTACGGTGCCGGATGATTGGTCATACAACTCATGTTTTGGTACGTGACCATTTTGTAAGTATAACCTATTTTAATCAATTAGTAAATATTTAAATTTAGACTTGTTAAAAATATTCTACAATTTTTACCTATTAGTTTAATACTGACTCACGTTCACTACGGCGTGCTAAAACACTTTTACACCAAAATGGAAAAAAGTGATAACATCAAGAAAACCTACACAAGTATTTATAAATTTTCATGTTGACAAAGAAGAAAAACCTTTTTTAAATTAATATTTCTTGGACAGCGTGTTTTAAAACGTTTATAAAAACACGAAGCCAAAATTTTATATTTAATAGTTATTTAAAAGTTAACATATTAAAAGTTAACAAAAATTTAAAAGTTAACGTTTTTCACAGGACTTTCACCTTCACATATCACACCTTTTTGTTACTTTTAGGCGTATATATGTAGTTAAGTATTGTTGGTTTTATTCTATTTAAATTAGCTAGCATCATAATCCAACGTAAATAAAGATAAAAAATACAAATGAATGCGAAAGAATGTGTTATGCTGTTTTTAAAATAAAACTCGAGGCGCCTGCGCCACAGCAGTAATACGCCTATTTTATGGATGTTTTGAAAGGTAATTGTTATTTTCTAGGAATTGAAAACCATATTGTGTGATATTATTCTTTGCTTAAGCCGGAACGTATCATAACTATGGCTGAAAGCAAAAGGTTAGGTTGTTTTGAGAAACGAAGACCGATAACGGCTACATGTTATAACAACAACCATTTTGTATCAGTAAAGTTATTGGAAGAAAAGTGATTATTAGGTTGCTTAATTTTAAAAGTAAAGTTTATATATTTTAATGTATACCATATATTAATACTATACCAATGCCGAATTAAACCGGATCATTAACATCATCAAATCACCAGCCTATGATAGTCTACTGCTGGATATAGGCCTCTCCTCTGAAAGGAGGTTTTGGCTAGACGGGTTGGTATAGGATTTGTTTCAAGTTTTCCTTCTCTTTGCAGTGCTGTTGTCTTGCGTAGTTTGCTCACTTACGTCGACTTTTACGACACCCACGGGATGAATAGGGGTGGTGACATTACGTATTCTTAATCCGTCACCACACGGATGTCTACGGAATTAAACCGGATAGCCTATCCTATTTCGGGGTTCGATTCCCACTCAGGACAAATAATTTTATGAAAAATGTGATCATTTGTGTTGAGTCTGATTGTGATTTAAAAAAAGAAACGAAGTAGTATGTAAGTATATTTTTCAGCAGTCTAGTTGCCTTAGCACAGACTCTGCCTAACTTAGAATTATTCCTGTGTAAAATTCATAATTGGGCCAGACTTCATATTCACTTGAGTTTAAGAAGTAATAGAGGTTTGCAACTGCATAGGTACTAAAAGTGCGGACAAAATTTGTAGAGTATTTATTGTGGTTGTGGTTAAGTAATGTCCTGTTGCAACCCTAACGAACGCTTATAAGCACAGCCGCGAGAAACTGTTGGTAACTTATAAATTCATATATTTTTTATAAAAACATTTTTTTTGTCTAATAACTTCTGTTTCAAGTTGCACTTAGTGAATTTCCCTAAAACAAAAACATCAAGTTTCAAATCAAAACAATGAGCAATCAATAGCAAATAATTTATGTGTATATAGATCTGTGTAATTCTTAGTAAGTAGTACTCGTTATGTTATTTGTCATAGGACTGTAACTCTAGTTGCGAGAATTCACTTTGACGACTTAAAGTTAGAGGAACTAAATTACTATCAGATAAAAACAATTACTTCAAAATTATTTAGGTTAGGTGCTCCACAATTGCTGTGATCTATGACTAATTTTACTGTACAACGCGTTCAATAGTGCACCATGTAAACTGTTCTTATGTAACGAAGAACGCCTATAAAAACTAATAGATTAGTAATACAAAAAAGTGCATTATTAATTGGAAATTCGCAGAAATATTAAAGATTTTCTCGGTAAATATGTTAATCAGCTGTCTAATGTAACGTATAATTGATTACGCCTAACTGATACAAATTGCAGTTATGCTATTAAAACCATTAATAACAGTATTATGTATTAAATATTCATTAAATTATGTTATGGTCTCCTTTACTAGCTACAGAAAGAAAAATCGGAAACGTAGACGATATTTCTTACAATATTAGGAATTGAATCTAAACCTGGAATAATCTGGACAGAAGGTCATTGCGGAATTAGTTTGGTAATCATCAGTCAGTGTTACCATTTATGTAACGGTAAATTCCCAACTTTTTTTCTACGACAGTTTGTACATACATCTTGATATTTGTAGGCTGGATAATGTCTCTGTAAAGAGAATACGGGTGCACAACACTAGGCTCTTCAAACTGCTGCAGGCTCGCTTTCATATCGACTTACCCTAGCTCCCTCGTCTTATCTGTCTTTCTATTCCAATTTACCTACTTAGTTTGTTCCGTCTGAAAACGATTATATTCCTAAGAAGAGTGGCGTAAGCCAGGTGCCAGGTTAAATATTGAGTTCACCGCATCCTTTAGAGCAGTCCATTTTATTAACAGGCGAGGTTAAACTTTAAATCTTACTTAGATTTTTATGATATTATAGTACGATTTATGAGTATTATGGTACTATCAACTAAGGCATGTCTCGGGAACATTACTGCTATTAGTATTACTATTATTTCCGAAAGATCTTTATTGAGAATGTTCTGTACTCATAACAAGGTGCGAGGAGGTGATGTGAAGGCATTTTAACTAACAAATAAACAAAAGAATATTCGCATTCACAATATTACTTAGGATTGGGACAAAGTCATGCACGTTATGTTTTCCTAAGGATTATTGATTTATCCGTTTAAACAAAAACGTTTGTTCAATGACGACCGTAACCGACCTACATTTTCCTAGAACACAACGTTTTATAAAAAGAAAAGTGGAAAAAAGTTCAGCTACGAATAATTTCGCTGGAATTTAAATATCTTTTAACAACAATGAGAATAGGTTTGATCTGAAAGTTTAGAAAAAGGTTGAGGTTTCATTATTAATTATTTTTTCTGATACGATGGCGGCGAAACCACTAAAGTATATTAATATTTGTGTTTTATATATACACCTATATAATATGTCTCCTTATAATTTCTAAACGTAAGATTCGAATTTATTGTAGAAGTGTCACTGTGGATTAAAAAATTACTTATTTTTGCGGAAAGTGAACAAAATTTACTGTTTTCAAATTTGTCAATACATGTCATAATGAACAATAAGTATCCACTTTTTCACCCGGAAACTTTGAATTCAATGTAAAAGTTAGGTCATTAAATATCGAAGTCGAACAGCCCAAAATCAAACGAATCTAACATTTCTTCTATGCCCTATCTTAGGCAGATTAAACAAGTCATTACTCCTTGCAATATAAGTTCAATATATTTTGAGAGATCCTTCTGCATACTTATGAAACTATCTACTCGTATTGTTGAGGAGGGCGTAATGTTACCTCATTCTCGAAAGTATATAAACTATAAAGGTATATAATTTATTTAAGGTATATAAATTATGTTGAGTAAGATTATATGTACGACTTAGATCTTATCTTTAAAAGGTTTATAATATATTTATGAATAGAAAATACGTTGTACCGCTTGTTGGATGTTGTAAGGAATTTTTATCGCTATACTGCCTAACTAATGCAGGAGTTTCACTTTAATAGTTTTTAGTTGTTAAAAGATTACTGCGGTTCCAAAGGATTCTTTCTTGTTTTATTTCTATTTTAACTGTTTTATTTCTCAAAAGGAAAAATATACTTTTATAGCATTATCCGTTTGTCTTTCTGTCAAAAGTTTTTCTACTAAATAATTTATTTTACGAGTATAAACTTAAATGTTGCATTTTTCACTTAAAAGTTGGTAAATTGCATATCACATATAAAATATTCTCCAATCCAATCTAGAGTTTATCACTGAACGAAACCGGACGCAAGTTGTAGAAAATAAATTAATAACAAAAACCATTGACAAAAACTATATAAACTAAAAAACATTTAGAATATACTCGATAAATAGTTTCATCTGTATAATAAAAGTTCATAGAAAACTCTCGATGCGCGAGTTGGACTTTATGATTTCTTTTCTCGTTTTCTCAGTGTGGGATGACATACTGTCAGTGATCGTCATCCGTCAGTTCTTATGCTTGTTTATCAAATTAGTGGCAAGTGTTAAAATCTCATCGATTTAAATTATAGTATTCTGTGCTGCGCCTGACCAGGTCTCATATTAAGTAAATTATAAATATCCATATATTTGTATAATATTGTCAATTAGGTATAAACATTTCGGAGGTATTAAATACACGTCATTCTCGTTATTCCTATTACACAAGCACATTTTATTTGTTTGTTTTATTATTTGACGGCTATTACTCGTATACAATATTTTATTGGCTTACGGAATAATTCATGACGACCATATAACGAAAGAAATCGTAAAAGAACAAAAGAAAAAAAAAGTTTATTAGTCACTGCAACAGTAAACTGCAATCACTGTATTGGAATTCTTAACGCGCTGGTACCTATATTCACAAATCTGTTAATAATAGTGATCCCCAGAATTTGCTGGCTCGACCACAACGGTCTGACAGTTTCTTAAGTTACTCCGGGTTCGGTAAGTCACCGTAAATGTCGCTTCAAAACATGTTGACATCGATTCCCTGAATTTTTATTTGTATACTTTCTTTTCTCTCGACTTTGCGTTATTTGTTTGCCGTCATTTTTCTGCTTATGATGTTTCAATTACTTGTAATGCAGTAGTCGTCAGCCATCGTCTAAGTTAAGTATAAAGAGAGATCCGACGCGAAATGAAATAGGTTCTCTGACCTGCCAGACAACTGCAGTCACATTTATTAAAACACCCATGTATTAAAACACACATCTACTCGTATGTTAAAACTCTGTGAAATTAAGTTAAGTAAAATATTAATAAAACGGCAACGTTAAAGGGAACGGTGCTCATTATATTCTTAGAATATTTGTATCTAGGTAGGAGTGTGTAAGGCGTGTGTAGGTTGTTTAAAGCACTAATATTCTTTATCTGTTGTTCCAGTGAAACGACAATGATTAATGTTATACCTAACTGTTATGATTCATTTGTACGATGCCCCCAACTCGGTTATGAATGTCTTGAGTTACTCCTAACTTTACGTAATAATTTGTTCCTCAAAACGTGTTTAATTCTTGTTGTTTACTGTTATTTTGAGGTAGGTACTTTTTATGACGTAATATTTAAGTCTTTTAATAGGATTGTTCACAGTGCAGCAATGGTTTCTGTGAGACAATGAAGGTCTCAACAGGATTTAGTTTGTGCCGAGTTCCGCAAATACTAGTGACTGTGTTCTCTAGCGTCAGGGTATTATAACGGTGCACTAGGGATTGATTTTTTTATTGAACATGCAACAGAAAAGAAGTCGCTTTTATTTGCTTGGAACTAAAAAAGTAAAAACGTTCTAAGAAAATGCATGATTTCTGAAATTATCTGCGACAAGACATCTAAAAAGTAGACCAATTGCCACTACTTTATCTATAGAAATAAATAAAATTGGAGTGTCTGTTTGTAATATTAAAATAACCGCTTTTTACTAAATGCATATGTATGTTTACACGGTACATATGCCAAAATATCATTTTTTTCAATTTTTGTCTATCGGTCTGTTTGTTCCGGGTAATCTCTGGAACGGCTGGACCGATTTCGACGGGACTTTCAGTAGCAGATAGCTGATGACATAAGGAGTAACTTAGGCTAGGCGTTTCCCGCGGTTATAACAACAAACGCGAGTAACACCGCGGGTCTCGGCTAGTTTCTAAATAAATCGCACTCGTGGTTAATGGTTACGAAAACAAATAAAAACATTAGGTGGGCAGTGGCACTTATTTGTCAAAAACTGACCCAGTTTCTGTTGACTGGTAACTTTCATGAAGAGAGCGTGTGACTTCGAATTCTAATAATATAATTAAACTTTTTAGTGACAACACTATAAAAGAGTTTGTACAAGTTGAGTTAATCACCAATAATATGAGTTGAAAATAACAGGCATGTCGTTTATTTAGTGTTCATTAGTGCTTGCAGGAATAGAAATATGACCCAAACTTGAATCTTGCACAGCTCATGTTACGGAGCATTGTAATGCAATATTCTACTCATTCTTAAATAGATTTAAGCTATGTCAATGGAACATGCTTTTGCAACTAATTTTAAATGGAAATGTTTCTGCTTTTGCAAACAGAATACTCGATGTTCTTAGAAAATGTATTGTACAATTCATTGTAATAGAAAGATGTCTCAAAGTGTACAATAATAAGTGGTTTCTTAGTAATTTCTAATTCTCGATGAAAAATTAGATTGTACAAACAAACGTTACTTATTTAATGATGAATCGTTTTTTTAAAATCATTCCAAGATAAATTTTGACAGCTACGACTGAAATCATAAATAACTTTTACCGAGAACCTATTTCTAAAGTATTTCGCTTAATTGGGGCTTATGATAAACAAAAAAATGAGGTCGTCGCATTATCTTATACCTTTTTCGTTTCGTTTACACGCTTGCCGAGGCTTGGATAACGTCCACGGGCTCCAAGCATTTACAAAGTTACAAATGGCTTGGATGCCATTTACACGCTTGCGAGTGTGTTATAGTGATGTGCCGAGTCGCTGTTTTGGTGGATCGAATCGACCCGAGTAGGTTTATACGGTATTCGAATCATGACTCGATTCCGCGATTCGAGCCCAGTACTCGAGTTCTATGTTTGGTATTCGAATGTTAACTCTAGTCCAGGACTCGAGTTTAAGACTCGAGTCTAGAAATTCGAGTCCAGAACGCTGGTCTGGAAATTCGATCTAGAAATTCGGGTCTAGAACTCTTCTCCTCTGGGATAGGGCCTGATTAGGCATGGTGTCAATTCGGGGAGGACCTGAAATAACATGGTCCGGGTCCTCCCCAGAGTAGGACACCTGAGGCCGGCCGTCGGGGTGGTTTTTAGTGGAATCACCACATACTCCTGGCTCATAGTCCCCGAGGAGTCTGACTCGAGTCAAGCCCTACTCGGCACATCGCTAGTGTGTTAGTGTGTTCCGGACAGGCAAACATAGCAGACGTGGACATATTTTCTACTCGAGCAGTAGAGCAT
Source organism: Arctia plantaginis (assembly GCA_902825455.1). Classification (NCBI taxonomy): domain Eukaryota; kingdom Metazoa; phylum Arthropoda; class Insecta; order Lepidoptera; family Erebidae; genus Arctia; species Arctia plantaginis. The sequence continues at coordinate 4,936,291 of CADEBD010000171.1, read as the reverse complement.
TGAGACTTAATGTTAATTCCCGACTGCTCAGAACAAATAAAATATATGTAATGTATGTAAGAATGTAAATAGATCGCAAACGCTCGTCGCAAGCTTCATTTGATCTGTGTTCCAAAACTTGGCGAGGCTTGCCAAGCGTGTAAACGCCCCAAGTGTCATGTTATGTTTGTGCGCTTTCGCACACTAGCATTCGACTTGTTTGATGGCAAATAACCGGGTTACCAGTAAGGAAAATACTCGTAACACAAAAAATTACAATGAATTTTAGCAAAGTACTCTAGAGTACCCATTTACTTATAAAACCCTAAAATAAGTACCTATTCGGTAATTTAATAGAAATCTTAATAATAAGACATTTACACAAGGGTCTTATTATTACGATTTCTGAGGGTAATTTACATCATAATAATAAAAAAGATGGTATCAGAGTCGTAAGGTTGCAAAAAAAAAAATTAACAGTTTCATGCTGTAATGCTATGCTGACGTTATTTAATTTTTATTTCGAAGAACTTTTTTTTCTTATTGGCACTTTTCTCCCTTTTTAATGTCGCGTTTAGATTGACATCTATTAGACACAATACAAATTTGAACACTTGCATCCCACGAACATCTTATAGTGGGATGATGAAATTAAGAATATCGTCGGGTCCACCTTGGACAGAAGTAGCCGAAGACCGAGACAATTTGCTAACTTTGGAGGAGGCCTTCACCTGTGAAGACGGGGTCTTGCTAATAATAATACAAATAATAAATAATGATAAAAACTAACACTAGGATAAGCAAATATAAAACTATCCACCATAAAATAAAATGTGAAAGTGTATGCAAGAAATAAAAGGCTTTTTTATTTACCTATTTGACAAACATAAAGGTAGGTATATGTATTCTTTGCTGTGCCTAAACACGAAGCTTGGGTAGGTAGGAAGGTAGGTTGCGTTACCTAGCGTCTGACGCAGGTACTCACTGGGCATGGTTGCTTCAGTGCGTACCTGAATAGACTAGAACGTAAGAAGACGGCACAATGGGCTACTGGGACTCCGCCCAGCACACGCTTGAAGACTGGGGCAGTCTGAACGAGAAGTCCTGGTCGGCCAAATGGGACGAGACCTGTCCCCGCCAGCAATTATTGCTGCCATGCTGGCGGGTGAGGAGGGAGGAGGCGCAATGGTTTCTTTCTGTGAAGCTGTAATGCTCCAGATAGAGACCGCTGAACGGGATCGGGAGAGAGCCGATCCTGAACGTAGAAGACGTCGGCGATGATAGCAGCCGTCGACGGGGCCGCGGGCCGCTACAGTGGGGACCTCTGGTCGCAGATTTTGACTGCACGGATGGCGTAGTGGTTTAAGCGGTCGCCACGCCGCTTCCTACTGCGCCGAGTGTTGTGGGTTCAAACCCCACATGGGACGACACTTTGTGTGATCCACAAATTGTTGTTCTAAGTCTGGGTGTTCTTTGTGTCCGTTTCATGTATGTTTGTAAAGTCCCCCGCGACACAGGAATGTATTCCTAATGCGGGCGTTGTCTTTTTAAAAAAAAAAAAAAAAAAAAAAAAAAAAAAAAAAAAAAAAAAAAAAAAAAAAAAAAAAAAAAAAAAAAAAAAAAAAAAAAAAAAAGATTGATTGCTGCTGCAGGGGATAGAATGACAGCCTGATTGCATTGAGATGCAATCGCCGAAAAACAATTGAATGGGGAAGTGTTTTCCCTGGGATAGGGCCTGGTGGTAGGCATGGTGTCAATTCGGGGGGGACCTGAAATAACATGGTCCGGGTCCTTCCAGAGTAGGACACCTGAGGCAGGCCGTCGGGGTGGTTTTTAGTGGAATCACCACATACTCCTGGCTCCTGACTACCGAGGAGCAGGAGATCCAAAGAGATTTTACACCCCGTCAACAAAAAAAAAAAGGTATATGTATTCTATACTAGTCAGGCAATCTATTTGTGTAATATGAGTTTTAAAGTCAATTAAAATCATTCGACGTCGATGGATATCTAAGTTAAATAAAATAACCTTTTTTTTTTAATTATTTGGTTTATTCATATTAGGTATATGTCATAAACAACTTTTTACAAATGTACTCTACCTATTGACCTCCTTTTTATTCTTAAAGCGTTATACCACCTGATACATTACTACAAGGCTTTTACATTCTAAACATCGTGTCTTAATTCAAGTTTAGGGTTGTCAGTATCTCATTAATGTGAATAAAACAAGACATACGCTATTCAACTATTAGGGACACACTATATTATCCCTTTATACTTAAACGAAACGGTCACGAAATAATTGGTTTTGCATCCTAGTAACAGCATGGTTGTCTGAAGATATATTCAATACATTTATTTCCAGCATCAGCTCATAACGACGCAGTTTTACCACGAATTAGACACAAATATACTTATTTCTTCATGTATTCATTTGTATTTTATGTTCTTCAAAACAAGATACCAATACTATAAAACATGACTACGATATAGGGAATTGCGTTGTTGTTTAATGAATATAAATAAAGAAAATCTAGTTGAATGGCTTTATAGCCAAGGAATTAATGATACAAAAGACTTCGGAAAATTTCTGTACGGGTACTAAGATTAGAAGGAAAATAGAAAATGATTTGACTATATTTCTAGTTATCATGAAAATAAATGAAACAGCAAAATTATATTACACAAAAATATGGCAACAAAGATTCGGATTCGATTCATCTAAAGGGATAGTGAAATCCATAGCTAGTTGTGACATACACAAATAGTACAGACATAGACAAAAACACATTTTGTATGACTGTTACATGACTTCAGAATTTGAATTTAAATGTTTTTATAGTCTTGTTTAACACATAATTATACCAACAGATAATTTTTCACAAAATTACACCTGCTTGTGAATACATTAACATTATTTACCATTTATCTACGATCAATGTAAATAAATTTAGTGAGATAATTAACATAAAATGTTGATGAGATATCTTATTCTTAGTTTTTATTTGTAATAGTGCATACTAGTTTAAAGTAAGAACCGGAATGGTATAGCCTTTGACGAGCCTAATATATCATTAGGTACTTACTGTACTTTTTATACTACTTATTTTTTAAATTATTTCGAGAAGGTATAAGTTTTACGTATTAAGCCTTCTAGCGATACTACATAAATACCTCATTAAGAAACTCATTACTATTCATAAAATTTGAAATGTAAAATCTTGAAAAGTAACTGTCTCAACCCGGATAATAGAGTTAAGCTGAAATGCCTTTCCCTCGAGTGAAATAATGAATAATTCATCAGGGGAATAGAAGAGATGGGAACTTTGTTTTAGAAATTATATATCGCGACGAACAAAGAATGTGTGAAAATACATGATGTTTCAACGCGAGACGTAGTAACAAACTGGTGTGAAACTATGACGTGTGACTTCCTTTCCAATTCCGTTGAAAGCGCTAATTGTATGTTTCGTAGGTTCCTTTTTTAAATTTTCAGTTTTGACATCTGGTAATGCTTATTATAATTTAACTGAATAGCTTGTTTGTTAAAAGCTCTAAAGGCTATAAATACCTGACGAATTCTAAAGTAGTTCTAAGTTCTAAAGAAGGTAGTACCTACCTAATAACCGTGACCAATTTTCTGACTTGTTGTTTCCATGAAATTAATTTAGGTAATTAATTACTTATGGTACTTATTTAACTAATTTCTAAAATGATAGGTACTTATTTAAGATTTATATAAAGATAAAGAACTCATTTCATCAGTTTTTTATAATTATATCTGTTGCACATATATTTTTGTGAACAGCTGAGTATATTATTAATATTATTGTAAATTTGCTTCCACCGGAAGATATGCACCTTTTAGTCTCAGAAGTAAGGCATAAGAGACTTAGTGCGACTGATTATCACGCTAAGACCAATAGGAGCGGAGCACCAATGAAGAATGTTTCAAAAACGGAGAAAATTTATTACTATTGAGAGACGCAGACGAAGTTGCGCGGGTCAGCTAGTCTATACTAATATTATAAAGCTGAAGAGTTTGTTTGTTTGTTTGTTTGTTTGAACGCGCTAATCTCAGGAATTACTGGTCCGATTTGAAAAATTCTTTCAGTATTAGATAGCCCATTTATCGAGGAAGGCTATAGGCTATATATCATCTTTATTATATTTTAGTATACACGTGTACCTATATATAGGTATTTAAGTCATCGCAGTTGATAATTTTAAAGAAACAGCATGTCGGAGTATTTGATGTAATTAAATTGGTGTTCATCTCGTCGACATCCACTGCACCAAAAAGAATACTTTGTTGTTTTTGTACAGCACAGACAATGCGTCAGTTGATGAGTTGACTTTCAGAGAAAAAAAAACATCTAGTATTTGAAATTATGTGATTTATTCGGAATTTCGAATGTCGGCCTGGTTGGGTAAGCATACCTAGAACATGTGTCATAACGTTATAATTATCGTCAATTCTACAGAAATAACCTAGCCCTCAGACATATTAAGGTAAAACTGAGTCATCGGCCATTGCGGGTGTAAGGTTGGCACGAGCATTCTTCGTTTATTTTTACTTTGACCTTGTAATAAATATATAAAGTTTAAATACTTTCTCAGAATTTGATACAATCGTGTGTTGTTACGAGTTACCTATTTAGTTTTTGATATACTGAAACTGTAGCGATTCTATTTATAAATATCAAACTACGATAAAATTATTTACAGGCAACTATGTAGGTACATAATGTATTTTTTGGATTTATTAGATCGATCCGTACTTAGTTTGAAACTGTAACTAAGTTGACCAGCAGCATAGTTTTTTTTTAAATGCTAGAAACTTGGGTCTGGTTGTCAGAGTAATAGGTATCGTGTCAAGGACATTTTGACGCGTGTCTGGTATGCATAAATTCGGCGTCAAGCCTACCATTCTGTGGAATGTCACTTCAACTTTGCCAGTTACACCGTTTTTTTTCTATTTTTAAACGGTATTGACAGTTTTTAAATCGAGTTTCTCACAATTTTATTTTGAATTAAAGTGCTTTTTGGAGTGAAAACTTCTTTAGGCGCGATGGGCAATTTTGAACAACATACAAAAGAAGGTATTTTTGTTTTAAGATGGGAAAAAACCATTGAACTCGCGACACTTACCATTACCGACACCTCTGTATATAAGTATACATATAAGTTTTCACTTCTGTCGGCACGCCTGGAGTGCCACTGTTTTTTTTTGTTAAGTTTGTTACCAGTCACTTTATTAAAAATAGGCTAGCTAGTCCGCCTTCGTTAAACTTAGTCGAAGGCAGGTTTCATATGCAGCTATTAATGAAAGTAACTGAATAATTTGTTTTTTTTTTAGTTTATACGTAGCAACCATTGTCCATTAACCAGGCTTTTTTTAGTAGGAGGTAAGGAGTAAGAAGAACTCCTTATCGGTAACTACTTGGTTCTTCAGTTTAATGACATTTTGAACTTAAGAGTGCTCATACGTTATTTTTTGTTGTCTCATTTTATGTAGAACAATATTGTAAATAGTAAATTGTGATTTGAACATTGATGTATCGTTCTTTTTTCAGAAGGTGAAAATTATGATGATATTGATGTATTTTTCTTTTTCCATGATTCTAAGCTTTAAGAAAATTTCATATTTATTTAAAAAATACAATAATACAACTAGCTACATTCCGTCTAAAAACGAAGCCATTGTAAGAAATATTTAATTGTTCTTTGAAATGAAACGTGTGTCTGTTTCTAAGAATTGAAGACGTATTTAACTTCTTCGTCTTGTTGATTGAAAACTATTATTGAGAATATGGACCACTTGAAAGATACTTGGAACAATTGAAAAACAGAATAAGTAATTCATTTCTGATAAGAGATTCAATTGTCTTATTTGTTTGAACACCGTTCTATAGCTTGGGGTTTCTATATAACAATGTTATTTATAATTAACATTGACTCAGAATGAAATAAGTGTAATAATTAATATATTTTATGCATACCTAGGGTATAAAATCATAATCACCTGTTATAAATCATATAATCAAACTTGTGACTAGTTTACAATAGCACTGCAACTTATGATTATGATTACCGACGCTAGCGCCAGAAAGGTCTAAATCTAAAAAACTTTTTTTATTGCTTTTTTGCTTAAGTTTTTGATGTTATTTATCTTTGACCAAATCCCAGTATTGATTTTTCACAGGTGAAATCGCAGTGCTTAAAACCGATCATTGCATCAAATTATTACGCCTTAAAAGTAGCAATAATTTCCATTACTATTACCTACAGTTGACGACATTCATTGATCATGATCATGATCACCTGTACGCACATCCACGCATGTGTCACGCCTACATCCCCGAAAGAGTTGGCAGGGGCGTATTAAGCATCCACAGTTTGGCGACAATCATTTTAGTCCCACTTACGCATAGCCTTGACTATTGCTTTCTACGGGGCAACTTAGGATGTGGATGAAAGGCAATGAGCCATAGGACGTGTTTTTGATTCCCGACCAGGACAAATAGTTGTGTGATGAGAAAAACAATTGGTTCTGTGTCTGGCCGAAATTTTTCTATAATTTGGAAAATATAATATACTAGCTGACCCGGCCACGCGTTGCTGTGGCTAAAGTTTTTGTTATATTATATTATAGTAAACAATCTAAGAGGAATAATAAGAGAACATCATTCACGGAGTCCACTATGCTTTTTCACACAGATGGTATTTGTAAAAAAATATGGTGATCTCCTTATTTGACTTTCTACTACTATAACCCTTTAGTACAATGAAATTATTTACGAACAAAGACGAAAATGTTGATGTTGGTATACAAATTCACTGGGACTGAGAACTGAGAACACAATTAATTAAAATGTTCTTACACTTGATATTAAGCAGAAATCAATAGGTACAAAATAAAAATTTATCAGATTTATTATTTCCATTTAATTTTATAACAAATATAAGTATATTACAGTATAATACAATAAATAACATGTGACGCTTAAACTCATGAGTGAGGCTCAGTCTTAAACTTTTAAACATTAATATCTATTTTTTTGAATTATAAATACTTTCAATTTCAATTTAATGTAACACCAATCGGTGCACAATGTTTTTGGTTAACCTGTCTTTAGCTAACACAAATAGATTCGACGGTTTCCCAACACGTGAACACGCAACATATAGTTGCCCATGAGAAAAACATGGATTTTCCAAATCTAAACCACAAATGGACATTGTTTGACCTTGAGATTTATTTATAGACATGGCGAAAGCTAAACGAATTGGAAACTGTAGCCTTTTGAAGGGTATGGTAGAATCTGATGGTATCATCGGAATACGTGGCAGCAGGACCACTTTTCCTTTAAACTTCCCAGCCAAAATGGTTGCTTCAAGAATGTTTCCGGTGATCTTTTTGATGACCAAACGCGTACCGTTACATGATTGAGGTGGATTCAAATTACGGAGGAGAATAATAGAGGAACCAATCTTTAATCGAAGATTATGTGGTGGCATTCCAGGGATATCTAATGAATTTAAAAATTCAATCGGAAAATTTACACTTTCATTTTCATCAACAACAGTATTGATTGATTTAAAAGACATCAGATCGCCTGGTAACAACTGTTGTATCTGGAAGTTAATTTCGTCAACATCAACGTTTTTGGCTGCCAAAATCGCCCGTTGACTAAGCCATTCATGATTCAAATAATTATTCTGTATATCCGGGAAAATACTCTGAATCAATTCATTTTTATCCTGAACAACAGTGCAAAAATTGTCTGGTAGTTTAATGCATTGCGTATTTGGTTGCAGTTCTATTTTACCGTTCCCAATATCTAGTAGTTGTTCGGAAAATATTTGTGCTGATGGATCATTTTGCAATTGTACTCGCATATTTATGGTCAATCGAAGTGTTTCAACACTTCGCCATAAGAATGATTGTTTCCAACATGCATTAATCTCATCCGCGAAAGTAGAGCGAGGTATAACCGGTAAGGTCTGCCGGAAGTCACCAGACAAAAGTCAGATAGCACCACCGAAAAGTTCATTATTGCTGTTTAAATCTTGCATAGTTCTGTTTTATGCTTCAAGTGAATATTTGTGTGCCATTGTGCACTCATCTCAAATTATTATAGAACTCTTCCGCAACACTGCAGCTATTCCACTATTCTTTTTGATGTTACACATTGCATCTGGTTTATTATGAACGTCCAATGGCAGCTTGAATGTTGAATGTGCTGTTCGCCTACCATCCAGTAAAGTAGCCGCAATGCCTGACGATGCTACTGCTAATGCGATTTTTTGTTGCGACCGTATTTTGGCAAGAATCAACGATATTAAAAATGTCTTACCGGTTCCACCGGGTGCATCCAAGAAAAAAAAACCGCCTTGTTCAGCAGCAACAGCCAGCATAATCCGATCATAAATAATTTTTTGTTCTGCTGTCAGTAATGGTTCACTGTTCATGATAATTGTTGCTAAACTTCCATGGTCATATTGATTTTCTCGTTGTAAATCGGTATTGACTAAGTCGGTGGCTGGACGATTAGGTGATGGCATACCATAATGATTAAGTGGTAAATTTGAAATAAGAACACATAAATCCTCGATCAAGACCAATGCTTCATTGTACATCTCTGGTGTATAATCTATGTTTTGGCATTGATTTGTTTGTCTAATTCGGTGCAAGATGTCTTCTGTCATACAATTTTTATATTTTTCCCACAAAGTTTGTGCTTGCGAGGGATAACATGTCGTCAAAATAATTGCAAACAACTGACGAATGTTATTCGGTGTTGATGTCAACGCAGCATCAGCAAGCGTTAAGTCCCAATGGTTATCGTCTTCTAGCAATTGCAGTTCACGACATGCATCCTGGTATGTATTGAATACTCGACCATTAACTGTTCGTAAAAATTCAAAAGACGGTGGTCCGGGAACATTCACCAATAACAAACGTAAATAGAAGCACTCACGTTGCTTTGGATGTACCGTGTAAAGTCTCCCCAATGTCTTAGCTTTGAATATGCCTGTAATGGAAGGATATGGTTTTCCTTGTTTCCGTGGCTCCCATTTTTTACTGGATTTGTTCCATGTGAAATAACGTGGAACATCACCATACACCAATGTCTTCGCGAATTGGCCAAAAACATCAGGTTTTTGACACAATGTAAAAAATTCAGTTAGAGTCGTTTTCGGAGCTTCGAACGCTCTTTGGAGAACATTTTCTTCAGTGAAGTATACACGTTGACCGTTTTCAAGATGTATTGCCAGATGTTGGACAGCAGGATCTCTTTCGTGGATGGGAAAGCTGAGAATATGCCAAATAGCTTCATTGCTGCTAATGTATCTGCCCATTTGGTATCGTGCTATTTCGTCATTTTTATTTATGTTTTGTACTTCAAATATGGCCAAATCACTGCCTTTGTTTACATATTTACAAATATACTTAATTGATTTAACAGAACTGCAAAGCTCAACATTGATATGAGCTTTGTAAGTTTTTGAAAGTAGTGGTGAGTATGGTACCACCCACTGATTATCAAACTCAACTTGATTTGGAAAGTTCGGCAGTCGTATTGTAAATGTGTGGCCACCATTCTCAGTACTTCTGCGGCGATACATTGGATAACCATCAATATCCGTGATCGTGTCATTCGTATGCGGCTTTGGGAAGTTTTTTTTACATTTTCATGAACGGTGTAGATCCGAAATCGTACTGACAGTGTTGTCTCGCCGTGTAATTTTTATAGATCTTTTGTCAACTGGATCACCAACCATGATAACAGCAACCTCATCAACAGTTGGAGCGTTGAATCTACCAGCATGTTCACCTAATGGTACTTTGTCGGCTTTTATGACGATTTGATAATTGTCATTTTGCAGTCGTGGCGAAACTCTTTTGATCAATTGAATTAGTTGATTGTGATCTTCTAAAAAATTTTCCATTAATATCACAATTGCTCTTCCCTCTGCTTGTTCAATAAAATTATACAGGCACCGAGTCGTCACGCGCTCTTCACAATCGCCCATAAAATAAATTTGAAGAAATTTCGGATTGTTATCAGGCATTGGCATCAGTGATCCGATTTTATGGTACACCTGGCTTTGAATTTTGAATGTAGTTTCAAAATTACGTCCATCGGATGCACGATCGCAAATTTTAGTTGCCCCAAATGACGTCATTTGGAAGCAAGAATTAAATTTGCGTATCTTACGCAAAAATAATTTGGAATCATCTGAATTGCCAGTAAGAAGGGATAATAAAGGCTCGGGCGGAGCGGGTAGAGGTGACAGCACAACTTTTCCTGATGCGCAGCACATGCCGGCTGCTTCATTCCGAAATTTCAATGCCTGACAATATTGACATACTTTATCCATTCCACCGATAGCAATTTTTGAATGCGCTGAGTAGTTAATATCTGGTGCATATTCAAAGGCAAGCCGAACGAATGATGCACGTGTTAATGAGCGGCTGATCCGTTGCCTTTGTCGATCTAGTACTCGTAATGTAGCTATGTTTCGTTCTCGTGCCGCTCTTGTTCTCGTAATATTCTGTTGCAGACGTTCGTCACGCTGTTCTTGAGATTCTTGTGCACGACTTTCTGCAGTCCTGATTCTTTGAGCTGCATTTCTTGTTTCGAATTGCTGAGCTCTTTCAACACGTTTGCGTCGTGACCCTTTGCTGCTCGCGTTGTTGAGGTTAGATTTTTTCGGTGGCATTTGACTGAAAATAATAATTTAATCGTTTAACTATTAGAAAGAGGAACTGAAAACATGTTATCATAGCACATTGAAATAATAAGTGCAAAATAATTTTCAATTTAGAGGTTAAATAAAAATAATATAAAAAAAATTGTACAATTATTGAAAAAGTGTGGGGAGCTTTGTGCCATGTTCTCATTGATATATTAATTAACTTTTATAAAACTATGTGATATTACTTACATGTATAAATTGAAATTATTGTTCCTGTGCTCCTACTGTGGCTATGTCTCGTTCTCCTGCTGCTCTTGTTCTTATGATATTCTCTTGAAGACGTTCGTTACACTGTTCTTGAGATTCTATAAAGTTTTGATCAATGAAGCACAAATAAGTAAAAAACAGGATTAATTTCACTGTATTATCTTCATTATAATATGAATTCAATTTACACTTCAGTCTAAGTAACACGTGGCCGGCTATGCTAACACCAAAAATTTAAAAAGTGGAAATAATTGAATTATACGGTATTTCGTTCACTACAAAGTAAATTTAATTAATTTTATAGCGTCAACAATACGTGGTAATTATGCTGTTAAAATTTAGCTTATATGACACGTTCGTAGATTTACCATAGCAGCGCCATCTATTGATTACTTACTCAACCCAGTCGAAAGGTATCGACATCTGTTAGAATCATTTGGAGTTAACAGATAATTGTGACTGTCAAATAATAACAGACAAATAATTAACAATAAATTAAAATTGTGATTATAATAAATTTAAAAAGTGGAAATAATTGAATTATACGGTATTTCGTTCACTACAAAATAAATTTAATTAATTTTATAGCGTCAACAACATGTGGTAATTATGCTGTTAAAATGTAGCTTATATGACACGTTCGTAGATTTACCATAGCAGCGCCATCTATTAATTACTTACTCAACCCAGTCGAAAGGTATCGACATCTGTTAGAATCATTTAGAGTTAACAGATAATTGTGACTGTCAAATAATAACAGACAAATAATCAGCAATAAATTAAAATTGCGACTATAATTTGAGATTTAAACTATCCTATCTCTCAAGTTGGATCGAACTGCACATGGTGTGCGAATTTTATTATAATCGGTTAAGTGGTTTAGGAGTCCATTGAGGACAAACATTGTGACACGAGATTTATATATATTAAGATTATGGAACAGTGAATAAGTATTTTATAAACATAATTACCATGGCGGTCGTGTATGATGTATCAAATTATCATAATTATTACAGTGTATGTATAAATCAAGCTGATTCCAATCACATTTAGTAAACAAGATTACAATAATAAATAAAATGCATATTTGAATTTCTGATTCTGATTTAAATGTGTGCATGGGTGTGATGGATTTCAAACTTTGTAGTTATTTGTTGAATTTCGGGATTGAAAAATAAAGCTGCATAGGAATACGATTATGTGAAAGACCAACATTATACTAAGTAGGTTAGAATGAAATGTACTACATAAATTTAGACTTAAAGGGTAAAGTTAAATGACACCCACCCATGATCATCAAGATATGTGACTTTTGAACTGCATAACATACGTCTTGGCAATTGCTCTTAAATGGGGGCAGCACTGAGGCGAGGGATATTCATACGGACGTTAGTTTAAAACTAAGAAAGTAAATAATTCACAGATGTGATTTAAATTTTGAAATGCTTTCCTCGTAAGACATGAGATGTAAGTACGTACATATTTTTCTAATTTCACACTCCACGTTCTCGGAAGCGGGTACTTTCAGCTATAAATAAAGCTCAAACCATTATAACACATATTTTGGTAACAGCTGATATTTAAAACGTCTTAAGTGCAAGTAAAGAAAGATATGAGTAACCTACTCGTCTTTCACATTTTACTGAGAACGCGATCTGATATATTTATGTATAAAAATGCGTGAGGTTTCGACTCCTCAAGTAAATTTATTAAATATTCTACAGCAAGGTTAGTACGTAGATCATAATTGTAAATTTAATGTTGAAACATGAGTTTAAAACTTTTCGAAAACACAATTTATGTTAAAATTTCAGCAATATTTAATATACAATAATATCTATCAAATATCACCGAAGTCATATGAAGGGATATTTTACTCGGAACTTTGGTATAACTATGTGTGTATATCCATGTATGTATGATCCTAAGGATTCCTTCTATTTAGAGAAAAAAGTTGCAGGTGCACGGCTCAGCCCAGTACTGCGAGGCGCCGGGTCTACTGGTGGTCGCCGGAGATCGCACGGCTGCGCCAACGTGAGTGACCGCGCGCCGCCAGTGGTCCAGGTTCCGCAGGAGGCGTCGCTGCCCCGAAGATGGTGCAGCGAGAGAGGCGGAGCTGTTAGCGGGGTACAGGGTTGCCAAGAGGACCCTTCAGGCAGCGATAAAGCGGGCCAAGAGCGAGGCCCGCCGCGAGATGCTTAAGACACTGGAGCGGGATCCGTGGGGACCCCCCTACCGTATGGTTAGGGGCAAGATGCGCCCATGTGCCCCACCGCTCACCCGGTGTCTTTAGCTAGAGCTGCTTGAGAGGGTCGTTGGCTCCCTGTTCCCAACGCGAGTGGTGGAGCATACTCCGCCACAGATGGCTCCGCCTCCGGCGCTTGAAGCGCCTAACGTGGATGACGACGACGTACCTGAGGTCACTGGGGTGGAACTAAGGGTGGCGGTGTTACAGCTTAAAGCTAAAAACACCGCCCGGGACCCGATCGAAACTGGTCCTCATCCGAAAGGAAGGGCGCCCGGCGGACTCACCGTCCGCCTACCGGCCCATAGTGTTGCTTGACGAGGTGTGCAAGCTCTTTGAAAGAGTGATTGCAAGGCGCCTCGTCAAGCATCTCGTGATGGTGGGGCCGGATCTGGTGGACAGCCAGTACGGTTTCCGTCAGGGGCGCTCCACCGTGAAGGCTCGTGCGGAGGAAGCAGTTGCCCGGGGCGAAGTGGTGTTGGCGGTGTCCTTGGACATCGCGTTCAACACTCTGCCCTGGAGCTGCATCAGGGAGGCGCTCGTGTATCACGAAGTGCCTCTCTAACTCCGCCGCATAGTCGGGGCATATTTGTCGGAGAGAGCCGTCGTCTACCCCAGTAGGACCGGTCTCGGTAGGCGTGAAATGTCGTGCGGTGCTCCGCAGGGGTCGGTGTTAGGGCCACTCTTGTGGAACATCGGCTACGACTGGGTGCTTCGTGGTGCCTTCTTGGATGGTGTCGCCGTCGTGTGCTACGCGGACGACACGCTCGGGTTGCCCAAGTCGTTGAGCGAATCCGGCGGCTGGGTCTCGAGGTGGCTCTGCACAAGTCCGAGACCCTGTTCTTCCACGGGCTTCGGAAGAAGCCACCTGAGGGATCTAGCCTCACGGTAGGAGGCAATCGCATCGGCATCGAGCCCTCGATCAGGGCCTCAATTCTGCTATTACGCCAAGCCAGTGTCATACCACTGACACGCTATTGAGATGCCATCGAGTAGCCATTGGCATCGGTATAAATATCGGTAGTTGAAAATATATTACGTTTTTTGCGGAAATGATTTATTTGTTTTTATTATAATAAATTAAAATAACTTATTAAAAAAATAAAATTAAAAAAAAAGAAATATAATATATATACAAAACCATACTGGGCCATACCCGTAACGGGCCATCCCTTTACGGGTGCCCAGTGTGATTTTGTATATAAAACATTTTACTAGCCGGCCGAATACCGGATAGTCAATTTAAGTCACTTGCTTACAATAATACCTAGTTTATTTAAATAATGTTGCCTCGATTTGATACGTACAGATTTTCTATAAAAATATTATTACTCATAGATAAGTAATATGCACTAATAACGTATTAATTTATTATTTAAATACGCATAATAAAATTTAACGTTCATATTGGCCTCTACTCATTTATAAATGTCTAGTCAATACAGGAAGCATTTTATTTTAAAACGTTATTTAACCTCTCTATTAAATCTTTTTAATGAGGCAAACTTCGAAGAGTGTAGACGATAAAACGATTATTTCCGTGTTCGTGGCCTTTGACATCGACACAAGCGCGGCGCCAACGACCGAGCGAGTTGCCAGCTGATCCCCATCGCACAGCTTTTGTCGACTTACACTCGAAGAATTCTTTAATGGCCCTGTAGAAAGTCCCTCCACGATGCCAGATAAACCGAAACGTGCATTATACTTTTTGATGAACACTGGCGATTGCAACCTACGGAATGTTACGAGCGGCCTCAATCTCACGATTGATGGATATAAAAGCTCTATAGATACATCGGTGATGCTTTTGACGATGCAATAAAGTCTTTGGCAATAACTGTTCGGATTCAATGTAAGTTTAGCTGAGCAACCTTCGCGTGTTCTCGGAAATAGTCGACCGGTCGACGCTGCGCCGCGGTTCCTGGAACGTGCGTCGCGTCGCACGACGACCCGCGGTAGTTTCGATTTTTAAAATAGACGCGTTCCGTTATAGGTACGTGAACCAATATTGGAATTTAGATTTATAACCAGTCAATTAAACATTGGGTAATCTGTAAATGAGGTTTATTTTTATCCAGAGCCCAGTATGGGTGCCGAGTGAAAGGGATTTCATACTGTGAACTTGTAAAACAGGTTATGGCGTTATGGACTTTCTTCTTCGTTTCAATACAGGTGTTTTCTAATCGTTTAATGTATCTAAGCTTTTAATTCTTGGTTGTTGTAAAGTAAAGATAACATTAGATTGTACTAAAAGCTATTGAAAATAATCAAACTAACATCTCAAACAGAATTTCACTTTCGTTAATGACAAGAATTCGTACTCATCTTTATCTATAAAAGAAGAAACTGAAAGACTGATCGATCAATGCACAACTCAAACCACTGGTTTTTCTTAATTCTCTAAGGGTGCAAAATGGGGGTTGGAAATTTATATGAAACTTCGTTATTATTGGCAGTAGTTTTCAAACTCACAATTAATACTTTATGTACCTACCCTTAAAAAAGGGTGCATGTTTGCATGGGGAACTATTTATGTTATGTTAGCACTGCAAAGAGAAGGAAAACTTGACACAAACCCTATACTATAGTTTGGTTTAGTAGGCCAAAACCTCCTTTATTTTTTTTTATGTTAGAGGGTAGACGCGCAGACGAATCACCTGATGGAAAGTAACCATCGCCGCCCATGAACGTCTGCAACTCAGGAGTCACAAACGCGTTGCCGGCCTTTTAGAAAGGAGTACGCTCTTTTCTTGAAGGTTTGTGTCAAGTGTTTTGGTCGTATCGGTCCGGAAATACCGTAGACGATAACCCGTTCCACAGATTGGTTGTGCGAGGCAAAGTGTCTCGAAAAGCGCACAGTAGTGGAGCGCCAACGAACACGAGATTTGGCATATAGATTATAGTCTAGATTAGCACAGAGGCTACTATTTATTCCGGCCAAATTTATTGACAATTTTGACATTTACGCGAGCGAATCCGTGGACAAAAGTTATTTAGGTCAAAAAAGCAATAGGCCCAGATGGTTTTGAACTTCAATATTCATTTAGAAAAATCTATACATCTATGAGTTTTACAAAAATTAAGTTTCCAAGCGTATGTGTAAAAACAATTTGTCTTTGAGTGCATAATTTAAAGACGCGAAAAAAAAATCACTAACCAAAGTTAAAAAACTTTGGTTAATGATTTTTTTATTGCTATATGCAGGGCCGGATTAACCTTTAGGCAGAGTAGGCAACTGCTTAGGGTCCCCGCATCGGTCAAGGGCCCTGCTTTTGCTTACGCATCAGTCAGGTGATGCCGTTGATGCTTTGATGATTACTCACAACAGAATCTTCAAAAAAAGGGGCCCCTAGGATTGCATTGCCTACGGGCCTCGACTTGGCTAATCCGGCCCTGGCTATATGATATGTGTCCCCTTGTTAATACTTGTTATGTTTGTCATTGGTGTTATATTTTCGAAAACCTGATTACGTCATCATAGTTAATTTGAGTGACTGAATGTTATGCATAATGCATATAATAGGTATGTCTTATCATCGACATACCTATTATATGTTCTATGGAAATTTATTTCCCACATTCCTATACGTACATTTTATTTATACATACGTCACTTCAGCTTTACAAATAGTGGTAAATATACATACAAGCATACAGCGATTAATAGTATAGTAAAATTCTTAGAGGTGACCTAATTGTTTGCTTTCACCTTATTTACAAAAGTTTATCGACATATTACTTAGTTGCTACGTACTACTCAGATCAATGTAATCAATGTCAGCTGTTCTCGGATATATGTGAGTTTAATGTATATCACAACTTACATGGTTTAATAATTTAAAAAAACCTAAAAAGTAATAAAAACAGATTTTTAAAGACATATGTCAGTACTTAAGATTATGAGGACTGTTTAACAATTCATCGTAAACAATTCCTGATAGTTAACAGGAAAATCAGCAAACTGTTACTGTATAAATAAAACTCGCTTTTCTAAAAAAATAAGAAGAACGACTGAATATCATCTTAAAGGAGAACAGCAAATTAAATTGAATTCTCAGTAATATTGTAAATAGAACTAAAACTGGTAGGATTTAGAGACTGCTTTTGCTTGCCGATAATGCAGATCAAAGTAGTATTACAATCAGTTCGTTAGACGAAACTGTGGAGCATTCGCAGTAGTCCGCCATTGAAATTTAAACTAGCCCGCTCTTCTGGGAAAGCTGTGTGGCTGTATCCTTTTACCTCGTTTTGCTCTGTCCCGTCCTAGCCCAACAAAAGAAGTGATGTCCACGAAGTAGATTGAAAGGAGACGAGTAAGAATTTTAATGAACTCAGTGTTATCGGCCGATATTTGTTTTGAAGTTTTTGCTACGTTCAGAAGTTTTTCTAAATGTCATGTGAATTTAGTTTTTGATTTAAACTACCATGATCGTTTTCACTTGATAAGTTATTATAAATTGGATATTACCATGTTTATTTTCCCGAATTAGTGAACTATACGGAGTTTCGAGATAACGGCGCTTGTAACAGTGCCGAAATATCGGAAATTAATTCCATTTAGCTGTTGTAACTTATTTAAATGCATATTGTAAGCATTTTATACATATACAAATATGCACATACTCATGCCAAAATCCCTAAAGGGGTAGGCAGAGGGACGTAGTAAACGCGCATATTATAATTGTAGTTTCACCTAACTAATTAGGATTAGATAGAAAAAGTAGGGGTTTAATTAAGAAGTAAGTAAGTTGGTAAGTGATACAAAACCTGTTCATATTGCCAAATTTTACATTTAAGGACCTAAAACCAGTCATGGAATTAATATTAATAATATCGACCAGTGACTAGAGTTAAAGAGTAATACACATTTTTATTGTCTTAAACTCTTAAGGAGAAAATCAAAAACTTCAAAGCAAAAATTTAAGAAAAGTAATAATCATTTGTAAGATACATTGCACGTACATAAAAGAGAATTATAGTTAATTGTTGCAGGCATTTTAAATAATTTTAGATATACTTTGATTCTTATGACATGACAATGTATATTTCAACTTTTTCAACAGTTGGCAGGCGCTTCATCCAGATAGTGGCAGCTGTTCGGGTTTCCGTTGGAATAATAAACAATCAACGATATAATACATAATAATATTAGTGTTTGCCGTAACATGCTCATTATTTCTATTCATTATGTATATACAAACATTTTAATTTCTAGCTAATACTGATCACCCGAAGATGAGCTAGGTGAGAATATCTGAACTTTTCTTTCCTGGATTAATCTATGAAAGCGCCATTTTGAAATGTTATTTACTGTCATTTGTACTGCCACTAGTTTTTTTTGTGACTGATATAGACGGTACACAACCCAATAACAATTTCTTGCAAGCGTTCTTTTCAAGATTTACATTAAATTTCACAGTTTCCTTCTCTATTTCTCTTATCTTTTTTTGTCTTCTTCGTTAAGATAAAACTACAACAATAGCATGGCGACAAATCCAAAACTAAAACCTGTAATAGTAAATATATATACACGTGCGTCGTACATATAGCCAAAGTTACATTTTAATATTCTATTCAAACTAATGAATTTAAACGTTTCAATAATTAATGTCCTTTCCAATTAAGTCTTGCGTTATTCGAACATAATTTATCATAATATTATGTTGTAATGAAATTATTCTTAGAAGCGCATCAGTAAGTCAAGTTTTCTACGAGCTCGAGGTCAGAGGCGAAGACTGCATAAAATTTAATAGCCATGCATAATGCTCTGTGTGGTATTGTCGGCCCTTCTGCGAACAATAACCCGTATACAATTTACAAAATGAGACAATGCAAAAAAATAAAGTCATAATGTTGGCGATTTCTCATAACAACCCTTGGGTCGGAGGCTTCCAAGGATTAATTACGAGTTCCGAGTAGGGCCGCCACCGGGCCATTCGATTCTCGGTAAGCTCGAATCGAAAAAGGAGCAAAAACGGACGCGGCTTGTTCTGAGAACACGCATACCTGCGCTCGCGCAACCATCCCACCTTGTTCCGTCCGCCCTCCAATTCGAGAGAATTCACATTTTCCTAGTAGTTAGGTACTCTCACAAGGAAAACAACATTTTCTCTTTTTCATATCATGCAAACGATTACGATGTAATAATTTATCAAGGTAAGTAGTAGGATAATAAGATAGTAGTAGGTAAATAACTATTTATTAGAATATTTAAGATCTTATCTATGAAGATAATATATTATGTGTGCCTAAATAATAATAACATAATGTTTAACCTTTGAGAAATTTAGAGAGGTTCAATGTTTTCACTCTTCACAAAATTTGACTTCATTTGAATCATGACTGTGTGTGTATATTGAAAGCATTCAATGTTAAAACTGCCTGAATTTAATAATTAATAAATAATTATTCTATGCATTATAAAATACCACACAGTTTGTGAGCAGTGACAAACCATAAATGTTAATTATTACTATTAAGAACATAGACCATTAAAATCGTTGCTCTTATCGTTTGCACAAATTAGTATCTATCAGTTTTGAGTATCGAAACTATACTTTTAGATAGCGTAGCATATTGCGGCTTTTCAACATTTTCTACAGCTAGAAACACAAGCGCGTATTTGTTATCATATTTCAGAAATCAGTCTTAAGTACGCTATTTAATATTGATAAGTTCTGAGAAACTAACAATATACGTTTGGCTTGATCGTATATTCGTAGTCAGAATTGACGCCTATTATCATAATATCGGTCGATATTTGTATATATAAATACTATTTGCTGTTTGTAATTCATTTTTTTAAGTTTATGTTTCTTTTATACTTTTTAAGGTTTATAACTTTTAGGCCGTTATTATTTATATTGTTTACCAAACTGGAATCATTACTTTTTGATCTCGATGAAATTAGGCTTATGTGTAGCAGTGTAATAACGTAGGATCGCAGTATATAAAAAGAAATGTCACATTGTGCATTATTCAAAGGCATATAATATAATATAATATATAAATCTAACTGATAAGATGTAAATGGACTTGAAATTTGAAATTCCACGTCTTTTACACAAATCTTAAATCATCAACGTAGATTTACCGATTTCACGGTTCTTAATAGATAACATTTCAAATGTTTTCTACAAAGCTTCGCTTTCATAGTACGCCAAATTATGTTTGCAACAATAGAACGGTCCCTTTATTTTATAAAGAGACAAAAAAAACCTTGTTTCCCTTTGAGGATAAACAAAGGCAGGCAGGATTCTTGAAAACGAATTAACACCGGTATATTCCTGGTATAATGAAGACAATGCTATCGGCAACAATAACTTTGATTCCAACTAAGTGCCGTCAACGGACAGCCGACGTGGAGTTTGTAACTAAGTGGATTGTGATTATTGCGCATACTATGAAGGTTGTAATTCCGTAAATAGCATTCTTCATAGTGTGCATGTATTGCACAGTGGTCTGTCCATCTATAGATCCATAGACAAGGTTGTTTAATCATTGATTGTAGAAATAGAATATTAAATTTAAATCAATACAAGATTGGGCAAGAAAAATAGTAGTCATCTGGAAAGTTTAATTACCTACGTACATTTACCTCAATAATTTGATACTTAATCCTACTTGGACACAACTACAATTAGTTTGTGCTATAAGTTAATACGGTATAAATACCTACTCGCTTCTGCGAAGACAATTAGCAAATTCGTATTACTAGTAAATTTATAAATACTTAGCAACAAAAAAATACTTTAATTCCTTGAAGCAATTTGATCTGTGTTTAAATTACGAGTTGGCAAAGATAGATTACATGATTCGATGAATTGCTTTATAACATTTTGAAATTATGACTTAGCTATATTTGGGGGCTTTGACTTCACTCGACGTTGTGTTGACTATAAATCTATTGGAGTGCAACTGCGAGATTCCATTAGGTAATAAAATACATACTTATAAGGTAATTTTAGTCTATAAATTAATTATTAGCTCCTGAGAGAATATTCAGCAGTGATTTTGTAAATCGCCTTTTAAAACTTGCATCCAATTTCGATGCGTCTCAATTGAAACTTAATAATTATTTTACGAACCAAGTTTTGGATTTCATTATAAATTCAATAGGATTCAATGGACCCATAGATTAAAAAAACTGAATATCTGTTACCAATATGCAAAATATTGTTAAGTAGGTACACATAAAAGTAATTTTTGAAGTCAAGTGTTACATTATGTAAAAACAGTTTCTAATCAAAAGATTTTATTAGGAATCAATACATAATGGCGTGCTAGCATGTTAATCGTTTTCAAACGAATAGGTGAGTCGGTAGTGAGGTGTCATTATCACAGTGAACGCGCTTGTGTGCATAAACACTCATTTTATTTTCATATCATTCTGTACCTAGTTAAATACGTTGTTCCAACTAAAATAAAATTGTGGTAGGTACCTACTACAGATTGTATTAACAGTTCAAGTGGTACTTAAGTAAAACGATTAACCTACATACCTACTGACGATTAAGTTATGAGATTCAATAATTGTTGATTTTAATGGTTTTATTGACTTACATTTGTCTGTCATCAAGCACAGAATAAAAAGTAAAAGGTCAAGCTTAGCATTAAAATATATGAGTTTAATAATTAATGTGAAGTATGACATAGATAAAACTAAAAACTTTTCACTTGATTAGGTATTTAAGTGTTTAACAAAATATTTCAAGCAAGTAAATGTTTTTGCAAAAGCTAGTACGTTTTTTACGATATAAGGGGTCAAACGATTCAGTTAGACTTAGGTTCTGGTCGAATCTGCCTATTTGTGCCGAAGCATGGCCCACGGCTAGCATGGCCCGGCCCTCCTACGCCTAAAACTGATCTTATAAGTTATTATTTCATATTCATTTACAAAAAGTTCCACAAGATTGACCTTCGATACGTAATAGGTAGATTTGTTTTGACTAGAGAGAGATCAACATGTGGGTATTATCTTTAATCTTTAAGTTCGCTCGTATTACTACATACACCTACTACAAATTTTTAGTACTTAATGCCTTCTATATAATTCCATTCTAAAACTTGAAAGACAAAATGTAAATAAGGTCTAGTGACAAGAATTCAGAAAGGGATAGGTACTGCCACGCTTTGGGCCTCAATTCTTTGGGAATTCATGAGTAAATTGCAAATGACTAAAAGAGTTTATAATGCCCCTGAACGTAGCCGATTCAGTGCGAGCAGACCCCGCAAGACATAAGATATACTGATCAGATCAGCAGTGATAAAAACATCCGTAACCGGTAAGCGTATATGAAAGGTCTAATGAATGTGGAAGACGCGCAAGCAGCATGCCAGAGTCGTGGCAAAATTAGGCAAGAGTGTATTCTAAAATTGCCGTTCAAGTACAGAGGTAAGCATCCAAGAAAGTAGCTACCTTGTTTACGCTCCAATTACTGCAAGTGAAAAGCAGTAAGACATTGCTGACTGTTATTTTGAAAACAACAGATCAGTTTTAGGCGTAGGAGGGCCTTCACGTTATAACTATATTATTATGAAAACAAACCGAAAAAGTGCTATATAATACTAAAATTCGTCAAATTCTGCATTGCTACTGATTTTCCTGAAATTGAGCATCTATATTGAGTATCTGACTTAAATAAACTTAGACTTTTACCGCTATTAAAAGTATGTTCTAGTTGATGTAATATACATTGTGTATAGGTACTTTCATTGAAGACTACGTAGACCTTACTTAAAAGGCCACAAATTGGTACGGAACTGTGGGAAAAATAATATTGAATTTCTCGAAAATAAAGCAACGCTGTAACCTTCACGGCGAACGAACATTAAACTGATGCATAACGTAGTAAATTAGTTAAATATTTAAACACTGACTGTTTATTTTAAGTCATGTTGGTGTAAAATTAATGTTTGTCTTTAAATATTTAGTAATTACCTACGACTTTTAATATAATCTACTGCTGTTATCATTCAGACCGCAATGAACGCATTGACCCCGAAGCCCGAGTGATAATGATAACAGCTGGCGCCGTTCGACATTTTTACTCGGACCTGCACGTGGTGTAGACGTAAACATAATTAAATTTGCTGTCGCGCTGACGTATCAACCAAGAATACGCGGAAGATACCTACGTTGAACATAAACATTAAGAGTAACAATCGCTAAATACACTGTTTCAACTGACGACGCTGGGCAACAGTAGCAAGTAACAAATTTTGAATTCTCACCTGGTAGTTTAACCACCATTGGAGGTGTGCGTGGTCGGTTGGGATCCAATGTAAACGCCTTAAATAACAACAAAACACGGAAACACAAAGGCCCACTTATAATTTAATTATATTTCCTCAAATCCACTTTAAGGCCGTTTCGCTTCTCGGTAAAATTCTTTATAAGCAGTTTCGTAGAAGCCGACTGCACTGGAGAAATTAATTTGCAGAAACCGACTTGCCCAACAGCGGTCCGTCCGCGTGCCTCTACAGCAACGCTTTCTAAGTACGCGCACATTCAATTTCACTAAACAGTCGATGTTTATCACTGATAACGATATCGCGACGAGAGGTGAAAGTTGAGGTGGGTCGCTTCAGCGTGACACTCCTCTTTCGTGTACCAATTCGTACTGAGCTAGCGCAGAGCCAGCGCGCAGCGCGCGGCGTTGTGAGTGAGGTAAACACGCGTGGCGGGTGATGCGCGGCTCGGCGGGGGGAAAAACATAGCATGTGAATGTGCGACCGAGACCGAGCGGGCGACAGACCGCGCTCCAACCGTACTTGCCGACGAGCCGCCACTTCTGAGAACTACCAACCTTGGCAGTTCCACGAAATAAATAACTCAAGGCATTGTCACTAATTTATAAAACTTATGGTCTTCCGTCCAAGGCTTGCGAGCATGTCATGGGCCTCGAGACATACGAGTTCGTGATTATGACGTTAAAACATCTACCAGGTAATGTTGACCTCAATGACCGGCGCACGACTTTGTATTAGGTACTTGTAGTATCTATCTACCCATCAATCAAACCGGAACGCGCCTCCCTGCCTCCACCAGACGTGAAGGTAATAGTCATTAGAAAGTTCATTCACTTCTTGGTCTATTTTTTGTCTATGAACATACCTCTGCGCGGACACCAATAAAATAGTAAATTTTGAATGAATTCAGCGTTTTTACCTGTTTATAAACTACTTGGTATTTATTTTTCACAACAGAACTTAGCTGAGATTGGGTTTTTACTCGTTATCGTTATAGAACAAAACATAAAACACTTATCCTTTTTAAAGAGAAAAGGCAACCTTATAATATGGTGTCCTAGTGGAGCGTAATACGTTTTAAAACTGAATTAATTACTACAGACATTTAATTACACAATAATAGTTTTAAGTATTTAATAAGAAGTGACCTTACTTTACAGACAAATAAAATAAGGGTTTAGTCCCAGAATGTTCAATTCTCAAAATGTCCAACTGTAGCAAAGTGTCCAGTTCACATAATGTCCAGTTAGTAGAATGTCTTATATTGGACTGGACGGGACCATATTGAGAATTGGACCATTGGACATTATGCAAATTGAACATATTGTGCCTAAACGAAAATAAGAGAATATTTAAATCGAAATATTATTATTTTATTGTATCAATATCGACGACCTCATAATTCTATCTCTTGTTTTTATATCAAGCATTGAGTTTTATTTTCCAGTTTATAAACGTAATATGGAACGAACGATTCCTTATTCTTATAAGACGTTCTCATAATTAGGCTGCATTTTTTTATGGGACTAATCCCTCCCACACGCCCACTACTGTAACTCCTGTACACCAGGATCAATGGCACCGAGTTATGACACTCGGGAGTTCCAGAAAAAACTGTCTTGAAACTGTCTTGAAACCCGCAACGAAATTAATCAGAAGAAAATTGGAGGAGTTGGAAATACAGTAGAGCGCTTTGCTAAGGAGGGAAGTGAATTTACGTACAGTAAATTCACTTCCCTCCTTAGCAAGCAGCTTGCCTTAGCAAGCAATAATGAAGTAAAATAGGCATACACCATTTAAACAAACAAACTTCTTAAAGTAAAATTAAAAAAAAGTTATACTGACCTGTAAGAAATTAGAAATTGAGCGACACAGTGATCCACCTCAAGCCATGTCCTCGACAACTATTTCTTTTTTTTTTTTCTTTTTTTTTTAAAAAGACAACTCCCGCACTAGGAATAAATCCATACGGACGGTTCGTTAATTTCTCTAGATGCACCTTATCAAAATGGCATAGACATGAGAAAGTGGATGGAGACTATTCCCAAACGCATTAATCTTGAGAGACAGTGGATATGGTTTGCAAAAGTGGCTTATGACGCCTAATACACTAATACAAATACAATGGACAGCATCACTATAAAGATTCTTCTTCTTTATTTAAAGTTGGTTAACGGTCTAAACAAAAAAAATAAAAATGTTAGAGGGGCAGGCGAGCCAGGGTCACCTGATGGAAAGTGACCTTCGCCGCCCATGAAAGTCTGCAACTCAGGAGTCACAAACGGGTCACAATTGATGACGTATAAACTAGTTAAAATGAACTAAACCTTACCATGGTCCTTTTGCGTCAATTCAGGCTATGTAGTGTCACGAAGGTATCTCCAGTCTTTATTGAAAATACCTAATGCTGTTGATGTTCTTCTATTTCCTTCCATTTTTTTATTTTTATATCGTGGGGTCAATTGGTCATTAAACTACCCAAAATGATAAGATCAAACCAAACAATCGAAGTTACAGTAGTGATTGATTCATTAATATTTCAGAAAATAAAATAATTTGCAAATATGTCAAAAGTCGACATATTTCTAACGACAATCTGACAATTGTCAACGACGATTGTCAGTAATAATTTGACTGTGGTTTTTTGACATATTTTGTCAAGGTTTATTTAACGCGTTTTTAAATGACAAATATGTCAAGATTTTACCTGTCGATTTTTTACATAGTTGTAACTGTTATTAAACGGTCTAATCGCGACAGTTCTACAATTTTGTAACTTTTTGACAGATTTGTCGAAATGTCAGCTTCATAAAACAGGACCCTGACCCTTAGATGATTCGTCCCAGCGTTGTTGCCATTTGTCTATGGGGTCATTGTAGACATCGGACTGCTGTTGAAGCAATCTTGTAATTTTATCGCAATCTCGAGTTTTGTTGTCTTGAAAAGTAAATGGCTGCACGTCTCTGCACCTCGAGATCGACCGGAAGCACACCTGCCAACACCAGCAAAGCCTCAGTGTAATTAGACCTATATGCCTGCATAATTAGGCTCCGTTTCCACCAGAGAAGTGCGAGGGTGTGTAGCGGATTCTTTTCAGATCAGCGAGCGAGATTTGGTTTGGCGACATTTGATATAATAAACCCCGGCTAATGACAAAATTATTTTTTTGTTACAGCCTATCCCTTACCACGCTCTCCATCGCAGTACATGTACATCGCACACATTCTTTCATTGTTTTCTGTGAATAAAAATCTCTCAAAATTGAGTCGTTTCTACTTGAGCTGCTTTTGGTTTGTAACAAATACATCCCTACGCATCCTCGCACATCACTTTTCGAAACACAGCTATTTAGTTTTAAAGTGAGCCTTGAAATATGTCCAGTGTCCACATTCTCACAATATTCAAAACAAAAAAATGTCAAATAAAGAAACTGGACCACTACTAAGCAGGATCTCTTCTCTTTTTTAACCGACTTAAAAAAAGAGGATGTTCTATGTTCCACTGTGTGTATTATTTATTAACCGACTTCAAAAAGGAGGAGGTTCTACAAAAGCAATATATTTAGTTTTACTTACATTAAGTGTCAAAACATTTTGTCTTAGCCATTCTCACACCAGAACAAAACCACTCTGGGTACTACGAAAGGCATCTTTCCATGTACTTCCAGTAAATAAGAGTGCCGTGTCATCTGCGAAACGTAGAACTTTGCCATGTGTAAGTTGGAGTTGGCACAAGACATTTATATAGACCAGACAAAGACTGGGACCTAGAACACTGCCCTGAGACACTCCATAATGAACAGAAAGTTTCTAGCTAACCAAACCTCCAATACTTACACGTTGTTTCCTATAATTTAGGTATTCACTAATCAATTGCAACGGAAGTTCCCTGACGCCTACCCTCTCCAATTTATTCAACAGCTTTGGAATGGGTACAGTATCGAAGGCTTTGGCCAAATCAAGGAACTCTGTTAAACGCTTCCTTTTCTTATCGATATTACTAACCATAGAACTCTATGGATCCATGGTTTGTTTTGTCTCTTCTTGTTGGGAGTGTTGACCATTGTAGAATTCTCCTGGATGGCTTTATTGAGCACATATATAAGTTGAACAGTGGCTGTGTTGGCGTCATTGAAGTTGGAGTGATGATTGAAAGTTAATTTCGTTTTTTGGCATTATCCAAACCTAAATAATTGATGCGTCTTGCCTCTACAAGCTTTCTTGGCGGTTTCAAAGTTTGATAAATGATAATGCCAACACTTTCGTGATCAGTTATATATGATGCAACTACAAAGCATATTGCTTCTAATTTCGACTTGACCATGATATGATCCAGGCAAAATACAATGACTGGCCAACATATTAAAGTACTGTATGAACGGTTATCATGGGTGTTAGGAGTAACATCAATATTAACGTCTCCACAAATAATTATGTTTTTATAATTGTAGAATTTATTTAACAATGTATGTAATGAAAAGTTGAGATTACTTGTGTTACACTGCATTGAAGGGCGGTAAATTTCAGTAATACAGGTAACAGAGTTTATTTTTAGTAAGAGAGCATTAGCATTGCTAAACAATAGTTCCTCTCCTAATACTGTACATTTTTTTTGTAGTATATAACTACACATTCATTGTGTGTCTTATGACAAGTTGTTGATGAACGACTTTAACCCTCAATTTCCGGTATGAATTGGATGAACTTAAGTAAACATTCAGTCAGGACTATGTATACTATGTCCCAGTCAATATTTGATCTCGCAAGCAATGTATTGAAATTTGAAATATTACATTTTATACTTCTTATATTTTGCTTTAGGATTTTCAGTGAATTGTTTTGTATTGGTACATTAGCACTTATGTTGTCAATGTCGCATGTTATACATACATTTAGCAACTGCTATATAATCCATGCTTTGATGTATAGAATTAATACCTAAACTATCGAATTGTAGTGAAATATGGTTTTATGTTCATTTTGATGAAAGTGAACTAAATGTATGCACATACATCAGTGCACAAGACACAAAATTTTGTGTACTAAGGTAGATATAATTTTTGTGCGGGAATTGACATGACAGTTTTTGTTTATTCAATTAGCTACATCGAACATTTGCATAGATTATTTTTAGTTGACAAGAGTGTAGTCAAGGTGGTTTAAATAAAATTAATATACGTCATTAGCAACGTAAAATGTATAATAAAATTCAGGTACCTAGGTAATTCTAGAATAGAATGAAATGGTGCATGAACTTAGTGGACGCATGCAAATTTTAAACGTGTACTTAAAATAATATTTCATTTCCCTAATCACATCTAGTAAATAATAATAAAGTACATCACACACACATCACGTCATCAGCCTTTATAGTCCACTGCTGGACATAGGCCTCTCCTTAGAAAGGAGGTCTAGAAAGTACATAATATTCAGAAATCAACAAAAATATACTAGTGAGTGATATGTACTAAAATATTTGAACACAAAAAAGAATCAGTGTCAAAATCGTTCAATCCGATGTTCCTGCTATGTATTGCCAACCACGAATATTGATTTTCCGATGACATTCGGGTAGACTATCCCAGTAGGGTTGCTAATCCGCTGTATTTTGAGGTCAGTGACTGAGATTACAATACAATCTTCTGAGTTCCATCATACTAGGTCAGAGAGATAAGTAATCAGGCGATGGAATACTGAGTATTCAAAAATAGGTATATTTGTTATATTTTAATATTCATCTAAATTTAAATTTCACAAAAAACTGTTAACAAAAGTACGTTGTAGGATTATTGAATGCTGGATTTTTTTTTATATTGTTACGAGTGGTCTATATAATAAATAAAAGTTGTCGGTTAATTACTTTTATTGCACTGTATTTACAAACACTCACTATAATAAACTAGAAATCACTATAGAACTCGTTAGTCGCACTAGAAATTCACTTCGATTCTAATTCATTTTATTTATTTATTTTATTTAATAACTTTATGCACATAAGTACAATGGCGGACTTTATGGGTTAAGCGTTACTTGCAGCGTCATTTAGCGCTGTAAGGATCAGAATTATTAATCACAACCTCAATAGTTGTACTTTACTCGATACTAGATGACGCTGTCCTCCACATTCCAAATCTACTCAAATCTTTCGAACCATTTAATCCTATGGCGCAACAATATATTAATCATTACTTTTGCTTGATGATGAGATGAGATGTTTTAACTATGAAATTATATGAACTTTGACCTCATAACTTTATATTAATATTACATTAAATATTTCCATCTTCGAAACGTTGTCGTTGAACTTTGACATATGCCTTGGAAATGTTCATTTTTGTAAAATATTTTATATATTTTCGCGTGATTAACTGTTTTTTTTTAATGAGATATATTTGAAAAACAGAATGTGATCTTGCTATTCAGGATTAGGCTATTAAGATAGATGCCGTAATCTGAAAATGGTAAGCAATAATTACATACTACCATCTATTTAATACTTTTACTTTGTTGATTACATTCCTATGCACTTAGTTTCACCTAAAATATGGGTGCAATACTTGAAATGTCTAAAGCTATCTGGCAATTGTTCCACACGTCACCTCCATAAATTAATCTAATTTTTGAATCGTGTCACGATGTTTGTGGTCGCCCTCTTCCGAAGCTGCTGGACCGATTTTAAAGACTTTTTTATTTGTTAGAAATGAGAACAGGTCGTAAAGTATTTAAGTTCAATTAGTTTTACAATAAAACTCCTTCTACCGAAAATAAACAATAATTACAAGCTTGTCCAAGGTTTTTGTTTACCACTTTTCTCACTTGACATCAGTATCAAGTGACAAAAAAGAAAAACAACAGTTCATTAGGAAGTTTCCTCTCAGAGAATACCAAGACATAGCTCTTACAAAAGTCCACGTAAGGATGTCAGTTATAAATATATATATACATACAATTGTGGCCGCTGGTAACAATGGGTGATCTCGTCTCCAAAGGGGAGCAGTAATCAATAATACTGAAGATAATCGCGGCTTCTTCGAAAGACAACGCGTGTGACATGCGCCACGCTTCTAGGAAAGAGAGCTCTTTGCAGTATGTATTTAAAAACGACGACGAAGTGAAATTGTGGGTTACAATATGCTGTAGTTTATGATTTTCTATGATAAGACAATTTGTATATAGTATGGAACCAGTAATGCACCAGTAAACCTCTGCTGAGACCGTTTTGATTAAATTGTAAATTGTTCGTTAAAAGTTCTTAATATGTAAAACAAAACACGCATGAAATATTACGCCTTTGTGAAAGAGGAAAATTTGATAAGTGTTTTTGAGAGTTGAGAACATACTTGATATTGTTATTTTTTCTTTATGCAGTTACTGTTTTGGTTTTGGTTGCAAGAAGCTAGCCAGACGTATCGTAAAATATTGATTGATTGATTGATAAAAAAGATTAGTTCATAAAGTGGCTGAAAAATATTGTTAATTTTTCCTTATTAAACATGTGTGATTGTTATAAGATATTGCCAATATTGTCAAATATAAATAGGAATAACTTTAATGTTATTACTAGTTTAATAAAATACTTAATCAGCATCTTTGTTTTCTTTGTTTTTTCAAACTTTTTCATAGTCTAGGTTGCAAGTTGTAACTCAAGTAGTAGTTACTCACACATATCGCTAATTATTGATTGTTTTTGAAGATTTTATCTAGATGTGGTTGAAAATTATTTTTCCTCATTAAACATGCCTGATTAATTAGAAGATAGTGCTAATATTCTCAATTATAATAGGAATTACACGAATGTTATCACTTGTTTGATAATATACCTAATCAAAATCGTTGCTTTCCGTTACCGGTCTTTCTTTCCTCTTCGAGTTACCTCGAGTTTTTACATATTCTATTATTTAAGATGATTTTGTAGATTTTGTACTAATATTTTGTTAAATGCTATCACCAACGTAATGACGATATAATAGTCTTCAAACATATTGATTACCCAATTAATAATAATATACGTTAATAGTTATGATTAATTTCATTATTCTGCAAAGTGGAGGTCGCTGTACCAATTTGTATGCAATGATGTGTTGTGGGCTGTAAACATTATTTACATAATTAATGGATATGAGAACGTGGTCAGTGGCTTTATTAAATGATGTTGATGTGTAAAATTCGTTCACGTTGTATGTCCTCAAACGTTAAACCTTTGACTTAACAAAATGAAACTATACGTATTTAAAAAAAATAACAACATTACGTACAATAAAATGCTTTATAATATGGCGAAATTATAACAGATAATTTACGTACTGTAACGACTATTCATTATTTGACTATTTTTTTCTATCATTTTACACAGGTATCATACAAATACTACTTACTTTCCGTGTTGTGACGGATTAAGAATACAGAGTGTCACCACCCCTAGTCGTCCCGTGGGTGTCGTAAGAGCGACTGAGAGAGCAAATTGCTCAGGACAACAGCACTGAAAAGAGAAGGCAAACTTGACACAAGTCCTAAACTAACCCGTCTGACCTACATATATCCAGCAGTGGACTATATAAGGCTGTTGATAATGATCATACAAAATATGCTGATATGTATGCAGGTGTTTAGACCTATTTAAATACAAATAGGAGTACATGAAAATACCGCTTCCATTCTAGACGGATAGCGTCATATGACTGATCTCCATCCATATCTGAGGATACGGATACGGACTTTTAGAGGTCAAATTCGCGATAAGAATACGGGCTTTTAAGAGTCGCCAAATCCGCGATACAGATACGGACTTCAAGTTTTTTATAAATTAATACTTTTACGACCATACTCTTTTTACTTTGAAAAGAGTATGACATGCTCTATTAAGGAGGATAAAATTGGTCTTCCTTGAAATTAAAGTAACCATTAGAGAATTGGTACCCAGGGTCACATTCCGTACCGAACGCTAACACAGACAGCTATCTATAACATAATCCTCGAAATTGCATACAATTGTAAGATTGCTATCATATAGCCACTATATCCTTATAACTAATATTGTTATCACTTTTAATATGACTGTTTTATTAGGATTTAGTCTGAGCGCTCTTACTAATTTTTTTATTACTAGCCGAGACTCGCGGTGTTACCCGCGTTTGTTGTTATAACCGCGGGCAACGCCGCGGGGCGAATCTAGTCTAAAAAAAGTAGCCTAAGTTACTCCTTATGTCATCAGCTATCTGCCAGAAAGTCCCGTCGAAATAGGTCCAGCCGTTCCAGAGATTACCCGGAACAAACAGACAGACAGACAGACAGACAAAATTAAAAAAAAACAATATTTTGGCATATGTACCCTGTAAACATACATATGCATTTAGTAAAAAGCGGTTATTTTAATATTACAAACAGACACTCCAATTTTATTTATTTGTATAGAGTATATAGATATTTTTAAAACTTCATGCACATATTGTACAAGGGTGAACTTAAGGGCTGAAGCATTCTCTGCCAGGCAACTTTAGGGTGACAGCTGCGATGGCTTAGGTGCCAAAAAATGTGGCAGCTGCAAAGACATCATACTTCAAAAAGAAGAGAGATAGAGGTCTGAAAAAAAAATAGTTTAGCAAATGAAAGACTTGTTATAATAGTAGCAGTAGGTACACGGTACATTTTTTCCTTTCTCAGCAGTAACAGACTAATATAATTATGTATGCATGTAGGTATTAGATATTTAATGTTACATATGGTTATTGATGTGTGAACTTATGGTTTATTTACATGATATTCGGTTATTTCGTTTATATTTCTATTTCTCTATATTTTATTAAATTTACTCTGTACACACGACTCTCTCTTGTTGTGCTATCCTCTCTTCACTCTTGGGTTTGCTGGAAGAGAACTCAATTATGGGTTAAGCTCGCCTCTGTGCCCACTACTCCTTAATGTATTTTTTATATAAATGTTTATATTGTGTACGTAAGAATAAAATAAAAATAAAATAAATACATAATCATGTACCGGAAAAATCAAAACATAATAAATAATAATAGTAATAGATATTTTCGGATATCTGAAACACGACGGCATCTAGTTTCAAACTAAGCAGAGCTTGTATTATGAAAGCAAGATTGACTGATAGAATAGGTACTTATGTACTTTTTTTGTAAATACATACAAAAATGACTTTACATGAAAAAGCTGTCAAATTAGTTTAAATTGTGTTGGTTACTTGCACACATTAAAATACAAATTCAATTGAGTCTCAAATTTTGATAAATATGTATAAATCAAACATTAATTAAATAGTCGGTAGTCTAAACATAGCCATAGCAAAATTATTCGTGTCCGATCGATAGCGTGATTGATTCAAAATTGTAGTTATACACGAAATAGATACAATCAAACGGAAACGTTTAAACAATATTCACTAAATTGAAGTGCGTTTTACTATTTGCTAGGTCTTAATTTGAACAATATCAACCATATAAGTTCGTAGAACCAATGCAGCTTGTTTTATTTGGTTGCGTAATTCATTTTATTCACTATATTGCATAGTGTGCGTGCAGAGTGCGTGACCGACCCACTTTTGTAATTAAACTTTTGTAACCGACTGTCCCCGTGACAGCTGTTGCACACATGTAAGTGTACAAATGCTGCCACATTTCGTTAATAACGGCTCGGGTCATAAAAGTTGAGAGGTTTGAGTGTTATGTTTAATATTCCTGTAAAAATTTGGCACCATCTATTAAAAAAAATTAAGGCAGATGGGAATGACACTCGTTTTTCAAAGAAAATGTATAAGGAATTTTTGCACAACAAATTAAAACTCATTCTTACGAAGTCATGAACAAAAGATGATTAGAACCCGCTTACCCGTTTCAGAGATCCAGGTAAAGCGACAAACGTTACTCCAGCTCCGAAGTAAAAACAAATACAAAATAAGTTACAACATTTACCTCATCTCATCATCAGGCCAGACGGGTTTATATAGGGTTTGTTTCAAGTTTTCCTTCTTTTTGCAGTGCTGTTGTCCTGTGCAGTTTGTTCCCTTAGTCGGCTCTTACGACACTCACGGGATGAATAGGGGTGGTGAAATTCCGTATTCTTAATCCGTCACCACACCCCAACCACCACACACCACTTAACCAGTAACCCTGTATAATGGTAAAACTTACCGACTATTATTGGTGATTGGAGCCGACATGTGCTAGAGTGGAGACCGTGATTTACCAAGCGTAGTGTAGGGTACCCTGCGGCACGATGGACCGACGACTTGAGGAAAATGGCTGGCAGTGGAAGAATGCGGACTGCCCAAGACCTTGATGGTTGGCGCTCTTTGGAGGAGCCTTTTGTTCAGTAGTAGAGGGCAATAGGCTGAAGAAGAAGAATGGGATAAAAGTTTGACATGAATTATGATCATTAACATTCATTTTTAGGCTTTACTGGTTAATCTTAAGATTTACCGTAGCTCGGGGTTTCACTTGTAACACATTCTTTTTTTTTTTTTATCAAGGTAAAAAACTCGATATTTACTAATTACTACAAATTATCATCACGTTATCAAATCAACAGCCTTTAATAGTCCACTGCTGGACATAGGCCTAGGAGCTGTTTGGTATAGAGTTAGTGTCAAGGTTTAATTCTTTTAGCAGTGCTGTGGTCCCGTGTAGTTGGCTCTCTTAATCGGCTCTTACGTCACCCACGGGATGACTAGGGGATGTGACATTCCGTTTTCCTAAATCGTCACCATAGGGATTACCACAAGTACCAATGTACTTGTGGTAATCCACTGGTATTCACTGGTATTGGTACTGTGGTAATTCTCTCTCGAAAAATTATTATAAATAACTACATTGGTAGTTAGTCAATAATTTTTCGAGAGAGTTTGACTGTTATGGCCGGAGTTTAGCAATTTCAACGAAGAAATAAAATACTACTATTATTTTTGTATAAGTTCACTTACTTACTAAGTTTTTGTTTTTGCTGAGCCGGGACCAATGTGATAATCACGACCATTTTTCTGTGTCCGACTGTAATTTACCTACGAGTATAGTACGTGTCTAAAAATATTCCAGTATGTTTTGCCAGCAGTCTTGTTAATATACGGTCATTTGTGAGGTCTCAAGTTCTACTGCACGAATGGCGTAGTGGTTTAAGCGGACACCTACTGTCGTCGCTTCTTACTGCGCGTTACTGAGTGTTGTGGGTTCGATGGTCCCACATGGGTCAACATTTTGTGTGATTTACAAGTTGTCTGAGTCTGGGTAATCTTTGAGTCTGTTTCATGTATGTTTGTAAAGTCCCCCGCGACACAGGATTTATTCCTAGCGTGGGAGTTGTACCTAAAAAAAAAAGTTATTATGACTCTCTGAGCAAGATCGGAATGTATAATTTATAGTACTGTCGATTACCTAGTCGCTTTTTAACTCCCCTTTATTAGCTTGGTATGGTATGGTATGTAACGGAATCTTCGAACGTGATTATGACTTTGCATTCTTATCAAGGACCGATGGCGATACAATAATTTCATAAATTTGACTAATTATCCTGATCAGGATTTTTAGAATTTAGAATTGCTTTTTCCATACCTAAAAATACGTTAATGTCTTTTGCTACGCACTAAGAGGCAGAAGCATATGTGACTTACTTGTTACTTTTTAAACTTAATGAGAAAATAATCCTCATTAATGGACTAAAAAAAGCAAAAATAAATTATACTCTATAAAAACTAAAAAACACGCTTTTGTAACTAGACGAACTAAAAGGTACTAAATAATTTTCTATAACTTCACAAAGAAAAATCATTTTATCGTAAAAAAGCGTGGGGTACTTTTCAAGATAGGTATTTCATAATATAATAACTTTACTTTTACCAATATCTTTCAATAAAATATTATCAAATATTTCATTTTTAAACTATAATTCATTTGAAAAGAAAGTTTAGTAGCATGGGAATACTGTCGACTTCAACAATCATCTAAATAATAAATTGGGCGTTTTAAAAAGAAATGTCATTTTTTAGACTGTAAATGGGTATTTCACGAAACAGCCGTCTTCGATCAGTACATGCTTCAGCCACTAAGTGCTATTTACTGTTGTCTTTATATTCAACCCTCTCAATTCTAAAGAAAGGCTCCTTAAATACTGCCACATTCAGCTAAATACCTATATATATCTTCACCTAGCTTCACTGTATGTACTTGGTCGTATTTTTTTTGTTAAGATCAGATATCTTACTAACACTAAGAACTTGTTATTGTTGTTAAATATTTAGAGAGACCAATATATCGTCATTTTATACACGCGCGATTTTATATAACTACAAAAATGAAAATAATTGGTTTCGCGCATAATGAATGTTTTCGTTTATTAATTTGGCAGCAGGAAGTAACAGGAAGCCATGCGCTGACAATTTCAGCTAATTAGAATGTTAAAATATTAGTAAATTGTTTATTATTACATTATTTATTATATTATTACATTACAGATATGTTATTTTTAAATTAAATTAACATAAACTAAAGAGATTTTTATCTAACCTGTTTGTGTTCACCTAAACAAATCGTGTTTGGGCCTCCGAAATAAGTAAACAAATTTGCTAGATCACGATTCTTAATTTGATTTTAGCATTTACAAAATGGTAAACTACTTTTTAAAGGTCAAAGTCGTCTGTAAAAAGCAATGTTACCAATACAGAAGAATTCTAAAATGGTGCTCTAACGGTCAGAGGAAACAAAATGTCGCCTTTTTCAAATTATTAATTTAAGCGAATAAAGTAATGATCAGTTATAATAGCTGTCACTCAAAAAGAATATCTAAATTTCCACCGTTTTTGTAACTTTTTCATTGATGCTCGCCTCCTATTGGTCATGGCATGGTGTTATAGAACATATAGACTTCTCTATAAATGAGTTATCCAACACTAAAAGAGTTTTTCAATTCGTACCAGAAGTACCTGAGATGAGCGCGTTCAACCAAACAAACTCTTCTGATTTTTAATATTAGTAAAGGTATAAATATAAATTTAGTGTGTTATCTTTACCTGGGAAGCTTAATTAGTTTTAGAACCCCACACCCTTCTCAATAAGGGATTAATCTGATTCGGAGAACCCGTCAACCACAACAGTATAAATTTAATAATACTAAACCTAACTTTAATAAGGAACTTGTTAAATTTCCTCTATCGCGTTCAACGGGTCGCAAGAGAATGTCTAAATACAATAGGTCATTCGCTTTTGTATTTAGAAATCGGGTTGAGATCAAATGAGCCAGTGAAACCAATCCAGAGAGAAAGAGAGAGAGAGTCCAGAGAAGCCTGAGTAAAACCCTTTCATCTGGTAAACATTTTTCAGTTTACTATATGACCCTCCGGGCTGTCACCCTACCGGGGTTTGCAATGGGGCGGTGTGTCGGAATCGAACCGACTAAAACCACACGGTGTGCCAATTCAATAGAATTGAAATAGAAGGGATCCGGGAACAGATGTTATTAAGACATCCGGACTCCTCTCAGCGCCAACGTCCGGCATAGTTGGACGCCGTCTCTTCGCGTTGGAAAGCGCGCTTCTGCCTCGCGCTTCTGCATCGAATTGAGGCCGAGTGGAGGTCATCACCTCGGGACCTCTCCGACGCCTACTGCTGCAAGATGACGTCTTCGCAGAAGGATGCGACCGCGCTGAAGCATCTGTCGCTACCGGCCGTCATACGCTCCATGGTCCCCATGGTCATAGGGAGATGACTGCAATGACTGACCCGATGCTGAGACGCCCCAATCGAACAAATTACCAGTGTGTGCTGAGCCGAGTCCTCACTGCAATTGCAGTGGTGACAGTCGGGGCTCAATTCCCTCCTAGCGACCGAAGCAGCCGTGCCCGGAAAGAACCTGCGTCAGTCGGAAGTCAAGTCAATGGGCCCGTGCCGCCCTACCTGATCGACGATAACCGGCTAAAGCGCCTCCAAAAGGATGCCACCCTCAGGTTGGAAATTTAACATCTACAGTTTACTACACTTCATCATGATATAGGTATTACATCGTGGATCCATGTTTCTGCACGTACGTTCTGCACTCGCTCGACCAGAGTGATAACACACACAATCTTTTATAGGAAGAGAACTCACAGTGTTACCCTTAATTTGCAGGTGGTCCACTTACCATTAAATGACCCGCATCATTCAGTTAACCCTATCATCATCATCATCACATCAACAGCTTTCAATAGTCCACTCCTGTACATAGGCCTCTCCTTTTTTTAAAGGAGGTTTTGGCCTACTATACCACGCTGGCCAGACGGGTTGGTATAGGGTTTGTGTCAAGTTTTCCTTCTTTTTGCAGTGCTGGTGTCCTGCGTTGTTTTGTGCCCTTGGTCGGCTCTTACGATACCCATGGAATGAATTGGGGTAGTGACATTCCGTATTCTTAATCTGTCACTACACGGACAAGTTAACCCTATAACTCAAACAATAATTAAAGTCGGTATAACCTGTTTAAAAGTTAATGTTGTATACACTTTGAGAGATATCTAGAAGTAAAAAGAGACCAGTTTACTTCCAACGCAATATTCCACGAACCGTCCGTTCAAAAATTCATACTTTCATCTCTCTTTCTAGTGAACGCGGGGATAAATTAGCGAAACGGTTGGCGTAAACAAAAACATAGTTTTCCTGAGATTGTACTGCTAACAAACGTTTGAAGACGCAATACTGTATTTAAGCGACTTATTCGACGTGAGATACCAAAAACATTAAAGTATTCTTAGAAATGTTTTAGTAGTTCTTAATGTCTCATGAATTTCAGGCAATCATTTTACAACATAATTTTGATACGAATGCCGTTGGATTATGTAAATCTTCCGATATTTGTAATAGCGATATGGTATTGTATTCACTACCTATTCTTACTTTAATTTGTCAACATGAAATTGCGTTTTATAACGCAGATATCTATTTATTATCTACTTTTTATTCATCTTTTTATTTCCATTATTAGATAAAATAGGTTATAGGCAAGTTACAAATCAGTCCTGTCTACTATTACGGACGTTTTTTATTAACGTTTTTTTATAACTTTTCATCTCCCACAAGGCAGCCTGATCCCAAACTAGGCATATGACTAGTTTGGAATCAGGCTGCAGGCTTATGTGACGACTAAGACCTCAGATAAACATACTTATGTATTGTTAAATGCATACATAATATGGATGAATTACACCCAGACAGAAAAAATGGTGGTGCTCATCATACAATTATTTGTCCTGGTTGCGAATCGAATAAACGACGTCGGGCTTCGAGTTAGGGTCATTAACCATTGTATCAACAACCCAGTCTTTAGACATACACGCCAGTAATTTGCGTGAGTTTTTCATAATTTTCATTTACTTTTCTGTATTCATCATTTTTCTCCTAAAGTTTGTTTGATATGGGAACAATACTCTAATATAAATGTATCTAGATACAAAAATGTAAAATAACGTGTTATGTTGTTTAGCAGTACAATTAAAGATAATTGTGATTCACTGAAATATAGATCGATAGTTTTAGATCCGCCTTCAACAAGATAAACAAGATGCCACATATTACAAATTTAAAATAGAAAAATATAAGTTGATGACGTTTTGGCAGAATCACCTTTATAATATAAACATTATATCTCAACGTTAAAATACTGAAGATAGTTCAAGGTAAGATTTTAAAATATTGTTGATAAAATCGTTAAAGAATAAAAAAAAAAAAACTAGACAGTTTTATTACTATGTTGATAAATGTGCCCTTTTCAGTAAAAAGGACGGCTTTATTTTTTGTATGACATCATAATATTATGAACATTTGCGTGACGAGACATAGGTTATTTAGTTTTCACAGTTATGACAGCCAAATATTTGTAAGACCATTTGGCCGCCACTTCTTAAAAGCTACAAAAGTTGTGATGCCAGAATTATACCTGCGTGAAAATATTTATTTTGACATACTTTTTAAAAATAGAGTATATAATAATAATGTCGAATTATCTTTTTAGTATTTTGTATTGCCAACTTTAGCGTTGAAAGGTTCATATTTTTAATACGCATGTTGCCAAATTTAATTTAAGAATACAGTTTATTAACGTAGAAATATATGTTTAATGATTGTGTTCTACTTTATATGTTCGATTTAAGTGATGCATGTTAAAATAATATTCACGTTCTAGTGATTTAGGGAAAAATATGTCGAAAACAATTTTATTCTGTGGAATATTGTAATAGGTAATAAATTATAGAGTATGGAGGTAAGGAGCATAGATAAAACATTATAAACCAGAGAGTAAGGAGAACCATCTCTGTGTATGAAAAGTGTCCGTCAAAATGTATTAAATTGGGGGCGATACATTGATATAATACTTACATAGATGAGTAATTACCGCCTAAAATCGTTGCTACTGCACATCTGTCCACAGGCATATGCGTAGCAAACGTCAATTCAGTGTTCAATGTGGCGTCAACCGAGTTGAACATAGCGACACATGACAGTAACAATCGCCAAAATGGGTAAATGCGTAGTGAAAGAATGCGATTCAAGGTCACAAAACCATAATAAATCATTCGGAATTACTTATCACGTGTAAGTTTATGGTTTTTGTATTGATAATATCGTAAATAAGGCTATAATTGAAATAAAACATTGATAATTGTAATTTAGAATCAGTGTTACCATTAAAAAATCATTTTTGTTTTCCCACAATAGTGGGAGAATTTATAATTTATGAAATAATATGCTTTATACTGTTTTTAAACATTTTGTCAATAACAATAAAATATAGGAAGAACGGTAGTTGTTAGGGCTGAATCGATCACTTTTTTTAGGGACCCGATGAACGTTCACCTTCTGCCAAGCTCGCAGAGCTGGAGACTTTTGTATAAAAGAATTAATTCATTCATTCATTCATTTTTCTTAATTAATTATCAAATATAAATAACAATTGTACAAAAAATATATTTATATATAAAATAAAAAAAGTAAATAAATATAAATAAAAAAATTTAAAAAACAAAATATATATATATATATATATATTTTATATATATTTTTTTATTTGTATTTTAAAATATTAAAAGAATTTGCAATACAAGCTGGGGATTATTTATTATCAGTACAAGTTGATCATTCACTTTTACTATTAAATGCCATTATTTATACATAGGTAAAAATAAGATTGTATCATGAAAGTAAAATATTCACACAAACTTATAAAAAAGAGTCTAAAAGACAATTGTATACAAAACTGATAGCGGAGTTTGATTTTACACTGAATATAAACCCTTTTAACCAAATATTTCTAGTTATTTTATTATTTATACCTATTCCATTCACTTCGAAATATATTATTTAAAATCTTTAAATTAATTTATTTTATTACAAAATTGTTTTAAAAAAAAATTGTTTCTTGGTTGTTATGGGTAAAATTTCATACGGTAGTCAACACTGGCCCACCATCGTAAAGTTATGTCTTTGTCTTTTTCTAATCTGAGCGATGGTATTGTTCTTGTCTCGCGTGTAAATGAGACATAAATATGTTTACTTTCAAATGTTTAGTGGTATCAAAGCTACGTCGTCAAATTTCAAAAGTGGTTACACTTTTTTCGACGTGTGATAATGAGGTTTGCTTCTCTAGTGTTGTTTTAACTCAATGGGGCGATAGCACAAAACAGTTCAAAGATAACTAACTATTCTGTGGGGGCTACAGTAGCATCAGGATAAATAAAACATGCAAATGCATATTTCATTTTGTTTATCTATAATTAAAACATGACCTTAATGACAACATTTTATTCCTGAATGATTTAGAATATAATAAATATTGATATTAATAGGTACTTAAAGTTGTTTATTTCCAACAGAAATCTTCAGAATCGTTTTTAAACCCATTCTAAACGAACCAAGTTTAATCGCACTTTCTTAAATGATACTTATTTATAAATACGATTATTCATGTAAATGTAATAATTAATAAATTTTAAGCCTCATTCACAATTAAATAGTAAATTTGTAACTGTTTCAAACAATATTAAAGATTTTCTTACCATTTGGTGTAAAACTTTTATGCGTCATTATCATTAAATTGGCCACTAAGTTCTTTTCCGTTGTCACTATGTTGTGTGTATGACATAGAGTACATGTCATTTTATGTGCCCCTGACAAAGTTTAGGCAAAATTTTCATACTGGTCGGTTCAGTGGCTGAGTCGTGACAAACAAACTTACATTTGCATTTCTAATATAAGCTAGAATTACATCAAGAGCCATCCATTCTCAGAGCTGAGTTCGACTTGTCGACTAACATATTTTTTATATGTGTTTATTGGGAGCTCCTGAAATATTTTTTTAGACTGGTTAAATGGGAATCTAAAATCTTTTTAGCATTTTTTTAAATAATTTATAGCAAACCTTGACCGCAAACATTCTTTTTAATACAAATTTTCAAATATATTTTTATTTTAATCTGTGTAATTTTAGTATGCATAGTGACTAACCAAGAAAATCAAAATTGTAAATGAAATTACCCAAACGGTGTTTAATGCGTAAATCCCACTTGAACTATTGTGTGTGCAAAATGTGTCTAAATACATTTAGATTGTCTGGTTCTAATCCTGAGCGTGGGGAATTCAGTCTTTAAAGTGAATGCACGTGTCGTGGCATGGGGCCAAATTATTGCGTAACATTTTAGGAAAAACGTTTTCGTGATTTCACATTTCGGTGGCTTCATGTCAACTAGTTGCTAAGAGTCGAAGAATTATATTACGAACGATGTGAAGTTTCTGTCTCAATATTAATAATTAGATATTATTACCGATAAAATTACTTGCCTTGATAAATAATCTGGTTCTGGAATAGTTTTATCAGAAATCTGCTGTTTAAAGGTTTTTTATTTCTTTTAACACCAGATTTTTTAGTAATTTCTCACTTCTCACACACGGCAGTCTGATACGTAATTAAAACACAGAATGCCTTAAGCTTTATATAATTATGTAGATATCGTTCGTCTGATTTAAGCCAATTTAGAAAGACGAATATTAATATTACTTCTTATGCACAAAATTAAAAAAAATACCTTTTTCTCACTGTGGTGGAGTTCGTGGTACAATTCAAGATCAAAGGAAAGATATTCGCTGCCTTTATTTGCTCGTATCATATTAGAATTCGTATATAAGTTTGAATTTGAGCTCCAAATTGAATTTGGGGGATTGCGCTGAATACGCTTACTGAGAATATTAAATGTGTATTCAAGGAGAATATTAAAGATTAGTCCGTTATATTACACCGAAAATTATGTTTAAGAAAAACATACTCGAGGCTGTTTATTCATTTGTAAAGTCTTAAGTATATAACTTTTATAGGGCAGGCAGAAGGAAATAAATTAATGATAATCTGAAAAAAATAAGCGTATGTGCTTATATAATTAACATATTCAAACATAGTTTATTGTGAAAGGTGAAGGAATGATCATGGTTAGAAATCGCTATTGTATTATTTTTCTCCAGGTGAGTAAAACCAAAAGACATCATAGGAGAATAAGCACGTACTATTATAGATTAGTATTGCTAACTACACTTCATTAAAAAAAACAAAGAAATGAACAGCCTCATTGAATTTATCTCTAAATTATCTCTATCGTAATACATTA
Organism: Arctia plantaginis; assembly: GCA_902825455.1. Lineage (NCBI taxonomy): Eukaryota > Metazoa > Arthropoda > Insecta > Lepidoptera > Erebidae > Arctia > Arctia plantaginis. The sequence goes on along the minus strand of CADEBD010000171.1, from coordinate 4,892,215 downwards.
AGATAATTCTTTACAATACATAGTAATGTGACATTTGAAATACTTAAATATTATCTGAAGCAGAAGTGCCGAAAGCTAAAACTTTTGAAAAAAGGATGTTTGAATGATTTAAAACTATGTAAACACGAAAAAAATACACATGTACTATAAAAATGTTGACTTACGGGACATATTCAATATATTCAATACTATATAATAGTAACTTTCACATATGTTACACAAAAGGTAAAGAAATGCAATGAAACCCGCACAATATAATTATTTATGGTCGAAGTTCGATCTCTCGACGATCTCTAGTTGGGTCATACCCAAATCGTAGTTCAGATGAGATTGCTTAAGTTATAGACTAAAAAATATAGTAATATTTATTACAACGAATAAAAATTCATGGGCCCTGGCATTAACAAAACGATATAATAAAAAAAAAGATGATAATTTGAAAAAAAAAATAAAGTTCCAGTGATAGCCCCCTTCTGTGGACTGTTCAGATTCGAGGTACATACCTTTAAATATGTTTAGCCATATAAATAAAACATTTATCATTAAAAAAATACGTCTACTACTCGTATATTATAATAGAGACTAAATTTATCTAAAAATGACATAAACTTACTTTAGATCTTGAATATAATTTGAAATAAACCTATGGTTATTGGTTGAAACTACTTTTCTGTGGACTTAAAAATCAACATGATAAATTTATCTCTAAATCCTACTATAGATGGAATACTTTTGAAATTGGCAACATTGGATAGCTGTCCTTGGTCTGCGCTCATTGCGACATAATTGACGTGTATGTATATTGTTCCGAATCTTAAAATAAGATACACACTATTTTGTAAAAGATCATTGCCTCTTTTCTGTTCTTAAAGTACTTTGGTAAGTAAATATTTATTATCATTATAAATATATAGCCGCAATGCATTGTAGGGAGTATTTTTTAAATCTACTTAGCCATTGTTCTAACCTCAAAATTAAAAATGCTTTGTTGACTTTGCACAACAATAATCTCTTCTGTGGACATATTTCCTGTGACCCAATATGTCCACAGAAAAGGCTTATGTCCTCAGAAAATAGTATTAATAAACTTTCACAAAGTTGTATTCTGTTTCTAGCTATTTACTAATTGTTTGGCTTTTTTTGTGCATTTGTAAACTTATATTTAAAACGTATTAATAATTTAGCGATTAACTTATAACTTTATCAGACAATACTGTGTGGTTTCTAGGGCAAACAAAAAGAATATTGTTGTGCAATAGTGGTACTAATGGAAATTAAATTTTACAAAGAAGTATTTCTCTTTCTCATTAATCAAATTTACAAAATATATTGTTTTGAAATGGAGTTCCTTATGGAGACAAAAAGCGTACGTTACGAAAAAGCGTTAGTAGCTGTCTCTCTCGTTCTGCATCCACTGAGAGCACGCTGACTGCAGAGCGAGTGAGAGAGAAAGTACTTCGCATTGGGCATTTTTATTTAATAACTCTATTGGACAACGCATCGTATCGATTTTTAGAGAATTTGATGAGGAATAAAATTAGATCAGTCTTGTTTCGCTACAGACAATAATATTCGAGTTATTTTTTTTAAAGTACCTTGACCAAAATTTATGAATGCAATATTTGTCAAATAGTAAAAGGAACTTCGTTCCTATCGGTGCCCCACGACACCACACGGCTTTTAATTTATATTTAAATTAAACTGATTGTGGCGCTAACTTTGCATGTGACCCCACATTTTTGCATTTTTTTTCTGCTTTTTACTGGTTAAATTAAATAACAAAAACAGCTTAGCTTGGGGTTTTTTATTTGCCATGTTTCAGATACAATGCCTCGTTCAAGCAGACCTAGGGTACAACTAAGTGAAGAAGAAAAGAAAGCACGTAGACGAGAGCAAAAGAAAATGAGCATGCGAAGAGCTAGAGCCAAATTAGGTGCTGTTGCATTAGAGGAAAGACGTAGAAAAGATAGGGAACGATATCATCAAAAGAAACAAGAGGGTTTAATAAGAACTATTAAAGATTTTACACCTAGACAGCAGAGACAAATGAGAAAAATGTGGCGTGAAAAGTCGCGGCTGAAACGCGAGAAAGAAAAAATAAGAAAGCGTACAGAAGAAATGCTTAATGAGAATACACCACCTTCCTCCCCTTGTTCAGCTTCATCGCGTGTTGCTCTAGGTAAAATCATACGTCTAAGAAATAGACGATTATTGATGACTCAAAATCAGAATTTATTGAAAATATTAAACGTATTAGAGAGAAGGTTAGCTAAATATCGAATGCGGTTTATAAGAATAAAGAAAAGCAAAACACGGGGTAATGATCTAAAAACTAATATTAAAAGAAAAATATGTGAATTTTTAAATGACGATGAAAATAGTAGAATAACAGCTGGAAAAAAAGAAACAATAACTCGTAAAAAAGTAAAAAAACAAATTCGTCTCTTGAATGATACACTTATTAATCTTCATAAAAAGTTTAAAAGTACGGCTGGTGTAAACGTTTCGTATGAAACGTTTCGCCGATACCGACCTTTCTGGGTAATATTTCCAAAAGCAGCAAGCAGAAAGACTTGCTTATGCTCTGTCCATACCAATATTAATTTTGTTGTATGCGCCTTATATAAAACGAGAGTTTTACCATATTCTTCTGCCACTGAACTAGTGAAGTCCCTTTGCTGTTCACTCAATATAAACTGCTTAGAACGAAAATGTACAGAGTGTAACCAAAGATTACCACTCTTTAATATTGTTAATGGCACTGACACTATAACATATCAAAGGTGGGTAACCAAGGCATTTACTGAAATTATCAAAGGTAAAGAAAAACTATGCAAAAAAACCATTAAAGAAAGTGTAAAAACATCTCAACAATTGCTTGTAAACTGTTTAAAACTAAAGCTACCCACGTTTATGCAACATCTAGCTAACATCATTAATCAGCATACAGTCATACGAGCAATCAAAGAAAATCTTACACCATTAGATGGTTTGCTACATATAGATTTCTCGGAAAATTATTGCTGTAAGTACGGATCAGAAATTCAGTCAGCCCATTTTGGTGGATCAAAACGACAACTTTCGTTACACACCTGCGTATACTACTCTGCTGATTATCCACCACCAACAAATTTTATTAAAACTAGTTCAATCTGTTCTGTATCTGAGAACTTAAGACATGATCCGGTACTTATATGCGCACACTTGACCCCTGTGGTAGAAAGAATTAAATTACTTTCCCCGGATTTAAAAAACTTACATATCTTAAGCGACGGACCGACCACTCAATATCGCAACAAAACTATGTTCTACATGATAGTAAATTATCTAAGTAAAATTTCAAATGCAGAGACCATAACGTGGCATTTTTCCGAAGCAGGTCATGGCAAGGGGGCACCTGATGGTGTAGGTGGGTGTGTGAAACGAACAGCTGACAATTTTGTTGCACATGGAGGAGATGTAACTAACATTCAGGATTTCGTTAGTTGTTTGCAAGACAGATGCAAAGGCATTGAAATTATCCCTATCGATGATACTCTTATTACTGAAATCCAAAATGTAGCTAACGGAAACAAGTGCCATCCATTCAAGGGTACTTTCAAAATTCACCAACTCACTTGGACTGCAGCCGAGCCTAACATACTACATGCGCGAAGACTAAGTTGTATTTCATGTGCAACAAATGCCAATTGTCCACATTTTGAGATTGGACAAATTCAAGTTATGTATATCTCAGATACTTCAATTATTTCATCAGACGCCCATTCAAGCCCATCATCGGTGCCTAGCCCAACTTTGTCGCACGGAACAGCATCTGCATCTACTGTCTCTGGATTGAGACTACCACTTTCACCTCTAATGTGCACACCATCGCCTAACCGTTCAGATAATGCTACGCCTAAGCCATTTACTCCAAGAAAAAGTTTTTTTTTAGAGAGTAACTTCTGTGATGAATCGGTTACACCACCGATTCATCACATATATAAAGTTCGATCGATTTTACCCTCGAGCGATGAGAGTGACGAAAATATATTTTAATTATGGACAATTATACAAGTTAAAATTATGTGAAAATTCTTATTGTTTAATCGGTTTATTTTTCATTTTTATTATGATTGACTAGTATTCAAACCTTATACTGAGCCAATATGTAACATTTTAACAATATTTACAAGTTAAATATTGTTATTGAAATTATATTGATTTGTGAAGTCTTTTCTGTGGAATTATGTCTTTTCTGTGGTCTTAAAAAAATTAAAATGCTAAAAATCTTGACTAATTCTAAATAACGATCTAGTTTCTAACATGCTCTATAATGTTACAATCTATACCATATAAATGAGACTGATTTCGAAGAAATACGACGTTTTTTTATTTTCATAATTTTTTGAGTCCGTTTTGTGTATGACCCAGTTATCACATGTATAATTTAGTTAAGGAGTATTGAAAAGAAACATGAAATTAACACTTCGTGTGTTAGATTAGATACATTAAAAATGAAATTAAAACGTAAAACATTGTACACATATAATATAAGATAAATGTAGTACTTTATCATTCTGTGAAAATCTATAAGTGGATAGATCGATGTGTTTGCGGAAAAACCTTATCAAAGTACTGCGAATTCATTAATCGCCTGATTTCATTAAAGCTCGGCGCCAGCGCTGTTGATAATTTTTATCATTGGTCTCACTATGTATTATCACACAATTATCATTTTTTTAACACGAGTTTATTTTAGCCAGGTATATAAATCCCTAAGTAAATTATTTGCTCGCCTCTTCGCACGCGTTATCCGAAAAAGATTGTTGAAGAATTCAGTTATACAAGGCTATTGGGTAAGTCGACCTAAATACTTTAAAGGGTTGTAGTTGCTATCATTTCTGATAGATTTCACTATGAAATCACTATGAAATACCATATCCCAAACCATAATTTGTGGGATATGGTATTTCATAGTGAAAGACGTCCTGCGGTTCAGGTCTTAAATAAAAAAAAATACATGCTCTCCTGAATACTTTTCAGCGTTATATGCATATTAGAAGCGATCTCCTCAAAATTATATTTAATATAACATCTGTGTTGGTGTTATATAAGGAATCTAATATAATTTATTTCGTTCCAGAGTTAGAACCAGAATAAATATTCAGAAGCGTGGGCCCTCCCACACTTATTCATAATGCTCGCATATTACGCAAGTCATCTATCATTTAAAATGGTTCTGTATGTCCGTTCCAGTTTTATTTATAAAAAAATTGAAAATGGACGGCTATTTAAAATTCAGTAAAACTATTTATAACATTTATTCTAAGCCCTATATACTTGTTCAATGAATACTCTTTCCAATACAAATAATTTCCCTAATCCGAAATCTAGTTCCAGAGATTACTATGTTTAAACAAACTATGATAGAAAAAACTCTTCTGCTAAAGCAGAAGAGTTTTTTGGATAATGGATGGATAATGGAGACCTGCATAATGAATTATGCCAGTCTCCATTATCCATCCGTCATCATCATCACCTTACTTACTTACTTCAGGCTATTTCGGTCCACTGCTGAACGAAGGCCTCCCCCAAAGAGCGCCAACCATCTCGGTCTTGGGCAGTCCGCATCCATCCACTGCCAGCCATTTTCCTCAAGTCGTCGGTCCATCGTGCCGCAGGGCACCCTACACTACGTTTGTCCAATCGTGGTATTCACTTTCGCACATGTCGGATTTAGCGACCATCAGTCCGCCTGGAGACATGACCGACCATCATCATTAAAAGCCCTTGATAGTCAACTGCTGGACATAGGCCTCTTCTTAGAAAGGAGATTATCCATCCATACTTATTATATTTTAAATTTGAAAGTGAGTTAATTTGTTTGTATGCTTTCACGCCTAAACAACTAAACCAATTTTAAAAATTCTATAACCAATAGAAAGCTACATGTTCAAGGAGTAACATAGGCTACTTATTACCGCGATAACTGACATACACGCGGGCCAAAAAGTGGGCAAAAACTAGTATTGAATGTATTCTAAAGTCAAGACTCTCGATTATGTCACGATTACACATCCTAGTATACTAGAGAGATCTTCCACATAGTTCTTTAAAAGTGTTATCAGAAACAATTGAAGAAGAATGTATTGACTCATTTCAAATAAAATAAAAAGTAATAGACAATTCGTCGTTTTTTGTTTATGTGCTCTATTAATTTATTTTCATACACACAAAAAATACGTTTATTTTTTTGCGTTTCAAATTTTTGTTTGCTGAAAAACCTGTTTCGGACAGTAAACAATATTTTGAAAAAAGAAGTATCGAACGAGGTATTCTTAATTTCATATACTTACAATAGATATCAAAATTTGACAGGACAAAGTCTGTTGGGACCTTTGACAGCTATTAAAAATAAAGTATGACAATAAAAAAAATGCAGGCTCAAGAAAATTTGAAGGTAATCTGTGGACATTTTCTCTTTGCTTATTTCTTCTTAGGCCTTTTGTTTAGGATTGTAAATTTGTTTTAAAAATCATTTTGATAAAAAAAATGTTTTATATTCTTTTTTCTTCCAATGTGTTCTCGTTTCTTGTTTCTAATAAAAAACTACGTAATATACATATGTATGTTTGTTTCAGGTAGTTCATCATTATGTACATCGCTCTTAAGATAAGATAAATTCGGTTCTCTAACTAATTAAATCGTAACGTGCACACCTACTACATATAAACTAGTGATGTTATCAATTTCCTGAATCAATAAACTCATACACCAATAGCTGGAATAGATAAGCATTTATTTTTATTTTACGCGTTCAACGGTAGTCTATCTTTGTATATAATCTGTATAACTATAAAATGTAGCATTTAGAGCGTTTTTTGTTTTAATCATAAGGTTTTATTGTAAAAGGAAAACTTGAAAAATCGATAAAAAATATTAAATGGCGAGTATAAAAACAGTCATAATTAAAAACGTGAAATAAATACAATGCATTTGTAAAAAATATACGTTTTCTCTAGGATGTAGTTTTATTCTGTTGGTGTTACAAGCTTTTTTTTAACTTGCAATGTTTGTATGTGTGTTCGGCATGAACCTTGGTAGCTTCGTAGTCTGATGATGGAGCCAACAGACGGCCATAGGAACTTCTTAACTAAACAAGGTAAACCCATCTACTTTGGTAATAAACGATATCCAGGTTTATTTTCGTGTTAAAGTCAAGTGTATAAGCTGAAATATAAAAAAAAATGAAAATGTTTATGTCGGTAGTATGTCTAACGCATTTAGGAGAAAAAGTATCTGGCTAAGAGCATCCAGCTAACTCTGTCAGTATAAAATTGCTGAGATGAAGCTGTTAATTGTTTAAAACGGGTAGTAATAAAGTAAGGAATCCAGCGCTCCTCGTTTACCCAATATGATTTGGCCAGTTTCTTTTTCTAATTTTACGGGGTAAAGGAGCCGACCGGTAGTCCTTTGAATGGATGCCTGAAACTCAAACACTTTAAAAGAGACGAAAATCCCTGAGTTTGTTTCGTCCTTTCTTCTCAGGGCTGGTCCAGTTAGGAAAGGCCGAACTCATCTGCTTTAAATAGTTTGACATGCCAAAGTGTAACCTATTGGCAGAATAAACAATTTCATTTCATCTTATTGCATTTCATTTCATTTCACTGCATTTCATTTCATCTCATTTGATTAGATTTCATTGCATTGCATTTCCGCCCTTTCAGTTCCTACCCCCCCAGAACCAGGAGGAAGGGGAGGGTTTGGGCTCCGATAACCTCACTCACTCGGTAAAAAGCAATGAGATCGTGGTATCACTCCGGTCGAGCCTGGCCCATATGTTACGAAGCATAGCTCTTTACCGATATGTTTTTTAGTAAATATGGGTAGATGACATTTATTTCTTCAAAGACTTTTACCAAATGTTAGAAAAGATACTGTACCATGTAATGTACTGAAATATCTACTAAATGGATTTCAAATTCTGTCAACTAACTTTAATCAAGCTTTTCATTAATAGTCTTTTCTTAAAGGCAATATTAACAATCTATTATTTAATCTCTTCTCTCTTTTTATCTTTTACTATTTGTATTCTTATTCGTATACTAAAACTGCATATTAACCTACATTGTTCGAAAATGAGCGAAAATGAGCGAAAATGAGCCTATGCAATTCTAGTCTATTTATTTGACGAATTAAAAAATCAACTTCTCTATGGTGGAATAGTTATACTGAAAGTACCTTTATGTCTGTGAACTAAGTCAATAGTAGGTACGTAGGTACTCTATTTAAGTATAATGATAATTCAACAGAGTCTGGCACACTTTATGCATTCTACTTCCTAAAAAGTAGGGCAACCAGGAGGGTTGACCTGCCAAGGCTTATAAGGGCAGGTTTATTGATTTTGTTTCGGTACAAGCTTGGTAACTACGGCCTAACAACAAAAAAAATATTTTTTTGAAGCACAAAGCGAAACATTAGACTAATATTTAAAAGGAAAAACTTTGTTTGCCTAATTAGATCACTCGTTATATTTTTGCATGTTTTTTAATCCGAAGAGGTTTATTAAAGTCGGTTCATGATACTTTATGTTTTTTTCAAATAAACTGAGATCAGGAAGAAAAATATACTTACATTTTTTATTACTTAACTATTTTAATCTATATGAGAAAAACATCTAAAAATATATTATTGGCTTAGACATCCCGGTTTTTTTTCAACAAAAAGAACATCATAATTAACTTTTTAATTTCTTTTATCGTATTCCTTTCTCGGTTTTATTGGCCCAGCTGAACAAGGCTAACTTCGTTTAGATTCCAAGTTTTAGTTTAAGTTGCGTGAAATTATAATCAGCTTTAAGCAAACGATGAGAAATACAACTTTATAACTGTCTAAATCCAACTTATCTATACTAATATTATAAACCTGAAAAGTTTTTTGTTTGGTTAAACGCGCTAATCTCAGGAACTTTGCTGGTTCCATTTAATTTTTTTAATGTTGGATAGCCCAATTATCGAGGAAATCTATAGGCTTTATAACATCACGCTACGACCAATAAGAGCGGAGGACAAATGAAAATTGTTGCAAAAACGGGGCAAAATTATTATTTTTAAGTGACGCAGATAAAATTGCGCGGGTTAGCTCGTAATTAATATTCATATGTATGTGAAAGTGACACTTTAGTTATTGTAAGGTGTATGTGAACACCATATTTGTTCACTCAAATGGCGACGGTATTCGGCAAGTTTCTTTTGACATTTATAAAACGGCCATGTTTCAACACCTTACATATTGCAGCAAAAACGCCCCCTCCTGACTTTTGCTATGTTGACAAGCATGTTGGTACTTAATAACAGAAATTACGATAATAAAGGGTGATGATCTTAAATTGTTGTAATATGGTTGCATAGGTTTTAAAAAAACACGCTTCAGTGGCGCGATTTAAAAATTAAAAGGGAAGAAAGAAGAAGAAAGAAAAAAAACAATTTCAATATAATAAGTGTCCCACTATTTAGGCGCCATCTATAAATTACGTCACACGTTAAGATGGATGGGGTCGGTGTGACGTTTGTGATTAGGTCTGGGTGCTAAGTTTTCACATTTTAAAAGTCACATTTTAATAGTTTCTAGATGTTAACTTGTAAATATGAGAGACCACAGGAGGGGGTTGTCTCACAAATGTGACCAGCTACGACAAGGACGATGTTGGGGTCGAAAAAACAATGCAATTCCTGTGATGTAACTTATAGATAGCCCCCCTTTTTTTACACGGGAAATACTTTTCGCGCCATACGCCCCGTTGGTGAAATGGAGGGTGTGTGTGGGACTACCGGAGAACCGGTTTGTCCACTGAACCCCGCGGCGGCCTACCACCTTAGTCCAGGAACGGATCGGCGGCTTCTAGAGTCCTCCCTGCCGTACCTCATGTCTGAGGCACATCCAGGGGCATGGATGGCCCTTACCTTGTGCCTTCATCATCAAATCATCGTTACCGAGACCTAAGGACTCTCGAAGCCGTTGAAGATTTTGATTAACATCATATCTGATTTTAAGATGACAAAAAATAGTATTTTTATCTAAACTACAGACAAAATAATGTATCATTTCGATACTATAACACAAAGAAGGTTGAAATTCAGTTCTAAGAAAGTTTACATATTTACCTACAAGTGACGCTTATAAAAGCGGGTTAAAAATCAATAAAACGTCGTAGAATATCGTAGAACAAATCCAAAGAGATATAAACCATTGTTGTTATAAAATACCATGGTCATTTTCACTTGATATACTGGTAAGAATGAACTGGCGCTCACAACAGTGCCAAAATATCGGAAACTAATACCCGAAAATAAACATAGTAAATTTCCCGTTTATAATAACTCATCGAGTAAATCATTATTATTTTAAATATTCGTTTTAATATAATTATGGCTTCTGTGTGGAGTTTTATCTCATGTTAACCAACTGTTGTCAGTTAAAACATTAAAACCAACTCTAGGCTCTTCAGCAGTCATAAAGTAAGTAAAAACCTTTTAAATTCCTTCAGCAAGTCTTTTATAATTTTTTTAAAATCCTATAGTTTATAACAGGAAAATATAATATGGAATAATATAGATTGAAAACAGATCTCTTTTTAACTTTTAAACGTTAAATTTAGCTAAGTGGTGGTTTTGGTTGGATTGTTTCATAAAGTTTCACTTTTGTGTAAAAAGCTACATAAATACAAAATGGCGAGCTTCTTCTATTCTTATCGTATTCTTAATGTAAGTTAGTAGGTAAGTGCCTACAAAGTATATCGTTAAAAAATCGCCTAACGCTTCGGTATGCCTCGTCTACAATCTAAGTTTTCAAAATTATATTATAGTTTAGAAATGAACAGCGAACCTTCTCTGCTGTGTCTAGTAATGGGCATTATGGAGAAAGTAGGTTGGCTGGTACTTTCTCGTGATCTTGATTGATTGATTATAATTGATAAACGAAACTAAAATTGCCCTACCGTAGCCGCATTCCGCTTTTGTAATTATAACATATTTTAGTTATATAATTAAGCATGATTTTAGGTTGAATGACTCAATCTGTGAACCTTCACATTTACAGGTCTGTATGTGTATATATATATGTGATCGCGTAAATTTGCGACAACATAATTTATTTATTTCCAGTTACAATGTTTATTTAGCAACCACATTTATGTAAAAACTTAAGAACTACTTACTTATATTACTTATACGGGTACTTATATTTATTAAATAAAATCTTTTTTTTTCACGTGTGTGTTTCGCGGGCGTTACACTCACATCACTCCTGACTCCATCGCGGCAGGATTTTAAAAAAGAGCCTTCATCAGATCCGAAACTAGTCAGAACTCCCCGGGATACCATTGTGTCAGCTGGTGTGAATTTCTGCCATGCATATTACAGAAATTAAATATAGGACCCATAATATTTCGTGGCCGTGGTGCTTCCCTGTTTAAATGAGTGTATGTCTATTTTTACTACATTTTATCTCCTGCTTTCCAAAGCAAAGATGTGGGTTTATTGTAATTCCAACGCCTCCAATTCTTATTTTTTGATTAATTTCGTTGAGGGTTTCAAGACGGCTTAATTATTTCCTGGGACTTCCCGAGTGTTATAACTTGGTGTATTCGTGGATAACTGTTGTTGATCCTGGTGTACAGGAGTTACAGTAGTGGGCGTGTGGAATGGATTAGTCCCGTTAAAAAAAAAAGACATCCCGGAATGCATACGTCAGTCACGTTTTCCTCTCTAGACGTGCGGTATATATGACCCTACCCGTGTTCTTTACCCCAATTTATTTCTTTTGTCTTCTTTGATAACAATTACATTTCCAAGAAGCGTTGACTTCAGGCTTTAAAAAATCCTTAAAGTTAACTAGCAAACGACCCACATTATGTCGACCCCAAAATAGATTCAGAAGAAGGATAGGCAGATGATGATTAGTTTGTAGACCTGTTTTATCGACATCTGGTTAAGCTTGTCAAAGGCTCAAGGAGTTATTTCGTAGATTATGTCTGACGTGACCATTGTTTTATATACTGAAAACGGGACGTAGTCCTTTTATTTATATAAAACACATTTTAATGTGTTATGTTATGTGAATTATGGACTATAACAGGATTTTCCGGTTTATTAATGTGCGATTGGTTTCCTGAAACTTCTGTTTTATACATTTTTAATAAACAACTACTGCAATAAAAATACACAGTAATACACTGTGTTCTGTTGTCGTTTTATCATTCTGTGGTTTTTCCAACATAATGTGGTATTTAAATCATTTGTTTTGAAATCCAATCACCCTTACTTAAAACAATGTAAACAAATACGAGTATTACCTATTACAGTTAATCATTTTTATAAAACATTATTCCTATAAAAAAACTACTAGCAATTTTACTGAAAACAGTTCATAGTTTTTCAGACTAAGGGAGCATAATATGAATTTTATAGCTATATGCCGTCTATCCTGAGATGATATCTCATCCGTTTTGCCACTGTATTAATAAATAGGCTTTATAAATAACGAATACTTAAATAATAAAAATATTTTCAATTTCCCACAAGAATACCAAAATGTATAATACCTTAGAAGTATGTATGTACCTACCAAAACCTTAGAAGAGAACTGGCTTAAAACATATTGTACTCGTAATACATTCGTCTTTAACCTTTTTTTTAAAGAACCGTTTTACTTAAAGGTTTTTTGATTGTTATAAGTCCTGGTGAACCTCAACTACATTTTTCTTGCGCCTTCTTTAATACTTTTATTTTTATCTTTAATGGCGAATTTCACATACAGTGAAATAAAAATATGTTTCAGTGTCATCTAACGAAGGCACACTGAACTACGGAGTAACTTCTAATTCTGTATCGCGATATGAAAAGTTCCCAACATCAACCGTTGGGCCGCAACACACCAGGCATGATCACCTCGCCTGGTCGGAGGATCCCCCTTTATGTTGGAGGAACATGAAACTCATTATACTGCTGGTTAACAGCTATCGCTCTAAATGAATAATTTAATGATCAACATCGCTGAAACAAAATTGATGAATTTTAGAATACGTACACAACGCACGGCTTTCCTATATAGCGAGATAGAGGAAACTGAAGTAACAAAATTTCTAGGTTTACATATTGTCAACAAAATTATTTGGAAATCACATGTTGACTATGTTTGTAAAAGACTAAGTCAGTTTCGTATGCTCTCATCAGACTCAGAAATATAGCGAATCAAAAGACTCGTCTAGCAGCCTACCATGGTAACGTCAGTTCAACCTTAAGATACGGCATTATATTTTGGGGTAATAGTTCAGACAAAGGACGAGCAATTGTAGCACAAAAACGCGGGCTATGCTTAATTAGCAGAAAAACGACTCGTGTGTATTATATTTTTTTAAACTTATCATTTTAACCTTGCTAAGTCTATACATTCTTGAGGTTGCATTATTTGTTAAAAAAAATCTGAGCTGTTTAACTATAGTCAACGCATAAAACATAAGGACAATATTCTTTGTGTATATACAACAATATTCCGAGAGATTTCAGGAAAATTAAAGAAATTACTATGTTTAAAAAGAAAGTACATGATTTGTTGGTAAATAAATGTTACTTTACAGTTAAAGATTACATGACCGACAGGTCCAAAACTCTATACCCTAGTGACAATGTGATCCATATTGACATAAGAAATGTTATTATATAATGCATGTACAATTTTATCTATTGTATGCCCAATGGGCGGGACCATAGCCGGACTAAATATTGAAAACTATAACATCTATATAAAGTACCTATGTTTTTTTTTTGAAGTAGTGGAAAATCCCTTCGGATCTCCGGTTCCTTGAGGATGTAGGAGCCAGGAGAATGTGGTGTTTTCACTAGAAACCGCCCCGACGGCCGGACTCAGGCGCCCTACTCCGAGGAGGACCCGGACCATGTTATTTCAGGTCCCATCCGGATCGACGCCGCGCCCAGTAAAGCCCTATCCCGGGGAAGCTGCGGGCTTCCCCCGCCTATCGGCCCAATCCTTACAATATGTTGAAGCCCGATCGCATTTTTGCGACCAGGCCACCTACTATTACTGCTCTTATTACCCCGGTCGCCCCTGTTACTAGAATTAAAGTAGTTTTTTTTTAATAAATTAAGTTGCATTTAAGTACTCCATGTGCTGGTTTTTAATGTCTGACTGACATTTAAGCTCTTTACTAATAATGCTGTTCTTTGTTGAGGGTAGTAAATTCCAAATCACAGAATTCTAGTCGAGTAGATTCCTATTTTCTCTTCTATGTCTGTCTCTGGATGTACATTTACATTTCCCGATTACAAGAACTAAAAAATCTTAAAGGAATGATTTTATTGACTCCGTGATGAATAATAAAAACATTCATGTATAAACCATTTAAAAGTGTTATCGGTTTTTTACGTTTCGCGCTAATGAAGCCGGATTTGCTATTATTTTTGCATCCATTGTTCTTTTATATAGCATTTCTTAGATGGTGATATCAAAATTAACGCCGAGATTGACTTGCTAACTTCAATGTTTATTTCGTCATGCAGATTCTCACAAGAAAACTTTTTAATACATAGCACAGTCTTTATTCTGCTTTGTATTCTGTAAAGTTATTGTAAGTTCCCTTTCTTTTTCAAGACACGCTCTATATGTGAGGATGGAATTAGCTTTCCTGTAGAATAGCCAGGACTTTGCTTCTGTTAGAGCTGTTTTCACTGTTTCCTTTTACCAACTCCAAGGTCTAAAAAGGATTGAGTTTCTTTTTATCCTACAATGGAAATTCGTTCATAACAGTGGAGTATTTTTATTATCTATTACCAAAAACGAGTCAATTTTCTTTCTTTTTATATTAGTTTTGAGGATATATGCTGTGATAGGAACCTTATTATCCACACTCTGCTACACGTGAGGCGATTACTACCAACCGACTGTATTTTATTCATAAAGTCAATGCGAAGAGTTTATTTAATCTTATATTTATTTTATAAAATAATAAACTTACAGACTGATTCACTGACTGATCTATCAACGCACAGCTGAAAAAGCTGGGTCTAAAAGCAAAAATTATTACACAAATGTTCCTTAGGTGACGTAGGTGTGTACTAAGAAAGAATTTAAAAAGTCTAAAGGTGCAAAATGGGGTTTGGAAATTTATATGAAACTTCGTTATTTTTGGTAGTAGCGTTTTCAAACTCACAGTAAATACTCTTTATCAAAAGTAATAAAAAAGGTTGTTCCTAAATTTTCAAAACTACCCTTAACTTTAGCTCATCGATTCACAACTCTGTATCATTATAGGTATTCTCTATCAAAAATATAATATAATAATAAGACACCTATTTTTTACTTTTCAAAACGTAAGTATGTTTGTAACTCAATCACCCCAAAACGGCTTTCTGGATCTGGTCGAGATTTTGCACATAGATAGATTATAGTCTACAATAGCACAGACGCTACTATTGATCCCGGCTAAATTTATTGACAAAATTGACATTGAAAAAAGGTTGTCGCTCAAAAACTTACGCATTGAAGGTAAAACAAACAAATGTTCATATTTTCATATCTATGTTAGTTTAAATACTGTAGAGAGAATATTAGAGTAGACGTTTATGACAGCAATATAAAACAGTTGTAACCGTTACCCAAGAAAATTAAATAAAAATATTTATTTTTTCTCTTTTAACAAATTTGTAAATGCAAATTATTAATTATAGGTGAAATAATATATACACAGGAATAATCTTACGACTATCATTTCTATAATTATTACCAGTATCCCTATAGTGACTGCACGTATGGCGTAGTGGTTTAGGCGGTCGCCACGCCGCTTCATACTACGCCGAGTGTTGTGGGTTCAAACCCCACATGGGACGACACTTTGTGTAAACCACAAATTGTTGTTCTGAGTCTGGGTGTTTTTTGTGTCCGTTTCATGTATGTTTGTAAAGTCCCCCGCGACACAGGATATCTTCCTAATGCGGGAGTTGTCTTTTAAAAAATAAATAAAAAAATAGTTTTTTTTTTTCATAGCAGTTAGTATTTTGTCTATGCCATCTGCTGTAATTTCAGTTGTTTCTTAAATAATTTCCAATATTGAAATTATAATTGCTATATATTTATTTTATTTATCCTTTTGAAGTATATTTCAAGGTAGATAGGTAAATGTCGAACATATTCTTGATAATAATCTTTAATTCGTTCCTAGGAATACCTCGATTTCTACGAACACATTATATTTTTTCGTGTCAGTACATTTTCCGATATGCCGCTATTGCTTTCAACTGCGCAGTGCAGTTCGACCTCGTATTAAAAACAAATACTCATTAATTATTTAAATCGCTACTACTTAAATTCCAAGAAATATGTATAATTATGTGTTGCCATGTTCATGTCCCAAATGGCGGCCAATTACATGGTGATTAATGGCGATAAAAAAAATGCCGCGTGCGCAACTGACAGCTGCGTAGTGTCACGTCAGTGGACGCATTAGTATTTAGCGTTACTTATCCGTAACGCGTTTAGTTTTTAGTAGTGATGTGCTGAAAAAACTCCTTGGGGTTAATAGTTTTCTCATGAATTCATAAGCTATTGAAACTATTCGTGATTATTGTTGTCGTAATGTAAGTATTCTTAGTATTCTGCGCATGATCCGTAAACATTCCTATACGTTATTATTTAGGTCTCAATTACACGCAATGGCATGTCGGACATGAACTATTTCAAACGCTTAGCCAATTGGATGTCTGAATATTTTAAATACTAACTTTCATATTTTAGTTTTCAATACAAACTAGGATAAATATTTTATTACTGCTCAGATATGCTAGTAATTTTAAATTTCTTTTACATTTGTAATGAATATATAACTGCCCACTATGTTTGCCTTTGTCGATTATGAAAAGGCATTCGACAGCATCGAACACTGGGCGGTTTTTCATTCTCTCCATCGTTGCAATATTGACAAGCTTGAGCTCCGGCCTCAGGATGAACATGTCGAAGACCAAGGTACAAATCACCCGTCCCACATACCTAACATCGATGTCGATAACCACCGAATAGAGACAGTAGATGAGTATGTTTACCTTGGTCATCGTCAATTCTTTGACCGGGACTCTCAGTTGCGGGAAATATTTTAGGCGTATTCAACTGGGGTGGGTTGCTTTCATCCAATTTTCCGGATGACGTCTTCAAGTCAAAAATTCCGCAATGTCTGAAAAACAAGACATTCAACCAATGTGTTCCGCCTATCGCCTATCGGATCCATAAGTGATGAACTTATGGATCTGAAACATGGCCTCACACAAATGAGCACATGTATGTGTGCCATAAGGGTTGCTCAAAGCCATGGAGCGGGCCATGCTAGGTATTCACCTGGTAGACCGTATACCAAACGTCGAAATTCGAAGCCGTACCAAAGTTGAGGATGTGGGTATATGGATTGCGAGGTTTAAGTGGAAATGCGCAGGGCACTTAGCCAGATGGGACGACAACCGATGGACACACACCTGCCCGATGATCAGACGACATTGTGAGGGCGGTAGGAGAGCAATGGATCCGGCACAACACCGCCAGGAGTGGCGTGATAGAGAAGACGCCTATACCCAGCAGTGGGTGCAACAGGCTGCTTTGATAGATAGATAAATGTATATTAGTGAGGTTACATAGAAGCAGTCTTTAAGGAGGATTAGGTGAGATTAGACACCAAATATGCTGCTTACGCTCTGGCAGAGTGACAACTCAAGGGTTTATACAGACGTAAAAAAAGTCCTTGACGAAAGACCAAGCGCCACTTTGTCATTTTGAGATCGATTGATCAGTCTTTTCCCCAACAGGTCAGATTTGGCTATCGACATTTCTGGAGATTGTAACATGTATTAAAAAAATAACGAATAGTAGTAGGCGGGCCACCTGATCCAGTTAATTCCTATTAACGTTATTAAGAAAACATATATGTATATAGTTTTATATTATAAAGAACATACTGTAACCCGAACAATGCGATGATACAATTCAAAGTATTCAGTATACATACGTTTCATGGAAAAGCAGACAAAAATAAAATGGCTGCTGCTACCAGCTGGAATGGTTGAATAATTGGCAATCGATGTTGGTTGAGCAATCATTTAAATATGTGCTTGTTTAAAAACCGTCTCGTGAGCAAAACACAGATTCTGTAGAGAAAAGAGTGCCGACAGTGGACAGAGTCGTCATTTCCGGATTCATTCATTTTGGAGCATCTATATGAGCTGGCATATGATGTCTTTTGGGCTGGCATACTTATTAAATACGGTCTGATACAGGCCCGCTTAAATTGTAACCCTATGTGATGGGTGACGGTCAAGAATTGCGACTGTCCTGTATTGTGAGCAAGAAAAGTTTGTATAAATAAAAATTAGGTATCTATCGGTGACTGTATTTTATTATGAGAATTAATCCTTCAGAGCAAGCTCCGGGTTGCTCTGAAGGTCAATTCTCGTAATGAAGTTAGTTTAAAATTCAGTTCCGATCTCACAAATGTTATAAACGCCATTCTCTTACTCTACGAGAATACTTTTAATGATGTTTGTTAGATCGAAAGTAGATCGGAACTGAACTTAAAAAGATTTTTTTAACGAGAATTAATTGACCTTCTATTCACTATTTTAGGAAAAGCGCCGTGTAAGGTTCTCGTTCCTCATTCTATAGAGAAATATTGTACCTACACATTGAACATGATAGCTTTCATCACGCGTCCGATATAGGTCCAGGCAATTTATATCATTCCTCTTTTTATAAATTGTGTCGTTCGTTTGAACAACTCGCATCGAAGGCAAAATGCCAATTCATTTAATTGTTACAATTTCCACATTTATTGTTATCGTAGATTTGCCGTCATAAAAGACATGATGGACAAACAGTTATTTCGCGCGATATTTTAACTATAGCGAAAGTATTTAAAACATTTAGGTAATGAAAACTAGATTTACATTATATAGCGATAATGAAACTAAAGGACAATATTTCTCATTCAATGAATAGACAATAAGTTAGGTAAATAAAAATGAAAACAATAAGAAGAAAATCTGTAATTGTTCTTTAAACTTCATCATTCTTAGAAAGCAGTAGCATTTTTATTGATATATATTATACTACTACTTCCTACATAAGAAAAAGTTTAAGAAAGAAATAAAAATAAAAATAGTAAATAGCTAAAATTAATAGAGAAACCACTGTTTTTTTTTCATTTTCACACAAGTGATTTTCATCCTCAAGATTGAGTGACATTTGTATCGACATTCTTTTTTTAAACGTGAACATTAGTTTTTTTGGCACTGCCTTTTAGCCAATTCGTACAAACATTCTTTGGAAACAGCAGATGTTCTGCGTATTATGTCATTGAGTGAAGGCGTTTCCAAAGCATTTCTTCGAGTACTTGTTAAACGGTATTTATAATTCTTGCCAAAAGAAACAGTTCTTGATACTTGTGCTGATTTGGTTACCGCCATGTCTCGTATTAAATTTTGTTCTGTTTTCTTTTTAACATAGCTTACAAAATGTTCACTCTATAAATTTTCAGTACATTCATAAATATTCTTCTGACAAATACTACGCTTTTTTTTTAAGCCAAAAACATTTTTTTTCTCTGAAATTGACTATGATTGAGCCGTTATTGCTTCGTATTTAGAATGCTCCAAATTATACAAACATTGAAATCAGCTGGAATAGGAATGTTCCTATTTAGAACAAAGCGGTCTGAGATAAACAAACTTAGTGCCGTAAACCTGGTGATTAAGAACTATTTAAACTCGTCATCTGATTCTTACAGATGGAAAATAATGATTATATATAAGTTCTCTCTGACAATGATAATATTATTATCTTTTGTAGAATTTTGTCTCGTCCACTGTCACCTCAGTCTGATACTGTTCAAGTATGCCGTAATATTCTTAAATGCACTCCATCGATGCACTCTCAAAGCTATCCTTTTTTGGAATTCGAAAATCTTTTATTGCATATACTTATGGCGTCATAGCTTTTCTGCCAATAATATTCTGCAGGACTCAAACTTAGATTTCATGGACACTTAGCGATTTTACATACCTCACCAATTTTCGCATTCAGGACTGCTTGTTACTGCACTTGTTTGGGGGTAAAAATTTTGTAACTTATCATTTATGTACTACATACGTTCAAAGTGTTTATAGCCTTGTAATTATACGTATAGATAAATGATGAGGTTGAATAACGATAAAAATACAACAATGTTGTCAAACTGTTATTAAAAAAAAGAGAAGAGTTGCCGAATGATATTTACAAATATGCAAATAGCAAATGAAATAGTTTTTTTTTTTTTATAAAAGCATTAGAAATTCAAAATAAAGAAAAATGGAAATGGAAAGCATTTAGAATTAGTATTTTATGTAAATCTATTTTATATAAATCACATCTCTATAATGTCGTTTATTTACATAAGTCCGCCTAATGGTATAGGATCAAAGGTGATTTAATACTTACCATAAGGAAATACTTTCGCTCTGCTAAAGCAGCTTAAATTATATTTGGTTATACCAAGACTACAGGACTACTTAAAGGTACTAAGAATTGTTGATTAGCGGTTTGGATATTGTACATGCGACTTGGATAGCGCCCGGGAATTGTGACCCAGGTATAGTTTTAGGGAGTACTCCTTGCGACGCTGCAGCGCTCACCTCCACTGTCTGCTGTGTTACCCCATCAAATAAATCTTCATAATTTTAATAATAAACTTTTATTTTCTACGCAGAACGACTGCGATCAGACCTCCACAACCCAAGTACTTTACAATATCTAAGTTATGTAGAAAGACTACTTTCAGATTTTTTATGGTACCAACTACCCGTCACGATCGCTACTATTGTTCGTATAGCAACTGGGACAGACAGCTTACGTGATTTCCAAGGCAAGTAGGGGTCTCTGTGTTAGGAAATGGAAATACATCCATAGACTGACCTGGCTAGGATAGCAGCAATAATAACCAAATTAAGCACTACTCAGTTACCACCTAGCCAAGATAAATAAATATAAATACGAGTACAATATGTTATTTTTACCCCTTCTCTTACAACTTTTTTAAAAGACAACAATCAGTACAAAACTGCTTTGTCCTATAAACCATCTCCTGCTAACAAAAACTGAAACTTAAAAAGAATGAAACGTAGATAAATACGTTTCTTGGTCTTTCATAAATAGTATTTTTCATCAGTTTTCCTTATAAACTGTTACATGTTTGTCTAGGCTCGCTTCCAGGCAGTTTCCTTTCTTTTTTTCTTAAAAGAATCTCCCGCACTAGAAATATATTCTGTGTCGCGGGGGGGATTTAACAAACATTCACGAAACGGACACAAAGAACACCTAGACTCAAAACAACAATTTGTGAATCTCACGTGTATGTGAATCTTCCTAAGCGTATTAGGAAGCGGCGAGGTGACCGCTTAAAGCACTACGCTATCCGTGCAATCAAATTTTAAACTTTAAAATTATAAAGTTAATAAACATTCGGATTTTGCCAAACGGAATTCCCAAACCAATTTGTCTGAACTGTACGATGTTGTTTGAATAAATTAATGGCCGCAGGCCGTTATGATAAATACAACGGGATAAATTTATTGCTATTAATAAAAACTCTCATCATTTAATTTGGGACTGTCCTAATTCTTTCTATCTGCGCTTGGTCTTTCATTTTTAATAAAGTAGTTTTAAAATGATTTGAATTCTATACAATTATATGTAGATTAAATACGTTAAAATTGTTTAAGAACACAGAGTGTCACCACCCCTATTCATCCCAAGGGTGTCGTAAGAGCCGACTGAGGGAACAAACTACGTAAAACAATAGCACTGCAAAGAGAAGAACTTGAAACAAACCTTATACCAACCCGTCTGGCCAGCGTTAGGCTGTTGATGATGAATGAAATTATAGTTTGGAGTGAAAACTCTCCACTCTTTTACTCCATTTCATGCTGCATTCTTTATCGCATGCGTGGGAGAGCTATGCATCGGCACAAATAGGGCAGCTTGGAAGGAGTGATACCACGGCTTCACAGAAAACCGATGTTGAGCAATTATCTCGTTGCTTGTCAGCGCGTGAGTGAGGTTACCGGAACCCAGGCCTGTGGTGTGATTTTATATCATGGGGAGGGATACTCAATGTCTGGTAACGAACTTTTGCCTCTTGAGAAGCAGGCGTCCATGGGCGGTCACTTAACATCAGAGGACCTAGTACAAGTTTATTTCACATCACATCACAACAAAAGTTACATTAAGGTAGTTCTTAATAGTTTATTGATGGCGTTTGTATATTATACAGCGGTATACTGAGGTCTTTGTATTAGATACCTAATTACTGAAAAAAATATTACCTTAATACTTTTATAATTCAATTTAGTTTTAAAATCCGTTCAAGGCTTGCATAAAAGTTTTTCTGGTAGTGGTGCCTGTGTGTTTATCCAGGCTCGTGGATGAAATTCCCAAAAATCTGTCATACCGTACCACCATGGATTGAAGTAGAAATCGGCTTCAATTATTTTGTTTATTTATTTAGTTGATTTACCAACATTTGAGTTCACTCTGACAACACATACATGATACAACACAGAACATAAACCAGTGATCCAAATAGTTAGAGG
This sequence comes from Arctia plantaginis, assembly GCA_902825455.1. Taxonomy (NCBI): domain Eukaryota; kingdom Metazoa; phylum Arthropoda; class Insecta; order Lepidoptera; family Erebidae; genus Arctia; species Arctia plantaginis. Next base: position 4,869,560 of record CADEBD010000171.1, on the reverse strand, counting down.
TAAATACAGCATTCACGAAATATAACACAGCTTAAAAACAATAAAAACTGAATAATATATTGTAACTAAACCTAAAATACACTAAAATTAAGAAGAATACTCATAATGAACTGAAACATAACGGTTTTTTTTTAAATAGACAACTCCCGCATTAGGAACATATCCTGTGTCGCAAGGGACTTTACAAGCATACATGAAACGGACACAAAGAACACCCAGACTCAGAACAACAATTTGTGGATCACACAAATTGTCGTCCTATGTGGGGATCGGGCCCACAGCACTCGGCGTAGTAGTAAGCGGCGTGGCGACCGCTTAAACCACTAAACACACCATCCGTGCAGTCAAATTTTTGTCAGCCGTTTGAAACATTGTTTGTCTACGGAGGCCGTACTCCTTCATTGTGAGACAGATGCGCAGATCGATATCGACCAACACCAACGACCGACCAACGATCGGTAGACAGGTCACACGTTTAGCAACCTGCAAAGTATCGGTAGCGGGAGTTGGCTCCAAGAACAATTCTTCTTAGTGGTGGATGGAGAGGGGTATTCCTGTAATATCTCGCTGACACATGGTAGACTACTTTACTTTAATCAAGATAGGAGAATACTTCTATTTATTCTTTATATATTCATACGATTAGTTTGACCCATTAGGATTGGTAGCTATGTAGCTTCATTATGCATCCTGCATCGCTTGTATCATGGTGAGTGCTCGACGAATTGTTCCGAGTAATACTGGCCGCAGCTTTCCGTCATCGATCCACGTGGCCAAACACCCAATCCCAGTGGTTGGATAAATGGCACTCGACGACTGTACATAAATATGTAATAGATTTTAATACAATTGTGGAAAACATTTTTTTTTTAAACTCTAAAATTGTAAAAACATGAAACATCGGCGATTACTGCGTAACATCGTACTTTCCCTGGCAATTCTGTGATGGAGTTATCAGTACCGAGAATTCCGCTTGTACCTACTTCAGCCACGCGATCCATTCCGTAATAAATACCAATAGTCTGGTAATTAGCTACAAAATTGTTATAAATCTGAGTTATGTATTCTCGCAAATGAGATTTTATTAGCTTTATATAATATTGACATTATATCATATTAACTTTGATGATTTAGTGTTTATTTATTGAGACTGCCTGCAAACATATTTCATGAGGCGGACTTATTGCCACAAGCGTTTTCTTCCAGTCAAACCTTTAGGTGTTGGAAAGCTGTGTGTGGCAGGTGTATACTTGGGGCAGGTAAAGATGAGACTAAACTAAAGAATATAACAAAAGGAGAAAAAAAACCTACAGATATATACGTATTCACACATATAATTTACACTTATCAATATCATAATAAATTTCAAAATATAATGTATATAATATATAGATAATAAAGATAATCTTAAAGTGTGGTGTTTAATAATGATTATGATTTTCATTCACAATTATCTTAAGGAGAGGGTAAGACAGAGGATTCTTTAAAAAAAAAAAATTATAAAGGGCAAACGTACATACCTTACCTTACGATACCTTCTACTTCAGAGTCTCAAGTATATTGAAGATTAGGGTGATTAGGGGGCCATCCCCCGGAGGTATTGAGACTCCGGTGTTATATTTATTTTGTTCAAATAAATCTATGTAAATGGTTCGTAATTATCAAATAGATTGAATTGAAGTATTATAGCAGTGGATATGTGTGTATTTGCAACTAAAACAAAACTGGCATTCCGGTAGTGCCGACAGAAGTGAAAACTTGAAAGTTTAAACATTTTTGATCATAGCAGGATTTTTTTGTTTTTTCTTCGATTCGAAAAGTTCCACCGTGATTATATATCTATGTTGTTCGTATATACACAATATATAATATGTATGTATTTACAAAAAAAAAAAGTATATATGTATTTATATCAGTTGTCTAGTACCCATAGTACAAGCTCTGCTTAGTTTGGGACTAGATGGCGTTGTGTGTATGTGGTAGAATATATTATTATTATTATTATTATATGATATATGGTTATATTATCAATGTATTTAACCCAATTCTCGTGTAAACGGGACCAATATATGTAGATAGTTCAATGGTTCAGTGTCGCTAGTTCAATGGTTTTTTTTCCCACCTCAAGAAATATTATTTTGTTCGTTGTTTAAAAGTGCTCAAATTCAAGTCAAAAATTGCTTAACACCGTTTTTCTGTGAGGCCTTGGTATTACTCCGGTCAAGCAGCCAAACTGGTGTGGAATAAATCGTCAAATCTTGATAACATTGTTCAAACCTTTAAGAAAAGAGTCAAATCAAATAAAAAAGAGTCACTCAAAAGCCGACAATACACACTTAGGATTTTTGAGTTACAGGTGTGCATGAGTTGCGGTACTCACTTACCATCGGGTGACTTGTTGGCTTCATAAAAGAAGTCTTTTATAAATTCGTATTAGCTACTGATAAATTTAATAACTAGATTGGCTAGTCTCTCAAAAGGAATAACTTTTCCCCGTTTTTACAACATTTTTCATTGATGCTGTAATCCTATTCGTCGTACAGTGAATAAATAAATAATAATAATAGCTTTCCTCGATAAATGGGCTATAGAGAACAATATTATACTAAAATATTTTTTCAATTCGAACCAGTACTTCCTGTGATTAGCGCGTTCAATAAAACAAAAAAACATAATTTGTTTGTTTTATTGAACTTCAGTTTGTTCATACTTATAATATCAGTTTGGATGTTAGGTACCTATTTGTCAAGCTGAAAAAACTTATTTAAATAATTGCCTGATCACAGTTAAAAACAATTTTTTTCTACAAAATATTAGCGACCAAGAAAAACACATCTGTGAAGGTAGAATATTATTGTAGATATTCGAAAACTAAACTAAAAACTTTTAACTCGAATTGCTGATAATTCTAAGTAATCAACAAAGCCAAAGTGATAATTATAATTATATACCTAAACAATAAAAGAGAAAAATTGCCACTGGTTGTTATGTTCCACGAATGCCATGATGTAAGTACGTGCTACCAAGATGTAGAAGAAAAAACAATGACACATTTCTGGAAATCCTTCGACATATTATACTAACGTCGTGTCGCCTTATTTTCTATAGACTTAACAATTAGATTTATCTGTTTAGGCACTGGGAATAAAAATCCATACTAACTAAGCTAACTAGAAATTTTATGATGAGTTTTTCGCTTTACGAATACTTTGGAAAATAAAATATTTTGATCAAAATACTAATGTAAATATAAATTTTATGGTTTTTACACTAATATTATAAAGGCGAAAGTATGTTTTTGTGTGTTTGTATGTTTGTTACTTCTTTACGCTCAAACAGCTGGACTGATTTTGCTAAAACTATGGAGCTGGCTGATTGACATAGGCTTCTTGTTATCGCAATTTTTTTTCCTGTGGGATGAGTAAGGAATTGAAATTTATTTTTGTTACTCTTTCAAACTGAACTAACATACTTCACTACCATATTAATATACCGGGTTTCAGAAGTTCCGGAACAGAACAATCATTCGCTAGAGATGCATTTTTCGGAAATTGACCTTGAACTTGACCTTATCACAACCTTGAAGGTATTCTCAAGGTCAAGGGCAATTTTAAAATGGAATTACATATTTTTGTAATAAGCTTGTTAATTGTAATTTCTTTTATATTTGCTGAAATGAAAACTTGTTTAGGTGCGTTGGGCATTTTTGAACAACAAACAAAAGAATGTATTTTTTGAGATGGGAAAAAACCATTGAACTCGCGGCACTGTTACCGTTACCGACACCTCTGTCTATAAGTATCTACATATATTGGCCCCGTTTACACGAGAGTTGAGTTTAGGTTGAAATACATTGATAATATAACTATATATAATATAAACATCATCATCATCATCAACAGCCTATAACAGTCCACTGCTGAACATTAGCCTCTCCTTAGAAAGGAGGTTTTGGCCTACTATACCAGGCACTATAGGGTTTGTTTCAAGTTTTCCCTCTCTTTGCAGTGCTATTGTCTTGCGTAGTTTGCTCCCTTAGTCGGTCTTACGACACCCAAAGGAGGGATGAATTGAGGTGGTGAGATTCCGTATTCTTAATCCGTCACCACACGGACCATTTTTTTAGTTGTCGCCAATATAAACATATATTGTATTTATATGTACAACATAGGTATATATTCATGTCGGAACTTTTCGAATTAAATAAATAATAAAAAAAAAAAAAAAGTTTCACTTCTGTTGGTACTCCCGGAGTGCCACTGTATTTTTTTTAAATTTATTGTTAAACTCGCATAGATGTTTTTTTTTTGTTTTTTAGTTTCATACAAGTATATGCTAATTGGCGTGAGAAGTTTTCATATCGCGATTACAGGATTAGCAGTAATGTAGTAGTTCACACCGAACTGTCTATGTTCAATGACACTGAAGTTTTTATTTCATTATATTCGGCATTCGCCACATGTGTATATGTGTATGTACTAGTATCAGAAAGTATATATATCTAGTTTTGTTGCAGATGGTTTGACACCACAGAACAGTGAATAAACATTAGAAGTGCAATCAACGGTAAATTAGATGAGTCCCGTTGTCGCCTAGACGTACACATAAACGATTAATAATATTTTATACACATAAAAAGTTTACGCTAATTCGTCATAAATCCTAAACGCCACTTATAATGTTACTAAATACAACCTTCCGACCTTAAAAATAAGGTGGCGTTTCACGCGACAAAACTCACACAAAACAATTTCAAAAACACATTAACAATTTCACACACACATATACACGTTCTGTGTTAAAACAGTGTGATGAAGTGACGCACTACATTGACATGTTGCAAACAACCGTGGCTGTAACAACTATCGATACGCAATATCGATAAATTCGAGAAGTCGGTTGGGGAAATTAGCTTTAAAAAGTGATACAAAAGTGGATATTAATATATGTAGATACGACCTTATTCATGAGTACTACAATCATCATTGATATTACCAATAGTTTTATCTATCACTGATTTTTAAACTTTATTAATGGATACGCAATGTATTATTGCTTAAACAAATTAGATCATAATGGTTTTCTATCGTGTATTACATAGTACTTTGTGATTTTTCGTCAATATTACTTAAAATCAAAAGTTTTTAGACCTACCGATGATATGATAAGTTGCTTTGGACAAAGGTCAGTCCAGGCTTCGTTTTCAACACTCAATTATCGCGTAACTCGGCATAGAGATTTTTTTTGGAGCTGCGTTCTCGGTGGAAAGTAATACGTGAGTGCGAATGTTTTCAGAGATTGATGCACGCTTGCTCGTAACTCCGGCGCGCCTGCCCCGCCTACATCGCAATAATCTAGTTTATGTTTTTGACATGACACGTTCTGTGTTATCAAACATCCGATTCGCAATTATGAATGGTATTTCTTAAATATTGGACAAAAATATCACACAGGCGTGTGATTACCTGTGCCTAAATTTGTTATAAGTTGCAACGATGTCATAATTTAAAATTTTACTAGACCACAAAATTTTGTAAAATTGTAAGTAGTACCTAATACTACTTACAATATTACAAAGTTGTTTATGGTGAAGGTATTTGATTTTCTCATTATGCGAAGTGGTCATTACGGGAAGTGTCCATTTCGCTAGGGGTTATTTTATGAAGTAGCCATAAATTTACTTACATGTAGTGTTTTTAAGGCTATTACTAATATAAGTATTCAGGTTAAGACCCCAAGTCTAAGCTAAATTCTTGTTAAAATTTGGTTGGAACCTGCAATCAGTTGACTGCAAGTTTTTTTAACTGTCGCTAATGATATTACGTACAAACAAGAGTTAGATACGCCACCAACGCACAAAACGCGAGGGTCCTAATTAGGACCACTGCGAGTGAGCGAATATTTTGTGCGTGCAGTATAAATATAACGTATCTTCCTTAAAATATCATTGGTTATCGCAATATCGTGATTCAGTCATAAATAACGTCGCGTATTTAAGAATCTAGTTTTAAACTGTCAAACTCATGTCATCTTCTGTCAATATTCCGTACTCTCTAAATGGCACACAACTTGAGCCTTACTTATGAACTTTCATTTGCAGACAAAAGTTATGACAGCATAGGCTGTTATAAAAACAGATTTATCAATAACTAGGCAATCGTGCAGTTTACTGCTCATGTCCTAAGAACTGACTTGACACTATTGCGAAAGGTTTTCAAGCTTTAGGAGAGTGTGTTTAATGTATTAGTAGAAAAAGCTAACAGTTTATAGTAAAGTTAAAGTATTAAAAAGACACTCTTGAAAACAACACATAAAAAGATATAGTGACACAGAATTGAAAAAAGAATGCTTCCTTGGTTTTGGGCATGTTAAAGCATGAAGGAAGAGCGAATGACTAACAGAGTTTATAAGGGCCCTTGCGAGTGGGCGAAACCGATGCGGGTGGGCCCCAAAAACAATTACTCCGTTCACCAATGTTCTGAAGAAGCAGTGGCCTTGTAGAGGATGTGGCGACCCTTGTGCACGTTCGCCCCTGATACCATTAAAAAAAGGGACCGTGGCAAATGGCCTTCTATCGTCTGCCTTACCTGGACGGGAATGAGGCGTGAGTAATTGTATGTATAAAAAGTAAGTTCTATTAAGTTTCTAATAATTTAATTATTTATACAAAATAAAATTTAAAAATAAAATATACTAAATGAAATTCTAATAGAAACTTAATAGAACTATCTATTAAGTTTCTAATAATCTAAGTATTTAGTCAGAATTTCACAATGTCACCTCTTTATAAGTGTCTGGTTTCACTAATAGCGACTGCTTAGGTTTAAAACAATAATGACAAGTCTAGACTAGATGCTAGTTCAATCAATACTGGCGGCGCCCCTGATAAAGGTCATAAATAATTTTTTGCAACTGAAATATCGAGTATGATTTTTGTGTGTGCCATTTGCCGATAATTTCGTAATTGTATTGTATTGAGTAAGTTAAGAAAATATATGAGTTTTTAAACGACTTAAAAAAAAGGAGGAAAATACCACTCATACAAATTTACAATGATATTGGCGCATTAAAGTTTGTTATAGCTTTGGAAAGGTTAGGTATATTACGTAATTTTTTAAAAACAACATTTCTTGGGGTTTGTAACAATATTCTGTATTTGTCTGTGTGAGATGAAGTGAAATGGTGACACAAAATAGTTAACTTAGGTTTTAAAAATAGAAGTAGTTGAGTGATATAATTCGTAGCTGCCTATTGGACTTACATGATCACTGCGTGATCAAGCCCTGCATTTTGATAAATGGACTTTAACATTTATTAGATTTAAACCATAAAGAATGAATTACTTTATAATAGCTAGGCATAGAATAATTTCATTGAAACACGATTAAATACACTTGTATATACACGGTGATTTTTTAGGCGTTTTGGAAACGAAACATTTTAATTTGGAATCATCTATAGAACCAATAAAAATGATTAAATCAATTGTAATGTTGTCTAAAAAAAAGTTTCAGTTTTAATATTCATTTTTACTCGATTTACTTGGAAAGTAGTAATGGACTGATCATTCATTCATTATCTTATATGAATGAAACACGTCCGTGGGCGTTTCGGCGGCCGCTGCGCACCGCTGACGCTAACAGCAGCTGATAAAAGTATACCTATAGGCGCGAGCTAGCGAGTACTTACGTAGATAGACTCCAATTTGTCCTTCATACTTTACACGGGCTTAGGATCGTCGGAAATACCTATTTTATTTAAACTTCTTTTCGATTATTAACCACGATTGTTCTTTTCACAACAAATCAATTTATCAACGGACTGTAGGTATAAATATTTAAAGCGTATTTAAAAAATCGGAGCTATCTACAGAATAATTAACTTACATACCTATTTACACTATTTACACTTCTCTGTATCGAAGCAACTGCTCAAAATGGAGTCCGCTGCATTCAATACACAAACGTCCACGTTTAATGCAATTGTTTTTTAATTTTCTTAATGTGTCTCTATCACTTTTCACTTTATCAAAAGCGTCCACTATCGCAATGCGTAAATTATCACGGCTTTCATATTCCCGTGTATAAATAAGTATTTTTATTTCCGACCATAAGAAAAAATCCAGGGGCGTTAAGTCCGGGCCTCTAGGTGGCCAAGGCACTGGCCCTCCTCGACCTATCCACCGATCACTAAACTCATTGTCCAGGTATGCACGCACTATACTCCGGCGAAGAATAATTTAAACGTCCTTGACCTTGCGCGTGAGTATAGTATTTCTATTCGTAGTATTCACCTACTTGCGATTCAAAAGCCCTACTACTGGTTCTCACCTTTTCTCTGTAATCGATATGAATATCGACTTTGATGATAAAATATATATATATTTTATTAAATTAACGTTATATATAGCTTCTGTTACTGATAAATAACTCAAAATTTTCTTTTCCAAAACGCTTTCAAAATCACCGTGTATATTATACTCTATAACAGTAATCACCTCTGCATTATGGCTACAGTCCATTACTTATGTGCTAAGAGTGGGTGCAGTTACAACGTGACGAATAAACTAAACAATCTCTTTCCGATTTCATGGTGTTAGCGTGCGATTTTACTTAGATTTTCGCGAAAATTTGTAAGTACCAAAATTTATCTTAATTTTCAACTTTATTTATTTTTTGGAATTATTCCTTTATTTGTGCTGTAAGACGTTTCTTTTTGCCAAATTTCGTGATTCCAGGTCAACGGGAACTACCATATAGGTTTCCTTTTTTACCTTTTGAGGTACGGAACCCTCAAAATCGGCAGGAATTAGCTTGTGAAGAGTTCTGAGAACAATTCATAGAAATGGCTTAAGAGTGATATGTTACCTTCAACTACTACTGTCTCTGAAACATTTTGATCCATCCTAAGGTTGCCTGGAAGAGATTGCTCGTCGCCCTTTTTACATTACACGTCTGACTGTATTATACATATACGAAACTACTTTGTAAAAGTTGTGTACAGATAAAGAGTTTTCTATCTATGAATCAAGACTTAATTGGGATAATACTTATAATATAACACTCATTTATGAATATTATGAACGATGGAATATCACCCGTAGCGTCAACAGAGTATAATTCTAACTAAATGTCAGATAAACAACTTAAATATTGATGGTATGTCATGGTGTTTATGCAATGCATAATGTTTTAAAAAGTTTCGTGCGATTAGTTTCGTAGTTCCTTTTAGTAAATCTCTTAAACTGATGTATGTTTATTCATGAAATTCTCACTAATTACTTATCCTGCTTCTTGTCAATGTTTGATCTGGTACCGTTCCAATTGGGTCGAAGTGTAAGACATGCGCAATATTGTACACATCACGCGTGTCGCAAGATAATCTATGTCAATGGCCTCGGAATTCTATGGAGAAGATTAGAGACTACTAACTTTTGCCCGCGGCTCCTCCCGCGTGTATGTCGGTTATCGGACATATAAAAAAGCCTATGTTACTCGCTGAAAATGTAGCTTTCAATTGGTGAAAGAATTTTTAAAATTGGTTTAGAGGTTTAGGTGTGTAAGTGTTACAAACAAACAAACTCACTTTCACATTTATGATATAAGTATAGATTAATATTTTTATTGCAAGGCCTCAGTTGACCACATAGCTAAACGTTGTAAAAGTAACCCAATGAAGTAATCAAACCTGAAAGAAGCCTCATTTTAGGTTTAATACTCCAAACCAGTTATTTTTTTATAATTGACATTTAAGCTATATTGACAGTCGGTTTGAAGTGAGTTGTAGCAAAAGAATCATACCAGTCGATTCTTCATCACCATCGTCATAATTTCTGCCATAAGGCGTTTACTCTAGGTTCCCTTGATAACTTAGATTTTTTTGAATAGAGGCAAATTTTATTAAAGCCCTGGCCACATTACATTCAGCAGCGATAATTCGCGCGGTGCGAATACGCGATCGGCAGGACGACATACACGCGAAACTTGCACAGTAGAAACAGAAACAATGTTCGGCGCATGCGACGGGGTCAAGCGGTAGACGCGGTGAATATATCGCCTGTAGCTCAAGATTCGCAATAACATTTCCACTCTTCTGTGAAGATGATTTTTGTATACACCGGTTTTCTGTGAGGCACTGATATCACACTGGTCGAGCTAGGTCATATGGGCTGAAACAAGGCCCTCCCGCGTGGTCTTGATTAAGCCATGTTGTTCGTAGACGTTCTAATAACTACTAACTACAGGTAATTAACTCAAAATGGCTTTGAACATTAAAATTTGACTGCACGGATGGCGTAGTGGTTTAAGCGTACTGCGCTGAGTGTTGTGAGTTAGATCCCCACATGGCACAACACTTTTTATCCCCCACAAATTGTTTTTCTGAGTCTAGGTGTTCTTAGTGTCCGTTTCCTGTATGTTTGTAAACTCCACCGCGACACGGGATATATTTTTAGTGTGGGAGTAGTCTTTTATGAAAAAAAAAACATAAATTAGAAGAGTTTCACTGTTCGAATCGAAGCAATTTTACTATTAACCTAAGCATGTAAAAGAAAAATAGAAAGCCTACCAGCCATTTACGACATAAATTACTAGCTTTCTTAAAAAAAAAATTTGTTGAATACACAGCTTTCAATACACAACATACCGTAACACTCTCAAGAAAACTTCAACGGACCTATGATTATTTCCATTTCACAAAGAAACTATGTTCTGTCGTTCATTAAAATTTATTACTGACATTGCTACACAAAACAATGTACGGCAACTATATATTAGAGGCAAAATGTCTATGGTAGCAACTGGAAGCAAACTAATTGTAGGTCTGGGCTTTCTTCGTATCGTAGTAACTACAGTGTACGATGTGAGGGTAGCACATTAAAATAGACATACAGTTCATTTTTTATTAGCATTATAATAGCTCCGTTAAAAATGTTCAACTGTGACATCGTCTCCACTTTATAAAACTGTAAACTGTTCTGTACCAGTTTTAGCAAATTACGCCAGAGGATGAATGAGTGTAAGTTTTCATACTTAGATAAAGTTTGTTTTTTAGTTATTTTAAACCTTCGACTGTTTGGATCTAGTACTAGCTATTGTTCGCGGCTACGCTCACGTGATTTTTCTCATTTCATGTTTGTTACTTTGAAAATGACGAATTTCTAAACTTAACCCCACTTAAGGATGAAATTTCCAAAAATCTTTCTTACAACGTAAAAAGCTTCAGCTGCCAAAACAAGTTTGTAGCGGTTGTTTCCTAGCGGTTTCGGCTCTGCGTTGACGATCGGTCAGTTAGACAGGACAAGTAATTTTTTGTGTATAGATGATGTAAATTGGTAGATACAGGTCATTATCACCATCAACAACCTTTACTTGTCCATTGCTGCACATTGTCCTCTTGTTAGAAAGGAGGTTTTGGCCTACTATACCACGCTGGCCAGACGGGTTGGTATAGGGTTTGTTTCAAGTTTTCCTTCTCTTTGCAGTGCTGTTGTAGTGCGTAGTTTACTCCCTTAGTCGGTTAGTGGTGACACTATGTATTCATACACAGTAGGAGTTTTTTGAGAAAATACTAACATATTTAGATATTCTCTATAGTTTTAATTTCGAATAGCTACCTGTTTCTATTTATAAAGATACAATTTGCAAGCATTTATTTGAGTATTTTATTGCGAATTGAATATCTCGTTAAAGTGTTTATGAAAATTTATGGAGTAATCGACTGTATATCTTAAAAGTTATTATTTTTTTTAAGTTTGCTGTCATCGTATAGTAATTTATTTGTTTTTTTATGGTTTTATCTAATCTTTTTGGAAAAGAAAGTGATTAATGCCATTATAAACGACGGTTAAACTTTCGCTGAGTTTGGACGTAGTAAATGTAGTAACATGCGATAGTATGTCGTATTAATTTGAAGATACAAGCGGACACAAAGTTATGTCAGTCCGAATTTCAGTATTTCCGTGCCGATACGATGTTCAAACCTTCAAGAAAAAGCGTACTCCTTCCTAAAAGGCGCGCAACGCGTTTGTGACACCTAAGTGGCAGGCGTTCATGGGTGGCTGTAGTCACCTTTCATCAGGTGACCTGTCTGCTCCTCTGCCCTCTCTTCCAATAAAAAAGTTTCACTCCGGGAGTGACGACAGAAGTGAAAACTTGAAAAAAAATTGTGTTTTTTCCATTCAAAAGTTCCGTTGTTGTAAATACATGTTTGTAAATACACAATATATGTTTATGTTATATATATAGTTATAATATCAATGTATTTCAACCCAAACTCAACTCTCGTGTAAACGGGGCCAATATATGCTTAAAGAAGTTTTTACTTCAAAAACTTTTATTACGAGATTTGGTCTTTTGGTGTTTTTCACCGAGTGAATGAGGTTGCTGGAGCCCAAATCTTATCTAGGGGGTGGGTTACTTCGGGCACGCCATCATCGCGGCGGTAAGACCCGTTATGGAGGATTGGCTCGAGGGTTGTCACGGGACCCTCTCATACCGACTGACGCAGCTGACCACTGGGAAAGGATGTTTCGGGGATCACCTGTGTCTGATCCGCAAGGAGCCAACGCCTGAGTGCCACCACTGCGATGGCCAGACCGTGGACACGGCTCTCCACACGCTGGCAGAGTGCCCGGCGTGGGTTGAGCAGAGGCGAGACCTTGTGGCGGCCATCGGAGTGGGAGTTCTCTCGCTCGATAGCCTGATTGCGGCTATCGTGCGGAGCGACAGTGCGTGGAACTCTGCCGTCTACTTCTGCGAGCAAGTTATGCTCGCGAAGGAGATGGCGGAGCGGGACCGGGAGAGGTTTAGGACTCTCCCGGCCCGCCAGGCCATGGGGTTCCCACACGGGGGGGGTCGTCTACTTGTCTGTAGATGTCCCGAGGTATGTCGGGGCACCAGGGACTTCCTTTCTAGGGTATACCTGGTTCCCCGGCTATTAGTACCCGAGACGGCGTGCGGTTTTAGTCGGTTCGAGTCCGACATGCCACCGACAGGTGGTATCCGAGGGGATTTCCGCACGAAAAAAAAAAAAAAAAAAAAAAAAGGGTGGGTTACTTGAGAATCTAGAGTTGCAGCAGTGCCTCTTGGTTATGGGCGGCGGTAGTTACTTACCATCAGATGACCTTCGTATACTTGTTTGCCCCCTTGTGATCCGTACTATACCTGTCGCTATTTGTAATGCGACCAAAACAATCGAGACTATTTTTATTACCTGAGAAACATGTCTGTTAAATGTTTACAATAATGTATATGAAGAATACTTTATACACATAGTCTAGTCATAGAAGTCTTAAAAATATGAATTCTACCTCAAATTTTGTTGTTTACAAATTGTCTGTGACCTATTTCTACAGAATAACTATTCCTTTTTCTGTGCCTATTTCGATGTATGCGAGAGATGATGATGTTATAGCATCACTTTTATGTTTTTATTATGTAACTAACTGAACGTGACTTTGACTTTAAACTTGACTTTAAACTTTGGATACTTCTAATCTTGGAACTTAAAAAATATACGATCTATGACAATAAAAGAAGTTTTTCCCTTTGTCCTAAATCGTGACGAGGAACTTTATTCTTTTTATCTTTTTTCTTCCCTGAATCGAATTGAAAAACCAAAAATAAGCGGTAGTTAAAGAGTAGAAAACATATTAAAAATATTAAATCATTGTTAGTATTACCTAAACCAAACATCCTTTCTAAGGAGAGGCCTATGTCCAGCAGTGGACTGTTATGTGGTGGTGGTGGTGGTTAGTATTACTTATCCCTTTATTACTACAAACTATTAAATGAATTAAACAGTAGCAACTGTGATCAGTCCTCGAGTGTCCAGTATGAATTATAATGTCTGTATGCCTAGCCGTTTTATCACTCCAACAATGCCCGCCATTTTTCGCCGGTAAAACAGCGGACAATGGTAAGGCCATTTTTCAGGCCGACTAATGTTGTGGCGCTACCGGTATAAGTGTCAAAATAATGTCTTAACTCATTTTTTATAAATGTTAGTTGCTTAATTATGTATACCAGTTTAATATTCATAAAAAAAATGTTTTGATGTGGCGATGGCGTAATATATATAAAAGATGTTTAAGTTTTAGAAACATTTTAAACAGTTTTATTACTATTATATTTATATGTTCTAACTTCTATGTAGAAATGATGTAATTTGTTTTTAACGTTTATCTATGCCATTTTATAGAGTGAATTGTAATCGTGTATATTTTAATTTTGTTATGTTATATATATTATAGCGGTCCTACATGGATTTCAATGTTGGCCAACGAAGAAAATGGATAACTCGCTGAAATATGAATGTTAAGATGTATATGTGATGTTCGTAGGATGGACAAGGTGAGGAATGACTACATTCAGATGCACATCTCTGGTGCGCAGGGTGCGCGGCAGCGTCAACAGTATCCTGAACAGGATCTCTGGTCGGCTGGACTGTGGTTACATCAATGGTTGCTGCGCAATTGCGTACGGAATGGCGCAGCAATGATTGTTGTGTGTGTATATGTCTATCTTTCTTTGTTTTGTTTTATGGTTTGTTTTCTTAATGTACTGTTCTAACACTAGTATCTAAGAATATTGTTACTAACAAATGGGACACCATGGTCTGAAATAAAAAGTTTATTATTATTAGAGGAAGCCTGAAAGTAGAACTGGTGGATAAAAATTGAGAAGCACCAGGTTATCCTGCTATGGACATGTGATGCGCAGATATGAAAGAAATGGATAAAAATTGACGAGTAGAGGCCGACCAAAGAAAAGATGGACTGTGTGTAAGAGCATATAGCTAGAAAGGGAGTAAGTAGTGAACTGACGAGTAATAGAGGAGAATGAAAGAAGAAAATTCATTGCACCGACCCCCAAATAAATTTGGAAATAGGATAAGTAGATGATGTTAAATAAGCTATAAATTGTAGTATACAAATGGATGGCACGGTATATTTCTGAAGCAGAACCTCCATATTACCGCCGCTTTGGCGCCTATAGAGGACTGTGACCGAAGGGTGACGATCGCAACGGGTGACGGGAACCGTCTTGTTTCTAGTCGGTAAGAGTCCGACAGACCCCTTTCTCCCCCAACTATGCAATAGGCGAACGACATCCATGAGGATCTTCCACCTCGTTAACGAAAAAAAGTGAATTATATCGCGAGACGGCGTGCGGGCCGTGACAGAGCTCTATAATTGGTGAAACATTTGCGTTAGATGAAATTAAAACAGAATAATGTTGTCAAAAAAACGGGCAAAATCAGTCAAAAGTACTTTTGATCTGTTAAGAGTTCTCACTGTAACTTTTAAGGTCTATCGCTGTTCTGTTCGACTCGTCGACTTATAAATATTTAAAATATGATGACAACATCTCATTAGAATTTGTGTCTTCACTTTATGTAATTTATATGTTTGTAATTTGGAATACTTACTTAATAAACTTTAATTATGTATATTAATATAATTTAATGAATATTAATAATAATTAGAGATGAAACGGACATCAACCTAAATTATCTACCCGCCGTATACCACTTAGTACGCAATTATTCAGCCATTTTACGGGTACATATTAACTTTATACTTTATTAAACCTCCATACAAATCAATTCGATATATTTTCGTTTACAATAATATTAATCAAAGAAAAATAACATTCGAGAGAAAATTAAGTGATGAAAATTGGAAAAGGTAGACTTGCGTGGGTTGAGTCCGTGGAAGGAATGATTGCGGTACGAATAACAAAATAAGTAAATATGTAACTACGCAGAATATACTATAATTAAATTGGTGAATTTCAAAGAAATGGTGGGCTTTTGTGAAATTTTTAATGAGAATTAAGAAATTTACTTTCTCAAATCAGTTTCAATATTAAATTTAGTGCCCCTAGGGCTAATAATACCAATATATTTGTCCTTCAAATTTATTAAATAATTTTTCTTACTATAATCCAAAAATTTATAAATGACTGGACGTTTTTGACCATAACTATAACAGATATAGTAAATTAGTGAAAGACATCCTCCATAGTGAGTTGGGTTTGCATTAGCATTCAGATTTGCATCACATTAGCTTCTTACTTACTTTGTTACCTATTGTTATATTACTACAGTGTTATGAATCAGAGATAATTTTTGTATAATCTTCATTGTTTTTCTTTGTGCACCAATTCATCCCGTGGGTGTCGTAAGAGGCGACTAAGGGAGCAAACTACGCAAAACTACAGTATAAAGAGAAGGAAAACTTGACACAAAACCTATACCAACCCGTCTGGCCAGCGTGGTTTAGTAGGCCAAAACCCCCTTTCTAAGGAGAGGCCTATGTCCAGCAGTGGACTATTAGAGGCTGTTGATGTGATGATGTTGATGTGATGTGTGCACACTTACGATCGTTACGTTACGTTACGATCCAGGTCTAAACGATGTATTTATGATGTGATCAAAAATGCCATTGAACATATACCTAGATGACATAAGACAGAAAAGTAACGATTAAATAGTGGAACGCAAGACACTACTAACTTGGAATTAATACGGGGCACTGAACGATATATTCAAAAGCAGCACATGTGTTAATCCAGGTTGTCAGCTATCGCTATACCAAATTTTATCAAAATTGGTGGAGCCGTTTGAGCGTAAAAAAGTGACGACTATACAAACATACACACTTACAAACTTTTGCCTTCGTAATAATAGTTTGATATATACTAATGAACATAATAGCAGCGCAAAGTGACTACACGACCGGTAACACTGTAGGTAGAACTTCCAGTCGGTCGAAAGGTTGAAACGTTAATTATTTATGTTTCAGCATGGTTCGTAATTAATTTTACGTTTATTTATGAGAGCTATCTAAACATAACGCTACGACCCACGGTAATTTATATTTTAGGGAATTTGAAATTGCTGGTAAAGAAATGTTTACCTTTTCAATTCGTAGGAATTGTGAATGAATTAATTAAATAAATAAAGGCTAAAGTGCTGTAATTAAAATTGTTATTCTTATTTCAGAGAATATACGCTTCTAATACCATTGAACAAGCTTTTAGTTTAATACATACTTAAATGTAATTAGTTCTTCGGAAACGATATGGAGATAATTTTCTAAGAACGTACATAACAATTTTATCAACACATTCTAATTCGTATTCTTCCGTATATTCGTAAATGCCGGGTATCCTAGAATTTGTTCAGTGTATGTAAAGTAATTATTATAAAAACTTTGATTTTCACGTGGTTTCGCCTACATTAAATTTAGGTTTTATCGATCAATTCAGATTTTCTGTCCATCAAATCAGGTTCTATTCCTTGGGTACTGTTTTTTTTTTCTGAATAAAAGGTATCATATGTCCTTTCGACGTAACAGTTGAGGTGTATTTAATATTTCATCGAACATCATGTTCTAAGTGGCGTTCAATTGGGGAGGTTAGCTGGTTCTTATGACATCTACGGAATGAATAAGGGGGGTGATACTCCGTATTCTTAATCCATCACCACACGGATACTCACATTTGCATATATTTAACTTACTGACGATTTGCGATATAGCGTTCCTAAGAAGTCGGGCCACCTGATACTGCCACCGCTCGTTTACAACTTAACAGTCACAAGTCTGAAACCGGCTTTTGAGGAGTGAAACCGCTGTTTTCTTGCAAGTTTGGACATCGTATCGTTCTAAACATACCCTATCCTACCCATACACATCACTGAACCAAACTTAATTACTGCGAGAAATAATTTGTCGTAGATCATTTGACGACTTTTTACTACCATGACGCTTAAAATAAAGACGAGAACCGCACCAAGGCCTATCCGCCTATTCGTAAATAATGATAGCTACCTACTCGTATAGTATCTAGCAATAAGTTCATATTTTACTCTTCCTATATTATTTTTACGGTCGAAGCGAAATTATGAACCAGTTTTTTTCTCGCATTCACAGAATATGAAGACGGTATATTTAGCTTACATATGAAATGTGTAAAATTATAAAAAAATAAGAATTTTAAATATACCGTCAAAAGACTACATAAAAATGTAATGTTTAAGAAAATAATTTGACTCATAAAGGATCTTTATCAATCGGATATTGAGTTCGAGATAAGACTACACTTTTTCCCTCATATTCCAAGTAATACAGTAATGAAGGGCCTAATTGCTTATGATTCGCGGTAAAGAGCGGTCCTTCTGTAATTCACATAATTACTGACCACTCGTATGGCGCGTTTCGGCGAACCGTTTGTACAAGCTAAAATTGCAATTACACACTCATGTTCAATTATGCTTGTCGTTTGATGTGTTACGGCGTACGATCGATTCTATGTCCTCATATTCTTTTTTTTATTGTGTGTAATTGTTAATTTATAACTTGAGACTATAAGCCGGCAATCTCGTGCGCGACCGTCCTGCGGGGTGACAGACAGTGGCGGGAGCGAGGTTGCGCGTCATTCTAGTACACGGCTACACACGAAGATAAATGTTTCCCTTCCCCGCTACACCACCCGCTACCCGCTGACATCTTGAGTACCTCGTCCCCGCCACCGTCTGTCACCCCGCAGGGCGGTCGCGCACGACGTTGATGGACTACCTATAATACACGGCCGTCAGATACCAAACTAGGCAGAGCCTCTATTATCAGTATCAGTGTAATGATTACATTTCTAAATACACACAAATTTTCCTTCTCATTGCTGTGCTGTTGTCCTGCATGGTTTGCTTCCTTAGTCGGCTCTTACGTCACCCATAGGATGAATAGGGATGGCGACACTCCGTATTCTTCATTCGTGAACACTTGAAATATTGTTAAATCTAGATAAATGAACAGCTTTTTGTACTATTTAATTTTATATTAGAATAGCTAAGCGTGGGATTAATTTTAAAATCGTTCCTTGTGGGTGTAACAGGAAATCCTACGCGTAATAAAACTGGTAATAAAATTCATTTAAACAATAGTTTATTGTACAATCAGTGGGTAATACCCAAACCTCACTCTAGTTACTAGATTTGCTAGCACTATGACTTTATTTTTAATGCCTATATTTTTAATGATCTACTGCTGAACCTAAGTTCAAAGAAAAATGGATGAACGGAACAAATTTTTGGTCCTACCCATTCTCATTCTGAGTTATAATGTATTTGGACTTCTACACTTATTTGAACCAACATAATCTCAATGTTAGTCCCACTTATGGTCATAGCTCATTACACCCACCCGACACCCGCCCGTACCATTCTCAGAAAATATTAGAATTTACTAAATATATTAGTATTATGCTTTAGTACTATAAATACTATAGGTATACCAAATAATATTGCAGTGGTGAACAATAAAGAGAGAAATAAAAAATAAATAAATTTCATTCGAATGTTCTAGGAGTACACTAGTCCTGTTGTACTTATACTTATTATTATTATACTCAATGAAATCGTACCGACAACGGTACCCATTTTCAGAAAGTTCCATTGTTTAAAAACAGATTAATACATTCTAAATGTACTTTAAATATGTCAATTTAATATTGTATACTTGACACATGACCCAAGATAAAAATATCATAAACCGATTTTCTCGATGTCAATAACTTTTAAAAATACATAAATAAGACATTGATAACATACAATCCTCCTATTGATCGCAGCGTGATATTATATGGCCTTTAGTCTTCTTCCATAAATTGGCTATCCAAAACTAAAATATTTTTAAATTGGTACCAGTACTTCCTGAGATTAGAGCTTTTAACCAAACAAACAAAAGTACTCTTCAGTTTTATAATATTAGTAATAGTATAGATTAAAATTCTAAGAAACTTCAAGAAGGAGATTTTTTTAATTAATATAGAAAGTTTATTTGTCGCGTTGTCATTTTAATAACTAACCGATTGATGTCACGAATCGATAATTACTTACTAACGGTTTCTAACGCGACAGGAAATCATTTAAAATTAAGATAAAATTTAACTTTCATAACAAAAGTGACATTTGAAATAATAAATGAATGAAATTTCGTTTAAATTCTTTATAATTGAGATCGTTTAAGAGTATTTAAGAACTTCAGCCGTAAGTTGTTGCATAAAAACACAAAAGATGTATTCTATCTACTTTTATCCATCTTCTGGAATCTCGATTGGTTTACCAGGACATATACCTAAACCGGTAAATAAATTTATATTCCGCTTGCAAATTGTCTAGTCTAGCTATCTAGGCCATATTGTTTTTGATTTCAGCAAGATGAATATTCTTATTTTTTCTTATTTTTCTTATTTTTTTTTTTTTTTTTTTAAAGACCACTCCCGCATTAGGAATACATCCTGTGTCGCGGGGTACTTTACAAACATACATGAAACGAACACAAAGAACACCCAGACTCAGAACAACAATGTGTGGATCACACAAAGTGTCGTCCCGTGTGGGGTTTGAACCCACAACACTCGACGTAGTAGGAAGCAGCGTGGCGACCGCTTAAACCACTACGCCATTCGTGCAGTCAATATTGCAATTTATTAGCCTTTTGCATGTTTATGTACCTACCATTTTTTATTATTAACTCATCCTAAGAGATTAATAAAAAAAAAAGAGTAAACAATACTAAACTTTTAAATGAAGTTTTTCTTACTTCGATGGGCCAACACGATTTGTGATAAACTGTTTTCTCCAAATTCGAATAAATCGATACCAAATAGGAAGCATATAACTACTGCCAAATAAAAAATAATTTCCAAATCTTTAAATTATGGAGTTCGGAGATAACAAACGTACAATAAAATTCAACCAAATTGGGAACCTCCCTCTTTTCTGTAAACAGTTAGAAATGTCAACCAGTGCGTATGAGATCACGCCTGACAACGTATCATCGCGTCACTTGAACTTCTGTTGTGATTTTATTAAGGCTCTAATGTGCCCAGAATTAATTTGCGAATATTGTCTCGAAAAAATAAATTTGAAGATAATATAATATACTGTTCTATAATTAAACAGTCGTGAAAAATTACAGGATAATTAAGTAATAAGGGCTTTTCAAAGGCAGTAGTTCAACAAGAATGAAGCATGACGCACCCGTCTATCTCAAACATATTAAAAGAGGTCGAACAACATAACTCATACGCATTACCTATATGACCTATATCTATACTAATATTATAAATCTGAAGAGTTTTTTTGTTTATTTGAACGCGCTAAGAATACGACCGACTATTTGGTTAGGAACCTATGAAATTTCATATAGTCTGTTCTGTATTGTAAGTATCGGATTATTTGTTTTTTCGTGTTCCTAACTTTAAAAATGACTAACTTTCATACAAGCATCTCTTGTTAAACCCTTTTAGGGGTCAAATACCCAAAAATCCCTTCTCAGTGGGTGTTTACAACATAAAAAAATTAATTTCAAGTTTGTAGCCCCAGTGCATGTCATAACTACGCACATATGCACACTGATGGCAAGAATTGTAGTGGAGTATCTCAGACTTGCCGAGGTGTACTTAGGAATGCAGAAGAGTCCTCAGGCATGTAGAGGTCTGTTAAGGAATGCCACCGCAACAGCCTGGTCCCTAGCTTAATTTAGAACAGTGGCAACGTTGCAAGCGAACAGTCCAGTCTTATTCATAATGTTAGATTGGGACCTAGTGTTCATTGCTATTCTTGCTGATGATGAAGAAAAACTAACAACTCAGAGCGCTGGCTTCCGAAGACTTCCTTAATATACCGAGGCGTCCTTAGGTATGCCTTACGGTGCCGAAAACTTCGGAGGTATACCGAGGCGTCATTAGGTATGTCTTACGCTGCCGAAGAGGCGGAGAATCAGTCAGTCAAGCAGGGCAAACAATTTTACATATTTAGAAACTTTTATTAGCCATGATTCGATTGTCACCTCGACTTATATGTCGACGTAGGACAATAATAGTGAACATTTGGCATGATTCCATAATACCATACTGATCGCACAATGGCTTTCTTAGAAATCATCCTTTGTATTATTTAGTTCTAATAGTTTTCGCGTTTCTATTCTCGATAACTGTCTATGGTATGTACCTATATATTCCAAAATAAAACAGCTTTAGAATCTATTTAGACTTCATAAAAAATCTTAAAAGGATTTTGCCAAAAACTATATTTACTGCGTCTGTGTCTCTCAAAATGAATAAATTTTCCCTGTTTTTGGGACATTTTTCATTGATGCTCGGCTCCTATTGGTCGTATCGTTATGTTAGATAGCCTATACCCTCCTCGAGAAATGACCTATCCAACACTAAAATAAGCTCTCAATTCGAACCAGTAGTTCCTGAGATTGAGAGATGAGAACTAAACAAATATTAGTAGGGATGTTGCCTTATAGCTTTTGTCTCACCTCCCGGGCAACAGGCTTAAATGTATGTGTATTATATGTAAAATAGTTTAAATATTTAGTCCTATATCTTATAAAGAGTTGGTTTCCCTGAATAGCAATGGATTTGAGATTTCAGTTTCGCTTAAAATAAATAATTATTGTATAACTAAACGTTTGCGCTAATGAAACGTTCACAGTAATAATCAAGGATTTAAGATCCTTTGGCATATTTATTAAAATTTGACAGGATTTAAAATTATTATTATATTCCCGTAAACCAACTACATGTTTAAACTTTACTTATTTCACTTATTTGTTCGTGAGTAAACATAAATTGATGTGACACCGACTTAGTTCACTGTTCGTGCCATAGAGCAGACACGTGTCTTCATAGTTCGTAAAATTTGTGTCTGTGGACTTTCGACATGTACAAGTAGTCTTCTAAATATGAATTCAACGCCATTTATACGCTTTCCTTATTTGTTGTGATGAGCAATTCTTTACTAACTGCGCCCCGTGGTGTTTACCCGCGGTTTATTTGAATTCACTTTTACCTTTATACCTAGTGCGATGTGATACTCCAAACCTACATCTCTTGCTATAAAAAACTTAAAATACAGTGCAGCCAATTTCATATATTAAAACTAGATCTAGAACCTATGTATCTTTTGCTTAAAAATTCCATAATATAATTTGTTACTGTGACTATATATAGATATGATGCGTTGTAATTTATTGATACAAAACTAGTTAGTTGCCAGAAAGCGATGAAATGAAGTCTTTCAAAAAAATAAGGTAAATACACAAAATAAGAAGCGATTACATACGGCAAACTACAAAACTGATTTACGTTTCACTGTCTAAGTTTAAAATGGCTATAGACTGGCCATACAGCACGTTACAGCGATAAACGAAGGATATATAGATTTGTATGTATCTCCAAAGTGCCTAATTAAATAATTACGCCTTGGCTAAGTATGAGGTAAAACACAAGCTTAAATCCTGACTACAGACGTGTAGTGGTACCGAGGAGCTCCTAACCATTGTACAGTAGAGTGAGATAGGTTTACACTACACTAAAGGCTATACACCCACACATGCACGCATACACATACGCACACAAACACACATATTTGCGCTTTTTTTCTCCTAAAATATAACATAAGTAGTTTGTTAGCCCACTATAATATTTTGTAACCGCAATTAAACTCGTTATAAATGGATACTCTTTCCTAAGATACATACAGGTTTTCTACCTAGTTTAGGCAAGAGAGCCCATTTCATTATTGTACTGGATTTTCTTTATAACAATTAACTATTTAAGACTCTGTATTGTTTGCCGTGTACAAACTATTTATTAAATATAAAAATATATTATTATAAGAGGTAGGTAGGTGTATTAAACGCCTAATTATAATTTTAGTCTGACTTAGGAGAGGAGGGGAAGTTGAACTTGGAAATACACTGATTAAACTATTATCGGTTAAGACAGAAGATTGAAAAAACTGTACTTTTAGAAGTAAAAATATGCGGCTTGGATATGTAATGTATGGATATATCCGCATAGAAACAATCATAAAAGACTGAAACTAATAAACGAAAAAAAATATGTTTGCCAAACAAAATATACAACACACAACAACTTTCCTGCAACACGCTAAATTAATTAAATAATCATGAGTTTCATGTTTCCCTACTTTGTTACATGATATTGTACGCTGCAAACTAATGAATACAAACTAGAATTTACATTTGCATTCAAACGAGTAAATTATGAAACAAAGTTAGGACTTTATGAAAGTCCACAAACCGAGATTTCAGCAAGCAAGCAAAGCAAAGCTTTGCTAATGATTCAATATTGTAGAACAAGTTTTATGAATATAATTTATCTCGAGTTTTTCATCAATCGAATTCACAACTTCTATTTTTTGCGTCGTAATGAATAGGTATTTCTACAATTAAAACATTAAATAAGTGCTCAGGCTTTAAAACCCATAGATATCTTGAATTAAAAGATCTGCGGAGGAAGGAATAGACGTTAAAAAAAAACAATCCTATATTACATGTACTCTCTTTTTTTTTCCGTGCAGAAATCCCTTCGGATACCACCTATCGGTGGCATATCGGACACGAACCGACCAAAACCGCACGCCTTCTCGGATACTAATAGCCGGGGAACCAGGTATACCCTAGAAAGGAAGTCCCTGGTGCCCCGACATACCTCGGGCCATCTACAGACGAGTAGACGACCCCCCCGTGTGGGAACCCCATGTTCCCTCTGCTCCCTGGAAGCGAGCGCGATTCGCAACGTGCTCGCCGCCACCCCGGCCTGCTTCTGCTAGGGTGACAGATGGCCTCACCTGTCACCCCCAGGCCTGCGCTTATGGAGGACCGAGGTCGTTCTGCGACCTCCGGCGCCTGAGTCGCCTGCGGTACCTGGCCCGTTCCCGGGCCTGGCGGGCCGAAAGAGTTCTAAACCTCACCCGGTCTCGCTCCGTCGTCTCCTTCTGCGAGCAAGTTATGCAGAGGCAGAGTTCCACGCACTCTCGCTCCGCACGATAGCCACAATCAGGCTATCGAGGAGGAGGAGGAGGAGGTGTTGGCTCCTTGCGGATCAGACACAGGTGATCCCCGAAACATCCTTTCCCAGTGATCATCTGCGTCAGTCGCTATGAGAGAGTCCCGTGACGCCTCTCGAGCCAATCCTCCATAACGGGTCTTACCGCCGCGATGACGGCGTGCCCGACACTCGGTTGCCCGAGTCGTTCCCTCCACTCCCCTATGATGACCTGGCGGAGCTGGGATTTCCGGTCATCGATTTCTCGAATCTCGGGACACCGACCCAACTCCCGCGCCTCCTTGCGCCACTGATACAGAGCCGCAAGGGCTCTCGCCTCCAGGTCAAACGGTGGAGTTCCGGCCAGGAGACTCGCCGCCTTAAAGGAGATCGTGCGGTACTCCCTTATGATCCTGATGGCCAGCACTCGCTGCGGTCGTCGCAGTATCGCGACGTTGCTCGCCTTCAGGGCCCCCGCCCATACTGGGCACCCGTAAAGGGCCATGAACCGCACAACCCCCGAGTAGAGTCTCCTGCAGGAGTCATCGAGTCCCCTCATGTTGGGCAGCAGCCGCGCCAACGCACGCGCCGCCCCAACCAACTTGGGGACCAGACCTCGGAAATGATATCCGAATTTACGTGTACTCTAAACTTAGCTGCAGCGGATGCACATACGGACACACATAAACGACACGAAATGAAGCTGTGAGAGTTCTTTGTTACCTTACAATTTTTTAAATACCGAACACAAAGAACACCTACACCCGAGACAACGAATCTGTCGACTCAAACTTGAAGAAATATCGACTAAACCTCAAACAAACATAGTCGAACCGCGACTCAAATCTTCAACACTGTATTATGTATTGAAATGAGTGGAGGTATATAAGATATTATATTATTTGACTGTATCATGAACTTTTATTGACTAAGATGCTTAGTTTTTTATAAGCGTCAAGGTACTGCAGATAAAATTGGATGTTATTTCAAGTCAAGTCATTACAGTCAAGCTTACGAATTGTGAACCCCCAATATTTTGTCACGCCAACGTAGACCCCCGTCCACCTGTACCACTTTGGAAACTAAGGGTCTAGTGGCTAGTGATTCTGACCGCTAAGCTAGAGGTCGTGGGCTTCATTCCCACCCACGACAAATAATTGTGTGATGAGCACGATCGTTTGTTGTGTGTCGGGGTCTAATTTATCAATACTATCTAATATTATAAAAGAGGCAATATTTTTTGTTTGTTTGTTTGCATCGAATAGACTTCAAAACTACTAGTCTGATTTTAACCATTTTTTCACTAATAGAAAGCTACATTATCAGGAAGTAACATAGGCTGTAATTTATTTCTAAAAACTTAGACATGTGCAAAAAAAACAGGTTTTGGTAATCAAGGTGTAAAAAATCGTCTCAAAAAATTCCTTTCTTCGCGTGCGCTGCTTATATGGGTAAAGATAAGACGAAATAATCTGCTAATGAATTGTAGGACTAAAAAATATCTACAAAAAAGTTCGCGAGATATCTATCTATGACAACTAAGCTACAAAAAGCGTTTGTATATTTTTAAAATGATTAAATATCCACCACATAATTTAGATGCATTTTTTCGTGTGATTATATGAATCCTTATGAAATTATAGTATTTCATCATCTAGATAATTTCAAGTAGATTTTTTTTTGTCTTTACATCATTAAAATTAGGCAATTTGTTAAGCAGATATCATTTAATTATGAACATTTCATTTCGAAGTGATGAGTATAAAAATGCTATACACGAACCTTTTGCGCGCGCCGCGATGTTCCCTTCCCTATAGAGTGGGAGGGAGTGGAGGGAGGGGTTAAGATTATGTGATAAAAAGGTTGGGGCCATCTATACTGTTAGGTTTTGCACAAAGTTTACGCGGGCGAAGCCGCGCGGTTCAGCTAGTCTAAAATATTTAGGTATTTAGAAATATATGTATATTTATCAGCAGCCTGGTTTGGTTACCATAGTACCGGCCCTGCCTCGGAAGTAGCCTAAATAGAGAATATACCCGAAGGTGGTGCTAGCGCCGTTGTGGGCAGGCGATAGGAGGGGTCCGGATGTCTTAATAACAGTAGTTCCCGGATCCTTCCTATTATAGGCGCAGAGTGGGACACCTTGTGGTTTTAGTCCGATTCCGATATACCACCCTGTCGCAAACCCCGGTGGGGTGACGGCCCGAGGTGGTTTACACACGTAAAAAAAAAGTACAGGTTTTGCCTAGTTTGGCATCAGACGGCATTGTCCAAAATTAAGTTAAAAGGTTATTTAAACAAAAAAAAGCTAAACAGTCCGACTTATTTGCTTATTAGTCTGTTTGAATAATACTAAGATTTTGTTTTTTAAATTCCACAACTGCACCATCTAAAGAGTTTAATCAAATTTATGAAGCTTGTAAATAAATAATGACAGTACTCATAATGAGTATCAATTTTATAACTAATATCGACATCTCAAGGAACCCGGATGGCCGTTAATATGATCATATACGGTTCTGAGAAGCGTCAATACTTTTAATACGACTTGTTCGTATGTAATATCATAATACACTTCAATTTATGTACACAATATCTTATCGCAAGTTCTTCGAATCGACCATTCAATCTCATTCGTTCAATATTGACGTCATAATGGATTCCTCGAAGTACCGAATCTCTATAGAAATGATTTAATAGGTTATGTTTTTATTATTATTATTTTCACAGTAAAGGAACGTAGTGAACGATGTTCACCGTTAGGTAAACACGTGTCGTGTAGATTCTCTTTAGAATAATAATGTAGATGTGGCATGAACTTGATGACCTCAAAGTGACCTAGAGTGACCTTTGCTGGTCGCTAGGTATTTTAGTAGAGGGAATTGGGCAAATGTGGAACAGTACTCCTTATATAGGTACATATATCGAATAAATAATAATAGAAAATTTCTCCTGGCTCAGTGCTAACCGAGTAGGTTAACACATTGCACAGTTAAGCAATCCTAGCCAGGTCAGTCTATGGATGGGTGATCATTCGTAACACCTTGAGGCCCCTCCGTGCCTCGGAGAGCACGTTAAGCCGTCGGTCCCGGTTGCCATACAAACATCTGTGGCAATTGTTACAGGTAGTTGAAGCCCTAAAAAGTCCGACTGCAGTCTTTCTACAGAACTTTGATATCGCCTAGTACAAGTACAACCCAAGGGTTGTGGAGATTTGATAGCAGTTGCTCCGCGTAAAAAACTGAAGCTCGGCTAAAATTTTCTATTATTAATCATCCTCCGAGCCTTTTTCCTAACTTTTCATATCGTCGATTTTTAGGCATGGTAGACTTAAAGCTGACTTGGGGTCGGCTTTAAGTTTACGGCTCGGAGGATGATTAATAATAGAAAATTTCTGGTGTTAGCAAAGAGTAAATTTTTTAACGATGTAGAGGCTATTAAAATGTTAATATCACGAATAATATTAAAATTTTGATTTGATTGAATTTAATTTTGATTGAAGTTGAAAAGATGTTTTTATGTAATCTTGATATCTAGTCGTGTTTGTATTATATAATCGAGTTTTAATCTGCAATTAAATGAATCGTGAGGACTGTTCAAAATTATTATGACATTTAAAATATAAAAAAAAGAACAAAATCTCATGCTGACTTCGCCTGTCCACAGTTTGAGATGTAGAATTAGGTTTTTGTCTTGTTTTTACTATTGGTTCACTCATCTTAGTGTTGATTTGACTGCACGGATGGCGTAGTGGTTTAAGCGGTCGCCACGCCGCTTCCTACTGCGCCGAGTGTTGTGGATTCAAACCCCACATGGGACGACACTTTGTGTGATCCACAAATTGTTGTTCTGAGTCTGGGTGTTCTTTGCGTCCGTTTCATGTATGTTTGTAAAGTCCCCCGCGACACAGGATTTATTCCTAATGCGGTTTAAGCGGTCGCCACGCCGCTTCCTACTGCGCCGAGTGTTGTGGGTTCAAACCCCACATGGGACGACACTTTGTGTGATCCACAAATTGTTGTTCTGAGTCTGGGTGTTCTTTGTGTCCGTTTCATGTATGTTTGTAAAGTCCCCCGCGACACAGGATTTATTCCCAATACGGGCTTTGTCTTTAAAAAAAAAAAAAATTGCATTTTTCGACAAATGATTTTAATTATATATGTCTAAAATATGTATGAAATAGGTATTTTTAAATCCTACAGCCTGGATAGACGGATGACCCTGGAAAGACAAATGACAACAGGAAAGATTGCGGACTGCTGGTAAGACAGCCGAGAGCAATGGCTTAGCAAGCCATGCAAAATGCCAAAACAATGACAAAGTAGACCAACAGCCAATACTATAATACAATAAACTTGGATTTACGACAACTACTTAACATCACGTCTCAACTGGTCGTTTCTGGTATACGATGTAAACCAGAACGACTTAAAAACACGACGACGACGACGACGCGAAAATCACTAAGATCACAATCTGCACACCCGTCGACGTTGTACAGGGGCTCGAATAATTTTGGAATGAAATTAAAAAGACTTTCGGATCTCTACAAACAACGAAGAGTTCCCAAACTGCATTACCATTAAGCATTACCTAGTAAGGTGGGGAAAATATACAGAAAAGGCTTGTTCGATGTGCAGTGCGGAAATAAGTACAGTCAGGCTCTTACTGACAGGTTGTAAGGCGCTATTAGACCGGGGTCATTATTCACGTCGCCATGATAGAGTATTATAAATCATACGCGAAGCTATAAGTTTATCGATGGCGAGAGCGAAAAAAGGAATAACAACAAACATAAGAACTAACATCGCGTTTGTAAAGGAAGGTTCAATAAAATAGACTTCATAAAAGCCTACCTAATTATAGATACCGCCAGTGACAGGACATTATTAGTTGATACGTATGAAAATTATTAAAGAATAGCGGAGGATATCTGTACCTCGGCGTCCAGACCATACATATTTTTTTATCCAATTTCAATTAAGCGTGTAGTACTAGTAGAACTCACGGTGCCGTGGGAAACAAACATCCCTAAAAACCACGCTTTAAAAACAAAAAGAACTTTGACTTAATCAATGAAATTACTAAAAATGGTTATGTCGTTTCGTTGTCGTCCCTCTATAACCTGCTTAAGGACCTTGGATTGTCAAGAGCTTCAGTAAGCTCTTTTCTTATCTCTTTTTAAAGTTTAGGTAACAAAATAGTGTCACATTTTTGCCTACTTTCCTATAGTATTTTGACCTTCTTTCGTTATTGTAAGTATTAACAGAAATAACTAGAATTCGAGGTACAATCTGGTAGTTGCTAAATAGATCGATTACAAAACATAATTAGATATTTTTTATCGAAATAAATACCTTTTAACCGGGCATTGACCTAACGTTATTCGTAATGTTGGCAATAATCATACCATCCATCAAATTGACTAAACAACAGTAACCGGTAAAGTTAACATTATCATTGCCCGCCAGTTTTCGTGCGGACTAATTGCGGTTCGCCACGGGTATAACTAGTTACCAGCTACTTTTAATCTATTTATCCATTCTATTAGTATGTTTTAATAAAGATATTTTAAAAATAAGGGAAAGGGTCATGGCTAAGTGGTAACTAAGTAAATTAACACTTTACAAAGTTAAGCATTCCTAGCCAGGTCAGTCTATGGATAGGTGACAATTCTTAACACATTGAGACCCTTTCGTTAAACCGTGGGTCCTGGTTGCTATACGAACATCTGTGGCAATCAGAACTTCGATATAGCCTAGTAATTGTTGGGTTGTTTAGGTCTGATGGCAGTCGCTCAGCTTAAAACAATGAAGTTCAGCCGTATCGTAGTAGACTTCAAGTTGACCCTAACGTAGTTTGGGAAAAGGGCTCGGAAGAACACACAATTTTTCCATATTGATGGCAGTTTGTTTATCGCTTTATTGTAGAAGTCTGCTGGACGGGAGGCGATGAAGTCAGCGAAAGCGTTTTGTACACTGGTTCTCGGGTGTTGAATTTTTTCAAACTTAAAAAATTGCCAAAATTTAGAAAAGGTTGAAATCTGTTGGAGTAAGGTCCGATGAGGACAATGGGTGACGGAGATATTCTAGCCTTGCGATGGTCTGTCGTGAAGTATGAGCTCGCGCGTTGTTGTAGAGAATGGGGGCAATGGGGAAGAGCGATTGACCAGTCGAAAGTTTTAAAATGAGAGCTTCTCTATCATTGTTTGCAATTCTTGGCAATAGACATCTGCCATCACTGCTGTCTCATCCGGTAAGAAGCTGGGATGTACTAGTCCGGCACGGGTCCCCCAGACAGTTACCATCATTTTCCTTTGGGTAATCTTTTTATCAGCGCACTGATTAGGTGCTGTGCCCGGGTTCAAACACTGAGACGAACGCTTACGGTTGTCGTACAGGATCCACCTTTGACCGCAGGTAACAATTCGACTCAGAATTCTCTCGTTTCTATGCCGATTCAGTAGTGCTATGCATGCTTAAGTCACGCTGATGGTCGCTTAGTTGGTGTGGCACCCACTTACTTAACTTTTTTATCTTTCCGATTTGACGCAAGTGCTTCAATGTAGTTTTTACATTAAGTCCGAAGCCCGCAGCAAGGTCAGTCGTAGAATGAGTTGGATGCTGCTTCCACAATCGCCTCTAATTCGTCGTTGTCAACTACAATTACCGGTCGACCGCGAGGCTCGTTCTTCAACTCGAAATTTCCAGATCTAAAACGATTGAAAAATAATGGACTGTGTTTAAGCAAGCAGCGTTAGGGCCGTACCCGTCGTCAATGTATTTCCATAATGGCGTTAAATTGTACATATTTTCAGTTTATCCATTGCGCCAAAAACTAGCACAATTTCACAAAATCAAAACATTATCTAAAACAAATGACTGATTTTTTAATAAAAATAACAAGGCTTTCTAATAAAATTTATTTCTATTTCGAACTGCGCGCCAATAGACAGATCTGACAATGAATTCATCCGAAGCGTGGCTCAATTACTCCGAACGAAAGAGTTGCTAGCTACTTAATTTAAATTTGCTTACAATAACGAGTATTTATTATTATTTTAAAAAATATTGTTTCTAAAGGATAGAAAATTTACTTACTTACTTATTTACTACCTAAAATGAATTTATCAGTTCCCACTAATAATATTTTGATGCATATATTGTCTGCAACCGATTGTTATCATTTGTTATTGTCAGTTGTCTGTGTTATCATATAAAACTCGTATTCATTACCAAGATAAAAGATACGATCAGATACGAACTGTTTTGGCTTCCTTATCTATAAACTCAACGCAATTTTAAGAAAACCAAATAAAAACAGCTACAAAACCCAAAAAAAGGTTATAATCTTGAAAAATCAAAACCTAAAGTTTTTTTTTAAATAATTTGTGAACATCTATTTTAGTATATTTATTTGTTGTTGAAATAACTCAAAAAGTACTTAAGCCATTTTAAAAACAATTTGCAATATATTTGGTATCTTGTAAACATTTTATTTTAAATATTCAGACATTTCTGCGGCTTCGTTCATCAGAAACAACACCAATTACTTTTAACTAAACTCATAAAAAGCACCCCTTGCCACCTATGCTAGCGATTAGACTCAATTGAAACAACATTCTACCAGGTTCTTTTAAACAATCTTCGCAAACATGAATTATATTTTACTGGTGTATTGGTTAGTGTTTACCGATGCTAAGTCAGAGGTCGAATTTTCAATTCTCACCCAGGACACATAATTATGTTATAAGAACTTTTTTGTCTGTAATTTACTTAAATTATCAAAATCATCAGCCTTTGATAGTCTACTGCTGGACATAGGCCTCTCCTTAGAAAGGTTTTGGCCTACTATGCCACGCTGACCAGACGGGTTGGTACCAGTTGGCACCATAATGTTTATCTACATATGTATTTAGAAATGTATAAGCATGTTTATCAGTAAACTGGTTGTGGGGGAACGAATGTTATATCCCTCCAACACACAAGGGAGGTCCTCCGACCCGGCGGAGCTGTCATACCTGGCGGACAACAGTGGATAGTGGGGAGTTGTGTAATTGTAGTTGAGAATCGTAAAGCCTTGAGTGAAATTTTCTGTACTAAAAAAACACTGATTTCAATGCGTTTAAATTATGATTAATTGTGTATCCTTCCTGCACTTGGTTCATAGACTACACCCACGCCATCTCCAAGCATCTTTATACAGACCTGATTTCTAGTATCTTAAAGTAAGAAGTCAGTTAGTTCAAGGAATTCGCGTATTCGCGTTCTAAGCAATAACACAAGTTCTGGTAAGAGGGCAGACAGGCTGGCACCTTATCAACTAGATTATTTTATGATAACCAGAATTCCTGAACATTGCATGATAAGAGAATACCGCTTCTGTGAGTAGTTTCCCAGAATTTTAATCTTCAATCGATATGTATTCGCAGAAACAACGGTTAACAAACTGTCAATGTCGACGGTAACAGCCTTGACTGGAATTCTGAGAGCGTTATCATTCCATTTTTATCAACCTTTACACTGCCACTAAAACTTTAAATTTAGAAAAAAAACGTACCTCGTATTCGTAACAGATACCATCATCGTACTTTTTTTCGAGACTCAGGGGTAATTCCCCTATGCGGGGGGTTTTTTATACAAGGTAAACTAAGTAGGTATGCCTTGAAGAATATTACATACTAATTCAGAATAAATAGGCAGAAAATCATTTCGTCTTGTACAAGATGAAAAATGAATCTCATACAATGCCTATAATAGAATTAAAAGGTTTTCCCCCTGGCCTAGGTCAATGGAACGAACCATTTAGTTTTTCATTGACCTGCGAAATATGGAAGTTAAATTGTTGTGAATGATATCAAAGCCGCATTACAATTCATATTAAGCTTTTATGTTATAAATACACCAGAAGGGCTCGTGTCTAAGTATCAGCCGAGGAGGTTAACACACTGTAGCAAACGTTACGGGTAGTTGGTGCCCTTAAAAGTCCGACAACAATCTTTCTATAGAACTTCGATATCGCCTAGTACTTGGGTTGTGGAGGTGGCAGTCGCTCCGTGTAAAAAAATGAAGTCCAGCCTTGTCATAGTAGACTTAAAAGGCGACCCCAAACAAGTTTGGGAAAAAGGCTCTTAGGAAGTAGTAAATACACCATAAATGTATAAAAAAAATAGTCAGAAAATAGTTTAGAACCACCGGCCTGATAATAAAACAAGTTTTATAAGATAATACTACGAATTTTGTATTCCTATTTGCTTCGCTGTATTGATATCGTGTTATCACTTGATACCAGAACCGCAGCATTTTAGTGCTGTAGACATACTAACGCCAGCTGTTTGTATTAAAAAAAACACAGTTAGATACATATTCGGCCGTCTTATATGTATACAAAACTAGGAACGGTATAAATCAGATTTGAACTGCAGGCGGTATTGCGGCCTTCGATTGCAGTCTGCCTGCGGTTAGGGTCGTGTTTATTCCGAGACGGACTGCAGACAGTACATGCCTCGGAGTAGACTAGATGGCCGTGTGTAAGATGTGTGAAGATATTATTATTAAATGCGTAAGTTAAGCGATATTGGAAAAAAACATGTGAAAGGCACTAGGGAACAGCTAAGAAAGTATTGTCGTGTAAGTAAAATACTTTTTAGCGGCACAAAATGTGTGCGCAGGTCACTATCTGGGTCACTACCGGTCTGCTCAGAATTATTTTCATATAAATTCATAGAAACCTGTACTTACCTACTAACCTTAATCCTGACTAACTAGATTGAAGTCAGCAGTAGTAATGACAGTAGTTCTACTTTTGTTTGACCACACGTTTTGTGGTCGTTAGGCAGGCATAACTTTTCATTAATAGAAATACAATTTATGCTTAACTCTGTACTCATTAGGTAAGTAATAAATTATTTTATATTTTTTTCAGAAACGTGTGGGTGTTCCTATGTAGGTATACAATTATATCACTCACGCTCAGACACAACACACTTTTTAGGTTTTTGAACTGATGTAAACGAGTCCTTTACAAATTCTTCGATATTTAAATGTATGTTCAATTCTACTGATTAGAATTTGATGGGGCTTCAACATATTGCGTCGTCATGGATTCACGTCTAAAGATTCTAAAAAAACATCACTACTAAGAACCGTTTTATTGTTAATTGTATACGAGCAAAATGATAAGAATTCTCGTGAAAATGTCAATTTACTGGTTGATTAGGTTGTCAATCAATCTACACTTATATTTATATTATAAATGTGAAAGTGAATTTGTTTATCTGTTATGCTTTCACGCCACCAATAAATCGATTAAAAATTATTTCACCAACAGAAAGCTACATTCTCTTTTTATTTCTCTCTTTTTAAAAAAGACAACTCCCGCATTAGGAATATATCCTGTGTCGCGAGGGACTTTACTAACATACATGAAACGGACACAATGAACACCCAGACTCAACAACAATTTGTGGATCAGACCACTAAAGTAGATATAAATATTGCTAATTGTTACGTTTTTTTATTTAATTTAATTTGTGACATGTTTGAATGTGAATGTTTAATACTATTCATTATCATCATCAACAGCCCTTAATAATCCACTGCTGGACATAAGCCTTTCCCTAGAAAGGAGGTTTGGACATACTATACCACGCTGACCAGACGGGTCTGTATAGAGTTTGTGTCAAGTTTGCCTTCTCTTTGCAGTGCTGTTATCCTGCAGAATTTGCGTGACGTCAAAGAGCGCGGAGGCAGGGCGACACACCTTTTAGTGTGTGAGTTACATCCGTACACTGCACATGCGTGCATATTGTCCTGCGTGACTCACTCAGTGAAAAACAATGAAAGAATTGCTTAACGGAGGCCGCGGTATCACAACTCCTGAAACTGCTCCCTCTCTCCCTTCCCGCCCATCCCATCCCATCCATCTTTCCAGTTGCATTTGGGCTAGCATCACTTCACAACATCGCTATAAGCTCTTAAGTTTAAGCCTAGTTCAAATTCATTAATAAATATGAAGGTGGGTAGGTACACACCTGGGGTTGTACTAAATATTATGAATGAATTCGAGTTAACACTTGTATGTACTTGTATGTTGCGCACAGACACATTTGTTTATTTGTTACGCTTTTACAACGTATTCGCATAATTTTGGGATAAACGTCAGAACGTACACAAAAGTATGTAAAACACCTTTCATCAAGAAAGAAAGTATTGCTTTTAAAATAAATAAAAAAAGAACAAGATTATCGTTAACGTAAGTGGTCCGAACGTGAATAAGTCGCTGCCAAATTCTCGTATTTTATATTAACAACAATAACGCTTGCTTTGTTAACAGCGTACCAATTCCGCAAAACAAAGTGTTTATTTTTAATGAACTCCTGTAGTATTAGATACGCGCGAAGAATTGCCGACTAATTACGAATACGGAGAAGTCATCCTAAGTTTTAAAATGAAACACAATTTCAATGGTTAAATCGAATTTGGGTTCGGCGAAACCCAGTTTTTATTACTTAGGACCTTTATGATTGGCCAAACTAAGTTCATGGAAGATATCGCGTTCCTGCGAGGTTAGCATCCGGTCTAAGGCCAAGTAAATGACACTTGTGGGCCTACAAATTACTTCCTGTGGTTTTACTTAGAAATGTATTTTTTCGTAGAAAACAGCTTGTAATAGCATAGAATCTAGTCATTTCCTTAATTAATGTAGGTATTTACACACCTATGGTTTATTTATTTGAATTATGTTTTTATTTTATGACGGGCATGTTGGCATTGTGGTAAGTGATCTTGAATGCTAAGCCAAAGGTCGAGGGTTCAAGTCCCAAAAACTCAGATTTGGATTAAGTTCGCCTTTGTACATGACATATAATTGTAACTTAAATTTATGTTATTTAAAGTGTACAATCCCTACTATCCCTATTTAATATTATAAATGCGACACTAACTCGGTCTGTCTGTTATGCTTTCACGGTCAAACCGCTAAACCTACTTTTATGAAAGAACGGCAGATCCTACGCACCTAGTAATATATGAAGGATGGTTATGAGATCTGTACTGTTTATAAAGTGAATCATCTTAACTATTTTTATGTTATTATCATATTTTTAGAACTTTGCTAAAAGTATATAAATTCTTCTCAAAAATTATTACAACTGCAATAACTAAACGTTTAAGTACGTCCAACAAAACGCGTTCCAACCTCTTCTAAACTGGCCATGCATAAAAAATAAATTAGATTAAAAAAACGATGTGTTTAAATCAATATTTACGAATTAGCTCACCAGTGTATTTATAGCAGTTAAAAACAAACATTTTTGTCACTAATATTTTCTGACTCCAGTACAGCCTATATATTATGTAAACTACCATTGAGTAAGTATTATATCAATGTAAACTACAAACTGAAATAACTTTTGAACGCAAAGTTCTAAAAATCTGATAATTAAAACTGTAATTGTCGATGATACTGCTAGCCAAATAAATACACCAATAATGCAAATAATCCTTTGGAATAGGGATACTTTGGAATCATGCTTATTATAGGTACTCTAACTTTTCTAAGTGAAATAAAACATGGTTGACTGTAACACAAACCGTATACAACTCAACTTTGTTTTGTAGGTACCACTAATACCCTTCGGTTATTCCAGCGATGACACCGCACCCTAATAGATAGTTAATACGAAAATAACCCTGCATTTACTTCTGCGTATTGTTACTCATATTTTGTAATTCAACCTCATTTGCGGACTAAATATAATGAAGAGAGTCTTCATGCGTCATTAACATATCACGAATTTGTTATTTCCGTTGAACAATACCTTGTTAACAGTAAATAATGTCGAATTCATTAAGGAATCCATTCATGGCAAACTAATAAGTCATTAGATAGGTTAATTGAAATTCTGAAGTACCTAATTTCAATTCAGCTTGCAGTGGAACGGGCTTACAATGTAGTTTTTTATTTAAAAAACAAACGTATTACCGACCAGTGACACATATTAAAAACTAAGTTCTATTTTTTTGTTGTGCGTATTTCGAAGGTGATCACAGCTACTCCCTCTTTTTATTAATAATAAAACTTTAACAGTTTATGATGTTATAAATTGTGTATTACCTCTGGAACTATAATACAGTACACTAGTTTCTCACGTCTCGTGTCTAGAAGTCCCGGGACTTTTTGTAAATTTAGTTTTCTCTACATGCACAGAAGTTTCGAAGTCTTGGGACTTTTTTGGTGTCTCAGGATCCCGAGATTGTCGAAACTTGTCAAACCCTAACTGTAAGTAAATGTTTGAGTGATTTATTTAATATTGAAATTTTAATAATAACTTCATTTTTCAGTTCTAAGTATTTTGGCAGTAGAATATATTATTTTTTAAGTTAAATCTTTATTTAACTTAACAATTTTCAACGAGTATTTTGATGCTATTGTTGAAAACCAAACGCTCATCATCACGTCGGTGATAATCCGACTACTCAGCGATGATGCGTGACTTATGACAATCTGAATCTACTAAAACCAAATTGTTTTCTGATATACATGGCTGTTAATGCTATTGCAAATGACTTGGGTATATCCTGAAAAGTAAATCTCGAAGCATTCTGGCACTCTTTACAAAAATACCACATCATTAAAAAGTCTCCAATCTGACATACAGACATTTACTTATACTATACAGTTACAAGTTTTGCTTAGTTTAAAACTAGATGGCGCTGTGTATCAGATGTCCGAAAAAATATATCCGAAAATACATAACAATTTATACTTAAAAAGTGGAAGTAAAGAGAACACAAAACGAACATTACATATTGTATGGAAATAACATTAAAATAACAGCAAAATTCCACAGGCGCTTGCCAGTTACCGGAATTCGTTTTGTGTGTATGTGCTATCGTTTCAAAGAAATGCGAATAATCGTGGAACACATTTTATACAGTATTTTTTACTTATAATTGGAACTTACCTCTTTCGATGGTACGACATGCCGAGACAGGTAATTAAAAATATTCCCGCCTTTTTGTTTCCGAGTATTTTGTTTTTTTTTTTCGATCGTTAATTATGAACTCAATAACTTTGTACTCTGAAATCCTAAAAAAGTCAATAAATGAATTACCGATTACAATAATGTTGATATGATCGGCTGAATTACTTACCAAGAAAGTATTAACGTTTTTGCTGACCTGTAAGTAAAAATATTTTTAACGACAAATTGCTGTAGTATTTTTTTAACATGACTGAAATATCGGACGTATTGTCGGGAGAAGCGATTTACCTACCAGCGCCTTCTGGCCACTGTCAATACCTCCAATATAGGAGAAATCACGGTTTATCTGGGAGCTACTTTTTCGGTGGCCATAATAATAAAGTTATGAAGCTTCATTTGCAACTTTGAACATATTTTTTAAAAGCCGGTTCAAAGAAACGCTTCAGTGGCGATTTCGAAAAGTTTAATTGAATTTCAGGATCACAGTTACTTTGTTATTTAGGACATAAATGGCCGTGGCATGTTATTTCGCAAGAGATTGTAATAAGTCAAATATGAAACTGACGTCTGCAGGAGCTATTTGTTTTATACGTATAAATAATTTATTTTAGAATTTTTTTTTTCATCGTTTTTTTTGCCAGTTTTTTGTTTTTTTTCAATTGTTTTTTCGTTTACAACGTCTTAATAAGGTATAATCGGCAAAGAAATACAGACGATTGTTTTTTTTCAATAGAGATTTTTTTGCAAATTAAGAGGAAACATCACGATGGTTGATTAATTATTTGAACGTACATAAATTATATTATTCTAGTAGTGTATTAATAATCAGCTAAAACTATGTGTAAATAAGTATGTGTATTTAGTATCATTAAATTAAACAAGAATCATTAGATTACGTCATCGCCTTTATTTTCTAGTTGACTTAATAAATTTGTCTGCTATCAAAGCCTGTCGATCTTACCATTTTTGTTTCGAAATCCACCCCACTGGAAAAATTTTTTCGCCATTTTGTAAATGAAGATTTTAAATTTAGAATTGAAGAACCGTTTGTTGTCGACCTTTATGGAATTCTGACGTGGGAGACCCATCCTTCGACTGTCGACACATATGGACCGGCTGGACTGATATGTAAGTTCTTTCGTTGTATTTCACAGAAGTCTAACCACTCCTCACAATTCTTAAATGCCGTCAATGCACTTGTGAGTCTTATGTTGTAAATGTCAATGGGAGTCGGTAATCACTTATCATCAG
The DNA here is from genome assembly GCA_902825455.1 of Arctia plantaginis. Classification (NCBI taxonomy): domain Eukaryota; kingdom Metazoa; phylum Arthropoda; class Insecta; order Lepidoptera; family Erebidae; genus Arctia; species Arctia plantaginis. The sequence continues at coordinate 4,829,450 of CADEBD010000171.1, read as the reverse complement.
GTGACCCGTCTAATCGTTTGCCTCCTATTATCATCATCATCAACAGCCTTTAATGATTCACTGCCGGACATAGGCCTCTCCTTAGAAAGGATCTTTTGGCCTACTGTACCAAGCGGGCTACACGGGTAGGTTCGTTGCCTCCTATACCATAACGAATAAGATTGTATAAAAAACTGCTTACAATAACAATAGTTTTAAAGTTATATAATAATATTTAAAACATATTTTACGTTACTTTAAACAGAATAACCGATCATTATATTATTATTTGATTTCTAGTAAACCAATTAACATAATCGAATTAAACTGCAACATATTTTTAATTTCCAACGTTATTAAACTTTCCGATGAATAAATTCCGAGAAACATGATCTAGTACGAATTCGCGGTAAAAATATTATAGCTTCAGATTAAGCTGACAGAAAAATATGAACTAAAGTAATACACAGAGAGTTGATAATGGAATGAAATACATAGGATGACTGTGCAACAATATTATTGTTGGTTTAATATAGCTGACGTTTCATTAGAAGTGATTATACTCGTATTAGAGAAGGCATAGGCATATATGTCAGACAGCCTGTCGGCCAAAAGGATTACCTTATTATATTGCCTTCTGAATAGACAGGTAGCTTCAAATACGTAATATGTGTGGTTTTGTTGTTGTATGTTCAGTTTACCTAATAATTTAGATTGTTAAACCACAAAGCAGTTTTTATATTACTGTAGAAATAGTCCGTGTTATAACGAATTAAGAATAAGGAGTGTCACCACCCTTATTCAGTCTATACGTAAGAGCCGACTAAGAGAGCAAACTACGCAGGACAAGAGCACTAAAAACAGAAGAATAACTTGAAACAAACCCTTTATCATCCCGTCTGGCCAGCGTGGTATAGTAAGCAAAAATCTCTTTTCTAAGGAGATGTTCTATGACTATTAGAGGCTGTTGATGTGTGTAGAAATAATAAATATTTTGGTTTGAAACAAAAGAGCGAGCCTTTTAGTAGTCACATATTGTGTCACATTTGACATCTCACGTACAGCTGACGGCCAACTGTAGAACCGCACGCATTTATTGGTCAATTCAAATATAGACGATTCTGTTGTTCCTGTTATAAACTCCTCAATCAGTACATTGAGACTTAATGTTGATTCCCGACTGCTCAACTACAATACGAGTATTAATGGTGCTGGTACTACTGTGTGCTTTTCGAGACACTTTTTGCCCCGCACAACCAATCTGTGGAACGGGTTATCGTCTACGGTATTTCAGGAAAAGAAAAGAGCGTACTCCTTCCTAAAAGGCCGGCAACGCGTTTGTGAATCCTGAGTTGCAGACGTTCATGGGCGGCGATGGTTACTTCCCATCAGGTGACCCGTCTGTTCGTCTGCCCCCTCTAATATAAAAAAAAAAATTATATCGAATTGAGCAGTAGGGAACAAGCACGCGCCAACGTCTAAAAACGTCGCAAACGCTTCACGCTTCCTTTGATCTGTTTCCTTGTCTGTTTGTTTCGATTTTTTTGTGGGCAAGTGGTGCGTGGTCATGGCCGCTGCACGTTGTTATATGAAATATTTGTAGCATTTCCAATCCTCTCCTGTACGCTTCACACAGTTCGAGCTCAGCACGTGCTCATGTGATTCATTCCTTTATTACATCATTTACAGGTCTGAGAAATAATTAGCTCATGAGTGTTGGTCATCAGAAATAATTGTTAGAATCCAGCTAGAATTGACTGGCTGGAATAGTCTCTTCTGATATGTATTGTCTCTTAATTTGGGTATATTGAATGAAAACAACTTTTAATATTTGTAATTTTTGTTGCAGACTACAGTACAGTCAATAGCAAAATTCACAACAACTTCTAAAGGTTCTTATTGTAAAATAAATAAGTTAATAATTTGTGTTTTTAACTTAAGTGCAGGCGCGAAAATTAAGGAATGCTTTATCTAAAGCTTCATTCTTATAGTGCCTCGGTAGTTTAATGTAATTTTGCTGGTTGTGGCTATTGAATGAACTTCTACTCACTCGACAAAGTTGAAGTCCACTAAGCCAATGAAGGTTGGAGCCTGGTATCCGATTTATATGTTAAATGTTATAATAAAGAATAATAAAAGCCGTTTCCCTTGCCGTGTCAGTATCTCACTTTAGTAGAATGTATCAATATATTCCCAGGTATTTGACAATAAACATTCTAGCGCGAATCGCAGGTAATAAATATGTATGTATTGTAAACGTATTATACGTTTAATATTAAACGTATTATATATTAAGTATTTATATGGTGTTTTTGTCTAATTTTGTTATAAATTTAAGGGTGTTATTAAATATGTGATATCTGTACTTCATGCTGTCAGTTCACGCGTAGAGCACGGAACAATGAAGGTCTACTATTTTTTTTTGTATTTTGTACCTACTCTGTGCTAAAAAATCAATACGATATTTAAAAAGTTTTAAGATTATTTTTGAACGTCGCTCGGCAGCGGTGACATTAAAACCTAATCAGTTTCTAAATTACATTTGAATCATCAAAAAGATATTATTAGACGTTAGTCATCGAATTAATAAATAAAAGAAGCAATCGTGACCCTTGTACGGCCAGACAATAAATTCTAAACAGATAAAGATGACAACATTCTACGCAATTAAAGGCAATGATCAGTGAAGTAAAAAAATAGCGACTTCCGCGTATTTAAAATAACGCTAGCATTATTTTTATTATATTTATGTTGCCTAAAGAACTCCCAAACAAAAAACATCCTTTTCAATGACTTTAGTCTCTTTGTGACTTGTCTTAGACAGACTTATAACACTTTGTAACATAATCTTAAATTTATAACCTTTTTATTTAAAAAAAGATGTAAAAAGATACATCATAGAAGAGCCATACTTCAGCAGACTCGGACCAGCTCCACCTGAGCGGATACCACGGCCGAACAGAAAACCTTTGTTGACCAATTCTTTTGTTACCTGTTTACTATGTATTGCAGAGGCAAGGAGAACCATCTCATATGGGGGAGAGGTGAAAAATTGTCCAGCTGTATACAGAAAATAGAGGTCACTGGCGTACGAAAAACTACGATACATACGAGTACATAACAGTTGTAGACGGAGTGAAATGTGAAGAGTTAAAATATTATAATATTTTTACTGTCTAAAATTTATTACACGTTTATTTATTATCTATAAAACTCATTGACTATTTCTGTAAAACGCGTCCAATAAGGGTGGCCTTATTAGACGCATTTTACAGAAACTTTTCATACATAGAGATGGTCCTCCTTGCACCCGCCATACTTTTTACCGCATGGATGAGATTACCGGAGACTCAATAGCACCTAAGCATATCAAGTATAGAACAGCTTAATTTTTTTATGGGAGTGCAAACCTGCACGTCGTCTTCAGCAAAAGAGTCTAATCAGACATACATACGGAAAACGAAGTAATCATGTAAAGTAATTATTCTTTTTTCAGGTACGAACCAAAAAGAAATCGATAAACTTCAGCTTTCTGGTATTAGTATAGATAAGTTTTACTCAAATTATTTTCAAAACATTTGAACATATTTTTTAATTTAGACGAGATTAAAAGTTTTTACTCTGCCCTTAACACCTAAGCCTCACAATCAATTTAAAATTTAAATTACTTGGCAACGATCTAAGCTCGTCACCAATTGTTTATTCAAGAATGAATAAACAATTGAAATATATTTATTAAACTAAACACCTGAGGTCTAACATAACATCACTTAGAATCCTTTTATATTATCACAGCTATAGTGTTTCCATTAATTAAACCTACCAAAGTACCTACAAAAAATATTAGTGTTAAGGCTGATTCTATTCATCATCGTCTCGTGGACACGTGCCATGGAAAGGGCTATGTTCGGCGTTTCTCTAAGCGATCGCATCTGGAATGAGGTGATCCGGCAGAGAATTAAGGTCATCGACATAGCCCACCAGATTAGCAAGTTCAAGTGGCAATGGGCTGGCCATATTAGCCGCAGAACCGGCAACCGTTGAGGTAAACGAGTTCTTGAGTGGAGATGGCGTCTAGGCAAACGAAGTGTAGAACGAGTTGGATGCGAGAAGCCGAAAATCGATCGAAGTGGCATGCAATGGGAGAGACCTGTGTCCAGCAGTGGATTGCGATAGGCTGATGATGATGATCATCATCGTCAACATACAATACATATTACATGAGTATCAAAAAAATGTAAAGTTAAATAAGTACCCATAGTGATATGTGTGCTTGTCTGTGTAGTGTCTATTGGTATGTGTATTGTGTAAATGCCTCTTTGTACTTATAGGTACGTGTGGGTAGGTGTCTTTATTATATGTACATATAAAGCAGTTAGAATAGACAAATAAAGAAAATGAATGCTATTAACATAATTTACAGTATCTAAATAAGTGGATAGACATGAATATAACACACATTCACTTAAATGATGTCTTATCCAAATCCTTCTCCAAGATTTTGGACCAAATTGTTTTCTTGAAATTCTTAATGATAATAATAATAAAGCCTTTTATTGCCTAATTACACTAATTATTACAGTGTTTGTGAAACTGATTTTTAAACAATTAAAATCTGTTTAAGTATTTTTTCTGTTTCCCTCTTAGGTGATGGCCTCTTCCAAAAATTGCCATTTTTTACGATCTTGGGCTATTCGTATCCATTGTGCTCCCACTGCTCGTAGGGTCTACCTTTATGAATTTTTCCTGGCGGTCCCTGCCATGACTACACCGACTTCGTCCTTCAGTGGTATTTGAGTCGCGCTACATGCCCAGCTCATTGCTATTCTGATTGCTGTGCTTGCTTAAGAGTGTCAATAGTTTTTGTTAACACGCTTTTATTAGCTTCACCTGTATGTTTGTTTGTTTGTATGTATGTAACCGACTCCTTTGAGCTCGATGAACGATCAGATTTGATTCAAACTTTGCACACCTGTCAATGGTCGATGACAATGCAATAATCCGATCAAAATATCCGATTATCCTAATTAGATTCGCCAGGATTAATTAATTTCTTTCCGCATCCTTTGCATGCGAGTAAGAGAGACAGAGCTAGTGCGCGAACTACGCATGCGTGCAGTTCCAGACTTGCTCTTTCGGTCGCCAGAAAAAACAACAACAAACCAAAACACAAAAAATTTAACTAAAAAATGAAAAAATACAAACAGTAAAAAAGCGTGGGGTGCATCTGAAGTGCTTTTTGTGATATTATCAAAGTGATGATTTTTCTACTCATCTGACAATAAATGTTTATAACTATTGACACTATGCACCCCACGCTTTTTTTTACAATAATGTACATTCATTTTTTTTTACACTGTACTTAATCAAACTTAATCAAATTTACACTATTCTTAATCCAAATTTATTAAACTTTATTTTCTGTTTTTTAGTTGGATTTTCTATAAAAGCGTGTTTTTAATTTTAGTTTTTTTAAACTATTATTTTTTTCGCTTTTATATCCCTTGAGGATAAAATTTATTAAATTCTTTCTTAGTGGGTGTTTACTACATAAAAAGCATCAACTGCCAAAATTTCAAGTTTTAGAGCCCCAGCGGTTTATTCTCTGCGTTGATGAATCAGTGAGTTGGGTCACGTAATTTTATATGTAAACATTAAGTCTTAAGTATGACTAGCCCTATTTCTTTGATCGTTCGTTGATCACACGAATAAGTACTAAGAATTAAACTGATTCTAAGAACATTATAACAAGCGCTTAACCTCGCTTAAAACTAACTGTACTTAATCGCCACAATTCCAGATAACTAGATTTGTCATTCGTAAACACGAAAAGTATACCAGCAATTCTCTCTCAAAACTCTCAAATTCGGTGCTGTCGTAAAGTATGTTTTTCACACACTTGTCTTACCTACAAACTACCTACGACCCTTCTAAATTGTTAGGTCTCTTATACAAAATAACAAGAACTTCTAAAGAAACTTGCGAGAGCTTCTAAACAATACCTATCATAAAATATCTAATAGCTCTGAACGATCTCCCTGCCAAATTTTATCTTCACAGGTCAAGTACTTTGAAAGATTTAGTCAATAGTTGAATGAGTGAGTGAGTATCCTTTCGCTTTACGTGTACGTGTACGTGTGTACGTGTTCGTATATAGATGCTTTGGGTTTATTCTTTGTTTCAACAAAGCTATTTTTATTGAAGTCGATTAAAATATGCGAATCTATCGTTATTAAAACAGCTTATGTATATGCAGGAGATATTATTATCTGTTTTAGGAAGGAAATCGGTGTAATAGCTTCATTAAAATATGTAAATGATGCAATAAGATCTCAAAAAACAAAATTTTCGAGGAATTTTTAAAGTGATACGAGACTATAGATGGTATCTTGAGCAACGAAACATAAACGTGAAGATTTGTCAATGGCCGGATAACATAGTGAAAGGACTGCGCCAATAATTCATGCCAGCCATGCCAGCAATAACTCGGCCACAAGTTTTTTTTTTATACAAGTTGGTTTAAAAAGTTACTGTTCTATGTTTAAACACCGCACGTTTAAAAATAGAATAATTACTTTTATGTTACGCACCACCATTTGTTTTTTAGTAATTTGTTGGATCTTAAGAACGTTCTCGAACTTAATAGGTAGAATATCTAAAAACTTGCTCTTGTATAATCGCTGTGTAAGTGAGTTTGGTTTTTCTTAGGGTTGTCAAAATATTTGTGCTATGTAATAATTTCTATCATTTATTACTTTTATGATTGTTTTCATTATTTCAGCCAAAATTTTATAATATTTCTACTGAGAGGTGCAATACCAGGTCTCTGGTCTTGTGTCTCTTTCATTCAACGGCTACAAGTATTTTACAACCGTTGTTAGTAGTACTTGTTACCGTGAGTAGTACTTTACCACCTACATATATGTAACTTCTCAGACGTTTTTTGGCATTTGAGAACTTTCTTTCCAAGAACAATAGAACGTAACTCTTGCAATTCATTGCAAAATCTTATTTTAAATATTTAAGTGATTGTTGAGGCCAGAGTCATCCATTGGTCCATTAATAATTGATCGCTGCTAAAGGAAGGATTTTGTGAAATATTAGATTTTATAATCGATTTTGAATCTAATTGTATATTAAAACTGAATATCCAGAGTTCATCTACATTTTATCAATCTTTCCTAAGAATTTGTCTTTTCGAATATACGTATTTAATATTTATTACTAGCAGTTGTGAAAGTGGACTCTAAAAATTTCGAGCAAATATAAACAATTTGTGATTTTATTTAACTTGCCATATAATATAATAATATTCTTGTTATATATATTATTATTATTTTTGTAATCTTAATTTTTCTCAGCTCAAGGCTGGTTTCAACTGTATTTACGGGCCAAAACCAAGTAAATACAGTGAGGTGTGTGTCTTTGTTATGTAGATGTAGATGGTGGTTGCTGTGTGTGTTGTGCTGTTCCGTTCTCTTCAATATCCATGAACTTTCTGACTGTTCAGCAAGTGTTCAATATTGCTGCTTTCTGTAGGTTAAAATACACGGATTCATTTAAATTGATTAATTTAAGGCTATGGTGAAGATGTTTAGGTATAACTCCTGTTGTAGATAGAACTATGGGTACTATGTAAACTTTCTCCTGTCTCCAGATTCGTATTATTTCTTCTTTTAGTTCTGTGTATTTGCTAATTTTTTCTGTGATGGTTTTCTGTAGATTGTGTGTATTCGGTACTGCAATATCAATTAGGTAGGTGGTTTTGTTAATTTTGTCTTGTAGGGTTATGTCTGGTCTGTTATAGTGGATGGTTCTATCTGTGAGGATGGCGCGGTCGTAGTAAAGTTTGTGTGAGCTACTTTCTAATACAGATTGAGGAGTATAATTGTAGTAAGGTGTGTTTGTGTTTTGTATAAGATGATGCTTGAGTGCTAATTTTTGGTGGATGATGTTAGTTATTTGGTTATGTCTATGTGTATAATCCGTTTGTGTGAGGGTAATGCATGCTCCAGTAATGTGCTGAATGGTTTCAGATTGAATGTGGCATTTTCGGCACTTATCATCTGTAACGGTTGCATCTTTGATTATATATTTTCTATAATTTTTCGTATTAACTATTTGGTCTTGTATAGCTATTATAAATCCCTCTGTTTCTGGAAATAGGTTACCAATTTTAAGCCATGAATTTGACGCTATTGTATCCATGTGGGGTTGCTCTAAATCATGAGGGTGTCTTCCATGTAGTACCTTTTTTTCCAGTTTTCTATTTTGTCTGCCTGTGGGTCTATGTTATTAGGGTTGTGTATTCCAGTGTGATCATTTAAGTTTAGTGGTGTGAAATTGTAGTCGTTTAGAGTTATGGCTTTATGGATGTAACTTGTGTGTGATTTTGTGCGAAATAATGTTTTTAGATTATAAACTTGTTTTTGCCAAAGATGATAAATATCTATTAGACCCCTGCCACCATTTTCTCTTTTGATAGTAAGTCTTTCTATGGCGGATTTAGGGTGTAGGTTATTGTGTTTGGTTAATGTAGTGCGTGTAGTTCGTTCTATTTGCTCTATGTCAGTTTATGTCCATTTTATAATGCCAAATGAGTATAACCTACTCATTTGGCATTATATTGGAATAGCGTATGTGTTTAATGCTTTTATAAGATTTTTAGCAGAAAGTTGGGTTTTGCATAAAGTGTTAGTTCGACTTTTATATTCAGTAGCTATATTTGTTTGATTGAGGTGTGATCTAGCCCTTTAAGTTGTTTATAACCTAAATATTTGTATAAATCTGTTGACTCCATAGCTGCTATCGTACTTGACTCATCCACTGCGTAGTCCCCAGGGCGTATTTTCCCTCTGATTATGTGTAACGTTTTACAATTATCCAGTCCAAATTCCATATTTATATCTTTACTAAACTTTGTTGTATTTTGTAATAGTTTTGTCATTTCTTTATCGGATTTTGCAAATAGTTTAATAACGTCCATGTATATGAGATGAGAAATAATAGTTTCTTCTGTAGAATTCCTCAGAAGATATCCTGCCTGACATCGCTGCAGCAAATGAGACAAGGGATTCAAGGCAAGACAGAACCACAAGGGGCTCAAGGAATCACCTTGATATATACCTTTTTTTATAGAGATTTGTCGTGACTGTTCTATCATTCATATTTAGATATAATGTGGTTTTCCAATGGCTCATAATATCGCGCATAAAATCTGTGATTTTAGGGTTAATTTTATAGATGTGTAAAATTTTTATAAGCCAAGAATGTGGGATGCTGTCAAACGCTTTCTTATAGTCTATGTAAGTGCAGTGTAAGTTTCTGTTTTTTGTAGTAGCATGTTTATGGATAGTAGAGTCTTTGATCAGCTGCTCCTTGCATCCCATGTGTCCCCGCCTGCATCCTTTTTGTTCTTCTGCTATTATGTGATTGTGTTCAATGTGCATATTAATTTTGTGGGCTATTGCTGATGTAAGAATTTTATATATAGTAGGTAAGCATGTGATGGGTCTGTATTGAGAAGGCTGTGGTGAGTGTGCGGTTTTTGGCAGCATATATGTTATACCCATACCTATAAATTCAGGTATATTCTGTTTCCCCAGAATTATATATGTTAAGTTTTTGGCTATAGGTTTGTGAAATGATGTTATCTTTTTGTACCAGTAATTATGTATTTTATCTATGCCAGGAGATTTCCAGTTGTGTAGTTTACCTGTTACGTGTGCAATATCGTCTTCTGTAATACAATCAAATTCCATTTCTTCTATTGAATTCCATTTATTTTCTTCTTCTGTAACCCAGTCTGCTTTATCATTGTGTTGTACCGGTTCTTCCCAAATACCTGACCAAAATGTTTCAAGTTGTGTCTGTGTAGGAATGTCTATGTTTTCGGGTCTAGTTGCAGCAGTTTGTGGTTTCGATAGGTTTCTATAAAATGATTTTTCATTGAGGGTGAATAACATGTTGTCATTTTTACGCTGTTGTGCTTTTTTATATCTTTTCAGTCGATGTACTTTAAGTGCTAATTTTTGTTTTAATGTGTCTAGGTATTCTTCGGGTTTTCTATTATTATTTTCGTGTCTAGTGTGAGTGCTTTGTCTTCTAAAAATTTGTTCTACTCTCTTAACTATTTTGTTTGACCTGTTGTTGTTGATATATTGGGTAAGTCTGCCGCAATCTGCTCTAAGTTGTTCAATGTCTTTTTCTAGTCTTATTTGCCATGGAGGTTTACTATTCTTTCTTAGTATATTTCTCTACTAGGGTGATCTATTATTTTATAATTTAGTTCTTCACTTATAACTAACGCTGTGCAGTATATTAAGGTATGAATATCTGTTAATTGTGTATCTTCGGATAAAAATTGGTGTAGTATGTTATGATTAAAAACGTGTGTTAATTCACTAAGTTTCCTACTGTACTTTAATTTAGGCAATTTTGGTCGAGTGATTGGATCCATTCTAGAATATAACACTAATGCTGTTCTAAATTTTTATTGTATTTTTTGTATATTATCTGATGAGGGGTTAACATTTTGCATAATCTAAAAAGGCATTCACCTCCTGCGTAACAGCTAAGGTTGGATTCGGTGTTTCGTGTGAATCTTCATCCACGAAAGACACCGGTGTAGGTCTGTACGAGCTAGTTGAGGGACTATATGGTTCAGTTACTGATAGCGATGTCAAAGAATTTAAGCTAATATTGTCATTGTCAGTCTGTCTGTCAGTTTGGTTATTAATATTATTATTTCTAATTGAGTCCCGGCGACTCCCGGGTAGCGGCCTTAAATTATACTTATTGGTTTTATTTTGCATTTTTTATCATTTCGTTCCCACGAGTAGCTGGGGATATACGGTCCACCGCGGCATAGCCCCGCGTTCACCACGGCAAGGGTACTTTAAACTGAAGGTCCCCCTTTCTTCAGAGTTCGAATATTATCGACTAAGCTCCCCCTTAGCCACGCAGCCCTTGGCATATTCTGTTCCACCTTGGCTTGGGTTTTCCCTCCTTACATTCCTACCTCCCTGCTTAACTACCTATCTATTGTCTACCAGCCTACCTATCCATTAACTTATCCACCTATCTACCCATTTAATTAACCGTCTATTTTGTCGCTCTACTGCCTGCCTACTCTAATCCCTACCTACCAGTGCCACGTTAGCCACGCCAGTAATTTCTCTTTCGTGTGTCCGCCCCCCACGTGATCGATCAGGACGTGTGGTTGGATTTTTAGGGGGCTTATTATTATTATTATTATACTATTTTTTTAAAGTTGAACCCGACTTCAAACAATATTGACAAAGAGCACCAAAAATTAAAAAATAATTACAAATATAAGTAGAAAAACTAAAATGATTACCCTCAATATAACTGGTAACATTATTATAGTAATAGTTCCTTCTAGTCTGTTTGAGGTCGGTGCCAGGCCCGTGTCCCGTGTGTGCCCGTGTCGTTGCAATATTCTTATAAAAAACTTTAATATAAATTCTGTTACGAATTAAATAGAAGTCAAAACTATAATACCCTTTTTTTCCGTGCGGAAATCCCCTCGGATACCACCCACCAGTAGGGTGGCTATGTCGGGCTCGAACCGACAAAAAACCGTACGCCGTCTTGGGTACTAATATAGGGGGAACCAGGTGTACATTAGAAAGGAAATCCCAGATCCCCGACGTACCTCGGTCATTCTACGGATTCTAGATGATTCTAGATCTTGACTCAGGACTCGGGATTTTCTGCTCCCTCGATGATGTGGGAAAAGAAGACCCCGAGTAACGACATCATGACCCACGTTCGCCTGGAGGATTCGTATATATGGATCCAATATTGGATTTCCATTTCCGCATTCCACTGCGAACCTTGCTCTCCAGCTACACCCTCTGTCTCCGTCGATGACTTAGGCCGGCCCCACGGCTTCAGTCCTGACCCGGCGTAGGCCTTACTGCCAACCCGCATTTTTGGCCGCAAAGATACGCAGCGGAGCATTGCAAGAACCCGCCTTGTGACTGGACTGAGCCGTTGCGATGGGACAACTGACAACCGCTGCCCCCTGTCCACTGGGGCCGAAGCGTATTGCTCCGGCTTTCACGTAGGCAGGGAGCAGCCCTCGGCCTCCTAAACGGCGAGCCTAAGCTCGTCCGCCGTGACTGAGTGGTCCAGGTCTGTGATGCGTATTTCTGCGCATTAAGTGAGAAAAACATTATACCCTACAGACAAAACTCACACTATTATTTAAAACTAGTAGTTCCCCGCAATTTCACTTGCATTTTAATTACATTTCTATTCTTCATTCGTGTTAGGTTTCATACACAATTTCTGACGAAATATATTTTAAATTTTCTTTATATTTTTTACAAATTTTAATATATTTAAAAAAATAGATTTATAAAATCAAACATCATAAAAATCAGTCCAGCCGTTCTTGAGTTATTCTTTGTTTTATTTTTCAAGTCTACGACATATCGAAATCGTATTTAATACCGCTCTTTTTATTGCCCAAACTGCATAAATATTCTTTACAAATGCATACGAAGTTGCATCAACACGATTTTCATGGTTGTCAAAGAAACACATAATCTTAACGTTTGAAAGAAATTTTCAACGACATAATAACTTTCATATTTCTGAGTGAAAATATCTGATAATTGTTTTTTGAAAATCTTTAAAAGCTTCCCTGAAGTATGCAGGAATATGTATTAAATACTATGATGGCAATATTGCCTCAATCGTAATACGAGTATACGACGAGCGTTTTGAAACATTATCTGACAAATATTATATTATTTCGAACTTTGAATGATTTATTTTATGGAAGAGAGGGCAAACGAGCAGACGGGTCACCTGATGGAAAGTGACTATCGCCACCCATGAACGCCTGCAACTCAGGAGTTACAAGCGCTTTGAAGGCCTTTGAGGAAGGAGTACGCTCTTTTATTGAAGGTTTGAAGGTCGTATCGGTCCGGAAATACCGCAGATGGTGTGAGGCAAAAAGTGAAAAAAGCGCACAGTGCCAATATCCAAGTGAGGGAATAATCAAAATTTTGCAGTGCGGAACGATGGCGGAATGTTGTAGCGGGTATTAGTCTGAACAGTTTTTTGGAGTACTCTCCATGATATATACGATAAAGAATGCAGAGTAAAACTACATCTCTACGTAACGCCAATAACCTTTAACAAATTCTACTTAATACTATTTAACATTCGATAAAGGGTTACACAGGTGAAGATAAACACTAAATCCCAAACTAGGTATTCCTGTGACTTGGGAGTTAGTGTTCTGCCATCACCATATTCATAATGATCCTTTCTTGTATAGTATTATTACCATAAGTTGCATGTCATACAGACAACTTGATAAAGGTTTTGAAGTCCAAAAGTAAATAATACTATTATCAAACTATAATAAACTACGTGGGAAATTAAGAAAAACTTGGCTTCATGATGGTTTAGGCCAGTTATTGGAATGATTCTGAATAATTTCTTGTAGACAAGACAGTTTGAGATGTAAAATAGGCGTCTAGCGAATGCTGTTCTGAAATTATGCATAATTTCATAACAGCATTAGCACGCATAGTATGGTCTGGTGGGGGGACTTGTCTGTGCCTCCTGTGTGTGTGTGTGTGTGAGTAGCTTGTAGCTGTCTCACAGTTAGAACATTGAAATCTCAATATAATTGAGTCGGAAATCTAAAAGGTCTACAAACTAACACCTTAAGTACAGCTCTTGTGCTCGCTCCACCTCAAGGAACTTAGTTTTGGAAGCTAAGCCCTAAACTGGACTATCCATATATGCGCACTATCCTAAAGATTTGAAGATCTCAGTTATATCTTCTGATTTAATTTAGTCTGTCATCAATCACTACACCCAGATATTTTATGTAGTCCACTCTAGTAAGTGTCTCAACCTTGATTAAGAAATCTACTGTTGCTTTGTTTTTATTATTTATTATAAAGGAGAGGAGGTGAAATAGTAATCATAGTTTCTTCTGTGATATTCTTCACGTCACACCACGTGCTACGATGAATTACAATTGCAGTACCGACAGCAAAGGTGAAGATCTTTGACTTATGCAGTGACGGATTAAGAATACGGAATGTCACTACCCCAATTCATCCCGTGGGTGTCGTAAGAGCCGACTAAGGGCGCAAAACAACGCAGGTCACCTGCACTGCAAAAAGAAGGAAAACTTGACACAAACCCTATACCAACCCGTCTGGCCAGCGTAGTGTAGTAGGCCAAAACCTCCGTCAGCCTGTGACCACAGCCGGTGCAACCTGGTCGAAACGTCAGGCAAACCAGAGGTATGTAATACCCTAAATAAGAGATCGCGTTAATTCCCGTTAAATAATATTAATTATCATGGAACGCGAAAGTTTAAAAGTTAGTACAAAACCTCCTTTCTAAGGAGAGGCCTATGTCCAGCAGTGGACTATTAAAGGCTGATGATGTGTGATGTGTGATGTGAGTGACAGCAGGCATAGGTCGTTGATATAAATTAGAAAGAGCGTAGGCCCAATCACAAATCATCATCATCATACGAGTACAAGCATAACTTTTGTTTAATTAGTGTTAATTTTATTTGATTATAACGAATAATGAGATGACAAATAATATGGATATTTTTCGTTCAAAACGCCGCTATTATCGATTATATGCCGAAGCACAGAATACTGTTAAAATATAACCACATGTACCTAAAATAACCTTTTATTGACGAGACAAGAAGGCAACAGATCATCCAAAATACCGTCCTTTTACAGTCTGCGTACAAAGGCCGGTTTTATAATACATAGAGATTACTTTCACAGTACAGAGGGCCTAGTGGGAGTTCATTTCACATCAACTTGCTCTCAACTCTCCGCTCCGAACTCCTCACAACTCTCAATACCAAACGCAGTCGCCCTCGAGAGCGAGTAAAATAAACTTGCACTGGGCCCCCAGTATTTATCTACATTTACGTCATGTATACGTGGTTTCCTGGAGCGGTAAGCCTCTTATGGTAATTGAATGGAAGCTCTTTGATGTGAACACCCACGGGCTCCGTTTGTTGTATAATATCAAAATAGAGAGTGCTATCTATTTTCTATTTTCAAGAAACTATCAAAGGAGACGAGGTGGTCTTTGTTACTGAAACTTTAATATTGGAAAACACGGTTTTGTAGATAATAATCCTATATTTTCTACTGCGAATCGTAAAATTGTTTGATATAAGCTTTCACCTCCAGCTTTCATCGCCTTCTTGTGGTATTCACCAATCAATCTAACCTGTGAGGAATAATACTTTTTTAACGCACTTCCAAAAAGGAAGAAGTTCTCAGTTCGGTTCCCTTTTTTATGTTTGGGATCCCGGTTGCCATATGAACATCTGTGGCAATCGTTACGAGTAGTTGGGGCCCTAAAAACAGTCCGACAACAGTCTTTCTACAGAACTTCGAAGTAGGCAGGTAGTGAAGTAGTACAGAAGTAGGCGATCCTGCTTCACATCAACAGCCTTTAATAGTCCACTGCTGGACATAGGCCTCTCCTTAGAAAGAAGGTTTTGGCCTACTATACCACGCTGGCCAGGCGGGTTGGTATAGGGTTTGTGTCAAGTTTTCCGTCTTTTTGCAGTGCTGGTGTCCTGCTTGAATTCGAAGTTGAGCCGTATCGTAGTAGATTTAAAGCCGACCCTAACCTAGTTTGGAAAAAAGGCTCGGATGAACAAGACTTCAGAACTCCATCGATTATGAATCGATTTGGATTTGTTTTTACGGGTATAGTTTCATTTGGTCTAAGGTATTAAAATCATACACAATCTTAAAATATTAGACATATGACCGCGGTCAGTGCAATCTGGTCGAAATGTTAAACAATTTCAAGGTATGTACTTAATACCCATCGTGAGTGCGTTAATTCCCGTAATATGTAATATTGTGTATACGATTAATATTCGTTGAGTGTTGATCATTACAATAACATAAATTAAATAACAAAATAGAACTTATTGAACAATGACCACAAGTATACCACAATTATAATAATTTCACACATCTTACCCACGGCCGTCTGATCCCAGCAAAGTACTATGGTAACCAAACTGCTGATAAACTTACTTAAAAATTACTAAATACATACTTATTATAGGTCAATTATAGCCAGACACAGAACTAAATATGATTGTGCGCCATCACACAATTATGTGTCACGGGTGGAATCGAACCAACAACCTCTGGCTTAGCAGTCAGGGTCACTAACCACTAGACCCAACAGACCAGTCCACTCTATTTAGACACCTGTTAGAAATTACCTACTAAAAATAATATAAATTCGGTGAATATAATTTAGAGCTCCATTGCACGTGGCACGAAAACAATGGACAATAAAATCAAACCCCAATTATTATTTGTCAGTTCCTTTATTAACCTTTAAAATTATATTGTTTGATTAGAAACCTTAGATTAGAAACTAGTGCGTCCTATCCGTGGTTTCCAGTGTGGTGACGGATTAAGAATACGGAGTGTCACCACCCTTATTCATCCCGCAGGTATCGTAAGAGCCGACTTAGGGAGCAAACTCTGCAGGACATTAGCACTGCACACTAAATTGAATTGAATTGAATTGAATTGAATTGAACTGCAAAAGAAGGAAACTTCATCCCATAAACCCTATTCCAATCCGTCTGGCCAGCGTGATATAGTAAGCGAGAACCTATTTACCCTAACAAACATTAAAATTATGAATGTGAATTTGTTTTGTTAAAAAAATCGAGAACTCTAAAAAAATACTTTAACACAAGTGCAAAAACTAAAAAAAACTAAAAAAAATAATTAATGAATAATCCTAGATCATATACACAATTGTACATATGTTTAGAATGTCTATATTCCATTAGATGTAAATTGTTCTTTTCCGTCAAGGATTTCAGCGAAAATTATTATTATGCTTCTTAAAAATCACCATTTAATGACTTTGTTACTTATTGTATACTAGCTGAGACCCGCGGTGTTACCCGCGTTTGTTGTTATAACCGCGGGCATCGCCGCGGGGCGAAGCTAGTCTAAAAAAAGTAGCCTAACTTACTCCTTATGTCATCAGCTATATGCCAGTGAAATTCCTGTCGAAATCGGTCCAGCCGTTCCAGAGATTACCAGGAACAAACAGACAGACAGACAAAAATTGAAAAAAATGTTTTTTTGGCATATGTACTTACCGTGTAAACATACATATGCATTTAGTAAAAAGCGGTTATTTTTATATTACAAACAGACACTCCAATTTTATTTATTTGTATAGATATTTCCGTGCAGGTTAAAATTATCACGTGTTAAAAGTTTCCTTAGATTGTTTACTAACTTTTAGTCGACCGAATGAAATAAGGTAGGTGTCAGATTTATTTAGGCGTATCACACAAATAAACAAAGGATTAACGAGTGATTTTTGACACGCTTTTATCAACCTTATTTGTAACTAACTACATATCATATCATATCTAGTAAGACAAAGGTATTATTTTACAGGAGAACCATACTAATCCATTTATTTCCAAATAATATTGTATAATTTATGCTTACCCATCAAATTTCAGGCTTTTATACCGCTACAAAAATAAATAAATTGAATATTCTTTGCTATTACATAATATTCGTTAGCGGTTCACAACACAAAACGAAATAGACATTCTTAGAAGGTATACTCAAGTAAATGCTTTGATTTATTAATAGAAAATCCTTACCCACTGGAATCACTTATATAACTGACGGTCGTTCTTTTGTTATTGCTTTCTTTTATAAATGGCCGCCTGTCTGGCACCAATTCTTCTTGGAAATATTAATATTTTCAAAAAGGAAAAAATAAAGTAAATATGTACACGTGTATCATATGCATATATGTATAATGAAGTATTATATAATAATATATGTGTAATGAAGTATAATGAAGTATTAATACGTTTTACTAACTTTTTCTAAACATTATACTCAGATTGAATATTGACATTTAATAGTTTCTTTTTACCTTGAGTGTGATAGGAAATTGTATCTTCATGTGTCAACTTACCTAAACTGGGACAGAAGGTGTCGCAGGTCTGGAGCAGGCTTTATATTATTGCGTTGCTTACAATTATAAACGAGAAAATTATTTTAGCGCGAAATAAGTGTGACTCAATGTTGATGATAGCATAAATGTTATTATGTTTTCCATTATGCGCTTCTCGGAACGTGGACCTGTTATGTCATTGTTGTTAAACATAATTATTGTAATAGTGTATACTTTGTTATTGTTTTGAATACATATTTACGTCGAAAAGTTAGTTTGTAGTATTAGAAATGGAATTGCAATGTTGATGTAATTGAAAGAAAGAAAATATATGTTTTTTCTAAAACACACGACATATCTTATGGGGTTAAGGGGTTAAAGTATGAAATTGCCGATTTGTACTGAAAATTTGAAACTCGATTTTTTCTAAGATGTACATACATATTTATTCATTCATAATATTTACCCTCAATATCTGTACCTTGCTGCCCTCTGGACAGAAGTTCATTTATGCCTTTACGATAGAACTCCGTGGATCTAGATTCGATAAACTATGTGAAAGCATTTTGTACTGCCTCCTGGGAAGTTTTTTTTTCCACTATTAAAATTGTCCAAATCACGAAAGAAAGGGTAGTCCATTGGAGCAAGGTCTGGTGAGTACGGAAGATGACGTATAGTTTCTAACTGCAGCTCCTGTAGAGTTACAACGGTTCTCGTGCGTTATCATGGAACAATAATGGTGAAGATCGATTTACGAGTCGGGGCTGTTCCACTGCCAGTTTCGCCATCATTGTTCGAAGTTCAGCACAGTAAATATCTGCTGTTATTACCTGACCAGACCTAAGAAAGCTATATTGAATAACACCATGCACCACCAAACAGTTTCTGCGGCACTATTGCGCATGTGCATGGGCGGCGGTAGTCACTTACCATCAGGTGACCCGTCGTTTGCTCGTTTGCCCCCTATACCATAAAAAATGGGAAACGGGACTGAGATGTCATTACCTCGAGGGGAATTCCCGTACCTGATGTCCGTCCTGTGTATAGAGAGGTGACTAAGGACATTAACTGACATATGCTATGGATAAGTCTCTACCAAGACACTACAAGAGTTTAACGAGTCTTTAATTATTCAAAATCCATCCAGACCCTTTTTATGAGTGCAAATGGTTTAATTTATTTATCTATTAGTTCTACGAGGAGAGCAACCAAGTTCAGAGATAAAATTATTGTAATAAATGTCAATGATTCTGTCCATGTCCTAGTTACAAAATGCATGTGTGCCATCAGGAGGTGCTTATTTTTATATTGAAACTCCCACAGGTCGTCACCTCAATGAGGCTAAATGGCACGCTTGAACCGACTAAAGCCACTCGACGTTTCCTGTCATAGCCAGCACTAAGATCGAAGATTTCCTGTGTCCTTATTGAATTCAATTATACTAGTAGCTATAATGTTTATCTGTCAAGTTCAACTGTACTCAACAGGAAACATCAGAGACTAATCTATCAGAAAACAATTAAACCAAATCACATTTTACGTCACATTAAACTCGGGATCTCAGAGTTCGTAAGGACAGGAAAACGACAATTTACTTGTAATATATATCTAGAAACCGCAAAAGGGAAAAAGGTCAGGTAATTCTATGTAAAGAAATTCTCATCAATATTTGGTGACGTCACTACGCTCATCATCTTGTATACAGTCATCACACATCTTAAAGTGGGTTTCCTTAATAGACCAGTTACGTATAGAATGTGGAAATGGAACTAAGCAGTGACTTTATAAGGATAATGCGTTGTTACGTCGTAATGTGTGTGGGAATATACCTCAACATCAACTCACGAAACTCAAGGTAAAAAACGTTTAAATCTCTCAGTCTAAATATTCTAAAGAATGCTCTTTAATTCTGAACCCACAAACGGCATCAATCTACCCTGTGGAGAAACGACTGTGTTTTTAGGAATTATGGAAGCTGTTTGAGGACAATTTTTCCTACTTTTGCACCACTTTCTAACACAAAGGTACATTGTGCGATTTGAAAGGTTATTCGTGGGATAAACACTCAGAACATTAAAACGGGAGAATAAATTAATAGTTGGTGAAATGGAATAGTAGAAATTGTTAGTAAAGTTTCGTAATATTAATGTAGCTGATGGAAGATTTAAAAATTAACTAAGTTACCGCTAATTATCGCTAAGTGTAAAATAAATAATGAATAATAAATTTATATTTGAACAAAAGTCTGACTGACGCCATATCTCAAACTATGAAAGAAACACCTGCACTATCGCAAACCTAGTAATGTTACTTAATTAATTTATTTATATTTTATTGGCAGAATAATACCCAGAATTAACCAGATCACTGATAAACATACTTATATATCTCTAAATGAATACATATTCTAGATAAATTACTCTCAGACACAGAACAAATGATCACGATCATTTGTCTGTGTCTCATCACACAATTATAATATGTCCTGGGTTTGAATCGAACCCACGACCACCGGTCTAGCAGACAGGGTCACTACTAGACCAGCAGGCCAGTAATATATAAAAAATAGATCCGAAAGACAATAAAAAGTTTGAATTATTTTAATGAAATACATTTCAATAAGCAATAAAATAAGAGGCTTTCAAATTGAGGATTAAACTGAATGACATCATAGGAAATAAGTGTAGAACTTACCGCATGGTATTACCCAGGAAATTAATGCTCATAATTATGAAATCGTCAAAATACCATGATTTAATCATCGTAGTGGCAAATACGTGCATTAATAACCATACAATTTATTTAGAGGAAAAATGTACAGTGAGGTCCATTGATAAAACTAGTTTATTTCGTTTGAGTGATTGTTATCTGACTCTTACGAGTAAGACAGACGCGTGCTTCCACGCTCTCATCCGGTTTGCCTTAAATGTCATATCATAATTTAGGATGGTAGACATACAATAAGTAACTTTAGAAAAACATTCACTTACTTCAAAGCGGCTACATCATGACCAAGTAATAATAATATTTTTGGTCATCTGTCACACAACGCCATCTAGTTTCAAACTAAGCAGAACTTTTACTATGAAAGCTAGATTGACTGATAGAATAGTAATATACTTTTTTGTAAATACGTTCATATTATACATAGAAAACACCCAAAGACTTTAGCAAATATTCGCTGATCATACAAACATTAGGTCCGACCCGGGGCATCGAACCCGAGACCTCATCACAGCAGTCGCATACGCTACCACTGCGCCACCGAGGCAGTATAAAATTATTTGTCCTGACTGATTGAGTCATCAATGCAGGCTAAACCGCTGCGAAAATTTCGAGTGTATAGCCAATAAACTTGAAATTTTTGCAGCAGGTGTTTTCTATGTTGTAAGCACCCACCAAGAAAGGAAAAAAAGTCCAAATTTTTTTATCCGTAAGGTGGCTAAATAAAGAATGAACGGAATGGAAGTTCATCATTTTCGAAGTTAGAGACACGAAACTCTGGCGGAGAATGCCTTAGGCATTAAGTCCGCCGATGTATATATTTGTTCATGAAGTCGTAAATAAAAAAATAAATAATAAAATGCGAAGCCGTGGGCAATAGCTAATAAACTATATTCTTCATTCCTTGGGGTTATTTTTCTTTTCAAATTTAAATGGGAATAAACGGGATTAAACAATTTTCCTAATTAATGTAACCAAATTGAGAACGTCCTTCTATTTATGAAGTCGGTTCAGAAGAAGTTTCCATAATAAGGTAATGATGATATTCAATCATTGTATCAATCCGTAACTAAACCTGAATGTAAGTATACTGTTATGTACAACAATATGATGACAATTCTATTCATAAATTGCCCGCTGAAATAGGTGATGGTGTGATGCAAGGCTTTTTAGCCTAAGACTTTTTATTTCAATTATTTAAAACTATCCAACCTCACAACTGGAAGACTAATCACTCCAACACGCCCATTATTGTAACTCCTGACCAGGATAAACAGCAGTGACAACACACCGAGATTTGACACTCGGGAAGTCCCAGAAAAATTAAGCGGTCTTGGAACCCGCAACGAAATTAACCAGAATAAAGTTTGAGGAGTTGGAAATATAATAAATTCACTTCCCTCCTTAGCAAAGCGGGAGATTTAAAACTTGGAGAGTTTTTACCTTTTACACTGCACAGACGACACCTGCATGCACAAGTTATTATGAACCGCATCACAAAATCTCATGGTTAAACCATTCTCTTTGTATGGCAATATGTCCATGTTGTGTGTGTGTATGCTCGAAATTAAAAAAGCGCTATCTGTATCCGCCAGCAGCTGAAGACCTTGGTATAATTCAGAACTGTAATTGAAGTTTCAGTATGAATGATTTCCAGCAAGATCAACAAAGAAGACCTAAAATACAAATACCAGTAGTAGATATATTGGCATCCAGAAAAAGTTTAGCTTTTAATTTACAATTTTTTTAAGTCTACGTCACGTCTCAGGCACAGAAATATGTCTTAAAATAGCCTACCTCGGTTCATGCCAAGCTGTGATGACGTAAAGCATTACATCTCGAGGAAGTGACGCTCAAACAGTCGTAATTAAGCTGGAAAGCACCCAAAGATTCGTAAAAAGTAGCTCTTTATCTCCATTCTCGTGTTTCTTACTTTTTTATTATCTATATTAAACTTACTTTACTTTCCCCTTATTGTTTTGTTGTCCATCTTAAAAGATAAATTACAAAATTAATACAAAAAAAATCAAATTTCAATTCCTCAGCTTATTTACTAGTTCTAATTTATATCACTTCTCAATATTTTTTATAATGACGACGTATAAATTGTATTCATTATTAGGTTTTATCTGGTTTTGCTAGTTGTTAGATTACCTAGCTTCAAGGTACGTTTCACAGAGTAATTAAACAACCGTTAGATGCGAGCTCATAAAATTTATTTATTGTGTAGCTTACATACTACGGCCGGAGAATCTTAACACCGCGATTCAGCCGACCGGGACAACGCCATCTATCGCGTGTTGCAAAAAATAGAAAATGTTAACGTTCGATTGAACATCCCGCCCACCATGGACGGAATGTCCATAACTTATATAAAATTAATCACAAACATTTGTAGCCGCCCACCATGACGGAACTCTTAAGAATTATATATCACACAAATTAAGATGGGCATTACAAGTTATAAATAGTGGACTGTAAAAAATTTAGTAGTATAGGTTACCAATGTAAAAGTTTTCATAAACAATGTTCTTAAAATTAACAAAACAAAATTCACACAATCTTACAATTAAGACGTAACAGGCAGTACTATTAGTTTCGAAACGGGCCTTTTGATTATAGACCCCTTGCAACGTAGTGACACAACCCTTGTGACTTTGTCTGAACCAGTATGTTTTTCGGTTATTAAACCGTAGAGCCATCTTGCAGGAGGCAAGTCATCTTCCATAACCAAAACCACATCGCCTACATTCGGTTCCAGAGTTTGATGGGACCATTTATACCGATGGTGAAACTGAACGAGATATTCATGAGACCATCTACGCCAAAAATCTTGAACCAGACGCTGAGTTAAATGCCATCGCCTTAACGTGCTTACGTTTGAATGCTCAAAGTTTGACTCAGGTGGGAGCACGATCGGTTCGCCAACCAAAAAATGACCTGGAGTTAACGGATACGGATCATCGGGATTGCCACTAAAAGCAGAGAGCGGCCGTGAATTCAGGCACGCCTCTATCTGAACGAGAACAGTAGTTAGTTCCTCAAAAGTAAGCGTGCTGGTCCCCACAACTCGTCTGAGGTGATGTTTTGTGGACTTCACTCCAGCCTCCCAAAGCCCTCCAAAATTAGGAGCGTGGGGTGGAATAAAGTGCCAATTAGTCCCGTTTGTTGCTAGCCAATCAGCGATGTCTGAAGCTACGCCTGACCTTTCCTGGTTAAACAAAGCCCTCAACTCTCTATTGGCTCCGACGAAGGTGGTGCCGTTGTCACTCCACATCTCACTACAGTGGCCCCGTCTCGATGTAAAGCGTTTAAAGGCTGCTATAAATGCTTCCGACGTCATATCACTTACAACCTCTAAATGAATAGCACGGGTCGCCATGCAGACAAATAAACAAATGTAGCCTTTAATGGAGTGATAACCGCGCCCCCTTGTGGGCCTCACATTAACAGGACCCGCATAGTCCACACCACTTTTAGAGAACGGTCGGCTAGGGTTGACTCTGGCTGACGGTAGCTGGCCCATTAGCGGAGGTACAACTCGCGCCGAGTAACGCATACAGATTACACACTTCCGCACATGTTGACGAACTACGCTTTTCGCATTGATGATCCAAAACTTAGATCTCAAAAAATTAAGGACTAATTGTGGGCCGCCGTGCAAATTGCGTTCATGAGCATCAGCTACCAAAAGGTCTGTCAAATGCGACTTGTGAGGAAGTATAATTGGATGCTTCATTGTGTCATCAATATGGGCTCTCTGTAACCTCCCGCCAACTCTCATGATTTGATCCTGGTCAAGGTAGGGATTTAGTTGGGCGAGTTTACTTCTTTTGTCGACCTTGCCTGTCTTGTTTAAAGCATCTATGTCATTCAAAAAATATTTACGTTGACACATTTTGATGCATACTAACAAACTTGCATTAATTTCGGCAAACGATAAACAAAGAGATGAATTAGGTTGATTATTTTGCTTATATTTTGATTTCAAAAACCTTCTACAGTATGCAATTACTCTTGTTAACCTTCTTAAAGATGAAAATTTTGACATTATATTATTCTCTTCATCACTTTTAATTAGTATATTGCACGATGTTACATTTGTTTTCTTTTCCTCTAGATTTGTTTGATTTATGCTACCCTTACTATAATTTACTACTTCGTCTCTGAGCCAGCTAGGTCCCCTTACCCACAAATCCAGATTTACGCATGCAGAAGGCTTCACACCTCGCGATGCACAATCGGCGGGATTATCCTTCGATTGAACATGCGACCATTGATTCCTGTCCATAACGGTGAGAATTTCAGCAACTCTGTTGCCGACGAAGGTTTTCCATCGGCTAGGGTGGCCTCCAAGCCAAGCGAGAACCACTGATGAGTCAGTCCAGGCATGACTATACTTTCTTTCTATTCCCAAGGTGTCCGAAACTTCACAGAGAAGTTTTGATAGCAGTACCGCGCCGCACAACTCCAAACGAGGTATTGAAACCTGTGTGACGGGGGCCACCTTGGTTTTTGATGCCACAAGACTGACGAAAACAGTGCCGTTGGAATCTATGGACCGCGTATAGACTACTGCTGCATACGCTTCATTAGAGGCATCACAAAAGCCTTGCAGTTCAGCATGCTGGTCATGTCTGCTTGTGTGAATCCACCTAGGTAGACGGAAAGCAACTAAACCTTCGAGGGAGTTTCTGTAGCTAAGCCAATCCGTCAGTAAGTGATGTGGTAGTTCATCATCCCATTCGATTCCAGAGAGCCACAAGCGTTGTATAAACACCTTGGCTGTTATTATTACTGGGGCAAGCCAGCCCAAAGGATCGAACAAGCGGGCGATATCAGATATCACTCTACGCTTTGTCACGGGAGTCTCCAGCGGAGGAAGATGGACAGTATATTGAAATTCATCTGATTCTCTATTCCAAGTTAAGCCTAATATTTTCATAATCTTATCCATTTTAAAATGTATTGTGTCATGAGTTGTATCCGTTCCATTTTGTATTTTAGTTAATAGTTCGTCACTGCTGCTGGACCACTTCTGAAGCTGGAAGCCTCCGCGTGCCATTAACTTGTTCATCTGATGATAAATTTCTTCACCGTCTTCTACAGATTCACAACCTGACAAGAAATCGTCTACATAAAAATCTTTAAGGGCAAGGTCCGCGACTAGAGGATAATCCTTCCCTTCGTCACGAGCTAGTTGTACCAGAGTACGCACCGCCAAGTATGGAGCTGAAGATACACCGAAGGTGACACGCAGCAGACGTAGATGTTGCAACTCAGAATCTGGGTTATCACGCCATAAAAACCTTTGGTAATCTACATCGCCTTCAGCTATCTTAACCTGCCGGTACATTTTCACAACGTCTGCTACTAATGTAATGGGATGGCATCGCCATCTCATGATGATATGGCGCAAATCAGGTTGTAAGGTTGGGCCAACCATTAATTCGTCATTCAACGATACACCATTGCTACCCGAACAAGAGGCATCGAAGACGACCCTAACCTTAGTAGTACTTTTATCGTCGCGTACTACGGCGTGATGTGGTAAATAAAAGGCATCGTTCCTTAACAGTGCTTGAGGAACAACTTCGGCGTGCCCACAGCGAACATACTCCTGAACAACTTCAGAGTACTGCTGTCTTAGCTCAGGATTTCTCGACAACTTTCTTTCCAGCATGTAGAACCGTTTACGAGCTATATCCTCGGACCCCCCGTAAACGCAGCTAGGACGTTTGGTTTTGAATGGCAACTTGACAATATATCGTCCTGTTGCATCTCTTTTGGTAGTGTTGGAAAAGAACTCTTCACACCTTTGCTCTTCCTCGGTCAAGATGACCCTGTGAGCAGAAGACTCCGATTCCAACTCCCAAAAATTTTTCAAAAGCCCGTTTACGTCTATGCTTGCATTGCAACATACTGGTTGAGTCCTGCGCGACGTGTGGATCTCGCCAGACAAGATCCACCCTAACTTGGTCCTTTGGGCTACTGGCGTTCCAGGTGGGCCCTTGACCAAGCCGTCCACTAGAACTTCACCGACCACGCGAGTACTCAGTAAAAGGTCTATCTTACCCGGCATATCAAAGGACGGATCTGCAAGTTCTAGGGATGAAATCGACGGCAGCACATTAACAATCTTCCTCTCAGGAAGATGTGATGTGAGTCTGTTTAATACATACGCATCGACATACAAAACAAAAGTAGGATCTAGGCGTGACTGCAATTTGAATCTTACTACCCACTTAGAAGGCATAGAAACCCCCTCATCATCGCCTAGTCGCAGTATGTCGGTGTGAGCAGGTGTTTTCTTTAAACCGAGCAACTGGACCGCGGCCTCTGTGATGAAAGAGACCTGAGAGCCCTGATCCATCAGAGCTCTTAAAACAATAGTGGAACCAGTTCTCGACTCAACGTTGACCAAGGCTGTGGCAAGTAAACCTTGGTTGTGCACATCTGCAAAACAACAAATAGTGGTGGACTCGCATTGGTTAGAAGAAGCAGCTGCCGTAGCAACTACTACATTCGTTTCCCCTGAACCGTTTGCTGGTTCAGTGGCATCGACGGTTGGTTTTGGATGGAGTAATGTGTGGTGTCTCTTTTTGCAAAGATGGCATTTGGTTGATTGACGGCAAGAATATACGGAATGATTTTTTCCTAAACAATTATAGCATAATTTATTGGTTCGAACAAAGTCACGACGTGCCTCACAATCTTGCCTTGCAAACTGTTTACAGTGACATAATTTATGATCGCCGGAACATAAGATACATGTTAGAGAAGCGACATGGAAGGATTTGACATTGCTATTTACATTATTATTCTGACTCTTGGATTGGTTATTAGGCTTAGTGCCTAAAAATTCTAGTGAACGAAATCTCGATTCCAAAAAAACCTTAAACTCAACAAATGTGGGTAGATTATCATCAACACTGATATTTGATTCCCACAATTTTCGAGATTCGGTGTCTAATTTTTCACAAATCAAAAATATAACAATTGCATCCCAAGAGCTTACATCAATGCCTAGAGTACCCAAACCATGCAAACAATCGACAGTAGTGTCTAAAAGATTTTTTATAGAAGTTGAAGACTCCTTTACAATTTTGCTGGTTGCTTGACAAATCGCTTTAGCATGCTATGAGATAGAAATTTCTTGTTGTCGTATCGTTTACATAAAATAGACCAAGATTCGTTGTAATTAGCGGCCGTTACTGGTCTATGTCGCAGTAGCTGTTCCGCTTCTCCTGACAGATGAGTTTTTAAATAATGAAGACGTTGTACATCGTCTAATGAGTTGTTATTGTGTATAAGAGACAAAAATAAGTCTCTGAATGATGTCCACTCAGTGTACGAACCAGAGAAAGTAGGTAGACTAATTTTAGGCAATCTAACAATTGACGACATTTTTGCCTGTTGATTTTGTGGTGTTATATTCTTCATGGTGCTTACATTCATTTGTTCTTTAAGTTCTGATTTATATGATATGTACAACTCCTTTGTATTGTCGTATACCTCATTTGAAAAATACGCGTTATCTAAATCTGACTCATTTGCCTTTTCGATGATATTTCTATGTGTGATTACAAATTGTTTCCACTGTTCTTCCAACGATTCTAATCTTGTTTGCAAATATGTTTGTGTTATACGATCTTTTGGTGACTTTTTAAAATTAGTTCTAGCCTTTTCAATTATAGTTTTATTGTTTAATTGTAATTTAAGTAATGATTTCATTGTAAATATTTATAATTCCACACAACAAAGTACACAATCTATGGTAAATTTCTAAGTTACAAGCTGTCTACACTAAGCACAGAGAAAAAATTCAAAGATAGAATTTGTAACGACAAGCAAAATCACAAGTGTATGATAAAATCTAAAGATTTTACAAGTGTTTTAGCAACTTTTGCACCGGGGTAAAATCGGGCATAGGTTCCCCGTATGAACAAAATTTGCTTAACTATTCTAAGTCTAAAACTAAATTCAACACTACAACAATTATAACTAAAATATTACAAGTCCCAAAATCTTCTACTAAAGCAATTTTTCTAAGTTCAGATTTGTCACTGGTATTCTTGCAAATTTAATAAAAGTCAAAAGTTCACTACTTACAGTTTTCGTTTCTGTCAAACCTCTTTGCGCGTCACTGCCGGTATGCACATCACTTTCCTTGACGTCACAAGCTCCAACAACAGCCAAGTAGGAAATCCAGTGGCCTCCACTGGCAACACTGGCGCAACTTCAATAATTTTACTGTCAGCGCCCTCTGCCGTTTATTCGTCGCAACTCCAAGCGATGACTTCCGCTATGTCGGGTCCTTAGCTTCAAGTTTTTCACCACACAATTCTCGTTTTAAACGTACACTATTACCAGCGTGGCAATAGCCTAGCCAAGAAGCCAACGGATCAAAATGCTGGGGATTTATTGACGATCAATAAACCCGTCCGGCTCCGATGGACCAAAAAAATGTTAGATTACCTAGCTTCAAGGTACGTTTCACAGAGTAATTAAACAACCGTTAGATGCGAGCTCATAAAATTTATTTATTGTGTAGCTTACATACTACGGCCGGAGAATCTTAACACCGCGATTCAGCCGACCGGGACAACGCCATCTATCGCGTGTTGCAAAAAATAGAAAATGTTAACGTTCGATTGAACACTAGTTTTAGTTTTTATAAATTTTATTAGATCTAATTAATATTTTTTTTCAAAGTCAAATATTCTGAATTCCAACGAGTTTGCAAGACGGTATAGTCGATCATCACCATTCCGTGTAACATCGTCATCAATGGTCCAAGAAGCTGAGTCATTCTCAGAAGGTCAGGATGGTATGCATTGTCACATTACTAAAGATATCTTATTACTTAATATTATCCTTAAATCGAGAACAGTGAACTAACTTGAGATTTCATAATTCTTTAGTAATACAGTTTGAAGTCGCACGTTACTAACAGTTTGACTGATAATAGTTTGCCGATGTGAAACACATAATATATATTATGTAAACTTATTGGAAGCTGAGATAAGCTTAGCTTAGCTTAAGAAAAATAATTAAGACAAATTCAGAATAGTAACCGTAATATTAGAATCATGAAAAAACGTTCTATGACAGTAGATTAGCCGAAATTCCTTTAGATACATTTATTATAAAATATTTTTTTATAAATGTGTGTCTTTCTTTACCAGAACACTTGAGTGAATCTGACAGTAACAGTTACTTAGTATTAGTCGATAATTTGAATGATGAGGTTATTTGTGATGAATTTGAACCCACCTCTTATTTCTTTGCTAATTTGCAAGTGGATCGGGTTCCAATAAAATAATAAAATAAATAGTATATATTACTATGTCGGGTATTATTAACAAAATCAATCTCGAATAAACAAAATAAATTTTGACTGAGAAAGACATTATTATATACCTCAATCTATATTAATGATGAACTTTTTTTAGTTTATAGTAAACTATTGATATATTTAATATTATTTAACGGGAATTAACGCGATCTCTTATTTAGGGTATTACATACCTCTGGTTTGCCTGACGTTTCGACCAGGTTGCACCGGCCGTGGTCACAGGCTGGCAGTTATGTAATACCCTAAATAAGAGATCGCGTTAATTCCCGTTAAATAATATTAATTATCATGGAACGCGAAAGTTTAAAAGTTAGTATTGATATATTGTTTTTAAAAAATATTATTGAAAAAATTTCATGTCTTATGTATCATATGTATATATTTGATGTTATATATGTAGGATTTTACATATATAATGTTTATATTTAATATAATATTAACTGGGTCGTAGTAACCTGAAACCAATGAAAACTGTTGAATGTGGAAAACCTGATCACCTTCCTATTTCGCCATTACAAACCTCCTTAACAGGCTACTTACCTGTAAGATTCAGGTATATAAAGTTGGGTACCAGGGATTTCCTTTTTAGGGTAAACCTGGTTCCCCGGCTACTGGTACCTGAGACGGCGTGCGGTTTTTGGTCCGTTCGAGTCCGACATAACCACCGGTGGGTGGTTTTCAAGGAGAATTCCGCACAGAAAAAAGGCATATTAAGTTATGCGTATTACTTTTGCGAAAGAGCTATTTGTTAAAATATAGAAAATGCGTGTAAAAAAATATTAGAATAAAAGAAAACATGATGATGTGGTTTTGGGATGACAGATCGTCTTAATAAGGGGACGTACTCGACTTTCAGGATAGACAAAGGCTTCCCCCACCTATAAGTTGTCGAATCTAAGCCTAATTGAACCCGTTTGAGATGCTCGATGTTTCGACTACGAACTGTCTCTTCCAGTAACAGTGACACTGTGTAGTCAATCAATTCTCAATATAGCCGCTCTATCATGCTCTCGGTGGTGTCATGGATTCTGGCTGTTACCACATAAAAAAAGTTATACAAAAATATGCATACCATTAAACTACAAAATATATAGTTATTAAAAAAGTAGAATGTTAGCAATTTTAAATTTGTCACACTAAAGTAAAAAATATGTAACAAACACTATTTTCACGCAGATTTTTCCAAACTATTTTTACACAGATTGAGATTGGGATTTTTTTTCTTATCAAGCGAATAGTGTAGGTTATTGTTTAATAAGGCTTGTGTAAACGATTTTCAGGTTCAGGTTCCGTATGCAAAATATTACAGATATATTCATTGTTAGAATCTAGGAGTGCTATGGCTTTTAAACCCTTGGTAAGCTTAATTGTTGTTTTAAAATAGGTTCAAAAAATTAAAAGAACATTACAAAAAAAATTACAAAAAATCATAACACAAATTAGCAATATATTGTCGACTATCCTGTGAAATGTATCAAATTTTGCTCTTTCGTAATGTATCTACCTAAAGTCCATAAGAACTACATATTTCTAAGGAAATAAACACAAATCAATGTTTTCAAAAAATTTCCATTTAATGAGAGGCTATCACATTAGTTTTTGAAAATGGAATGTAACTAAAAGAAACGTTTTTTAAATAATGGCAGCCATGCTTAATAGTTTCTTTTAACCTCAAAAACTGAAGTAACAAAGCGTAACCAATTATATCGTTAGTGAATGGTTTTCCCAGAGATAGCTGGGATTGGCCTTTACGGGTATCGTTTCTATGAACTGTGAGGGCATTGTCCTTTCATGTATTAGACAAAGCCTGCGTGGATTTTTTCGGTTCTTGTACCAATTTCCTCTTTATGCTTTGCATAACATTTCCTATAAGGAATAAGGGAAGTGCTTCATGTTTGCAATCCAAATACAAGCATCTTAGAATATAGTTCATTTTAGTAACAATGAAAGAAAAATCTGTTTTACGTTATAATTTGTACGTGTGTTTAGTCGACTTTCAACTTTGGATATTTATAAAGAGTTTCGAACAATGTTGTTATTTCATTCAGCTTTTTCTTTAGCTTCATCCTGCGTTAAAGTCCAATCTGTCAAATAAATTTTATTAATAAGTTGAGTTATTTACAAATACTAATCTATCTCTGTGCCAACTTTTAGCCAAATCCTTTTGATATAAATATCCATACATCCATCCATGTTTAACTTCTTTACTACTTATTTATTTATTATTTATTTATTTATTTATATATATATTATATATAGACTTTAAACATAATAAAATTTCAATGGACATCTTTGAACAGCTTCTATGGTCTTTTTATTTTAGATGCTATATGACCCCGCTTTTTATCTTTGCTTTGCTTTTTACTTACCTTACTTGTATCGTTTCTTATTTTAAGTGTAGGTTTATTGCAAATGATTTGAGATTGTGAAGCCTTATTACAAGAGTTACCTTCATTACAATTCAGCCGAACAAGTTTCTAGAACATTAAGTAAAAAACGTAAAAAGTTTAGGTATAGTTACATCAATTGATCACACCGAATCCATAAGTCGAAATAATTACAGCCTATATTTTATGATCGTTAATATACCTATTAAACATATTGAGTGAGTTTAGCCCGTTGATTAAGTCTTACGAGATGGAAAACAAATACAGGGCCTGATTTATAATATTTTTTAACAGATCAATATGTACTAAATTGTATTAAGACTGCACTGCACTGACTGCAGACGACCTGCAGATCTATTCACATGCAAGAGTAGAAAATTTGGACGAAGCTGTAAATAGTATTAATCAAGACTGAAAACTGGTCCAACATGTTCGATTTAACGGAGAGCACATCAAAATGCTTAGCGATCATTATAGCGAGTCCTAGAATATCAAGCAAAATTGACCCTGATAGTATTACTGAAATCATCTTTAATTTATACTGTTTAACGTACTCTTTAGTGAACTAAAGAATGATGACACGTAAATATTTTTATATTATAATACTCATAATGTCCACAAAAAGAATTACCACTTCTTGTGGCTTTCACAGACAGCTTTAACATTATTATATAAATATTACACCTTTTCCGCTTTCTATTTCGCGGAAATATAAACTTTATATAAGGTACAACGTATTTTTATAAGTAGGACATCAACAAACACGCAATCGAATGAGTTTGAGATCAAAACTATGTACGTTCGACTTTCTAAAGATGATTTCTATAGTAAATATTTTGAATGTTTTGTCTAAGGACATTTGAAGAACTACCAAAAAGTAGTCAGCGATAATCTAATAAAACTAGAGATTGGCTGGAGCTAGTTTCTGGTATAACAACAATTTAAAAATAATGAAACAAAGAGAGTTTGAGTATTTCTCATTAATATTGCATAAATTCACGTGTAGAAAAACAGCTTTAATAAGAATAGTTTTAGAAGGGTATACAAATAATTTTCTTTCCATAATAATATATCGAAAAACAGATCTTCACTGAGAAGGACAGTATTAATAACTATACTAATATTGCTGAAAAGTTTTCTGTATGTTCTAATTGCAAAAAGTCTTTTAGTGTAGTATAGTTCATTTATCGAGGAAGGCTATGGGTTATATTTCTGACGTCGTGCTACGACCAATAGGAGCCCAGCATCAATGAAAAATATATCAAAAACGGGGAAAATTTATTATATTTGAGAGACGTAGACTAGTCAGCTAGTGCATTATAAGCCGGAACTACATAAGCGCAGTTTCCTGTAGTATAGTTTCGAACCGATCCTGCTTTCTCCAAACTGTCGTAAAAATGGAGCAAAGCATTGTCATAGAAATCGAGAAAAATATATTTCTTCTTCTGACACAAAAGCTGTTAACGGAACCCTATTACTGAACCTCCGCTCTCTCTGTCAGTTGGCTCTATATTATGTAAAACAACATGTAGAGCTGTAGACTGTAACTGCTCCTACAAAAATGGTAGAAATAAGAGACATATAATATGAGGAAAACAATTTTTGTGATTCAAAACTTGAAGGGAATGAAAACAAGAATATTGGTTTATAATATTTCTTGATACTTTACATAGTAAAATCCACTTAAAACTTCCGATATACCTCTTTCTCTCTTTTTAACCTCAAGTCTATATTTTATCACTTCTATTTGGCTTTATAAAAATAAATTTTGTAATAAAACTGGATCTGTATGTTCATCTGTGTCACCTCTTCAACGGATGAACCGATGATGATGTCATTTTTATTTTGGTGATTTGGGTTTTCGCGGTAGATTGTTTCTAAGCAGACAAGCATCATTTGAAGATCATAGCATTCTGTAGAAACGTTGAAGAGAATTAAGCCCGATATTATGTTAGTTTTTTTACATCACACTATTAAGATAATAATGCAAAACAAAACACAAATATCACCCGTCATATCATTAATAAACTACTTAAGTATGTTATCATTTATAATTATCTTATATTCGCTTATATTCGTATATAATTAGTAACTCTTATTTCTAAAAAAGGCAAGGACTTCACGCGTCAGCAGACCAATGACATCACATTCGGAGAAGTAATAAAATTATAAGCTATCTCGTTCCCATCTTATCTCATTGGCAACCCACTGACAGATTCCTAGGAATTCGCCGGCCAATCATTACGGCTGACCTGTTTCACAGACAAATTTATTAATGTTATTATGATACAATAAGTACACAGGTGAGCGCACCTGCCAGATATATTTAATTTCCTTGGTCACCTCCAGATATAATTGAGATATAATTAATTACAGAATTATATTATATACTAACATAAAGCTGCTTGTTTGTTTTTTTTAAAGGCGCTAATATCAGGAACTACAGATTCGAATAAATTTTTTTAGTGTTGGAAACCCATTTATCGAGGAAGGCTATAGACTATATAACATCACGACCAATAGAAGCGGAATATTAATGAAAACTGTTACAAAAATGTGGAAAATTTATTCCTTTTAAGAGGCGCTGACGACGTAGCGCGGATCAGCTAGTGTAAAATATTTTTTTTATTTTAGTCATCCATTGTGTACAACACCCGAATGAACCGCCTATTGGTAAAAAGTTACTGTTGTGAAAACCCAGGCCATGTGATTTCAGCTCCCCCACACCTAGCTAGGCCCCATTTCAGGGAAAGCCAGTGGCTTCTCCCTGCCCCTCAGCCTATCCAGATGTTGAGGCCCGATCACGTTTTCAGTGCGATCAGACTGCCATCCTAACCCCTACCGCAGCAATTAATCTGCCACCAGAGGTCCCCACTCTCTGGCGGCCCGCGGTCCCGTTGGCTGCTCATTCCGCCACCGACTTCTTCGCTCGGGATCGGCCCTCTTCCGATCCCGTTTAGCGGTCTCTTTCTGCCCATCGTATATAGGATCCAACTTATTTTCTGATGGATTCTTTAACTACAATAAATCACCTTTCTTGTAGTACACTGCATTTTTATTACCATCTAGCGGTACGATCGACCTGCCGAAGCTATACTAGCGGCCTTAAGTCCATCGTCTGATTTAGGATTCTGGCGACTTTACTACCGGAAGAATACTATTAATATAACTAAATTTTAAATCAAATTTTATCAATTTAAACTGATCTTTTTTAAAGGGATGTTGTTGTATGTTGTACTACTCTTTGGTTTAAGTCAACATTGTAACGAATTAAATGTGTGTAAAATGTAACATTATGAGCTTCTAGACTCGGGCTTTGAAGTGGGCATGATAATACAAAATTTAGGAAATTACTAAATTATCAACCACTTTTTATCCACCGTTCAGCTTGGTCAAATTTAGACTTTATTCATTATCTTTACCTGCACAAACAAGTAAAACTTGAAACAATCCCTATACCAAACCGTCTATGGCTGTTGATGATGATCATGATGCTGATGATGATGATTCTATAGTTTTTTTTGCCATCCTTGAAAATGTGTATGCTAAGATGATGGATTGAATAGTAACTTTACATTGGCAATATGTCCCGCCTTCGTTTTTCTATTAATAGTGATATATTTCTATCGATTTAGTTAAAAAAAAAAACATAAAATTATAATTTTTGTATATATTTTACCCTGACATAGCACTGATTCTTAAAATGAAAACCAAATATTCAAAAGGCCAAAAGTGATCTCATGGATAATAAACAGCATATAACGGGAAGACCTTAAATCAATTTTACTTACACAATAACAAAATCATCAATTTAATTATCTTTTATCTTTTATTTAATTAAACTTATATCATGAATACGTATCAAACAAAAGACTATCTTTAAATAGCATTACCATCATATTACTGTCTTTCTTCTTTATGTGCATTGGCATCATCAGAGGAAAGAGCTGGCGATACGAAAGTTAAACTGTTGAGTTACTACAACTACTACGAGGCTACTCACAAGCACCATAGCAAACCGCTTAAGCCGCAAATATGTAGGTATAAAAAAGGTTTTCAGTAACTCAACATTTGCGCAACACTTACTATTAAACATAGAACTACTTACTAAAAAACTTGAACATTAAACATACGTGGTAACGGTAGAATTAGCCGTCAGTCATCCAAAACAGCATCACAAAGAGATTTCATTCCCCGAAGTAAAGAGGAAACAATACAAATATGGCATCGTACGGGCCATTTCTCTGCGCGCTGGTATAGAAAGCCTTTGCACACGACGCGTGTTCGCGGAACCTACATCGCGGTGGCTATACAATATGCCCGCTGCCCGGCCTTCTTGGTATAAAGGTTTTTACAACACAATACGATGAAGAATACGTTACCCTGAAACACCTACAGGATGAATCGTAACCATTTCATAATATATTTCATCTGTGAATTTGTTTACTTGGATTTTACCTTCCATTTACCTCCATAATTATTTGAAAATACCTTGATCGTGATCGCCACTTTTATGTGTTAACTTGCATCACTCTTTTGAAACCAAATGGTAGAACAGTTTTAGTATATTTTTTTTCATACTCTCATCGATTGTTTCACAATCATTATTTCGATGTACCTACCTACATGTCGATCTCCATCTATTCTTTACTGTTACATTTATCTATCGATTTCTTACGAATCCACTCTCCACTCTACTCTCACTATCCACTCGCTATTGCGTTCTAAGTCCAACATTCCAACCAACATCACCTCAACAACGGTTAGTAACAGAATCTCACTTTTCGCCCGCCTTAAGAATGGCATCATTCTTGTTCTTTAATTAAAAGTGTTATTACAAAAATATATACTTGCACGTAGCATTTTTGGTCATGCGGCATGTCAATTTCACCGATGTCAGGTTCACACCAAAGGACTCAGTGCCGCTACATGAGTTGATCATCGACAAGTAAGGTTTAAAGTCAAATCTAACTTAGTGTTTGCATGCTCTTTAATTCTGAGAGACTTATAAGGGTTCTGACCTTGAGAAGAATTTGTATATTTTTATTGAGGTCGTTAAAATCGCCTAAATGTTGTATAAATTTCTTGTATTGAGTTTTAGCAAATCGCAGTTTGGTTAAAAAAATCGTAAAATAATAATTGTTGTTTTTGTTGACATCAAAGGCTAACATTCTCCCAAATTATTATTTTGCAAGCCGCAAACCATGCAGAACAAAAGCACGGTAAAGAGAAGGAAAACTTGACACAAACCCTATAGCACCACGTCTGACCAGCGTTTTTTAGTAGGCCAAAACCGCCTTTCTAGGGAGAAGCGTTTGTCCAGCAGTTGGCTATAAAGGCTGTTGATGATGAAGGCGAGTTTTGCGTGTTAAAGTAAGATCCAAGAAGTTTAGATGCTAGACTAAATAAGTCATAACTAGAGCTCGCTTTTAGTATAGTTTTAATGAATAATAACGTATAAAAAATATCAATTGATTATGACGTGTAAAATGAAGATAGCCTAAGATTGATACGTTTTTAGAAAATAAAACTAACCTAAACGTAATTGCGGATGAAGGTAAAAAAATAAAAGTTATACATGTAATAAAAATAGTATTTCAATTCATCCTGTAAGTATAGGTACCAAGGTGAAGTAGTCTTCATTGTATGGTATTCTGAAAACTTTTTACCTGTTACAATAAGGGTATGATCTTAACGGGTACCTTTAGTGTCACAGCATGGATCATTGATTCCCAAACTATTTTAGGCAAGAGATCCATTTTCTAAAATGAACTGATACCTCAGACCCCCCGCCAAATTACTGCACGCTTATCGACTTCTTAAGTTTTTTTAAAGTACAACAATGATACTTCCTACTAAAATATTAGTCATTCTTATAATAAGTTGGTATACGTAACACAACTAATACAGTATCTTGAAAGTTTCAAATTAATTCAAATAAAAACTTGTGTTAATTAATAGGGGTCAATTTTTAGTCCCCCAAATCAGTTTTCGTCGACCCCTGTGAATCCCTTGCGTAGACCATCAATAACACGAAATCTGTTTGTTTTTTATGGTCCAAGGGGCAAGCAAGCAGTCGGGTAGAAAGGAGGCTTTGGCCTACTATAGCACGCTGGCCAGACGGGTTGGTACAGGGTTTGTGTCAAGTTTTCCTTCTCTTCGGAGTACTGTTGCGTTGTCGCTAATAAAGACCTTCTCTTCGTCATT
Organism: Arctia plantaginis; assembly: GCA_902825455.1. NCBI lineage: Eukaryota > Metazoa > Arthropoda > Insecta > Lepidoptera > Erebidae > Arctia > Arctia plantaginis. Next base: position 4,790,783 of record CADEBD010000171.1, on the reverse strand, counting down.
TTTGGGGTTGTTTCGTCTTCGGTAACCTTATTCACTTACTGAAAATCAATGAAAGAATTTCTTAGCATGATAGATGCCAAGCAATTCTTTCCTTGATTTTCAGCCGCAGTGTATACTGAGGGTTCACCTATATTCTGAAACACGGCGTACAACCCTCAGCAACGTAAAAAGTTTTTTGTTGTACATCTACACATAGTATAAATGAAGTCGCTTTTTTTCTTGTATTAAAAAAATCTTGTAGAACATGGTATTTGGGCACGGGGCAATAGAAACCATATTCACAGACACACGCAGAAAAACTTAGTAACGTGTTATACTGAAGGATGAGGCTCGACCAGTATTATACGGGAGAATTTGGCGATGCCCATGGGGGGCGTTAGTCATTTACCATCAGGTGAAGCGTCTGCTAAACAAGCCTCGTCTTGTTATCATAAAATAAAGAAACTGTAGATGAACTGTTTAGAACAACCATGTGGAAAGAGACTAAGCAATTATTTGTTACTACAAAGCAAGTTAGAAGCAGTTGCTTGTTTTAGTGGAGACACAACTTGAAGTGCTTTTTCTATAAATTTCAATCATTTCAATTTTCGGGCTACCTAGTTATATTAATAATAACCTCAGACATCTTACACACGGCCGTCTGATCACCAACTAGACAGAGCTTGTACTATGGTAACCAGACTGCTGTTAAACAAACTTATATATATATATATATATTATAGTCAAATTACACCCAGACACAGAATAAACGTCTTAAGTAATTTAACTAACATCATAGTCAAGCGACTGCCTGAAACACAGATCAGCTCACACAGCTCAGGCCGTTTGCAAAAGAATTTGTAATATTTTGATTTTACCTTTTTTCTATTCACTCTTGTACGTTTTAGAATAGTCATATACTAGTTTTATGTTAGCTTTAGTAACAAACTTTATATAAGAAACCAATGACAAGATGTAAATCATATACAAAATGTAACCAAGACCTTATTCTGATTCTGCAAATAAATTATTATTATTTTATTTTATTTATTTATTATTTATGGTAATCAGTAGACGTAAAAAATATTGCCTCTTAAATCATATTCATTTGATGTAATGATTAGTTTTAGTCAAACCGATTTCACATGTGATTGTGATTTCGTCATGAACCAAGATAAGTGGCATTAAAATCAGTCAAAATTCTTTTTATTAAAGATTACGACCTTTTTTATTTAGATTTAGACCTTTCGTTACTCTTGCGCTGGAGTAATATTAATAATTAAGTAACAGTGGTTTTGTTAATCAGTCACAGATGTGATGAAATGATTTTTAAATGAAATGGTTTATCACATGTGATTGCGATTTTATTCCACCCCTAGTAATCAGACTGCTAATAAACATATTTATGTAAGTTACATACATCCAGACACAAAACAAATAATAGAGTTCATCAAACAAATATTCGTACTTTGGGGGAATCGAACTCACGACCTCTGAAGAAGTTATAAAGGAAAACTTGACACAAACCCATACCAGCCCTTCTTGCCAGCGTGGTATAGTAGGCCAAAACCTTCTTTCTAAGGAGAGGCCTATGTCTAGTAGTGGAATATTGAAGGTTGTTGATGTGTGTCAAATTCTGTGGAAGGAAGCACAGATCATCGCCGAGGTTCATGAACGTAGTCACGTACAACTTTGCCATGGCAAAGTTGTACGTGAGTCGAATCGAATAATAACACGATATTCTGCCAAAGATCTAGACACAATCTAAGAAAAAAGTCCCCAAGAACCTTGGCAGATCTTGGTCATCTATTGAATTAGAGCTGACCACACCATGTAGTGCAAGCGGTCTTAGAGAGACTTGAAACACGTCAAGGTCATCACGCCCGGTTGTCCTTCATAAAGAACAATATAGATATCTTTATTGAAGCCACAAGACGCAAATATTGTAACTTGATTTACACAGCGCATCAAGATAATATAATTTCCAAGAATACCTTAAATTTTGCAAAACAATATGTTCTATCTATGTTCATGATGATATTTGTAATTTGGCGATCTCAGATCATAACAATAACAATGTTTTCTTAAAACCATTTTAAACTGGTAAGTCATTAGAAAGTTAATAAATATAAAATACTAGTGTTCCCCCCCCCCCCCTTTCGAGTAGGTCGTCGGTTATTGTGGTAAAAAGTAGCCTATATCCGTTTCCGATCGGTTATTGTGGTAAAAAGTAGGCCATAAAATCGATTCAGCGGTGAAAGCGTCGCAGACAGACAAGATTTAGTTTCGCATTTATAATATTAGAAAGTATTTTTGGCCACAGTTTTTCCACAAGATTCAGCATGATTCGCCTTTCCTATTGTACTTCAATCAATTGCACATCACATTCGTTTGGCATTCAAATGGGATGGATTCCAAGGGCACTGTACCACAAATAAACTGGTGAGATGTTTGCGCGACGCTTGTCTATAAGTCTATATTTTATCACTTCTATTTGGCTTTATAAAAATAAATTTTGTAATAAAACTGGATCTGTATGTTCATCTGTGTCACCTCTTCAACGGATGAACCGATGATGATGTCATTTTTATTTTGGTGATTTGGGTTTTCGCGGTAGATTGTTTCTAAGCAGACAAGCATCATTTGAAGATCATAGCATTCTGTAGAAACGTTGAAGAGAATTAAGCCCGATATTATGTTAGTTTTTTTACATCACACTATTAAGATAATAATGCAAAACAAAACACAAATATCACCCGTCATATCATTAATAAACTACTTAAGTATGTTATCATTTATAATTATCTTATATTCGCTTATATTCGTATATAATTAGTAACTCTTATTTCTAAAAAAGGCAAGGACTTCACGCGTCAGCAGACCAATGACATCACATTCGGAGAAGTAATAAAATTATAAGCTATCTCGTTCCCATCTTATCTCATTGGCAACCCACTGACAGATTCCTAGGAATTCGCCGGCCAATCATTACGGCTGACCTGTTTCACAGACAAATTTATTAATGTTATTATGATACAATAAGTACACAGGTGAGCGCACCTGCCAGATATATTTAATTTCCTTGGTCACCTCCAGATATAATTGAGATATAATTAATTACAGAATTATATTATATACTAACATAAAGCTGCTTGTTTGTTTTTTTTAAAGGCGCTAATATCAGGAACTACAGATTCGAATAAATTTTTTTAGTGTTGGAAACCCATTTATCGAGGAAGGCTATAGACTATATAACATCACGACCAATAGAAGCGGAATATTAATGAAAACTGTTACAAAAATGTGGAAAATTTATTCCTTTTAAGAGGCGCTGACGACGTAGCGCGGATCAGCTAGTGTAAAATATTTTTTTTTATTTTAGTCATCCATTGTGTACAACACCCGAATGAACCGCCTATTGGTAAAAAGTTACTGTTGTGAAAACCCAGGCCATGTGATTTCAGCTCCCCCACACCTAGCTAGGCCCCATTTCAGGGAAAGCCAGTGGCTTCTCCCTGCCCCTCAGCCTATCCAGATGTTGAGGCCCGATCACGTTTTCAGTGCGATCAGACTGCCATCCTAACCCCTACCGCAGCAATTAATCTGCCACCAGAGGTCCCCACTCTCTGGCGGCCCGCGGTCCCGTTGGCTGCTCATTCCGCCACCGACTTCTTCGCTCGGGATCGGCCCTCTTCCGATCCCGTTTAGCGGTCTCTTTCTGCCCATCGTATATAGGATCCAACTTATTTTCTGATGGATTCTTTAACTACAATAAATCACCTTTCTTGTAGTACACTGCATTTTTATTACCATCTAGCGGTACGATCGACCTGCCGAAGCTATACTAGCGGCCTTAAGTCCATCGTCTGATTTAGGATTCTGGCGACTTTACTACCGGAAGAATACTATTAATATAACTAAATTTTAAATCAAATTTTATCAATTTAAACTGATCTTTTTTAAAGGGATGTTGTTGTATGTTGTACTACTCTTTGGTTTAAGTCAACATTGTAACGAATTAAATGTGTGTAAAATGTAACATTATGAGCTTCTAGACTCGGGCTTTGAAGTGGGCATGATAATACAAAATTTAGGAAATTACTAAATTATCAACCACTTTTTATCCACCGTTCAGCTTGGTCAAATTTAGACTTTATTCATTATCTTTACCTGCACAAACAAGTAAAACTTGAAACAATCCCTATACCAAACCGTCTATGGCTGTTGATGATGATCATGATGCTGATGATGATGATTCTATAGTTTTTTTTGCCATCCTTGAAAATGTGTATGCTAAGATGATGGATTGAATAGTAACTTTACATTGGCAATATGTCCCGCCTTCGTTTTTCTATTAATAGTGATATATTTCTATCGATTTAGTTAAAAAAAAAACATAAAATTATAATTTTTGTATATATTTTACCCTGACATAGCACTGATTCTTAAAATGAAAACCAAATATTCAAAAGGCCAAAAGTGATCTCATGGATAATAAACAGCATATAACGGGAAGACCTTAAATCAATTTTACTTACACAATAACAAAATCATCAATTTAATTATCTTTTATCTTTTATTTAATTAAACTTATATCATGAATACGTATCAAACAAAAGACTATCTTTAAATAGCATTACCATCATATTACTGTCTTTCTTCTTTATGTGCATTGGCATCATCAGAGGAAAGAGCTGGCGATACGAAAGTTAAACTGTTGAGTTACTACAACTACTACGAGGCTACTCACAAGCACCATAGCAAACCGCTTAAGCCGCAAATATGTAGGTATAAAAAAGGTTTTCAGTAACTCAACATTTGCGCAACACTTACTATTAAACATAGAACTACTTACTAAAAAACTTGAACATTAAACATACGTGGTAACGGTAGAATTAGCCGTCAGTCATCCAAAACAGCATCACAAAGAGATTTCATTCCCCGAAGTAAAGAGGAAACAATACAAATATGGCATCGTACGGGCCATTTCTCTGCGCGCTGGTATAGAAAGCCTTTGCACACGACGCGTGTTCGCGGAACCTACATCGCGGTGGCTATACAATATGCCCGCTGCCCGGCCTTCTTGGTATAAAGGTTTTTACAACACAATACGATGAAGAATACGTTACCCTGAAACACCTACAGGATGAATCGTAACCATTTCATAATATATTTCATCTGTGAATTTGTTTACTTGGATTTTACCTTCCATTTACCTCCATAATTATTTGAAAATACCTTGATCGTGATCGCCACTTTTATGTGTTAACTTGCATCACTCTTTTGAAACCAAATGGTAGAACAGTTTTAGTATATTTTTTTTCATACTCTCATCGATTGTTTCACAATCATTATTTCGATGTACCTACCTACATGTCGATCTCCATCTATTCTTTACTGTTACATTTATCTATCGATTTCTTACGAATCCACTCTCCACTCTACTCTCACTATCCACTCGCTATTGCGTTCTAAGTCCAACATTCCAACCAACATCACCTCAACAACGGTTAGTAACAGAATCTCACTTTTCGCCCGCCTTAAGAATGGCATCATTCTTGTTCTTTAATTAAAAGTGTTATTACAAAAATATATACTTGCACGTAGCATTTTTGGTCATGCGGCATGTCAATTTCACCGATGTCAGGTTCACACCAAAGGACTCAGTGCCGCTACATGAGTTGATCATCGACAAGTAAGGTTTAAAGTCAAATCTAACTTAGTGTTTGCATGCTCTTTAATTCTGAGAGACTTATAAGGGTTCTGACCTTGAGAAGAATTTGTATATTTTTATTGAGGTCGTTAAAATCGCCTAAATGTTGTATAAATTTCTTGTATTGAGTTTTAGCAAATCGCAGTTTGGTTAAAAAAATCGTAAAATAATAATTGTTGTTTTTGTTGACATCAAAGGCTAACATTCTCCCAAATTATTATTTTGCAAGCCGCAAACCATGCAGAACAAAAGCACGGTAAAGAGAAGGAAAACTTGACACAAACCCTATAGCACCACGTCTGACCAGCGTTTTTTAGTAGGCCAAAACCGCCTTTCTAGGGAGAAGCGTTTGTCCAGCAGTTGGCTATAAAGGCTGTTGATGATGAAGGCGAGTTTTGCGTGTTAAAGTAAGATCCAAGAAGTTTAGATGCTAGACTAAATAAGTCATAACTAGAGCTCGCTTTTAGTATAGTTTTAATGAATAATAACGTATAAAAAATATCAATTGATTATGACGTGTAAAATGAAGATAGCCTAAGATTGATACGTTTTTAGAAAATAAAACTAACCTAAACGTAATTGCGGATGAAGGTAAAAAAATAAAAGTTATACATGTAATAAAAATAGTATTTCAATTCATCCTGTAAGTATAGGTACCAAGGTGAAGTAGTCTTCATTGTATGGTATTCTGAAAACTTTTTACCTGTTACAATAAGGGTATGATCTTAACGGGTACCTTTAGTGTCACAGCATGGATCATTGATTCCCAAACTATTTTAGGCAAGAGATCCATTTTCTAAAATGAACTGATACCTCAGACCCCCCGCCAAATTACTGCACGCTTATCGACTTCTTAAGTTTTTTTAAAGTACAACAATGATACTTCCTACTAAAATATTAGTCATTCTTATAATAAGTTGGTATACGTAACACAACTAATACAGTATCTTGAAAGTTTCAAATTAATTCAAATAAAAACTTGTGTTAATTAATAGGGGTCAATTTTTAGTCCCCCAAATCAGTTTTCGTCGACCCCTGTGAATCCCTTGCGTAGACCATCAATAACACGAAATCTGTTTGTTTTTTATGGTCCAAGGGGCAAGCAAGCAGTCGGGTAGAAAGGAGGCTTTGGCCTACTATAGCACGCTGGCCAGACGGGTTGGTACAGGGTTTGTGTCAAGTTTTCCTTCTCTTCGGAGTACTGTTGCGTTGTCGCTAATAAAGACCTTCTCTTCGTCATTTTTGGGGTTGTTTCGTCTTCGGTAACCTTATTCACTTACTGAAAATCAATGAAAGAATTTCTTAGCATGATAGATGCCAAGCAATTCTTTCCTTGATTTTCAGCCGCAGTGTATACTGAGGGTTCACCTATATTCTGAAACACGGCGTACAACCCTCAGCAACGTAAAAAGTTTTTTGTTGTACATCTACACATAGTATAAATGAAGTCGCTTTTTTTCTTGTATTAAAAAAATCTTGTAGAACATGGTATTTGGGCACGGGGCAATAGAAACCATATTCACAGACACACGCAGAAAAACTTAGTAACGTGTTATACTGAAGGATGAGGCTCGACCAGTATTATACGGGAGAATTTGGCGATGCCCATGGGGGGCGTTAGTCATTTACCATCAGGTGAAGCGTCTGCTAAACAAGCCTCGTCTTGTTATCATAAAATAAAGAAACTGTAGATGAACTGTTTAGAACAACCATGTGGAAAGAGACTAAGCAATTATTTGTTACTACAAAGCAAGTTAGAAGCAGTTGCTTGTTTTAGTGGAGACACAACTTGAAGTGCTTTTTCTATAAATTTCAATCATTTCAATTTTCGGGCTACCTAGTTATATTAATAATAACCTCAGACATCTTACACACGGCCGTCTGATCACCAACTAGACAGAGCTTGTACTATGGTAACCAGACTGCTGTTAAACAAACTTATATATATATATATATATTATAGTCAAATTACACCCAGACACAGAATAAACGTCTTAAGTAATTTAACTAACATCATAGTCAAGCGACTGCCTGAAACACAGATCAGCTCACACAGCTCAGGCCGTTTGCAAAAGAATTTGTAATATTTTGATTTTACCTTTTTTCTATTCACTCTTGTACGTTTTAGAATAGTCATATACTAGTTTTATGTTAGCTTTAGTAACAAACTTTATATAAGAAACCAATGACAAGATGTAAATCATATACAAAATGTAACCAAGACCTTATTCTGATTCTGCAAATAAATTATTATTATTTTATTTTATTTATTTATTATTTATGGTAATCAGTAGACGTAAAAAATATTGCCTCTTAAATCATATTCATTTGATGTAATGATTAGTTTTAGTCAAACCGATTTCACATGTGATTGTGATTTCGTCATGAACCAAGATAAGTGGCATTAAAATCAGTCAAAATTCTTTTTATTAAAGATTACGACCTTTTTTATTTAGATTTAGACCTTTCGTTACTCTTGCGCTGGAGTAATATTAATAATTAAGTAACAGTGGTTTTGTTAATCAGTCACAGATGTGATGAAATGATTTTTAAATGAAATGGTTTATCACATGTGATTGCGATTTTATTCCACCCCTAGTAATCAGACTGCTAATAAACATATTTATGTAAGTTACATACATCCAGACACAAAACAAATAATAGAGTTCATCAAACAAATATTCGTACTTTGGGGGAATCGAACTCACGACCTCTGAAGAAGTTATAAAGGAAAACTTGACACAAACCCATACCAGCCCTTCTTGCCAGCGTGGTATAGTAGGCCAAAACCTTCTTTCTAAGGAGAGGCCTATGTCTAGTAGTGGAATATTGAAGGTTGTTGATGTGTGTCAAATTCTGTGGAAGGAAGCACAGATCATCGCCGAGGTTCATGAACGTAGTCACGTACAACTTTGCCATGGCAAAGTTGTACGTGAGTCGAATCGAATAATAACACGATATTCTGCCAAAGATCTAGACACAATCTAAGAAAAAAGTCCCCAAGAACCTTGGCAGATCTTGGTCATCTATTGAATTAGAGCTGACCACACCATGTAGTGCAAGCGGTCTTAGAGAGACTTGAAACACGTCAAGGTCATCACGCCCGGTTGTCCTTCATAAAGAACAATATAGATATCTTTATTGAAGCCACAAGACGCAAATATTGTAACTTGATTTACACAGCGCATCAAGATAATATAATTTCCAAGAATACCTTAAATTTTGCAAAACAATATGTTCTATCTATGTTCATGATGATATTTGTAATTTGGCGATCTCAGATCATAACAATAACAATGTTTTCTTAAAACCATTTTAAACTGGTAAGTCATTAGAAAGTTAATAAATATAAAATACTAGTGTTCCCCCCCCCCCCCCCTTTCGAGTAGGTCGTCGGTTATTGTGGTAAAAAGTAGCCTATATCCGTTTCCGATCGGTTATTGTGGTAAAAAGTAGGCCATAAAATCGATTCAGCGGTGAAAGCGTCGCAGACAGACAAGATTTAGTTTCGCATTTATAATATTAGAAAGTATTTTTGGCCACAGTTTTTCCACAAGATTCAGCATGATTCGCCTTTCCTATTGTACTTCAATCAATTGCACATCACATTCGTTTGGCATTCAAATGGGATGGATTCCAAGGGCACTGTACCACAAATAAACTGGTGAGATGTTTGCGCGACGCTTGTAAACATAAATAGCTGTTCTTGGAAATCTAATTAACTGTTTTATTTAACGTTCTGGCGCCAACAACGACATACGCAATTAGCTCGTGTGTAAGTATTTTGCGTAAGTTTTTTGTAAGTAATGTATGATTCACATTACTTGTGTAGGGTTGACCTCAATTAAGAGAGAAATTTGGGACGAGGAGACCTAAAACACAATCATGAATAAAAATAATTAGGATTTATTTCCATTAACTCAACTTAATCCAATTACAAGAATTGTTGGAGCATTCCTTTTAGACATGAATGGCGAAATAATTTGTCTTTCAAATTTGGAGTAAACTTTAAGTACGTAATTAACTTAGTTAACTTAGTTTAGGTCATTAAAAGCGGCGTGAGGTGTCTATAGACCCCCGGTGGGAACGAAGTTCTTTTCGCTTTTTGGTACACGTTAGCTATAATGTCGGAAAAAGTCTTATTACACATTTTTCGGTCTCGCTCCCATCCGCTCAGAGCGTCTAACGCTCTATAAGGAACTTTAGTTAAAAAAAAAACAGATAACAAGGCACTTGTATCATCAGGAGATCTCGATTTGAAATTATTTTTCGTTTCCTCTGTATTTCTCTGTTTCCTATTTACCATGAATAACAATTTTGGGTAACTCTGGCAACAAAATGTTTCAAACATTTTGTCACTTAAGGATTTTTAACCATCTGCCTTTGGAAGAGACCGATATAAAATATACATAGAAATATAAACAATAGATACATATTTACACACAAATATAAACTATAGATACATATTTACTTAAGTAGCTGATGGAGATTTCGAGCACTCTTTCGCTCTTCCTTCACTTTATATATAAGAAAAGAAGATCACTATTACATTATAAACTCAAACCTATCTTGGAAAAAGGCGAAAGTAAGGTGTACCTAACCTAAAACATAATTGAGTATAAGACACAATTTTATCCGTGATGTTGTTATGACGGAGTGTCTGTGGTATGTCCGACGTGCGCTGGACACTCGTGACTTTAATTTGAGTAGATTATGACGTTGAAGAACGTCACACGGGTTTCCTGCGGTTCGAAAAACATTATGAATATAGTGTTTTTTACAGTTACAGTTACCGTAACAGCCGACTGAGAGAGCAAACTACGCAGAACAACAGCACTTCAAAGAGAAGGAAAACTTGAAACAAACCCTATACCAACCCGTCTGGCCAACGTGGTAAAGTAGGCCAAAACCTGATTTCTAAGGAGAGGCCTAGGTATGCCAGCAGTGGCTATTGATGATGATGATGATGACAGTTACCATATTCCTTCGTTTCATAACACTTTGGGCATAGTCTATAATCGTTTCGAATATAACACGGATGTTCATTGTAAAAGTTTTTTCATGTTTCTCTTCGTTCGTATTTTTAAATGTATTGTAGAACTCTAGCTGTACCCTGCCACGCTTCGCTGTGACACACTGTGGTTGCATTAATGAGAAACAAAAGACAACTTAGAATATATTAAACAATCTTTGAAGTGCGTTGTATATCGTGTCCAAATTTGAGCTCGATCGGTGTAGAAATTTTAGAGTTTTTGACGCGTACCTAAACCAACTTAACATTTTTATATACTCGTATATGGATTTCAGATTTAAAATTGTCACTATATTACGGGTAAAAGTATTATGACACAAGGGATCAACTCTGTAAGAATACGTGACTTCGACAAGCTATACATTTAATGAAAAATACTCTTTGTGTAAATGGATGTCACCTCGCTGACAGCATATGCACTGCTTGTTATGGGTTAAATTCTAAAGGGACCACAATATAATTAAAGTGAAAACTTCTTTAGGCGCGTTAGGAGTTAGACGTTTTGAACGACAAACAAAAGAATGTATTTTATGGTTTAATACTGTATATAAGTATAAAAGTTTTCACTTCTGTCGGCACCCGGAGTGCCAGTTTTTTAATGTTTGTGTGTAATAAATACATTGTATTATTATTTCCATTAATAAAATTGTACCTACTTAACAAACTACAAAAACAGCGAAAAGAAATAATAATAATAATTTTTTTTTTATTAGTGATTTAAAAAGACTTGTTCTGGATTTACTTTGCTCTTATTAATTCTATGATACTAAAGTTATCGCAATACACAATAATTTCCTACTGAGGTAGTAATCATTAGGTAAACATAAAAACTTATTTTTTTAATTTAGGTTGATATTTTAAAACTCTGAACACGATTGGTCCCGTAATTCGGATCGTGTTCAGAACAATAATAAATTTCTTTTAAATTGCCTTTGTTTCGCTCGTCTCATATCAATCGTTGCCAACAGTAGCCTGATGTTATCTCCTCTCTTGTTTATTTTGTGGGACTGTTTGTTGTTAAAAAAGGTTGATATAGTTTAAATATGTGTACAAATGGTCAAAGTTTAATGAAATTATTATTACACTATTCCCCGCAAAAAGTACCAATAACATAATATCGTTCATCATCATCAAAGACTTAACTCTGTACAAAAAATTACGACAAAAAACTATTCGTTCAAAAGTAATGACCGTTTTTAATTGCCAGGTATTTTCAACTCCGGGGAACAGATGTAACGTGTTACGTTAAATATTTTAAATCGAACACATGTTTTTATCTTGGAATTATTCCATTCATGAAATTATTGAGAAATACCATAAAATGTAACTTCAAAAATTGTGCAATGTTTTTGAAATCATATTTTACGGATTTTCTTATTAATCGATTGCATAATTCCAAAATTAAAAATTTTTTTCGACAAACAAGAGTGACGTTGGTGCTAATTCTTTTGTTCGAAAACTCTCTAAACTAAACTAAAAATCACTAAAAATTTGTTTATTTCTGCCAAACAACGTGCCCTATTCTGAAAACGTAATATTTGACAGGACAAAAAATATTTTTAATAACGGAAATAATAACGGAAGCGGAAATAATAACTTTAAAACGAATAGTCTTTTTAAAAAATATCTTAAAAATGGAATACCAAAGACAAGCGCTAAAACTAAATGTCTTATTTTCAATTACCACTGTATAAAAACAATATTTCAAAAAAAGAATACCAGTAACTTGGGTCACATATTTTATTATTGTATTCTTGTTAATCTCCAACAAACTAAATGCCTGTGTTAGGAGTACGTACTAGGTTCACGTGTAGTGTAGTGAAATACTCTGTGGAGTTCAACTGTTCAAACCAGCAACCACGGCTTAGCCACGCTTCGGCATTAATGGGCCGGCTCGACTAGAGTGATACCAGAACGCACAGAAATTCTGTGTTAAGATATTCTTTAGTTGTTTTTCACCGAGCGTCAGAGCCAAGACTTCGTACTCAAAGGGCGGCAACGCAGTTGGGACTCTTGAGTTGGTTGGTGTCTATCGGCGGCGGTTGTTACTTATCAGATTACCCGTCTGCTCGTTGAATCCATACTAATATTAAAATTGCGAAAGTGTGCCTGACTGTCTGTTTTTTTGTCTATCTGTCTGTCTGTTACCTCTTCACGCTTAAATTACTAAACCGATTTAGATGAAATTTGGTACAGAGATCGTCCAAGTCCTGGAAAAGTACATAAAGTAGTTTTTATTCCAAAAAGTAGGAAGGAATGGAAGGTGGAAGTTTCAATACCCACTGAACCGATTTAGATGATATTTGGTATAAAGATACTTTGATTCTTGAGGAAAGACATAGGCGTTTTACCGCGATAACCGTAATTTACGCGAGTGAAGCCGTGGGCAAAAACTAGTATTCCATAAAAAAACAGTTACAAACTGTTAGTCGACAGCTAAAGTTTACACTTTATCGATCCGTTTTGGAGATTAGCTGGAACACACAACGAAACATTTCAATTTTATTTATGCAATTATATAATATCTCAATTTAAGAGCCAAGCCCTTGTCGGTGGAGCATTCGCCAATCCTCTCTATGTCCTGCGATCTGTTTGACCTCCTGATAAGACACGACAACTTCTTCAGAATAATACTGGAAGGAAAAATAGAAGGCAAGAGAAAACGAGGACGGCCTAGATCAACATACATACAGCAAGTGAAGGAGAAAGTGGGAGTGGTGGCCTATCAGGAGGTATATAATATATGTAGATGAAATCGGTACGCTCTGTAGCAATGTATGTAAAGTAACAACCTGTTACGTAATACTTCGCAGCGTTAATACTTTTCTATTTGGCTGTATTTTTTAAGTTTGTTGCATCATTTAAGAACATATTTCAAAAATTCTTTTCCACTTTATACTACACTAAACTAGTATATAATAAAACTTATCGGTACTAAGAAATACAACGGTACAATTACAGAGAAAGGCAATGCAGTGTAAGAGCTAACGCGTACTTCCGGTATCTTGCATTGTGAAATTGTTGGAATCCGGTATTCTTTGCTTTCTCTTTAAAAAGCGATAACTAGTAACGTAGATTACTGGTATTCTGGCTATAGTACAGTGGCTGCCGTGAACTAGTCAACGAAATGATAGGAATCACGTAGAAGTATTGTTGGTTAATTATTTTTCTTGGGATTGGGTTATTTTAGTAAACAAATAACTTTTCCAAAAAAAAATAGTTATCCCAACTTACTAATTTTGACATCAGCTGTCAGCCAGAGTTCCATGGTAGGTAAATGATTTTCCCGTGCCGGTGATAAGCGCGAAGAAACCAACAAACAAACACACATGCAGACAAAGAAAAAGATAAAAAAACGTGAGGGGTCTATGGACCCCCGATCGGAACGAAGTTCCTTTCACTTTTTGGCAGACGTTTGCTATCTTCTTCTTCTTCAGCCTTAATCGACCAAATATTTGGTGTAGGCCTCCTTTAATCCTCTACACTTTCCTCTGTCTTGGGCAATACTTCCATACATGGAATTAGTGGGAATAGCTATGCGAAGTGGAAAATTATACCAAAATAGTTCCATAAAGTTCCAGTTACGTAGCTTGTTATATTATAATATAAGACATGAAACCCTTTTCCTGCTTTTCTTGTGCTACAAAAAAATCCCCCTAGTACCGCACTGTAGTACTAGCACCATTGACCTGCCCCATCATTGGTGCAGAAGAGTCTATTTATTTTCGTCTCCACCATTAATGGTGAAAACGAAATCGCATTGATAGTATGTTCTCAACCGCACCATTGAGATGACACTATACTTATTTTTTAGATGCAGATCGGTAAAAACAAACGTAGACCGGGTCGTAATCACCTGGCGTCTGTTTTTATGGTGGTCAAAACGACATACAGATAAGGAAAAAAAATTACTTTTAACTGTTTAAAAGTAATTTTCGAGAACCTTAACGACATTTCCCTATAAACGTGTTTTTGGGGGTCTATAAATTAAATTATAAACTGCTTATAAGGTCAAAAATTGCTTGCACCTATTTATCACAATAGTTATCATATATACATGATAAAATATAAAAAAATCGATTCCGATCCGATCTTCGTTTGTTTTTACCAATCTTCATTTGTTTTTACCGATCTCACACAGGCAACGAGCAACCTGTCAATATTAGTAATATCGATAACTGATTCAATCTCTACGGTGGATGACACCAGTCAGTTGTAATCTAATATATAAAATTCTCGTATCACGGTGTTAGAAGTTGAATTCCTCCGAAACGGCTCGACCGATTTTCGTGAAATTTTGTGTGCATATCGGGTAGGTCTGAGAATCGGCCCACATCTATTTTTCATACCCCAAATATATTTTTTTGACAATTCTTTTTGAAATAATGTATATGGCAAAACAACGTTTGACGGATCAGCTAGTAGTAGTATAAAATTACATGAAACAAATGGTACAAAAATCGCATTTTTAAGGTTACATCAGTACCATGTGGAACTGGCTTCATGGAACTACGGGGAATAAACCGAAAAAAAACTTGTCGGTCTCGCTCCCATCCGCTCAGAGCGTGTAAAGCGAGATATGGAACTAAGTTCCAAAAAAATTATGACTTTACACACGGATATTTCATTCTTATTTATACATAAATTGATTACATTTCTTGTCATGTCATTTCTTAGATATATATATATAAAACATTGTGTTAATATTTAACAGTGGGACAGGCATGGTTTAGCACATCTTGGCCGGCTGACCGGAGTAATACCACAGCCTCACAGAAAACCGGCATTAGGCAATTTTTTCATAGCATAATTCCTCCTAATTCATCGCCAGCCAGCCCTCTAATTCCCCATAATGTTGGGTGCTCTTACCCTCTTGAGTGGAAATGGCGTAATACTATTTTGTGAGCTTCTGTTCGTTTGTATTCTATGTTACAGAAAAACGAATGATTCATGACAGTAAACACCTATTTTTTTATAGATTAATTTTGGTATGTCAATTATTAAACCAAGAAGAGAAAAAGGAAGAAATAGCTAGAAATAAATAGCGTAGTGGTTTAAACGGTCGCCACGCCGTTTACTACTACGCTGAGTGTTGTGGGTCCGGTCCCACATGGGACTACACTTTGTGTGATCAAATACAAATTGTTGTTCTGAGTCTGGGTGTCCTTTGTGTCCGTTTCATGAATGTTTGTAAAGTCCCCCGCGACACAGGATTTATTCCTAGTGCGGGAGTTGTCTTTTATAAAAGCTAAAGCTAAAGAAAGAAGAACTTACTGATCTTCTGATTAATTTGTGTTCAATAAATTCACGCTTTTCAACTCTGATTCCATTCCATTCACAAGAAATATATGTATAATTGTCAAGTTTATTTTCAGTAATTCGATTATTTATTGTATAGAATACGTTATTTGTTATTAACTATATTATTAAGCCTTTAAAGTTATTACTTAAGTTAAACAAGAAAACTATGTTACAGAGTACCCACTTGAACTCATAGCCGTAACGTACAAAAACTTTTCGCAATAACTAGATAACCAACTAATGTTGGCAGACGCTCCCCACTGTATTGCTTAGTTTAATTGTTCAACACCTTTTTTAATTATTTCGATATAATGGTGACGCGTCTAGGCACATTTAAGAAGTAATTGTCGGAGACCCTAGGCTTGCTTTTGAAATGTTATAGATTCCTATTTTCCTGCGTATTTTATGTGTTTATTTGTTTGTGCATGCGTGAAGTTAAAAACATGAAATCACAGATGTTACCTTCTGTTTCTCTTAAGACCCAACTACATAATATTATGTTTTTGGAAATTCTTTTAATATTATATATTGTGTCATTGTTTATTTATCTAAATTAATAAAACACAAGAGAAAAGATAGAAAGCTCCAAGATGACCTAACTAAATGTTCTAAACGACCCGGCCGGTTTTTATGATTATGTTGTAACAGTTATTTTTTAGTATATTTATAATGCGTACGGACTTGTTAAAAGCGACACCTATTGCCCCCAGTCGCATTTTGTTTGATTTATCCTAGGTAGTTTATAGCTACAGTATTGATTTTCTTCGTTCGCCGTCGGACCACTAGATGGCGTTTGTTTTGTAGATAGGTCATTTTTTAGTAATTTATCATGACAAATTGTATAGGTATTAAGAGTGTTTTGTTATGGTAGGAAGCGAGTTACTTTTGATTTTGTTCGTGTTAATCTCATTCATAATTTAAATGTCAAAGTAAAATGTTGAGTAGGGAGTATTTCTGGAAGCTTTGGAAACCGAACATATATAAGTCCGGCTTTCAGCCACGGGAGACACTCTGCTATCTCGTGTCTTCCAATCTTAAATAGTGTTTTGATTGTCGTGTGATTTGATTTTCGTAATATATTATCTGTTCAAAAGTACCCACGAAAGTGGTGAGTATGGTCTTAATTTTTCTTGTACCTATTTGTTTCTGGAACCTGATCAATAATATGAGTGCTAATCCATTCGTAGGGTCCCAGATTTCGGGGTCAAGACGGTCAGTCTCAGACGGCGTGCTTGTTCGTTTGTGGCCTTCTGGTTCGGATACAAGTTTCTCGGTACCCTCTGGCAAGCTGGCAATCACGCGGCTCACGAAGCAAGCGGACAGCCGTACCCAAGGGTTACGTACCTCTATTTAAATTTATAAATACCAATTGTGAACTTTTCTCAATATCTAATATAAATAGCCGACTCGGGCGGAAGAGGAAGTAACCTCCTGGAGTGAAGACGAGGAGGCTACGAGCACCATCAGCTCGGCTCTGACGCGCTCCGCTGCGGTTTTTCTTATACCCTCTGATTTTTTTTTTTTTTCTATTGTAACCTTAATTTTGTTTTATTGAAATATACATGTATGTATGACTGAGGTGTAAGTTGTTTTCCTCTAAGGAATCCCGTAGGTTTCCCACACGCACACACTTCTGTTCTCATACAAGGCGCCCTGAGGTAATCTCTTGAATCTCTCCACTGGGTCAGCCGGTGAGTAGTCCGCCTGAGAAGAAAAGCGGCTACAATGTGTCAGAATTCCGATAACGAAAGGGTTTAATATATCTTCAATGCGCGAATATAATCTACATACAAATAGGAAAGCTAAAACACGTAAGAATTACGGATTTTCTTTACATTACAACATTTTTTCTTAATATCACAAACTCGTAAATAACTAGTATTTATGAGTTTGTGATATCAAGAAAAATTGAAAACGACTACAAAATGCTAATTACCTCCGGTTTACAGTCCACCTATCATATAAAGAAAGTAGGTAAATAACATGAGGGATTTTTTTGGTATTTGTTTCTGTGCAACCTGCAAGTTTCTGTGTAGCAGTAATTACATCTCAACTTCAAGAAGGCCTACCAATTAGTGATTAACTAACTAAAAAACCAATTAATGCACAACTTAATAGTATAAATACCTTCATAAACGTTTCACCCATATTTACTACTAAAACCTATATATCAAATAGTTAAATAATGACATAAATACAGCCACTAATTGTTCCTAGAAAGGTTCGACTACCATTCCTCGTTTACCTCTTCGGAATTATTCGTTCCGTTGAATAAATATTCCCCTTACGTCACAAATTACTAGCAATACTCGGTACCAAGTTACTAAGTAGACCCCAGTTATTACTTCATAAGTAAAGGTATAAGCAATTAGGTACTGTTTTTTAGCCTGGGAATGCAGGCACTATAATGTGCAATCAAAATAATTGATAGGCGATACATTTCATTAAAATCATTGAATATTGTATTTTTTGTAATGTACGATTTGTTTGGTAGTATAATTTATGTTGATATGATAGTGCTTAATTAGTTAAAAAAATGGTTCTTTGTGTCCGTTTCATGTATGTTTGTAAAGTCCCCCGTTTGTAACGTTTGTATTGGATATATTCAAAATACGGGATGACATTTCAGAAAAAAAAATCAAATTTGCTTCATTACCGTTGGAGGTTTTGAAGACTAATAAAAAAACCCTATTACTTTATGACGTTTGGTTAAAGTAAAAATTGTTGTATGGATAAATATGTATTTTCCTAAGTATTCTTTAGTCAGTAAATAAATTAAATATTGATTTATTTTCTAAAAGGGTAGTTTGTTGCCGGAGGGTGACGCTGCGTCTGAGTTCACTCCTGAACGTACTCCTACTTTGTACATACTGGACGTACGTACAAACTTGTATGTTGATAGCTCAGCTGTCTCGGGACTTGATTTTTGAAGACTTTTTACCTCTTTTTTCAAGTAATTGATAAACGAATTAAAAAAAAACATGTTTATTTTCATTACAACTTTGCAGAATGCGTTAGATCCTCTTCGCATATATTATACTACCGCATCCTGCAAAAGCCTGAAGGAATACATACACCAAAAAAAAGTAACGAGTTCTCTACACGTAGGTACGTAAATGTATTCAGAAACTATATTATTGTTAACTTTTCTGCTTACCCGTTACATCCGTAACCAATTTTAAGTAAATTCCTGGTACACAAATTGTTCTCGTATTCGGATGGTTGCACACTACTGCACACCCTCGTTTAGTTGCAGCAGTTGGTAAGAAAGTAGCGTTTCATGTCGCAGTCACATGTCGTACATTTGGGACATACTTCCTACTGCTGTCGTGGGAAGGTTTCGACGGATGTGACTTGCAGGGGCTGTCAACATTTCTTAACCGGTATTCGTATAACTTAATTTTATATTGCTGTATATATTTATTTACTTATTGTATAACAAAGCAATAATAATATCATTTTGGAAAATTAAACACTATTCAAACACGAACACTTTAAATGTTCTTTAAATGATATGGAAATGTGAGTGGAGAAACTTCTATATGAACTGCCACGCAAAATGTCAGGTTACCTGTTAGAAAGGTCAGATATTTTTAAATTTACACACAGGTGTATATAATTTACTAATTTGTATTAGGATACGCGAAAGTTTAAAAGTAATAAATAACATTCTTGCCGTCTAAATGTTATTTACTTTTAAGATAGCTATTTATGAAAATTACAGAAATCCACTTTAAAAAATTTATGACAGAGAAAATGACCTAGAATGTGAAACTTTCATTTATTACGTCGTAGTTGGTTAGAATAGTTAGAATGATTTATGGAGGCGGAAGTGCACGCTGAAGTAGATCGGCGAACAACTGATTTCCGGGCGGTAAGCGGCAGTCGGTCCCTCATCATCATCAGCCTACCGCAGTCCACTGCTGGACTTAGGCCTCTCCCATTACACGCCACAGATCGATTTTGGGATCCTCGCATCCAGCTCCTGGCAGCCATCTTGCGCAAATCGTCACTCCTCCTGGTCTGAGGACGTCCTACACTACGTTTGCCGAGACGCTAAATAGAGAATGTACCCGACGGTGGTACCCGCGCTGTTGAGGGCAGGCGCTAGGAGGGGTGCGAATGTCTTAATAACAGCAAATCTCGGATCCCTCTTATTACAGGCGTTCAATGGCTTACCGTGTGGTTTTAGTCGGTCCGATTCCGAAACATCATCACGCCGCAAACCCCGGTGGGGTGACGGCAACAGGAAGTTTCCAAACGTTAAAAAAAAGGTAGAATGATTTAGGGTGAATGAACTCGAAAATTTATGTGAAGATGGACATGGCTTAATGACTCCGGTTTTTTAAATTTCTAAAATCTTTTTAGGCATTTTTAAGTAAAACCGCATGTTAATAGATACGTATCTATGTCAACACATAGATACGTATTTATTAACATGCGGTACTCTTTACAACAAAAGTATAACTACCAAATCATCGTCATTATCACCATCAATGACTAGCTATGTAAAGATTACATTATTAGGCGGATGTAACACCTAATAATTATAATTGGTATCATTAGTGCCTGTTTCGTATTCACGTTACTGCATATACTTCTATACACCCAAGAAATTAGAAAGGAATATATCGAACAACTGTTTTTAAAAACAGTGCATGTATATTCTTATTCATTTACTCGTATATTCTCATTAGACTGTCCTGTTTTTCTAGTGGTTAGTGACCCTGACTGCTACGCCAGAGTGTTCGATTCCCACCCAGGACAAATAATTGTGTGATGAGCTGGGTCATTTGTTCTGTGTCTGGGTGTAATTTATCTATAATTTGTATGTATTTAGAAATATATAAGTATGTTTATCAGCAGTCTGGTTACCATAGTAAAGGCTCTGCCAAGTTTGGGATCAGATGGCCGTGTTTGAAATGAGTGAAAATATTATATTATATATTATTCTAATTAGCACCTGCAATTACCCAAGTAGGTGTGTCCGTGTGAGCATGAGGGATCATAGAGCGTAGGTACTTATTTCTTTGATGTATTGTAGTAAACGTGACTTGACTTTAACTTAAATATCGATTTCTAGAAACTTTTTTCTTTGTAGTGAAATTTTTTTCTAGAAATCGATAAATTATGGTAAACGATACAAAAAAAAATGTAAATAAGATTCTTTCTAAGATAAATTTCTATGACAGTAGTTTACATTGTCATCCTCATTCTCTTAATAATTAAATGTATTTCGAAAACAACCTGACATGAATTTACTTTATGCAATGACAAAGCAAGTAAATAAAATTAATTATTTATTGCATTTACTATGACTAAACATAAAAACCATTTTTGCTCGTTATTAATTTTGTTAATGACCAAATACTATATACTTGTACGTTATATAACATAATTAAAATATTTATCCACAACCAAATGTTGCATATCTCTGTTTTTCGGGTGCAATGAGTCCGCCTCCTGTCGTAGCAACGGTTCTATGTAAGCGTGCCGGATGCGGGCAATCGTGGCAATTTGCCGCGCGTTTCAATTGTTGAGTTCCTTACGTGTGTTGTTACCTTGACTTATCTACTTTGTTTTTATTTATTTTCATTATCATTATTGACATAATTTTTTAGTAAACTGATTTACGATTTGGTCGTTTTTACGTACTTTGTTCATTTAAAAATCACATAAAAATAAATCCAAATGTAACACGTATTTTCTTACATCTTGATAAGATCTTATCACAATCAGAGAAGGAAGAATCTAAAACTCATTCATCATTGCACTCCTATCCATTTCGACGCAGGCTATTTTGACTTTAAGAAGGCATTTGACCTTGTTGATAATAATATATTTTTAAGGCAATTATTAGCAGTGCTTGGACTCTTTACACCACTTCTAAAATTTATGTTATATTATCTTAGAGACCGTGAGCAATATGTTAAGCTGGGAAGTTATACATCCCAAGAATATTATACACGCGCGGGTGTGAGTCAAGGTAGCACGCTCGGTCCAACTCTATTCTTATTAATGATTAACGATTTAAACAGTATTATCTCAACGGCAAAATGTAAATATATGCAAATCCATAAATACTATTTATTATTATTATTATCGAATGTACAATGTAACAAAAATATTGTTATTAACGTTAAATCCTATAATCATTATTTTAAAGAGTCTTTTATGTTTTCGCAGAACTCGATTGCATTCGAATAGACCTGTATATTCGTATAACGTACGTGTGAGTATGCAAGAAGCTAAAGGAAATTATTGTAGTATGCAGCTATTAATAAGCTAAAAATTGTAGAGACCTTACAACATAAAGAGAACAGCTGAATATCCCTAAAATTTGTTATTAAATCCCTTGTCGTAGTCTAATCGGATAATGATCACCGCCTTATTACTATAAGGCGCACTTAGAACATGTTTTGTTCCTAAGTTTCTCTTTCCTGATTATCCTTCTCCCCTTTGATTTTCTGCCCAGTCTTCTAAGAACTCCTTTGCTCTCTTATCGTTCGTTATTTGATTAACTGTTTTAAAGAATTCAGGTAATTCTCTAACTATATTTATAAAGATAAAATGTTTTTTTTGTATATTTTTCTGGACACAAAGCGAGTTGCTGAAATACATGGTTTAAAATGCTTTTCACTTGATTATCTTCAACCAGTGTTCTACATCATCTGATAAATTTTTAACGAAAATGAACTGGTGAATGAGTTCATTTTCGTTAAAAATGTCCGAGGTATCACAGTCGAGTGATCGCCTAATTTCTTAATAGAACCTCTGGGCAGACAACATGGAAACTCCTTTTAAATAGAATGTAAATTATGTGTACAAACATCACATCGCTTTCTATGTTCCAAAAGAACAAAAAAATATGTCACTATATATAAAACGTTGACGGCAAAACGTCTATTTCCTAATAAAAATTATATAATCTAAAAAAAATTCAAAATCACACAAAATTTGCAAGTAAAAATTTACGAAGTTGATACAAACATTCTAAAAGGTTACTGGGGATATTTTAGAAAAGAAAATGCCTTGCTGTGCCTTACCCCACTTCTATGGACCTCCACCACCCAGGATAGAACCACCACCTCCCATCTGCCGTAATTGCTGCGGAATACCGACCTGTGGATGTTGCGGGAATTGCGCTGGGCCGCGTTGCGGTCCATGTTGCGGCCCGTGCTGTGGACCATGTTGCGGTAGGGGCCCAGGACCTGGATATTAGAACCTTGGTGGGGCCTCCTACTATATTTATAAAGTAAATGACTAATAAGTGCCCCAGTGTGCCTGTTAGTGATTGTTAAGAATAAATTATTTTAACATAAAAAAAACCCTTTTGAATTAGCTCATTTTTATAAGTATCATATATATTTATATATTATATTATAATTTTAACTTTTTATATAAGTTATTTTTATTTCAAATGTTCTCAAAATATTATTTTACACATATGTCTAAAATATAAATAGTTTTATCCCTTGTTCGCTGTAGGACAGATTTGCTTTACGGCAGAAATTGTAGTGTTGAAATTGCTAGAAAGGCTTACTTAAATTTGGGTAAATCATCATCACCCTCGAGCCTTTAATAGTCCTTGCTAGAAATAGGCTTCTCCTTAGAAAGGACGTTTTGGTCTAATATACTACGGTCGCCAGACGGGTTGGTGTAGGTGTCAATTTTTCCTTCTCCTTGCGGTGCTATTGCCCTGCATAGTTTGCTTCCTTAGTCGGCTTTTACGACACCCACTGGAGAAAAGGGATAGTGACACTCCGTATTCTTAATCCGTCACCTCGCGAAATCGGATTTGGATAAACCACTTGTAAAAAATATTCACAAGACTACGAGGTAACTTGAGATCTTTTAGATCTCAAGTTACCTCGTAGTCTTGTGAACATTTTTCTTGTTTGACAACAAGACAAAGTGATATGTTGGCTTTTTAGCACACGATTAACGAAAACCAAATTTCAAAACTACAAAACGGTGACGGTATCTTCAAAATTGTTCTCAGCGCAGGATCTTCTATCAATTATACACGTGACGTGATCGTATTTCTCAAATGAGATTAATAATTAGTTCATTTAGGGATTATTAATTAGGGATTAAAATTGGTGGTAACAATGTGTACTTGTTACCACCAATTTTAATCCCTAACGTATTTTAGCTTTTCAAGAATCGGTGAATGATTCTGAAGAATATACAGCATTGAGGGACTGTCGATACTGTACTTAAGTTCTCTGCACTGACTATAGGTATGTCAAAGTCAAACCTTGGGGAAGGCCTATGTCCAGCAGTAGACTTCTTCGGGGTAAGATGTCAAAGGAGCAGATAACTTGTTTTATTATCCCAAATTAAATCCTCGGACCGTCAATTGCTTCAAATTTGCGAACTTGGAAACCATCTGTTTTCCATAACACAACTCAAATTTTGCCTTAAATTATTAAAATAAAAGCCTAACTGATCACAACACATTTTTTTATTTAACACCATATTCCGCAGTTCATCCACAAGCTGGTCCGCAGCACGATGCACAAAGACCACTGGTGCAGCCTCCGATACAACCGTGACCGCAGCTAAAGTATGAGCCTGCTACTCCACAACGGGCTCTGCAAGGAAAAAGTAGCATTTTTATAGTCTAGTTCTTGTCAAGTATTTGAATTTTTTACCTAAATTCGATGACTTTCCTAACTATATACAAGAATGCGAATGTCAGTTTGTTTGATTCGCTTTCAGACCTTAACAACTCAACCGATAATTATGATGATGACTTCATTGATGTTTGTTATTTACCAAGCCACGTACAAAAGGAGCATCTATAGAATCGCTAAACCAGCACATTTTTAAAGTAGTGATTGATTGATTCGTCTGCTAAATAATAAAATAATAGGAAAAAGATCTTGGTTATATTGTATATGATTTACATCTTAGATTCTTATATTGTATCCATATATTATAACTGCAAAAGTGACTTTGTTTCTTTGTTACGCTTTCACGCCGAAACCACTAAACCGATTTAAAAAATATTCATATTCATACAATCCAACCGTTCGCAATGAATTATTTGGAAAATTTCTGAGAAAAAAATCATTACGATTACAATTCTTAACACAGAAGGAGGATATTGTAATTTTTATTGTCCCTTTCCCAAATTAACGTGGCAATTGAGGAAATAGGCCGGCTGCCAGGCGGTAACCCCTCTTGAGGAGTTCTTGAGAATCGTTTTCGAACAATAAAGAAAAAAGGCAACTTGGATTAGGAAATAAGCTAATTTTTTATAAGGTTATGGATTTTCTTAATCCCATATATCTCAGTTGGAAAAAAAGGATATTCGTGTATGTATGGGAGAAGCCACTCGAACGCGGCCATTAACAAGTCATTGAGACTACTACTATCTTTTTTTTTTAATTAGGAGTAATCCCTCTCTCACTCGCTGTCCTGTACACACCTAGCTATGACACTCGGGAAAGTTCCGGAAAAAAATTAAACTGTCATGGAACACGAAATTAATCAGAAGAAATTGGAGGAGTTGGAAATATAATAAATTCACTTCCTTCCTTATCAAAGCGGAGGACAAAATCAAGTAAAAATAGGCATACACCGCCTTATACAAGAAAGCACCACATCCACAAAATATTACGGGTCCTAAGTGGGCTATAATTGATTTATATACCTAAATATGCATGGTAGAATCGCCTAAAGGCACGGAAATTCACCCTAGTTGACACAAGATCCTCATTATATACCGCCCCAGATGTCACCTAAGCATTCTATTAAGTTCATTATACCAAAGACTACATTTCCAGAGGATATGATGAGCAGACTGTTATGAGGATATGATGAGTGACTGACTTCACAGTTAGAGTCAGGTGTTGAACATTGACACAATGGTGACTCGAGTAATTCAAATGAATGCAGTTTGCTTTTCAAGTTACTTGCTTCTTTAAGTTACCTGTCTAAGCAATTGAGCGACATAGTGGTCATCCTTAAGCCATGTCCTCGGTAGAAGGAAAGAACTGGGCACTAAAGGCAGCGCCGCCTAAGATGATTAGTCCTAGCTTTGTTGCCTTTCGTCTATGAGGTCATTATAGACATCTACTATTTATAAAATGTTGCTTCTCTTCTTCAACTCTGCTTCAACAGTTTTGTCATTAAAATAATTATGAGAATGACTACAGTGAAGGGTTTATTAAAATTTACCCGTGTAAGCAGCCGCCTCCTCCACAGCATGGTGCGCTACAGCAACCCGCTTGGTGCACACAGCATGGTCCAGTCCCGCAATCAATTCTTCTGGAACACGCTCCACCGCAGCAGGGTCCTGACAACTGGCCGTGGCAGCATTGACAGCAATTACGGACTGGCATTGTGATATTTTACCTACAAAAAACGTATATAGTAAGAAGAATAGTTAACAGATTTTTTCTTTTTATTTTATTATTAAATGCACTTACAAATTTTATACAAAAATTTATGAAAATTGTATTTTTTTTTGTTGGTTTTATGTGTCTCAAAGACGTAAATGACAGATGTGATAGAATTTTAAATTTAGATTACTCAATGGCGTTTTAATTTAAAATAAAACAGCCAATAGCGAATCGAACTCGTGTAGAGGGTCTCGTTTGATGAACATTTCGTATCTGTTTTAATTATGTTTGCTGCTTGAAATTAATTTGTAGATATTTGGTAACCTAAATAATCAATATCATAAGAAACTTAATATTGTAGTTGAAGTTAATGTTTTTTCATACATTCCAATTGCAAAGGTGTGTAAATCTCTGGATATATTTTAAAGGACATCTGAATGTGATCAGATCGGTACATTTTAATTGTTTTTATTTCATTGTTCCTCATTTCACTCCCAAAAGTGATACCTATAATCAAAATTCATTTATTTATGTATATTGCACATCTGCGTTTAGGAAATAGGAAAATGATATGTGTACCAAATTATAACTAAATTGATTAGTAGCTTCGGAGCAAATTTACTGTTACAGACGGACAAACAAAAGCACAAGTGATCTATAAAGATTTTTCGGTTTTACATATGGAATTTTAGAATATAGATATTTAGTATTATAAAAGCCGTGTGGTGTCGTGGGACACCCGATAGGAACGAAGTTGTGACGATCGAGTAAAACTGATTCGGCACATTTTAATTACAACGCCATCTATGAAAGCGGCTATTACCTATTTTTCAGTTGGTTTCTAATTAAAACAATTTATACATTGGTAAAATCTCCTTGAGAAATGATTTCCTATCTATTCGATAGATGGCGCTGAATGACTGACATAAAAAGATAGAAATGAAAATATCTGGCTTGCTTTCTATAAGAGAGAGAGAGAGACAGACAGAGAAATATGCGACGCCGCACAGCTTACAATAGTTTACTATAGCAAAAAGTGTCGTGACCAATTTTCGTAAGAATTTTTTCCGTCTAGCCCCCTTTCACAACGCGCGATAAGGAACTTCGTTCCAATAATTAAAATAACTTTACTAAGTAAACTAGCTGTTTCCCGCGTCTCCTCTTGGTTCTTGATAGTGTTAAACAAGCTATAACTTGCCTCGATAATAGACCTATCAAATTGTTTAATTTTAATTTTTCGGCTAATATTTCCAAAGTTTTTTTTTTACTCGCAGTAATATTTATTTTTAGCTTTAGTATATGGATGGGTTGGTAAGGTATTGAGGAAAACACTACCTTGATGTGGTTACTACTTTCATAAATAAGTTAACTGTTCGGTAGATATGTTACACCTTTTATTTCAAGAACAAATTATTGTACTCAAACTAAAACATTTTGTTATGTAAAGTATAAAAAAACCGGTCAGGTACGAGTCCAACTCGTTCGCCGAGGGTTCCGTACCTACCCAGATTTTACGTAGATTTTCGCGAAAATTTGTAAGTACCAAAACTTATCTTAATTTTCGACTTTTTTCATTTTTTGGAATTCTTCCTTTATTTGAGCTGTAAGACGTTTCTTTTTGCCAAATTTCGTGATTCTAGGTCAACGGGAACTACCATATAGGTTTTCAACCCAAAAGGGTAGGGTACTTCCGGTTGACGAATAATTGTCAATTTTGGTTAAAAGCAAGTTCTTACAGCACAAGTAAAGAGAAAATTCTGAAAAATAAAAAAAGTTGTAAATTAAGGTAAATTTTGGTACTTATAAGTTTTCGCGAAAATCGAAATTTGCCTATATCTTTTTATCGTGTTGACTCACGACCTTGATTTTTATACACCTAATAGGGACCATAGACTTCAGTATCTAGTATACATTTCAACTTGCTAGGTCTACCCGTTCCTGAGAAAATCGGTGGTGACACACGGACAGACGGACACACGGCCAAGAAAGTGATCTTATAAGGGTTCCTTTTTTACCTTTTGAACCCTAAAAATTACAAATAAGACAAATTAAAAAGCTTGTGCTCCAGAGAGAAGGAAAACCTGACACAAACATTATACCAACCCGTCTGGCCAGCGTGGTGTAGTAGGCCAAAACCTCCTTTTTAAGGAGAGGCCTATGTCCAGCAGTGGACTAGTAAAGGCTGTTGATGATGATGAAAAAGCTTATAAAATGTTATTATGCTTTTTATTTCAATATTTTATGCATAAATTTCTTCCAGTCTACCTTTTGGTGATGGGGAAAGGTCTGACAACAATAGTTGCTATAAAGAGCAAGCTAAATGGCGTTGACTGAACGCTGATAAGGGTGCGAGAATCAGGGATGTTAGACGTACCAATTTCTTTGTATACGTACCATTTTTCAGGGTGTTGTACCATGTACCAACCAAATATTGTCTTGGTGTAAAATCGGTCAAAATGATTTATGACGGTTGATTTTTATTTTATTTATTTCATATTATGTACAGACATTTATAAGATCTAATAATAAAAACGTCAACGAATAATGAGAATAATAATCATAATAAGAATAATTATAATAATAATAATTATAATAATAATTATAATTAGAGTTAACACAGAAATTCAAAGCCAGAATAAGTCAGATTTTGAGAACCCAATTAAACTCACGCAATACCATCAAAGCCATCAACACGTATGCAATACCAGTTCTTATTTATTCGTTTGGGATTTTAGCCTGGTCCCAGAGCGATCTCATTAAATTACAGCGCACAATCAACACACACATGACAACCAATAGGAAACATCACCCCAGATCGTGCACACAACGTCTTACATTACCACGGCAAGATGGAGGAAGAGGTCTCATCGACATACAGAATCTACACAACAATCTTATAGATAAGTTACGCAAATATTTCTACGCCCAAGCCGGACAATCCCGTCTTCATAAATTCTTAACCGATATAGACAAAAAATTAACTCCGCTCAACTTAAACGACACAAACATTCAACCAAAATTATTGAGCAAACAGCAGAAAATAGACTTATGGGCCCAAAAGTCTCTACACGGCAGACATCTCGCCGATCTCAGCCAAACACACGTCGATAGAAAAGCGTCGAACGAGTGGCTGCGGCGCGGAGAACTCTTCCCAGAAACCGAGGCTTTTGTGATCGCTATTCAGGATCAGGTTATCGATACTCTTAACTATAAAAAACACATAATCCGTACCCCTAACCTTCCTACCGACTTATGTAGACGATGCCATAGCAGTTCCGAAACCATCCAACACATCACTGGTTCTTGTAAATCTATTGTACAAACTGATTATAAACACAGACATGACCAAGTTGCAGCAATAATCCATCAAAATCTAGCTCACAAATACTCATTTATTTTAAATAAAACTGCTTATTATAAATATAAACCCAGTACAGTTCTAGAAAATAATGCATTTAAAATATATTGGGATAGGACAATAATTACCGACAAAACCATACATTATAATAGACCGGATATAACAATACTAGACAAAACTAACAAAATAGTTTTTATTATAGACATAGCAGTATGTAACACACACAATCTCCTCACGACGCACACAGAAAAGATGACTAAATACATAGACTTAGCAACGGAAATAAAAAGGCAATGGCAGGTAGATAGAGTTAAAATAGTACCCATTGTCATATCTACAACTGGCGTAGTACCGAAGACTCTTCAAGATAGCCTCAACACATTGGAAATGCCGAAATCCTCTCTCATACTCTTACAAAAAGCAGTCCTTCTTAACACATGCCGTCTCACACGCAAATTTCTCGCTTCATCCTCATCATCTTAACTTCATATCATCATCCCTTTTTGGCACACTTGGCTAAGGCCCGTGTGTTAGATTTTGTTACCCCTTTAAAATAAAAGGGAGACCAGACAAGGTATAAAATGACATAATAATTATAATATTAATAATAACTATTATTGTTAACTTTTTATCAGGTATATTTTTTTTTCCAAATAATCAAGAACTTCTGCGATACTTCAAAATTTCATTTAAAAGCACACAAAATAAACAATTTATTATTATTATTAGTATATTATATAACATATAACGTTATTATGAGTGTTTCATCTTTTTTAAATACCAGCTTTTAAAGCCTTTTAGCGACATCTGTACCAGCTCACCAAAATCTAACACCCCTGGAGAATATCTACCAAATAGAGAATACCGAAGCTGTGAGTGTAGCACTGCCGTAAACCTCATACGATTTACAGGAAAAGGATTGTTTAAAAATAACTCCTGCAATAGGAATGTATCCTGTGTTGCAGGTGACTTTACATTTACTTTTCATTTTAACATTCATGAAACGGGCACAAAGAACACCCAGACTCAGGACAAGATCACACAGTGTTGTCCCATGTGGGGATCGAACCCAAACAACACTCAGCGCAGTAAGAAACGGCGAGGTGACCGCTTAACGCCATCCGTGCAGTCAAGTTACATATCGATTTATCATCAGATACTGACATATCGATTAAAATAATGGGATAAACAAGAACAGAATTATTTATTTACCAAACCAGAACAATAAAATATAAATATATATATACATACCCAATACAATCATTTATAACGATATATAATGTACATCAAAAATACTTGTAGTTATATAGAAAAAAAATTCACTTTCCACGTCTTCGGGTCGTTTCTTCCCCGAATTTTACCCAACAGATAATCAGTAATACGGGTTGTACATGTCGCTGGTGCGGCTGCGCACGTTGCAGTCACCGTTGCCACAGTGGGGTCGCGCCAAACCATCTCACGATCATAAGTGTATACTCCCCTGATCTTAGTCCAGTCTATCCGGCCCCCGTCATAAAATGATCGGAAGAAAAAAGCACTCAGGCGATTCTTTGGACCTAAGCATGCCAAAAAATAATTTCGCACCGACATATTGATCCTGAAATAAAATAACCCTATTACAAACTAATACATAAAATAAGAATAATATTAAATCAACTTACCAATAGTATTTTGTTTAAAAAAAATTAAATAAAACAATTTATGTATAATAGGACGGAAAATTGCATTATAAAATAATGGTCATTTTTTTCATTGTAACAGGTGAAAAGACTGTAAAAAAGAATAGAGAAACA
This sequence comes from Arctia plantaginis, assembly GCA_902825455.1. NCBI lineage: Eukaryota > Metazoa > Arthropoda > Insecta > Lepidoptera > Erebidae > Arctia > Arctia plantaginis. The sequence continues at coordinate 4,759,255 of CADEBD010000171.1, read as the reverse complement.
TTGTCAACAAGTGAAAAGAATTATATTGCTTAAATACTCCTTTTTAGTATATTTTTGATATTGATAGTTCGCACACAATTATAAATTTAAAATCTTGAGTCTTAATTTAAAAATCAAATATAACATTGCAATAAACCTCTGGATGTGTTTACTGAATCACATATTTATAACATTCCAAACTTATAAGTTCATATTTTTTACTCAGAGTAACTGGACTTTTATTTATACTTATTTTATTTATACTGAAACACAGTGTAAATAAAATAAGTAATAAACAAAAAAAGAGGTGTAGCACTCGGGAACTGCAGCGGTAAAGCTATTGCATAGCATTTTTTATCAACTTATGCAATTATAATTATTTATTTATTTTATTTATGCAGTATTTTTTTTCCTTCGTTTTTTTTCTTTGATATTAATTCAAGTTATACTTTTTGAGCGTGGTGACCGATAAGAAAACAATTTTTTTCTTTTATTAAATAAATGAGAAGTTAATATTGTTCAAAATGTTTTTATTATTTTACAATACATGTAGGTTATTCAGGAATATTTATCATTGAAACTATAGGTTTATGGTAACTGAAATAAGAAACAAAAGTTTGAGACTTGATATCTTCTAAATATCTGGAAAATACCGCGTCGCGCGTAGTGGCGGGTGTTAGGTTATTTTCGTTACGGAATTTTTAGATTCGGTCTCCACGCTCAAGGCTTGCGATAGAAGCTATGCAATAGCTTAATAAACCTAGCCAAATAAGAAGTAGTATTCATTAAACTGGATTCTGGACATCATCTTATTTTCTATGGAACTTGAGGCGTCTATGCCTCTTTTTCAAAAGTTCATAGCTTAAAAATAAATAGTTTCAATTATATTTAAGCCGTGGTAGATCAATTCGGCACATTCTAGCCAACTCGACCGGGGTTATACCACGGACTCAGAGAAAACCAGTGTTAAGTAATTCTTCCTAAACATTTCAACGAGTGAGGGAGATTACAGGAAACTTAAACCCTCCCCCACCCACCTTAAATTGGGGAGGGGGAGGGGCAATCATAGACCCAGCAACGCACTCGTGCCTCTTGAGTTGCAGGTGTTCATGGGTGTTCATGGGCGACTGTTGTCAATTCCTACCGACTGCTCGTTTGACGTATTGACATAAAAAATCTAAAACCCGTATACCAAGCAGAATGATTTGATTTTGTAACTCTTAAGGGGGTCGACCCCATATGATAGCCTGTCTTTTAGGAATATTTCGGGAATTTTTTGACAAACAATGAAAATATAAAACTTTGAGATTTCATCATTTATTTAGGTGCGACCCCCTTAACGGTCTCTACACAGCACTAAAATCTATTTATGATTGGAACTGTTTGTTGGGGCAGCACTTTCCATTTTTAACAATTTTAACAAAAGTGTGATAGTTTTGAGTATTTTGTCGACATTCCCAAATTTCTGACTGCAGTTGGAGTCAATTCAAAATTGACTGACGCCTGCATTGCACTTACTTCTGTATGTAGACTCCTCAAGTTAGTTTCGATACTTCTTCGCAAGGCTAGTCATAGGAAATGGCACCAACAAGCTTCAATGAACAAAAACGAAATTCTGAAAAATGTTTTCGAAAAACATCATATCTAAATGTCACTTGGCAACTAATTATTTATCTTATACTTCTGTTAAAATTGAAATTGTATTTCGCTGTGTTATATAAGAGTAAACAGGTTTTAAGTTGATATGATCTTTGAAAAGATACATAAGTATATTTTTATTGATACTACCAAACTCTAAAATTTCATGTGTTTTGCGAACCAAATCCCGATCGAAAATTATTGATTGATGGACATCGTCATCGCATTGACTAATGTGCTACGAGTATGTGCAAACTGCACGATTTTATCTAAAAGGGAAAATAATTTCTATGAACCGCTACAGAATTTGATCGTCTAAATTAGATTATTTGAGCATAGAGTGCAAAGAGATACTGGCAGCTTACATCTACTTTCACTGTTTTATTCTTTATAACAAAAAGAAAAAAAATACAAAGACATAATTTATATTCATTTCGACATATATAAAAAACAAAAAATAATAAAATTAATAAATTTATAAAAATCATCGAAAAGTGAAAACTAAAATATGTGTATCGGTAGTTGTGGCGCTGGCGGTTGCTGTGGTTGTCCTGGATACTGTCCAGGGGGACCTGGTAACTGCTGCAGTACTCCTTGCAACTGCCAGGTGGCAGGACTGGCATATCCTGCTCCGTTCTGTGGGCCTTGTGGGGGGGTCTGCTGTGGTCCTTGTGGTAGGCCATTCGGGACGTACAGTTGGAGATATCGGCCACGAGGCTGTTGTTGAAGTATTAGTTTGAGTGCTTAAGTGCTACTATTGTAAATGTGTAAGTGGTGATTTGGTAATAAATTTGTATGTTGTCCTGAATTTAAAGTATTTTATTCCACTTGATAATTTTACTGACAGCTCCTTCCACAACACGGTATGTTATCTGAACTATACACCGAGAATAACAGAATCCAACTTTTTTAAAGCTCTGTATAAAAGCATAATAGCAGTTATAACTGCAACTATATATTGCGGCTGTGCTTTTAAAACAAAACTCGAGTATAGTTATAGAACTTCTCCTTGAGAACAGACTAGTGAAGTATGGAACGAGGGCTTTTTAAGTACCAATCGAAATGAATCGTCTGGAATACTATTATATCAAACTTTACAGAACTGCATATTAGACATTGAGTCTTGCAAACGCAAACTTTTACTACTTAAATATATGTAGGTAGGCGTTCTAGGTAAATTAATTATTGGTTCTGATAAGTCATTGAAGGACAGCATTCCCTTTATTTCAGGCATCAATGGTACTAGTCAAGGTTTTTTTTTGTTGTCAAGGTTTTTTTTTGTTGTCAAGGTCGTATTCATGTTGGTTCTAAAGGAGCCTAAGACGTGACTATAAATAGATAGCTTTCCTCAAACATTGAGCTATTAATAGCGACTTATCGAATTTAATAAGTGTTCCAGAAATATATAAGTTTAACTTAAAAAAGCTGAACCTTAACACTCTCAGCTTCTTGCTTCAACTTCAGCTCTCTGACGCGTGCCGCATGACTTATAGATGACGATTATGGTTACTTTGAGTATGCTATGAAGAATTGTGAGACAACAAACACATTTAGTGCAGTGATGTCCTTCAAATGTTATGTTTTATCCCTCTATGGCTCTACAAGCACACACACCTTCATCACACATTAGACTTTGGCAGAAACAAAAAAAAAAGAATTAATTATTGTGAGATTTCTACACCATTAATCAAACATTGAAGTTGAAGTTTTAAAGAGAAATTTACAAACTACTGCATGTTCTGGCGAAAAGTATTACCTACTATAGATTCATCTTGTAAACAAACAAAATTATATAATAAAATGAAATGAAATGAAAATTATATAAAAAAATAATATGTAATATTTTTAGTATTGCCATCCTCCACTAAAAATATCTGCTAACATAATGACTTTTATTTTTCTCTTAAATGCAGGCTTTACAATTGTTATCTAACTAATTTCCCATTCGTAATTTTAGCTGCTATATATCAGTGTAATGTAAGTCATAATGGATTTTACTCGGCATAAAAAACCAAACTTACTCGTTGCAAATAGTGAGAATCTCCTTTCACGTATAAAAGTGCGTGAAATTTGCAAAAACCTACTTACCCTAGGTATAAAGAAATATCTTCACGGATTACCATATACGTATACTATAGACTAAATATACACACTGTGGACCACAACATTCGCTGTAACGCGACTGAGTTGGCGCTGTTTATTATTAAAGATTGACTGACGAAGAGGTACTAGTATACTTGACTGGCCTGTTGGTTCAGTGGTTAAAGACCCTGGCTGCTAAGCCAGAGGTCGTGGGCTCGATTCACACCCAGGACAAATATTATGTGATGAACAGGATCATTTTGTGTGTGTTTGGGTGTAATTAATCTATAAATATATAGGTAAATAGGTATGTTTATCATCAGTCTGGTTACCATAGCGCAGGCTTTGTCTAGTTTGGGATTAGACGGCAGTGTGTAAAATGTTTCAAGACATTATTATGTCGCTTGTTTTACTTCTTCTTTCTTTGTTATAATTCGAATAATGGGAGTTTTCATATTGGTTATTTCCAGCAGTAAAAAGTAATTTCTTTTTCCGTTACGAGGGCCACTAAGAAACAAGTTCTATGTAATTAATTGATTTAATAAAATAGTTTCACTTTTACGCCGAAATATATATGTACATATAAATTACACATTTTCTTTGGCATGTTCTGTATATCACGCAAGGAGAAACTATAAAAATAAAGAAAACAGTCGTATTCTTTGAGTTGCTAATGATAATGAACAGTTAGGCGGTATAATTTATACAAGGCGAGGCGGAAATGTGGCGAGGCGTAATTCTTGACCGTCCATCAGATAATTACGAACGGAAGTACCATACAATGTACCGCTGCAAAGTCACTTACCTTTTCTTTTAAGGGCAGTGACCCTTTTATTAAAACTAAGCCAATTTGTTTTTTTTTATATTATTAAGGTGCCTAACAAGCGTACAGGCTATCTTATGGAAAGACTGCACGGATGGCGTGGTGGTTTAGGCGGTCGCCTAGGTGCTTCCTACGGCGCTGAATGTTGTGGGTTTGACATGGGACTCCCACATGGGAGAACACTTTGTGTGATCCACAAAAAGTCGTTCTTGGTGTTTTTGTGTCCGTTTTACGTATAAATATATCTCCTACATCTCACACACAGTCGTCTGATTACAAACTAGGCAGAGCCTATGCTATGGTAACCAGACTGCTGATGAAAATACTTATATATTTTTAAATACACACATATTATAGATAAATTACACCCAGACACAGAACAAATAACCGTGCTCATCACACAATATTTGTCCTGGGTGAGAATGGAACCCACGACCTCCGGCTTAGCAGTCAGGGCCACTAACCACTGAACAACAGGCCCGTAAATGTAAAGGCCCGTATGTTTGTAAAGTTCGGAAGTTGTCTTTTTTTTAAAGGGATGGTAAGAACAGACAGGCACACTTTTGTTGGTTGTTGGAGAATGCCCAGGGCATTAAGTCCGTCGATGTTCGCTAGTGCGTAGAGGTGTATTTAAATAAATAAATTTATAACGCAGTTCTGACTTAACAAAATAAAAGAAAATTACAACCACAATGAAAACGTTCTCCTTTTTTTGAAGTCGGTTAAACATTTCGTCAATGACGCAAATATATTCTAAACAGCATTCTATCAATACACACATTAAAATATTTTAGAGTTGGCAGCTTCAGTTTAACGACTTAACGTCTTGCCATTTCCTGTCACAGCATCTAGCAATTAATAATTTCCTTTACCATTGTCCCATCTGTATTCTGTATTATTTGTCTAGACTAGATTGATTTATAATCAAAATTAGATTAAAATACAACAATATTTTAAAAATGTACAAGTGCGGACTAATTTCTTAATAGATTTCTCGTGTTTTTAATGTCAATTACACACTTTATGACTTTACTCAGAAACCGTGTAATAAAATTATTTCGTGGATTTCCAAGTCATAAAAATAAAGTACAGAACAGATTATAATGTAATCGTTGTTTCGTCCACGTCTTCGAAGAATCTGTTCGGCCATTGATTGATTTTTCAGAATCAATAAACTTATTTATCGATATGATACAAAGTATTATGTTTTATAGTGTAAGTTACGATAATCGAGATAGCATAGTAAACTAGTAATTAGGTTTACGATACTATTATAAATCCTATTTTTTTGCAGTGAGAATTTCATTTGAATTTTGAATACTAGCTTTTATTCGCGGCTTTACTTTCGTTAATATCGATTTTGTTGATTTAATGTGCTGTGCCAGCCCATAATCTATCTTTGTAGCAAATTTCATCCAGATCCTTTCAGTCGTTAGGCCAACATGAAAAATTTGGTCGGTAATACTCCTGGTGATATTCCAAACAGAACTTTTCCTCATACACATATCAAATTATTTAAGATTTTTACTAATTTATTATTTACTAATTTCAAGTGACCAACGAACATCCCTACATCTGTTCTCACAGATGTGAAATATCCTCACACTGTGCCCTCTGTACGACCTGTAATGCTCAATTTCGTGAGATAAGTTTTTGTGTCCGCATTGGAACTGTCATAGGTTAGAATTCCATCTCTTTTTTCTTGTAAACGTCTCAAACAAGCTTACGACCCCTCTACTAAAATAATTTTTTTTCTAATTCAAAATTAATGTGTGGGAGTGTACACATCTTGAAGAAACAGAAATGATGTCTTATTCATCGCTTGTAGTTACATCGTGTTTTTAAGAATACACATGCCTCGAGGACATCGTGGGTGATGTACGGTAAACCAGCTGTTGAATTAAATGCAAAATAAAGTTTTTACTGAAGGTGAGAGAGTAAGTGGAACTTTTGATCAAAAATATATGTTACTTATAACAAAACTGCAGAAAAAAGATAGAAAACATATAAATCTGTATAGCAATCTTCCAAAATATTCGGCAGTTCTTGATCAATTGCTTTTTTTAACGATAATGTACAACCTGTATAAATTCAATTCAATTCAGAGTATTCAAACACGTATATATTTACTTATATTCTATTACTAATTAGACATCGAAACCAAAAAACTAGAACCAAAAAATTAAACTGGTTGTCGTCGCATCACATAATTCATTTTTATACGATGGCAAGCTCAATTACTCGTAATTTTGATAAATGTAATACTGTATTAATCCTTTCCATTTATGGAGCTCTTCATCTGAAATATTAATCTCCATATATCCATAATAATGTTATTGATATACATAAACAACATAGGTATTGACACTCCTGCAATAAGTTACAACACATTTCCTCGAAATTCTGCACTTTCCGGGCAGTGACATTTAAATAATTCTCAATCAAAACGTGGGTAATATGAACACCAGTTTATTCGACGAATCCAGTAATTTGCAATATCATTTCATTGTACTATTCTAGTAAATTGCGTGTTCGGCCGGTCTTTGACCTTGTTCGGTGAATCCTCGATTTTCCCTATTATCTGAAGTAAAACGTAACCAGTATAATTAGAGCTGCACTACATTTGTCATGTAATTATTGCCATAGGTCAGGATATAGCGGAGCTTTTTATAGATGCGGGTGGCGATTCCACGGAACGAGTATGTAAGGGACCGGTGCCTTCCGCGAACGGTCCCCCCTACAATGTCACTGTTTATTTTTGTACCTTCATTTCTAATAACGTGACATTTGGTTGTAGTGCTATAATCAATCTTGGTATCCACGCATTCTATTTCTATTTTGTTACTTGGTAGGGGGACGTTTGACGTTTATAAATGAAGAACTTCGTGTGGGTAGATTGATATGTGCAGTACTAGGAATTTGATACGAGTATCTCGTAAAGTGATATGTCTCTAATGAGGAGGATATATCGATTGACAGTAATATCCTTGTTTCATTGAAACAGAAGTTTCTTTGTATCGTATTGTGCACATCAAACCATAGATCTACAGATCTTTGTATGTTTAACTCAATAGGTCATACACTCAAAATGACAAGAGGATTAAGTTTTCACAAAATTTCAAATACGCACAATATTGTCAAACCTACGAGTTCGTACTTTGTTTTTTTACGTTTTTCGAAAATAAATTCGTGGTAGACTTAGAAGTTGTTTGACTTTTGACTTTATGCGTGTTTGACTTTTGACCTTTAGCATATGATCTATTTGTTTTGGCATAATACTGTTACTAGGCATAATGAGTATTAGCCTAATAGTATGTAGGCATAAAAATCAATAGGAATATCGGAAACAAATTTAGGTTATACCAATTCCACTAAAATTCAGGAAAAAAACGATAGGTTAGGTGCACGTCAATGTAACTATCTCTTACCAAGAGGAACACAATGACAAGCAGAGGAGAGCCGTGTGGCAGCCGTGCTTTGACACAAATGGGCCATCTCGATCATAGATAAATTACTATAGGCTCGACCGGCGTGATACCACGGCCTCACAGTAAACCAGTGTTACGCAATGCTTTTCACCGAGTCAATGAGGTTGCCGGAACTCTTTGTAAGTGATCCATTTCATTTGAATACTGTAAAAAGGATTGTAAACTAGTACGTTATGAATCAAATCTAACTCAAAATGTAATAACGTTACAATATTTTTCTACAATTGAAAGACTTTATATTTTAGTAATGTTATATCAATAATTCAAATCTTCAAGCCGGGTTTCAGGCTTTTTCTATTAATATATATAGTTTTAAAAGCAGTGATCTTTCGCGCACTGCAGTTTTTGATGACTAGATGGCGTTGCAGACACAATGTTGCCAACACTATGAACAGTAATAATAAATATTAAATAAATAAAACCACATAGTTCTAAGAATACAGAATATGACATGGCTTACTTGTGTATCAGAGCACATAACGGAAAAATCTTTAGACAAATTATTATCCTTGTGATTATGAACTCAATGGATTGCCAATGACTTTTTACAATTTTATGGCCGCCAAAGTATGTAAACTACCGTTTATTACATAACGGCCAATTTTGCTTCTCAAGTGAAACGTAAAAATTCTTTCGAAAGCAACAAAAATATAAAACGGCCCTGATTATAATAACATCTATAGATAGAATTTATTTCAACTTTGGGGAAAGTTATAGGATAGTTATCTTGACGGATGGTCGTAAAAGAAGTAGATGAAACAACTATTGGGTCGCATTAGACAGGCTTTTACTTTCTGTATTTTGGCAAATATATAATCAAAATATTATTACGATATTTTATTTGTTTAAAACTTTATGCACTTTCTGATTAGGGCGGCTTAATGCCCTGGGCATTCTAATCTAGTCAACCTTTGGGTAGTGTAGAAATCTTGTAAAGAAGGTGAACAGAAGTAATGTAACCAATCAAAATATACACAGTTGACATACATACAACACATAATAAATTTACATATATACACATACATATATATAAACTATGAATACCAGATTATAAGGTGTACATATAGATATTTTACTCTTAGATCGTTTGTTTGTCTAGATCTTGTACAGCGACATCACAGCTGACGCACAGCGACTGTGCAAAGAAACTTAGTTGCTAGGAATTGTACACTTTTTCCGTCACTTCCACAGCTTTAGTAGTCTTATCTAGACACATCAATGATCTAAGCTTTACTTGTAAGGCAGTTTGAAACTTTAATTTAATACCATAATGATTACAAAAAAAATTAGACTATTTCAAACATTTTTATTACAAAGACAGTCTCGGCTTACAAAAGTTTATGTGAAATTTCCGTGGCAGTTACAGCATGGCCCTGTCGGACAACAGCAACATCCCTGCACACAAGAAGGACCACATTGGCACCTTGGAGGATCACATCCACCTGGACATCTTGCAAACGTTCCAATAGCAAAGTCCCGGTAGCATCCGTGCTGATAAGGCATTTTCGACTTTATATTTTTAATAGTTTTCTCAAGTTTGATATTTTTTTGTAATTTTATGTACTTTTTATTTGCCTCGACTGAGTTAAAATGAGCTGTCAATGTTGATTTTCTTTTTTTTACTTCTTTTTATTAGGTACGCATTGTTATTAAAGTGCAAAGAGGTTCTTAATTCGAGTTAGATTAAACTTTATTTGTTTAATCCTTTAGAATAAACAGGCACGTATAAACGGACATACGAACTTTTAAGTTAAAACACGCTTTAAGGAACAGAAAATCTTATTGAATTAAAAATAACCTTTGGAGGATGATCCGATGGGTAGCCGTTAAACATATAAAGTGGTCGCCATTTAAATGATTATTGTAAGTATATATGTGTGAAAACGTCTATATTACATATGAAATGTATATTTTATTTAAATGCTGATATTAAATGGGAATATTAAGGAATTACCCTACACACGACATTACGTGGGAGTATTATGTGAAACAATCTACAAGATGTGGTCGTATTTTAGTTAGTTAGTTATTATTTTAGTTAGCTATCAGAACCTGACGTCAGAGCTAACAGTTTAAGTAAACTCCACTAACACTTTCAATTAAAATTACGATCTAGCCTTTTCGTTAACGATTATGACGTTATAAGTAATGAAAATTATTTAAACCATTTTAAACTAATTTTAGATATGGAGGTTTATGATATTATACTCTGATTAATATTAAAGATTTTTATACATACTAAGTAAGCCTGTTGGCTACTAGCAAAGCCGTGGCTTTGTTTTAGTAAAAAAATAAAAGTTCGATGCATAGAACCATAGTTTTAGAAAGTTATTTGTAAGTAACGAATCTACAGAACATAAGTTTAGGTTTCCGAAAATTTACTGAGCCTCCAAAAACGTAATGTACACCTGAAAAAGCTGCCTGCAGCGATAGTTACTTTTGTCTCTACGAGTATTTGTTGTAAAGCTTTATACTTTCCAATTAAACCAATTCAACAATTAAAATTGAACAAGAAGGAAATTAGGTAACAAAATAGGAAACATCTACCTTGTTGAACATATCATTTTAATTAAAAACTACAGGAAAGATCATAAATTTGTTTATATTTAAATCACATTTATCACCTAAACCGAAGCGGCGCGAATTTCTTAGTAATTTAGTCGCAATGGGTCGAGCCGCAGTAAGTTTTTTGCGTAATAGCAATTTTATTTAAACAATAATTTACTTATTACTGAAACACTTCTTTAAGTATCAGAATTCAGTGTAAGAAAGAAATAGGTAAAGAAGTTTGAGGCGGTGGGATCAATTTGAAAGCTACACGGCAGCACACGGATTTCAGAGACTGTTACTCGTAAAATGATATGGTTTAGCCTTGAACTCCAGAAAGTTGCAAAATGCAGAAACTGTTAGGCTTCAGTGCGACGATAATAACTTCTTACAGCTAAATTACAGATATCACGCAAATCGCTCGTTTACTATGTATAATAGCAGTCTGTTACACAAACCACTACGCCATCCGTTCGTCTAACCGTTTATAAAACATATTAATATATTTTGAACATAAAAATTAATGGCATACCTGTACAAAACGTTTGCAATTCTTATGTTGGCAAAATTCTCTGAATTAATAACGCAAGAAATGGTTTTCGCTTAAGTTAATTAAAAGTATAATTATCTAACTAATTAATTAATTAGTGGAGTGTAAAATTAGGTAGGTAATTCAATATCAATGATTAAACCAGTTAATTAAATTTCTTATACACCTTAGGTTTGTATATTGCGAATGGATAGTTTTTGTATGGATTCTCCATATATTTTGACGGGCCTGCTGGTCTAGTGCAGAGATTCTCAAAGTGGTCGATATCGACCCCTTCGGTTCGAAATCGGTTTCCCAAGGGTCGACATAAACGAAAACTGATTTTCAGACATCATCGACCCCTATAAATTAAATCAAGTTCTTATTTGAAACTTGTTATAAGAATGACTAATATTTTAGTAGAAAGTGTAATAGGGAATATGCATGTATTTTTTTTTATTTTTTTAAACGATTCTACTAGTTATTACATTACCAAAAATAAATATAACACATCCGAAATATAAACCGTTAAGCAAAAAAAAAAATATTAAAATCACTATCATTTTGGGGCAATTTGAACACGTCCATTTTGGCGCGCTTTTTTTGTGACGTCAGATTACATTTTCAGACGAATTCGATGTCAACAACGGAGTGAAGTTCACAAAGTTTGTGAAAATTAAAAAAGTGAGTGATAAAAATTAACTTATTACCATGGAAAAGCCAATAAAAACTTATTATAAATATTGTGCCGTTCCTTTGTGTCCAAATAATATCAAACTGCACCTGACAAAGTATATTCAGTCATTGTGTTGAGTCTTTCTACACGGGAATTTAATAATTTAACACTGAAAACGTATTAGTTATTAACTTAAATTAAACAAATAATCACCAGAAACCAAATATTACAAATACACAGAACTTGTTGACACTCTTGACAGTGTAGGCTGACGTCACGTTTTATTCAACCAATAGCGTTGCGTTTTAGAAATTTGCGAGGGAATCTTAAAAAAGCCAATTTTTGATGATTAAATTTCACTATTAAATTATAATAAATTTCAAAAATAATTGTATGGGTATCTTTTTTTAGCAATAAAAATTACAAATAAAAATATTTTGTCCATTTTGGTGTCACGTGCATATTCCCTATTGTAAAAAACTCAACAAATCTATCTATCTATAAAAACAAATTTATCTATGGGGGTCTGAGGTATCAGTTTATTTTAGAAAAGGAGTCTCTTCCCCTAAATAGTTTAGGAATGTGGTTAGTGACCCTGACTGCTAAGCCGGAGGTCGTGGGTTTGATTCCCACCTAGGACAAATATTTGGACACATTTTATTTGAATATTCTGACGAGTATTTGTTTAAATTTCGACGATAAAACAATTTACCAAAATCTTAAAGAAATCAGATACACTTTGATAAAAATAAATTACTTATTACAATCCGGTTTCCGTGCCACGTACTAAGCCCAATCGATCTAATCCAAACCATCCAGAAACCCACCGGATGTAGCGCCACCTACCGGTTTCAAACGGAAACTAACAAAGATTTGAGTGTAGAAAACACAAAACAAAACTACTGAAAGGTTTAGGTGGAGTTTAATAATATACACACGTACCCAAAAAAAATATTGTATAAAGATTATAATAACGATTTAATACGTAGGTACTGATATGGTGAACTGCTTTCTATTTCTTGTTCGAGAAGTTACTCCTAGAAGCTTACTAGCTGGAAATAAAAGTAAAAACACTTCGAATTTCAAATTCACGTCGTACCGCTGATTGCTATTACATCAAAATTCTCAATGTAGTCTGGCTGACACTATAGTAAATTTTTGGTTACAATATTAATAAACTAAAAAATAGAACATCATGCCTGTTTACTATGGAGGATATGTCGGAGGTGCCCACAGTGGTGGATACTGCCTCTATTCTAAGGGTTGTAGCCCTACTACCGGAGGATGCGGACCTGGATGTATCTTACCAGGTCCTTGCTGCGGTTTATCGTGCTAATCCCCAGGTAAGCTGACGAAATTACTCCATAACTATTACCTTCAACAGACCAGATGTTGTTGATGGCAGTTATGGCTGACACCAGCTTTAGATTATTAATTAATGTCTTTGACGCATTACAAAATAACTCAAATAAACCAGCTAACTTTTATACTGGTGTGCGTGTAAATCGAGTGTCTATAGTAACAGCGAAACACAACTGACACGCAGTGATAGCAGAAAGAAACTTAGTGGCCAACTGTTGGACACGTATTTTTTCGACGGTTTCATAGCTTTGACTTATATATTATTATACGCCCCCGTGTAGAAAACTCATCCTTAATATTGTATAATAACATAATATGCAAAAGAAAGTTTTATACGCAAAAAAAGAGAGAAGAAAAGTTTACAAGGAATCTCGCAAAATGAAAGTTTTGTTTCGGGGGTCCCTGAATTGCATACATACATTCACGCCTTTTGTTGTGCCTCAAAGTGTATACAGAGGCGAATTTAACGCCAACATTTTGCTAACTAGAATTTTAGTTCCACTTACGTAATTTGGGGGCGTGCCAATTGCCGTCAACCGGGCCGCGTCTCTGAATCTGAATTGATTTGCAAAGTATATTAACGCTAGTAAACAAGATCGTAGAAAGGATTTGTGGACTAGAGCAAACATGGAAGTAAAGAATATTCCAATTAATTGTACTTTAGGAAGTATGCAAGGGTTCTGGCTTAAACTACTCACTTGAAGAGTTTTTCAATCAGTCAAGACCACGAGGTCATTGGTCATGTAACATTGAGAAACGTGACGTCATTGCATGCAGTACAGTCATACGTAAGTATTAATCGTGCTCAAAAGAAAATACTACTATTTTTTTCTGTTTCAGAGTGGAGACACCCTATCTGATACCCTCATAATGAAGAACAATATGCAGATTTTGACGTCTTTTTTTGTGTTCTCGCTACTAATGTGTGTGGCTCTCTACAGTTTCCTAATCGAATTAAAATAGATTGTGAAATAAAGTAAATTGTAAATAACATACATGTTTATTTGATTTACATAGGTAAATCTGAGGACCGATATTAATGAGCTCAGCTCATTACAGTTTAGCCCTGCGTCTAGTGTTACCGAGTTTGCTAAATCTAATGACAATATAGACGGGGAAGATGCAACTTTGGCTTATTTATTTATTTATATAGGACAACTTACAAAACATACACTAATATGTACATAATTTACAAACATGTTTTACAAATATTTTCTGAGTGTTGTCTTACTTACAAGTTGCCACGGCATGGTAAGGGACAGTTGCATCTAAGATAATTCAATATCAATGATGGCTTACGAAAATAAAGTCGCAGCTGTAATATAATCAGTCAGGTACAGTAGAAAGAAATTACACTAGGTACTTTTTTTACCATAAGTTAGATAAAACAACTTGCCAAATTATTAAATTTCAAAAAACCACCACCAGAATGGCGTCAGTCAATTATTATGGACACTGGAGCTCTTTGATTCTGTATACCCGTAACTCTGACCAACCGCTTCTGTTATCTGATAGTCCACCTGAGAGTGATGATACAGTTCGCCGCGATTATCTTAAATTATATATTAAATTATATATTAAATTATAATATATTAAATTATATTAAATGACTTAAGTTACCAACCAGTTCACACCAAGGCCACATCTAGCTAATTTCACGATATTGGCCAAGTCTTATATTCGTCAAATCGTCAAATTTGACATTGGTCAAATCGGTAGTTCGTCAAATCGTCTATTTGTCCAATTATGAAATTTGCCAAATAAGCTATTGATCAAGTAATTTAAGTGTACAATCACATTTGACTAATAATATCAGACTTGACCTATGTCGACCCTGTTTTATCTGTGTCGACCAATGTCAACCCCATCTAGCAAAGGTGTCACCGCAATATTGTCAAATCTTTGCTTTATGCAAATTATTTTCTTTTATTCTTTGTTTTCCAAAAGTTAGAATTATGTTCTCTTTAGAGAATAGCTTAAATCGAATGCCATATAACCCTGACCCTGATCCTCTGTGCAAAATGCTGTTGTAATTTTGAAATACCTCTTAAATGCTATGCTATGTAAAACTCCTTCGTGTTTGTACGTACAGGCTTTAAAATATCCAGCAATTGGCAGTATTTTATGATGGAGTCGTGGTCACACCATATTGTCACACCTCACACCAGTGTGGCTAAAATAATTTTTTTCTTGATTGTCACATTGGTAAAATTTTCTATTACACCATCTTTCTTTTTTGTTTAGGTAAAAATGATAATTTTGTAATTGAATTTTGTTGAATCACATCCTATAATATTGGTGTCTATTCTTTGCCTTTTGATGCTTTCCTTACCTACATTTTATTACAAAATTATAAATTTCTACGAACGCCACGAACATAAAGCTGGAAACTGAAAACGTAAACATTTACTTCTCAGTACCGTAAAGTTATTTATATCATTGTTAGCATTTCATGCAAATTGTTTTATTTCTGACTAATTAATACATCGTCACGCAGCCATTCTAAATGTTTGTTTGTTTATTTTCAATTTAATTATTAATTGTTAGTATTCAGTAGTCCTTTTTAAGGTTATTGAGACGTAAAGCGTTAAGATTGTTTAAATATTATTAATACACCTATATAATATACAACTTCAATGGTTATTTTGAAACTTTTTTACGTATAACCAGTTCTTCCCCGCAGTTTTACCTGCGTTTTAAGGTACATATCCACGCGGAGCTGGGTGGAGTGGAGAGGAGCGAACTGTGAATTAGCCATTCACATTGCTCAAAATCTCCACTCCGCGTCAGTATAAACAGTGTAACTGGAGTAGAGTGGAGCTGAGTGGACTTTTAAATAAAAGAAAAGATAAGAACATGCGGCCCGAGCCGGACAAAACGGGGTCGAGAAGGCTGCGGTGCAGAGCGAAGGGTACGAAACGGAGCGTAGCTGGACGGTGCGGCGCGGCGGCTAAGGTAGACTAGATCAGAATCAATGTTTTCTTTTTGAGTCCAATAATATGTGGCAAACAGTTATTTGGGAATCTTGTATAAGGTCATCATCATCATTAGTCTATCGCAGTCTATTTGTGGACATAGGCCTCTCCAATCGCACGCTACTTAGATCGATCTTCGCATCTAGCTTCTGGCACGTACTAGCCGAGACGTGGTCTCCAATCAGGAACTCGTTTACCCCAACGGTCAGCCGTTCTGCGGCTAATATGGCCAGCCCACTGCTACTTCAGCTTGCTAATCTGGTGGGTTGTCGATGACCTTGGTTCTCTGCCGAATTCCCTCATTTCTGATGCGATCCCTTAGAAAACACGAGCATAGCTCTTTACATAGCAAGCTGAACGATTTTTAAACATAATTAATTACATATTATTTTATAAGGTGTCTACAAAAGGTGAATCGGGTTCAGCCTGATGAAAGAACTCAATTATTGGATTGAAAAGTCAGTCGTATGGGTTTAATTGGATCCAGCCTAGTTACGAAGTTATAATTTAGTAGGCGGGATAGGTACTTGTACCGGGTGTGTAATATTTGGCATAATAACAAATAGTATATGTGTAATGCTTTAAAAACAAATAACCCAATTTCATGTGATCTAATGCTATATTTCATAACCTTCATTTGCTGTAATAACATTATAATAATAATATTTAATAAAGAAACATTTTTCCTAAAAGCGTGGTTTTAGTATTTTACTTTTAATCAATAACATATAAACAGCAACTGACATCTAGTACCCCATGCTTTTTTAACGATAAAATGTTTTCTTTCTTAATCACATCCTAGATTCTATACTTATTTTCAATTCATCTCTATTACAAATCTATTTTCTATAAAAAGATTTTAGACATGTAGAATTACCGAAAAATGCCTGAAAAAGCTGGAACATTGCTATTGCAGCAATGAAAATGTTTTATTAAAGATTCAACTATCAGGTATTGATTGCAATAAAAATTATAACAAAAATTTTCAGCTAAGGTGCCAAAAAAATGTCAGCGGTAAAAACCAGTTTTTCGCGTCTGGAGCGAAAACTAAAGCTCCTACGAAAATAAGTTGAATGTTACAAACAAAGAGAATGCACCCCTAGAGAGCAAAATCGGACCATCAGATCGCCCGAAATTTGCAGTAGACCACGTTTTTTTGCAAAACTTGGAAAAATTCATAACTTGCGTTCGGGAAGTGGCAGGGAGTTGAAATTTGGATATTTTGTCAGTATTATATTCTTGTAAACTACATGAGCGTTTTCTTAGTTTCACGGGTAAAAGTTTTTTATGCGGTGTAGTGTTCTGAGGATGCCGGTAACCCAGACTGGCATAGACAGTCGAGTTCTAAGCCTATCAGCATTTCACCGAGAGAATACTGGGACCACTTTAGAGTAGAATTAGAACAGCTCTACTCCATCACTGCTTTACTATGTAGAAACGGACTCCCCTTCTAAGCCTAGGTCTTTCATCGTTCGACAAACAGGTATAGTGGTACGATTTAAATTTATTTTAAAAAGCGTCTCGAGATTGACTCTGTTCATCGAACCTTGACTGCAGATTATTATGGCCTGACTCTTTGTCGGATTAAGGGATTACCCAAAACTTTCAGACCAGACTAGACATATCTCGTTAATGCCTTTTTGTTTAATCTGAGGTAGTATTATATCAAATTTATATAGATATATATCATCAACTTCGGTTGACAACAAAATGACTAAGAGTAGATAGGTCAGGTATTCAATAGTATGGGAGTGTTTATGTGAAGAATGGAATAGAGCAAACCATATCTACATACACACATACGTGCATGAATATCTACACGTCTTTTCATGACGGCAACTTCATTTTTAGTCAAGGCTTGTTCTCGAATCTAGAATCGTCAAAAGTAATAACTACTTATACCTAGTAACTACTTATATCTAGGCTACTAGGCTCCTTAGACGTATATCTAAACCGTCTAAAACAATTGGAAAGTTAAAAACACCCACCATAGAGAAACTAGCGAACATTGCACAGCAATAAAATTAAGGTCAGTTTTATTACCGCTTCTATGAGCATTTGTCTATGTTTTCAAATAAGAAAAATGTTTGTAACTGTATCCATATTATACGGATACATTTACAAAAAAATGTATCCTAGTTTGTTTAAGAGTCTTCCAGAACTAATAGTATAGGTTATGCTCAATTTGGGTGTTGAGAGCGTCCAAAGTATTCTTATTAGATACAAAAAAAAATTAACACTAACGATATTATTTTATCATTTCGCATAGCATTTTATATTCCCTTGTGAAAAGATCTGTTATTGTTATCGCGTTGTAATTTTGCTTACTGGCTTGATACCTATCTTTCTCTAAATATTCCCAAGCTCACCCTACCTACCTACCTTCCGGGAACAATTCGTTTGACGACAGATGTACCACGAACAAATACATACACCGCGATACGCCCCGCTGCGCCGCGCTTTGTAGGGCTTCAGAATATACATACATGACAGATAGGATACAAATAAAGGAATGGTCCTATTCAAATCTCTGAATAGATTTATAACGAGGGGCATATGATTTGTGTACGAGTACTTCAATTGTATCACGCACTAATGTAATACAGTCAATGTAATCCAACGGTATCTATAGTAATATTTAAATGCGTATCTGAGTTGGTTTGTTCTTTACAGAAAGAAAAAAATTGTACGTGTTACAAATTTAGAAGTTACATGAAAACGATTATATAAAGGCTACTAGCATCCAGTATATATAATATCCATACTTATATTACAAATGTGATAATTTTGTTTGTTTTTTGTAACGCTGTCACACCTAAACCACTGAACCGATTTCGAAAATTCTTTCAACAATGGAAAGCTACATTGTCAGCGAGTAACAGCTACTTTTTAGCGCGATAACCGACATACACGCAGGCGGAGCCACGGGCAAACGATAGTTTATAATATGTGATGACCTTTTATGTTACGACATTTCAAGGGAGGTATACTGGTAAGTATGGAAAAAAAAACAACAACAATTACCCATAACCAAGCGATATTTTTATATAAGGAACATCATCATCATCAACAGCCTTTAATAGCCCACTGCTGAACATAGACCTCTCCTTAGAAAGGCGGCTTAGGCCTACTATACCACGCTGGCCAGACGAGTTGGTAAAGGGTTTGTTTCAAGTTTTCCTTCTCTTTGCAGTGCTATTAGTCGGTTCTTACGACACTCACGGGATGACTATGGGTCACACTGCGTATTCCGTCACCACACGGACATAGTATTAGTAACCTATTACTTTAATTATTATTAAAGAAGGGGGGATATCATTCTTGATAAGGGTTATCATCATAGAAAACATTTTTTGATCTTGATATCGATGTATGAAGACCAAATCCCAATGGAGTACAATTAGAATTTAAGGTGTGGATTCTACCCTAGTGGCCGGACACGCAATTCCAGCAAAGTGTCTGAAATAAACCTATTTAGTTAGAGCTTTTATACTTTTCCTTAATGCAACGCCCCACATTATTCCATTTGTTCTTCGTTATTTGGTACCTACGTATCATATTTGTTTGTTCGGCTCAATTGAAGTGTTCAAATGGGATATGTGAGTGGGTCTAATTCAATAAGAATATTCGCAGAAATTCGATACAAATCTATTTTAACGTTAAGGAATAATGCTAGACTTGTTTTTCTTTCGAATTCATAGAAAAACGTCGCGACAGCAGCTAATTCTGTTTAGAAAAGAATCCTAACAATTTAAGTTGCTGGTTGTCTAAAAATAACAGATTTAGATAGAAAAAGCACACAATACCAATTTGAAAGAGAATTAATAACAGTAATATCAGTTATAAAAGCTGTTTCAAGGTCAACGGTTTGGCTTAATTTCAAATAGAGTTGTCAATAGTACGTAGTAATTTTGCCGGATGGCTCCTTTAATGTTGTTGCAAATAGCCGGATCCACTTGTCTTCATTTACTAGGTAAAATAGAGTTCTTGAAATTCAGTAAATCCTATAATCACGATCTAGAACTTAATAAACCCATAGTATATATTTGCATTCAAGTAAATTGTGAATGCTTCAACCATTGACCAATGAGTGCAAAGATTAGATGAAGACGTCATTTGAGAATTACAATTCTATCTAAACATGCTGTATAAATAGTTAATTTATGTGTTTATTTTATTCAAAACAGATTTAAAGAAAATGTAGGTACTTAAAAAGAAATTTTGAACCATCAATTCTACCTCTATACTACTAGACTTTTAAAGACGTTATAAATCATGGCGGCAATTATTAAAATGAGATTCTAGACATTAGTGCAATTTTAAAAATCTATAACAGATTTTGGCCTTTCATACTCAATACTCAGTACTTTATTACTTCCACAATGTAGATACATAGGTGATATCAATTATTAACAATTATGGACCCTGACGGCCACAGCACAGTTTGTTTGGGAGAGAGGAATTAATATTTTATTTATTATTTATCATAATAGTTGTATAATTTATGAATTTTATTATTTTAGAATTCTATCTTCAAAGACTTGGAGAAGAAACTTTTTAACTACACTGGACAGCAAATAAACCGAGCCACCCGCTACCTAGGCACTCTAATTCGATTTTCTCAAAAACTAAAAAACCTACAATTAACAAAGTTGTACCTACAGAAAGTGCGTTTCATGGTGATTAAAATGAAAGGAAACTCATTGGGTTTAATCAATATTTCAGTGTTTATTAAGGATTTTACAAAGAAGAGTCGTTTTCCAGTCGTGACAATCGTTAGTAATGATAAAGTGAAAAAAAAAATTAAAGCCAAAAACAAAGATAAAATCAAAAAAAAGTTTTTGATCAATGTTCCGTATTCCCTCCCCTTGCTCGGATAACTGCCAGCATCCTTGTATTCATCGACCTTACGAGCCTGACGATAAAATCTTGAGGAATTGTATTCCACTCCTCTTCAATTGCGATTCGCAGCTCTGGAAGCCTTGTTGGAGCAGGTACCCGGGCTCGAACCCGACGTTTCAGCTCATCCCATAAGTGTTCTATCGGATTCAAGTCCGGGCTTCGAGCTGGCCAGTCCATCGTACGAATGCTGACGTCGCGTAGATACTGGGTCACCACATGAGCAACATGAGGCCGTGCATTATCATGCATCAATTGCATATCCTGTCCGATATATCCTGCGTAAGGTACCACATGGTCTGCGAGGATTTCAGTAATGTAGCGATGAGAAGTCAGTCCACGTGTACGGCCCGTCGGTTCGATGAAAACTAACGCTGTATGTGCTGTTAACGAGATGCCGCCCCAGACCATTACAGATCCTCCTCCATAAGCAACAGTTTCCTCGATGCAACACTGAGAATAACGTTCTCCAGGGCGACGATATACTCTCTGACGTCGATCACTTCCATGTAGACTCACCCTGGTCTCATCAGTGAAGAGTACATTACTCTACTGCTCTAATGTCCAATCCCTATGCTCTCGAGCAAATTCAAGTCGTGCTCGACGGTGTGCTACCGTTAATGCTGGGCCTGTTGCAGCTCTTTTTGGGGTCAGGTTCCGTTCAGCAAGTCTCCTTCTGACGGTATCTGAACTTATGACCACTTGGCGTTCGTCACGCAGAGTTTGTTGGACTTTAACTGCGTTGAGGTGGCGATTTCGCAGAACAGTAAGGTGGATATAACGATCATCTGCTGCTGATGTAGCCCTAGGTCTGCCCGTACCTGGACGGCGATCGAATGCTCCAGTCTCTAGGTATCGTCTGTAAACTCGTTGCACCGAAGATCTGCTGATTCGAAGCCTTCGAGCGACTTCACGTTGCGCAATGCCTGCTTGAAGTAATGCTACAGCTTGAGCTGCTTCCTGAGGTGTTGTATCCATTATTAATCGAAAAAAGTAGCACACGCGTCTGAGCAAACGATGGACAAAAACTAAAGAAATGATAAGAAATATCTGACTACCCTCATTGTAGAGAAAAAGAACGCTAATTTCAAACTCTGGTGAAAACAGAGCAAATCGTTAGCATTGTGTTTGTTGCTTGATTACAATGTGAGTTGACGGTACTTTCGAATTAATTTTTAGTCATTTTAATCACCATGAAACGCACTTTTTGTAGGTATAACTTTGATAGTTGTAAGTTTTATATTTTTTGAGAAAATCGAATCAGAGTTCCTAGGTAGCGGGTGGCTCGGTTTATTTGCGGCGTTGTGTAGGTTAGTACCCAGGGACTTTACTAACTGAATAGTAATATAAACACGCCATTAATTAAACCAACAGTGAAAAATGTTCAAACACACTTCATGTCGGAAAAACACAGCTCTAGCGTCAAATACAATTGGTCATTATAATGTGTTGTTGAAATATAGTCAAGTGAATATAATTTTAAATAACAATGTAGCCATTATAGCCCGGGACTATACCACTTATGGATAATTAAATCATGATCCAAGCTCTAATCTGCCATTAAAGTATTACGTGCGCCCCATATTAATTGGAATTGTTTTGTAATTCGGTACTTCACCTTTTTGGTCTAGAATTAGTCATAGAACGTTGTGTAAGTTGTACCTACAAAGCTAGAATAACAATAGACGTGAAAAGAATACATTAAATACGGTGGAAAAAATATTTTATTGTGTTCAAAAATGGATTCAGTTTTTCTTTTGACTGGTAAAATATACAACTAACGACCGCTAAACCGCCCAAGTGGTGACGGATTAAGAATACGGAGTGTCACCACTCCTATTCATCCCGTGGGTGTCGTAAGAGCCGATTAAGGGGGTAAACTACGCAGGACAACAGCACTGCAAAGAGAAGGAAAACTTGACACAAAACCCTATAACAACCCGTCTGGCCAGCGTGGTATTGTTGGCCAAAACCTGTCCAGCTGTGGACTATTAAAGGTTGATGTGATGTGATGTGGCCACTAAACGAGTCATGACTCAGTCAGACTATAAAATGAGCTATAAAAAGGCCCTATTTTGCGAGTATTGTCTATATATCCTACAGGGAAGGCTTTTTATAAAGAATACAACAAATACTGATGATTTAAAAAAACAACAATGATCTCTAACGATAGTATATAATATTACTACTATATAGAGATAAACTAATATAGAGATCCGTCATCTAAAACCACCTGTGGAGATAAAACACAAGGAATAAACTAAAACTTCTCATAGATCTTTTGGTCTTTAATAATATATGAAGGCCCCTATAACATCTGAAGGCCAATTCTCGTAATAAAAGTTTGGTCTCAATTAAGTTCCGATCAACTTTCGATCTCATAACGACAGTTATGACAATTATGACAATAAAAGGTATTTTCGGAGTAAAGTATTAAACATCCAACGTTGACTGTAGTATGATTACATCGTAATGTAACCGAAAATTGAATCGGTAAGCTGCTAGTCTTAGTAATACTTTACCATTTTACTACGAAAATACCTTTTATGAAAGTTGTGAGATCGAAAATTGATCGGAATTGAATTGGGACCGAAGTTTTATTACGTGATTTGGCCTTCTGGTTCACTACAGTCCATCGATAATACACCATACTACAGTCTGACGCTAGATTGCCCAATCGCCAGCAAGGTATTTATGCATGCATGTTACACTTTTTGTTTTCTAAAATAACAATTTCTCAATTATATTATAAGTATATTCTTTCTTAATTTAGATTTTTTTAAACACTTAATATCCTTATTATCTAAGGGTGTCTGTAAGAGATCGCCGTGAGCGATAAGACCGCAGATTGTTAAGTCCGCTTATTTGTAACTCACTTTAGATGTGTTAAGTGTACACAATGAAGATATAAATAAAAAAAAAATAAAAAAAACTTTTTTTCATTGATATACGGCTACTTCACTCAAATCGAAAGTATGAACAAACAAATCTCTCATTATACTGAATGATAAGATCTTCATAGTATACACAGATGCATCACTGGGGTCGCAATACAAATAAAACGTAATCACTACATATCAGTTTCCACTTTAATTGCACAGGATGCGGCCGGCTTAGGGAATTTACGCAACGCGGTGATTATGGTTTCAATGGAATTTAAGTCCCCTCCTTTAATATTGCCCTCATATTGCTACTTCGACGAAATCTAACCACTGTTAGGAATACATTTCTTTTTTGCGCATTTAACGAGAATTTTTTTTTTTCTTAAGGTTTACGAAAACTGTCGCTGCAAAAAATCTTTTAATTTGCTGCTGTTTAGAATCTATAATGCAATATATACAAAATTAAAAAATATAAACAAATATGAAGGTGACGGGCCTGTTGGTCTAGTAGTTAGTGACCCTGACTGCTAAGCCGGAGGTCGTGGGTCGATTCCCACCCAGGACAAATATTGTGCACGGTAATTTGTTCTGTCCTGTGTCTGAGTTTAATTTATCTATAATATGTATGTATTTAAATTATATAAGTATGTATATCAGCAGTCTAACCAGATTGCTGATAAACATGCTCTGGTAACCACCATAGCACAGGCCTATGCCTAGTTTTGATCAGATGGCCTAGTGTGAGATGTGTGTGGTATATTATTTTTATCTTTATTGCTTTAGAAACACATAAACGTCTAGGGTCTGTATCACGAATCGGTTGCAACTAGTAGAATTCCTTATGGCCTTACCCCAAGAACCCAAAAATTCGTAACTGATTAAAAAAAAATACTCTCTAATAAGTAGCAGTCACAGTCCTAAGGTTTCACTTTATTTAAAAACATGTTCCAACTCTATTCTATGTATTTTCTACCGGCTTTGAAGTGAAGCATAAATGCTCGTCGGTGCTCGCAGAAACGAAAATGGCCCCTTATACGCGTTATTATTAATGCTTTTTTGCGACCAGCAATGTTGCTACAGTTATAATGATATGTTATTTCAGGAAACCTAGCATGTAATATATGTTATGCACTGTATTATTGGAAATCATTTTACCGTTTGTTGAACTGTTGTTGGTTCTACGTATGTACATTGCAATATAAACACATTACGAATAATTTAAATATGCGTATAATTAATTTCACATATAATTATTAATGATTTAATACGATGCAAGATTTATTTACTTTGTGGTGTTTGATGTGAGCTAAAATAAACACGTTGTTTTTACTGTTAATAGCTCTGATACGGAAAGACTCGGTAAAATACCAGTCCATGGTCCAAATTAGGAATACAATCAATTCACGTCATCATCACTTTCTCTATTCCTTTTCAGAAGAATTATTTCGAATTTCAACTGATTATACAACAAAAAAAAAACGTCCATAGACCCCTCACGCCGTTTGATATTGTTTGATGATTTATATGAATATTTAAAAAAAAATTGTGTCATTTAGTAGTAATTGTGTTTAGTGCCTACTAAAAACCTGAATCCAGTACTGTTGACATGTATGTGGGGCTCATGTCTGGTGGAGGTACCCAACTGGGTGTAAGGTATTCCTCCTATGTTTATCTGACACGCTCGAGTAAATCCCGAAATCCCTTCCAGGGCTCCCCTACTATAACGTTTTTTAATTGGATAAGGAGTAATAATAGTAGTTTAAAAATAATAGTTTAACTAGACTGTTCATCTGCTACTCATCATCATCAATACCATATTCTGTTTCCTGCTCTGACCCAATTTTATTTGAGTTCGGCGAAATATAAAACATTGCGAAGGGTTTTGGTTGTTTTTTTTGCTGGCGGCTTCCGTGACGCCTGCCCTCCAAGAAAATGTAATAGTTTTTAGACGGAGCAAGGGAATAGAGTCAAGGGACAGGGAATCAAATACTTAATCGACTGACCAATAGTACAATTTTTTATAGTATTTTATTATGGCCCATGGAGACCTATTACTCAAGAGTCATAAGAGAGTTGCCGTCTTTTGAGTCAGCCCCCTTCCTCAAAAGGGGGAAGGAGGTTTTGGGTGGTAACTACACTCACTCGGTGAAAACCAACCAAAGAATTTTCTTACCACCAGTTTTCTGTAAGGACGTGGTACTCCTGTCGAGCCGGTCGGACACCGACAGAAACAGATCTCGTGGCAGCAAATTAATCCAAGCGCCTGTCTAAACTAAGATTTCTCCACGCACCAGTGTGAGGGCCTATTTTTATCAGGCGTCCAAGGCCCGTCGCATACCTTAAATTGTCTTTACGTTATTAACTATTTTTGAAGTAATGTACCATAATGATACCAACGGTTATCATTCTAAGACCCTAAGGAAATAAAATGTCATTATTTTAGTTAGACCACCTAAACTTGCGAGTATTGTGACCCCACTTAGTCCGTCATTCTCCTAGTAATATCACCCTTCGATCAATAGTTTATATTATTTTATAGTGTTGATTTTGAAGGTCTCATCTAATTAAAATTATGTACCAAAAACTTGGTCAATTTTCGAGTGATTTTAAGACTTGACGTATTTTAAAGGATACATCAATTTGTTTTAAAAGCAAATAAGATTTTTAATAATGTGTAAACCAATGTAATAACTTTGATTTTCATGTTCTACAATCTGTGGTCTTCAAAAAACATATATCTCATCATAATTTTAATATTCATCAACAGCCTATACTAGTCCACTGCTGGACATAGGCCTCTCCTTAGAAAGGAGGTTTTGGCCATATTGTATATATGTATTTACATGTAAAATTTTATGCATTGATTGTTTTGAACCAGTTATATGTAAACGCTGGCGAGCTGTCTTAATATATTGTTTTTATTTAATAGGTATTTGTCCAATAGGTGTTTGTCCTGTAAGAAAGACGAAAATGCACAGACCCTTAAGATGAATGCAAAATAACATCTAATTTACTATTCGAGAAGTAATAATTTTTTTAAGGTCGGATTCTATGGAGAGCTTTTAGCTTTTCCCCAAGGTTTTAGACTCCCCTTAAGATGTAGATTTTGTTACTTAATTCAGAAATTTTCTTGATAGAAGGTCACTGTACAAAATATCATTTAAATCAGGAGGCACTTTGTAAATCATAAAAATCTTAAATTTTTGTTGTGACATTATTGTGTTATGCTTCGTATAATAATTTATTTTATTTTATTATTATTATTTTTACATAAAATTTGAAAATTCATAATGGCATAATAAAACAGGTTCCACCGAGATTTGAACTCGGATCGCTGGATTCAGAGTCCAGAGTGCTAACCGTTACACCATGGAACCGCTGAGACGCAATGCGAAATACGTGATCTATATCTGGGAATTTGAAAGTTTCAAACAATTTGAATGTTTTGCTTCAATACGTTACGTAGGTAAACATGAGTCGAACATCGAGAAGTATTATTTATGTATTTTATCAATATCGTAATAATTATATTGTTCTATAAAACTTGATAACAATCTTAGTGTGATTTATTTCAATAGATATGTAATATTTGACAGGCCTGTTTGTCTATTGGTTAGTGATCCTGACTGCTAAGCCGGAGTGTGATGAGCACGGTGATTTGTTCTGCGTCTGGGTGTAATATTATCAATAATATGTATGAATTTAGAAATTTATAAGTATGTTAGACATATAAGACATATAAATAATTTGCATTCATTATTTATATGGATGCAAATTATTTATATGTCTTTTGTTATTTATGTCTTTAATTATGTAATTTAAATTCTTAGATATTGCCTTGGTATCTTGGTATATTATTGCCTTGGTATATTATTGGTATCTTAATAAATAAATGTTTATCGGCGGTCTAGTTACCATAACACAGGCTCTGCCTAGTTTGGAATCAGACGGCCGTGTGTGAGATGTGTGAATGTATTATTATTAGACTTGCAACGAATATTCGGTTACTCTTCGGTATTCGGCCTATTCGGCTGATTTTATTATATTCGGCCGAATACCGAATATCTACATATTATTCGGCCGAATACCGAATACTTAAATAATATATTTTGTCATTGAGAAATAATTGGTAAAATGAAAAATTAAAATCGATTGATTACTTATATATTCATATTTTCATTTCTGGTATAATCATTTAAGTAGTCATTGGTGCATAACACAGGTACATTATCATCTTCTGAATAGGAAAAATGGAGGATTCTATGTATTTGAATTATTGTGGTAATCAAAATTTAGAAGGGTAAGGTTCTCATTTCTTTTATAATCATTTATTAAGTAGTCATTGGTACATAAAACAGGTACATAATTTAATTCACGTCTGTACAAATTTTTGGCGCTAAAATCCAGCCGAATACTTTTGCCTAATATTCGGCTATTCGGTCAGGGGCCTCGCCGAATATTCGGTATTCGGTATACTGCCGAATATACTATTCGTTGCAAGTCTAATTATTATTATTTTCATAATAGGTATAAATGTAGCACGAAAGCTATAAGTGACATTCCCACGAGAATATTGGAGATGCTAAAATAATATAATAACTCCATTCGGCTGAATATTAAGCCTTTATAATAGTATTATCCTTCATACCCCTTTCTAAACAAATATGACAGAAGTAGGTATTCCTTTTTTATGTCGAATAAGTGCACAAAGCTATAATTTTTAAACAAATGTACTTTAGGTTAAGTAGCTTCATTACCCGTTTTTACAAACGGGTATATGAAGCAATAGGTATGCAGTATATATTCGGATCTTTTTTGGTACACAAAAGTCTATACAACAGTCCAATTTATAGTGGTCAATAAAATAAAGACATTCAAAACTGGCGGTGTTTAGTTAATTTTATTTTGGTATTCTTAACTGCTACTGCGACAAAGATCGGTTGGTGTATTATACGAAACATTTTAGAAGGCAGCATAATGTACTGGGCGATCGCTTTTATGTAACCACCTAAACATGGTCGGGTTACCACGGTCTTGCACATTCTTTTGACTTTTATTCAATTATCTAGTTAATTATAGTATGTACTACGAGATTTTACAGGTAGACAACTGAACTGAGCAACTAATTATTGATATAACATTCAGTTTATATATCCACATACAGGATTATGAGTGGCTAAAAAAGGCCGCGCACATCGTAATCGTGAACGTGGAGAGCTACATTTCATTATAATTTTTTAGTCACTTACAGTATACTAACGAAAGTGTGCATTGCCCCAGCGGAAAAAGTTCAATATGAATTATGTATGGTAAGTAAAAATTTGTACATGCAACCATTGGGGAGGTTTTCACGAAAATCAGGTGGGACAACATTTGCCCAGTGGGTTGTTTTTTCCTCCTATCGACGTAGAAGAAAAAAATGGTTTCAAAAATTAGTGTATGACGTAAGGTAATTGTATATGTCTAAATGAAATTTTTGTGTCAATAAACTGCAAAGATATTCAAGTTTTCGCTGACAACGTTTTTGCTAGATTTCATATAAAACGTTGTTCTAGAGAGACAGAAAACTTAATGTGAAACAAATTTCAAAATGTGCCTAACAATAAATTACAAAAGCGGAGCAACTAATTATCTATAACATTTAAATAACCATTTTCGACATTATTTTGCTGAGGTAAAGCACACTTTGAAGATCGTTTCGGTGTAGAAATACAACAGGCGATATGTTGAAGTCACTTAATTGTTTGTTGATTCATAATCCGTAAGGGATCATTAATGGGATTTGCTAACACTTCCAGCTGAAAGACGATAAATAGCACGACATTCTGTTAAAAAGTTGTTACAAAAACAGTTACATCTTCACATGAACTGGAACAATACATTTGGCCCACCTTCGCTTGTATAGCAGACACTTTCAACTTACGCGCTGTTAGAACATAACTGACGATTTGTAATTCTAGCAAATATCAAAACGAAACCAAACTAGTTGTAACTAATAGTTCATTTGCGTTAAAAATGTGTGACGCATCGATCAAGCCAATCAGATTCACAGCTTCATACGAAACGATAATTTCTGTGAACCTGGATTAGTCAGGGGCTGTACTTGATCGATGCGTCACTATTTTCTTAACGCGAATGAACTATAATCATGAATGCCCGAACACCTTTACCTATGTTTCGCGTATTGGCCATTACTATAGCAAGTAATATAAAGGGGAAATGAAGAACACTGTATTATAACAAGTATTTATTGTAATATAGGTACATAATATAACATGTTGTTAATTTATTGCTATTGTTGTTGTTGAGAATATGTGATTTTGCCAATTGGCGGCAAACGAACAAATTGATGGGAAGGACTAGGACAGAATATTCATTAAAGCAGGTCATAGTGTAAGTTTATCACGGTACCACATTTAAGAAACCATAAACGCAGCGAGATTCAAGAAAAACGACCAGTTTTAAAAGAGAAATTTACTTTTTATCGAGTCAGGTCACCGGGGTCCAAAACCCCACCTCTTCCAAGAATCTGGACGACTTAAGGGGCGGGAACTGACTGTTAAATTGCAAGGGTGGTTGCATGGCGGGGATAGTCACTTACCATCAAGTGGTCCCGTCTGCATGTTTGCCCCACATACCGTACCATAAAACAGTATTTAAGTTGAAAGCCGGAAAGCATTAAAATTTGAGATTTAAAAGTTCAATGAAACGTATTTGCATTTAAATCTATATATATATTTTTTTTATGAGGGGAGTTCAAGCCCCCTCTATTTAGGGTCCTTGTACCGAAAAAATACTAGGTATAATCAGATCAGAATCAGTAACAGGTCAGATATAACCAACGTTTAGAACGCTTAATATAAAAATTTAGGAGTCGTAGACGTCCTTTTAGCTCAGTTGATGAAAGTATTTTAAGAAACTCTTCTACGTTTTTTTCTAGAAGTTTCTTCGTTACTGTCATCATTGTCATCTGGTTCCGCATCGCTGAGGCGATCGATAATTTCTGTTGCAGCATCATTTATGTCTACATCATCTGTAAAAGAAATAATTAAAAAACTGGAGCAGCGCCATCTATGCTACACTTTTGTAAACATATACCAAATAGTAACTAAAAGTCTACTTAAATTTTATGAGAAAACACCAAAATGTGCAAGATAAATCGTTACACACTATTAGGAGATAAACTTATATTATAGTATTCATTTATATTCAGAATTTCAATCATTTATTTATAAACGGTTAATTTACTGATATTATTAGTCTAGTATACGAGTAATTTATTTATGAGTCTTGTAATCATATTATTACAAATAGAATTATACCTTCATCTCTGGTCTCGTTCACTTCCTCCCTAGCATTCAAAGCTTGTTCCAGAATAGGTGCTTTGATACGGAAGTCACGAGCCGTGCCCAGTGATAGGTACTGCTGCCAGTTCAACTAGAAAACAAAAAGCAAAAATAGCCACGATTAAAGTTGAGGAGGATTGCCAAAACCTTTTCGCAAGGAAATGTAGGAGTGGATGGAAGAAGAAAACTCCGCACTGACCCCAAATAAATTTTATGATGATAAAGTTAAGGAGGGTTGCCGAGTTTGGAGAGTCTTGAATCGTCTGTAAGCCTCTTGATTTCATGGTCTACAGTTTGAAGGATCTCCGGCTCGGACTTGACTATATTAAAGTATCCCAAGCGTTCTAATGCTAGTGGTGCAAAATGGCGCGTGATAGGAGTTGCAAACCTTGCCCCAATAAACGAGGTATCGTATGCAAATACAAAAATATATACAGTGCCATCTATCGAAGACTCATCGAACTACGGGAAAACAGCTTATCCTGTATCGCACCGATTCGGCGGTCCGCCAGGCATGATCACCTCGCCTGGTCAGAGAATCATTCCTTTGCGCTAAAGGGACACGACACCCGTTCCTCCACAATGTAACCAAAAGGTGCAGAATAGAACTCTTCCATTTACTTTTAACTCAGTTTAAAGCGTGTTTTTTAGTTTTACTACACAATTATTAAAATCTCACCAACACCTCATGAGGGCAAACTAACAAATACACAGACATAAACATAGGTTTACTCCTAGCCATTAGATCACCCTTTCAATTTCTTACCTTTGCCTTAGAGGCGAGTAGTATGACCCTCTTGCTGTACTGCTCGGCCTCTAACACAAGTTTTGGAATGAGCTTCGTTTCTCTCAATACTTTGCTCGCGTTATGCTGTTGTTCCTGAGCACCTTCTAAATAGGTGATGAAGTTGTCAGTCACTGTTGATAACTTTTTGCCGCTTTGTTTTAATAGTCCTTCGAAACTGAAATGAAAGAAAAATAATTACTAAATTTAAATTTATACTAACGATAGAGAGTATTAGGATCGTCTCGAATTAGAAATGACGAAACAAGAATCTTAACACAAACACTGTTTTACGGTTTAATAGTGACTACATTCGCTTTCAGCCCGCATCAAGCAAGCCCTGCCCCTGACGAATCAGATTCCAAGCATAGTTAACAATGACCATTTGACTGCATATAATGTTTAAAAACTAATATCTTTTGCGAATTTTTATTTTAATCTATAACTTACTAATTTTAACTCATTGGAATGATCTTTACTGTTTTTTCAGTTAGTATATGTCATATTTACCGGACTTGCTGAGCGACGTGAATATCAATTTGCTTGGCCATAGCGGCGAGGAGTGAATACAACTTGACGGTGGCTGACAACACTCTCTCGCTGCCCCCGCCAACATTACACCTTAGTTTACAGCACTTTGCGGTCCATGACGTCATCTGACACAACTGCACTACTAAGGACTTGTAGACGTCTGTTATTTCTAGAAATGAAAAAATATATATAAGAAAAGTATTTTATCGGTAACAAGAGTCGTTATTTCAGTGATAGAGGCATGCCTTTGCGACATCATATCGTTTAACTTCTTGATAAAGGACCCATGTCGAGACAGAAACTAGTCATCACAGCAATGCAAACGTAAGTAACACCATGTATCTTTAATTAAGTTATAATTAATTACCATTTCCTAAATCATTATTTATTGAAGTAATATATAAGTATAAAAAAAGTATTTTCTAAAGTTTATATGCGATATTTACGTCAATTATGCTTGTGTTAATTTAATGCTTGTTCCAGATGAAACAAAAAAATTAAGAAAATTTGAAAAAAGTCGAGATCTCGGGGCTTACAAATTTATCGTATGTGAGAGTGCAACTTTCCAAAGTCAGTCTGGTCAAATAAATACTTAACCAGACTTGACTTCGGTAAACACTGAAAGCGGTCAATCGATTAATACATGACAAAGCAAAATGAGGTCAGCACGCCACGCTCACGACTGCATGACAGACTTTTGAACGCTAATAAAAAACGTATTGTTTTTTTTATTTGTTTTGTTATTATATAGCTAGACTTATTCCATTACTATTTAATTCATTCATATTAGCATATGATCACAAACACGAACACGGGAACACGCTTTTCCTTTTTTGACGTCGCGACGACCTTTTGACAGGTTAAAGATATGTCTTCCATGAGAGTGTAAATACGCACCACGTTCAATCCTCTGGGAGGTGGCGTGTGTGGCGAAGGGCAGCGCAGCCGCGAGGTCCCGGGCCCGCGCCTGCAGGTGCTCCACGCCCTTAGCGCGCGCGCCCAGGTGCGTGCAAATGGTACTGAGCACTCCGTGTCCAGACCGAGCATCGATCGTGGAGTACTCGCTAGTTTCTTGTGTAGCCAGTGACGTGTCTTCCTCCTAAGAATTTTACAATTAATATTATTAGAAACAAAATCTTTCAAATTTATAATTAATGACATAATGTATGTGTGTACGTATATACATATATGTTTATCCTATGGGTGTCGTAAGAGTCCGCTCTTAGGGAAGGGAACAAACTAAGCAGGACAACAGCCCTACAAAGAGTAGGAAAACTGGAAACAAGCCGTATACCTACCCATTTGGCCAGCATGACATAGTAGGCCAAAACCTCCTTTATAAGGGTAGGCCTATTTCCAGCAGTGGACTATTAAAAGAGAAAGCCTCGCGAGGCATTTGCCGTGTGACAAATCTGTCCGCGAACGAGCGCTACAGCACATCATCGCGAGGCTGCTGCGCACGGCACGCCCTAGTCATTTGTTTGTTCGTTCAGTTGAGAGCTAAGACATCGTGGCAGAAAAATGCAGTCTCTCTTTGGCATTTCATCATACTCTACATCAAAAATTGATATGCTCAAGCGAGGCATGAAATAAAACACGCGTGCATCCACCTCGGTCGTTTACCGAGGCGCCTTTGAGCAAAACAAAAAACCGACACTCGTTTGGTCGGCCGGTAGGTCGCTCGCCCGCGGCCAAGGCACGTCCATACAGGCTGAGCTGCTTCGCGCGGCAAATGCTGAACGAGTATGCTCGCCCTGTGTGGACCCGCCTAATCACAACTTATCAAGTTAATATTATCGTAGAAGGAATCTTTTCGTAATTAAAGACCTACATAGGTATGGCACATACTGATAAGATTTCATTGCATAATTCTCTTATCAGGTTCCTTTTTTGAGAGTGCAAACATTGTTGAATTTGAGTTGAAATTGAATAGAAATAAATATGATAATACATTGTTATTTTAGATAAAATCCTTGACCTATCAACAATACCTAGTGAATGCAACTATAAGCAATATACGTACATACAAGAATACGTACTCGTAAATACAAACATATACCATTCTGCACGATTGCCCCTGTACCATAAAAATATGCTTGCCCCAAAGAGAAATCCAATGTATTCATATCGGATAAAATACGTCAAGAAGATAATAACATAAATAAACTCAATTAATTTAATTAAATCAAATTGGGAAACGGTAGGGTCATAGGATTGAGCCCTGTGGTACGCCAAGTGGTTTAGTGTACCGTGCTGACATGACTTTTGTGTGAGTGTGCTACCTTTAAATCAACTAGGCACAATAAAACAAGTCAATCCTTTAAGATAGACAAGTTATGATATTGCCACGGGAGACTTGAAAGTCAACAGTCTCAAAGGCATTGCTGAAACCAAGTTCTTATCTTATATACCGTATGTTGTGCTATAATAACCAATTATGACCAGGCAGATCGTGAACTTGTCAGCTACTAAATGGTATTAAATAATCAATGTATTGTTTAATGACAACTTCCGCACTAGGAAAATATCCTGGGTCGCTTTACAAACATTCATGAAACGGACACAAAGCACACCCTGAATCAGAACAACGATTTGTGGATCACATAAAATGTTGTACCATGTGGGGATCGAACCCACAACATCATCCGTGCAATCAACAAGTGTATATAATGATTAAGTAATGTAAATAATAGTTCTAGTAAATAATCTTACGTCAATCCTGCCCAGGGCCGAGGCAAGTTTTCCGAGTAACTCGTCCATCATCTGTGACTCCTGCTGGTCGCGCGCCCCTGCGGTTAGCACTGCTCCGATGAGGGGTAAGCAGTCTTGCTTACTATTTCGGATGTAATCTTCATACTTAACTATTATCTGCAGAAAAAAACAGATATACAATAAAATTATACTAATTATTTTATAAATATTATTATATAAATAGTCTATAATTATTTCTCATAAATGGAAATAACACGTTACATGTCAATAGCCACAAACGGAATGAACCTGCGACTGTAAAAAGGGCATTGCGGCTGATCGAAACGTCAAGCAAATCAAAGGTAAATATAATAAACTATGAAACGCGATAAATCCCGTTCATTAGTAATAATTACATGTAATGGAAATTTTTAAGTAAATATATATTTAACTACAACATCGACCGAATAAGATGCATTCTCACAATAGATCTCAAAATGTTTGCTTGACATCGGCGAGCTTTATGAAATTAAACATATTCATTTTTAATTAAGTATCAAAATCATTTATACCTTGTAAACCAATTATAGATATTCTGAATATCTGTTGGGAGTTTAAAAAAATCTGTATAATTAATGATTAACTTATAAATTATTAAAAATCAATATTGACTTTGAATTTCTCTACATACACAAGTACAGTGCTTTATTGCTATAAAATGTAAAATACTGATTTCTTATGCAATAAAGAATAACATTTACCAACCCCAGTCATAGCAGGACAAGACGTGACAGGCACTTCAAATAGCAAGGTGGCTATTTGTATCAACATTGCCAGTTGTTTCTTTACAACTAGGTCCCGTTCATCTGGTACACTCTCGTCTTCTATGTGCTGTAGAGCTGAGTGGATCGATTCCAGGATTATTGCTATGTAAGCTGCTGGTGAGGGTTCAGTACTATCCGCTGTGTAATGGTAAATAATGCTAATTAGTTTCAAATTTTTAAATTAGAAAATGTCTGCTATAAAATTAATAAAAGTTCCTCCTATACGATTTAATTTCGCGACAAAAAGCTTATAACCCTCACCTATTTCTCTCTCGTCTTTATCTCAATACCAAAATTTATCAAAATTGGCTTAACGTTAGAGCACGAAAATGGAACCAACATGCAAACATTTATTATAACATATAATTATTAAAGAAAATAATATATAAACAGGTTTGGTTATTAGTCCACTAGTCGCAATAATGGATTCATTAAATTTAGTGATAAAAATCTGTATAATTTTATTATTGAAGTAATATTTGTACGTAGTATTTAGATACATGTGTTTACATTTATATAATTTGAATTAAACCTTATAAACATTGCCTCTTTTTTTCATTAAATGTGTGTCGAGTTCTACTAGTTTACTTACATATCACATTCAGATACCTGTCATGAACAAAATACCAAACCAATACCTATCATACATTACATAACATGCAATTACATAAATAAAGCTTACTTATCGCTGATAACAATGCATCAATTTTAAACGAGTACGTCGGTGAGAATAGAAGCGTCAGGCAAATTTTGAACACCTCTAAACATCCTAGTGTAGTCTGGTCGTCGAAATCACACATATCTTGGAACCTGGCCAAAAAAGAAACATAACAAATGTAATAGGGTAGATGAGTATTGAATCAAATCAGTATCTTTTACTAAACGTCAAAACGCATTACATTTTTGTATGAAATACTAAGGCGTGACGTCATACCTAGCTTTGCTGAAATCATTTACTTTTATCATCAGCACCATCAACAGCCTTTAATAGTCCACTGCTGGACATAGGTCTCTCCTTAGAAAGTAGGTTTTGGCCTACTACCACCCTGGCCAGACGGGTTGGTATAGTATGGTTTGATTCAACAAATAGACTTAAACCTTCCCCATGAATCACTCTATCCAAGAGTATCAATTATATGAAAAGTTGTTCAGTATGTTTGGCATTTATCGCATACGATAGGTCCGTCTATCTGAAAGCGATAAATGCCAAAGTCGCTGTGGGGGCTTTATTTGATATTACATAGTGATACGATAATGTATTTTAATTTATTTATCTACTTCAATCTTGACAGACAGCCAAAACAACTACTCTGCTCTTAGGTATATTTCTGGTATTACAACATCAAGTGATCCAGATTTTTCTGAACTGGTTGAAATATTAATAAACAAACAAAATACTTTACCTACAAATACACCTCTGGTACAATATGGTGGCGATACTGACACAATGTATAGCCACAGACTTCTTTTCCAACTGTTCTGTTAACACCGATTGTATATTTTTGAGAGCCCATAAATGAAAGTCACGGCGGATACGAATGTGGTTGCGCTGTTCTAAACTGGACCACGGCACGTTCTCACTAAAGAAGCAAGGAATAATTATAAGATATTGTACCACAGTAAAGGCTAACAATGTTAGTTTACCTGTTTTCATTCAATGGTCGCTACTAATAATATTTCAACTTTTATATAACTTATTATTTTCAACAACTCTTCTTGACATAAAAATCGATATGAGTTAAGTTTTTTATGGCATATGAAGCGAGCAGGCGAGTCACCTAATATAGTAAGTGACTACCGTCGCCTATGGACACCTGCACACAAGTCACAAGTGCGTTTGATATTGACAGCACACTAGCCTACCTGTGAAACGTAACGTGGTATCAGGTCTTGTCCCATGTGGGGATCGAACCCACAGCACTCAGTGCAGTAAGCAGCGAGGAGACCACTTAAATCACTACGCCACCCGT
Organism: Arctia plantaginis; assembly: GCA_902825455.1. Classification (NCBI taxonomy): domain Eukaryota; kingdom Metazoa; phylum Arthropoda; class Insecta; order Lepidoptera; family Erebidae; genus Arctia; species Arctia plantaginis. Next base: position 4,721,229 of record CADEBD010000171.1, on the reverse strand, counting down.
GCAGTCACTAGATTTTGTACATCGTCTACGAAGTACAGCGGTGTTTTCAATTGAAAAGTGGATTGAATTCTCCCGTTCTACAAATACTGTAATACTGTTTAAAAACAGTATTACTGTGAATGGAACGGCCACTGGTACAAGGATGGTAACTAGCCTTTTTATAATATAATTAATTTTCTTTATATTGGCAAATAAGCATAAGGTTCGCCTTGGAGTAAGAGCAGACCGTCTTGGAGAAAGGAAATCTAGAATGTCTAGATTCTACGAATCATTAAAGTAATATCTTACCTGTATAATAATTCCACAACTCGCACACATAACTTTATGTCCCAAACACAAGGCAAGGGTTTGAAAGGTCCAGCTTTATCTTTCACTAAGTTAGAGAGCTTCACGGGGGCTTTACCCTTCTCCTTCTGCGATTTCTGTGACTTCTGAGTACTCTTTTCAATGGTATCTTTTGTCTCATTGAGTGTTTTGTTTCCTTTCTTGGCCGATTTGGAGGGAATCTGAAAGTGATACTGTTCGTGAAATTTTCTCGTTATAATGCCAGAGTTAATCGAGATCTTTAAATTCTTCTCTTCAAAGCTAGTACTATCACAAATAATTATAATTTGGTTCCATCCACCATCTATCATGTAAGATGTTAACGGTGAAATGTTTGAGTGTATGGAGGCAGTCCAAACTAGTACAGACAGAAGTCTCACAACATTTAAGTTGTTAGGTGGGTATGGAAAGCTGGAAAAAGCTAATATTTATTTGTAAACTCCAGGATATCAAAAATAGACATTTGATAAGTGTTTAGTAAAATCTATATTACGAGTACATTTTTTTATTCAGATTATGAGATCTCATTTCCTATGACGTTGGCGTTGATATAATAACTTATGACAGAATCATCTAAAATTAAAAATGTAAACTTTGGTTGACCGCAGAAAAGAAGAAATCTTAAAATTTGAAATTTTGACGAAGGTAAAAATTTTGGTAAAATTTGCACACGTATTACATCATTAAATGAGGTGCTTCAGAGAATAAAATCCTTCGTTCAAACACTAGATAATGTTATCGTGAAGAAGTGTACAAAACGCATAACATTTCGGTACATTACATTTAAAAATAGTTTCGAAAAAAAAAAATTACATAATGCTCAGAAAAGTAAAAAAAAATGACTTGAAATATGAATTTTCATTATGTTATCATATTAACACCGGACTGGTAACAATTATATCGTGATAAACCTTTCGATAACTGAGTCAAATGATATTTTACAGTAAAATGCAACTAAAGTGTTAGTTGAATCCCAAATCTTTGAACGAAAAATTTTATATCATCGTTGACGCTCTTTCATAGAAAGGTGGCAACATTTTTAGTAGGAATTACCTACGGTACTACCTTCTAGCCCTTACCTTAGTACGCTCAATCAACTCATTGCAGGCTTTGAATAGTTTATGAATTTTTAAAGCTGAATTAGTGCTCGTTATGTTCCACTGCATTATCTGGTGAGCTATCAAAGTTTCATAGCATTGAAGTACTTGTTGCACTTTCATGCACTTCGCTTTAGACTCCGGCGTGATATCAGAGAGGCCAGGATCTTCCTAGAATATTGTTTAAGATTAACTAATGAATTGATATTTTAATAATAAAAAGCTATCCTCAATATATCCTCAATAGTGACAGTTACTAATATCAGGATACATATATTTAAATGCCAGGAAATTAAATGTGAGTGTATACGCGACTTCATTTCGAAAATGTCAAGAATATTTTCACACCAAAACTACCCATGAATTCGTCTATCTACAGTCTATTTTTCTATTCAAAGGTTGATGTAAGAAAATGCTTTTTAGCCGTAAGGCCAAGATTTGTACATGGTCGTAAATTTGATGTACTCTTCTATGTATAATGTACTAAACTGGTGTAAAATAAAGTTTATTTTATTTTCTTAAATATTTCGATAATACACGATTTGAATTGAATATACGATTGTAGACATTTTTAGAGACCCGCTTTATATTTTATGGAGCGAAATAGTTTAGTAGGATTTTGAATTCGATTTTACTTAATGTTATATTTCTCTGGCTTTAAATTACATCACATTTACATATTATATACATTTTTGTAATTCATAGAAATATTAACATTAAGAGGAATTTGAACCCCACTTCATTAAGAAGGACTATTTTAATTAGAAATTATGTATGGTTTAAATGTTTATAACCCAAACTTTAAACTATGTTGGTTTTATTTAAGTGCACACTCATAGGTCTAAACGTAAATTTCTATGTGTATGTTGTATCATGCTACTATAGGAGTTCTATATATTGCACAAAAAATAAAACATTTAAGAAAATATATTTATTATTATAAAACTTACAAGTATCAACAGATAATACCAGTGCACAGTGAATGTGAAGTTATTTATAAAATAACTAAAATTGAGATAACACTAACTTTCCAACCATTTTCTTTTCTTCAATAATTCTATGTGCCTCTCTTAGATTAGCAGCATTTATTGGCGACATAGTTTTAGTCAAGGTACACTTCAGTTTCCCTTCATCAAGCAACTGTGACACTTGTTTCAAGATCTCATATTGTCTGATCCTACCAGCTGTATTATACTTATGCCGTGTGTACATCATTTCGTAGACAAGCGTCAAACTCTTGTCTTTGAGAGGCGTCAAAGTCACCGGAGTATTACTTTCCACAAGCAAACAGATCTTTCCTTCTGGTTTAATAAGACTCGGCAGTATATTCCAATACGGAGCTGGGTCATAATTGACAAGAATAAAGTCTACTCCGTCTTCTAAACCGTTTTCTTTCAACTGACTTGTTAGATCTTGTGTGTGGTTGAGAACGAGATCAGCTCCGAACTTACGAGAAAAAGCAACTGTTTCTGGCCGTGAGGCCGTTCCAATCACTGTAAGTCCTAATATCTTACCTAGTTGAGTCGCTACTGAACCCACTCCTCCAGCGCTGTTTATGACCAGCAACCTCTTCCCTTTATCTTTTTCAGATATCGATAAACGGTCACAAATTGACTCAAACGTTGTGAGAGCAGTAAGCGGCATCGCAGCAGCTTCTTCAAAGGTTAATTTTTTTGGCTTGGGCCCCACCAGATATTGGTCAACAGCCGTGTATTGAGCGTTGGAGCCACTCCTTGCCACAAAACCGGTGAAAAAGACTTCATCGCCTACTTTAAATAAGTTTGCATCCGCACCTTTGTCTACCACGATTCCAGAACCATCAAAGCCTAAAATTCGAGGTGTAGCTTCTATAGTAGGCTTCGGGGCTCGCTGCTTTGCGTCGAGAGGATTCACAGATGTGGCTTTAACTTCTACAAGTACATCAGATTTCCCACATGTTGGTAGTTTCACTTCTAAATCAACAAGACTGTTGACATCTGATATCGGCAAATATTTGTAAAGGCCGACGGCTCGCATAGTTTTTGGTAAATTAAACATTTTTGAGCAACGAGTTCTCCGTACGTGTGCAAAAAATTAACTAATGTAACTTCACTATAATTCGTTCAGTATATACTAAAGCGACACTTAAAAATTGCGTTTATCAGTTTAAAAGACTTGATAATGATAAACTTGGTCAACAAATGTGTTGTACTGTGCTTCGTGAACACTGCTGCTATACGAATATTTTTAAATATAGATAAGCGTAAAGGACAAGGTCAAAGACTAGTTTGGTGTTTTGCGTTTAGATATTAGTGTCGGCTTGATGTATAACCGCTTAGCTGGTCGTTTGTGGATTTTGAAAATAATCACTCAATTTTTTTCTTCGTTCTTATCTTGTGAAAAAATAATAAAGTATCATAAAAATCTTAATAATAAAGTTTCTCCAAACATTCACTTATCTAAAGTTACCTACCTTGTTAACAAAAAAATAAAACGTTTTGTTCAACATTCGAGATGGCCTTGAACCAAACGTTGTGTTGTTTTTCGAATAACAATTAAGTTACTCCCTGTTTCATCATTTCTCATTATAATTATATATTAAAATATACAAATAAAAATGTTACAAAAAGTTTTTGGTTATGATCAAACAATCGGACATTAATAACTTGGAAAATAATATTAAAACATGAGGTTAAGTTAAATTTCCGTGCTGCATAGGAACATCCATAATACAAATTATCTATTCTAGAGCTTGAATGGCGGGAAAAATTTCATCCATTTAAATTACTTGGCTAATTATTAACCGCTGGGACCGCCCAAAGCAAAACTTGAAATTTTGGCAGCTGATACTTTTTCTATTGTACCCACGAATGAAGGATTATTTTCAATTTCACCCCTAACGCGGTAAAATAAGGGGTGAACGGTTGTATGGAAGTTGAACATTTTCAAGTTAGAAACATGAAATAATTACGCGAGCCAAACCGCTGCCCTTAGCTAATGTATCATATACGGTTTTAAAAATCTACCTGCACTCTTTATACTCATAATAATAAAGCTAAGTTTGTTTTTATGCTTGGAGGCGCTAATGACTATTTATTCAATTACACTTGAACGGCTGAACGGATCTGGATGAAATTTTGAATAGAAATAAATTACACTCGAGAACAGGCTTTTAAAATAAAATATTGCAAAAATCGACATTGACAAGAAAAGTCGCAGGGAAAAGCTAATTCAATATAAAAGGAGATCGAATAGACGTTAAAGTGTTACTAGAAAGATTTGTAGCGACTCAAACATACAAAGAAATGATCACCTCGCCTGGTCGGAGGATCCTTCCTTTGTGTTGGAGGAACATGACACCCGTTCCTCCACAGATTAACAAGTACTGAATAAAAACCCTAACCCCTCCCCCTAATTCTTAAGGGGAGGGGGGACCTCAAAGGCCGGCAACGCACTTGTGTTTTATTAATGGCAGGCGGAAGTCATATACCATCTGGGCCTCAATAATTATATTATTTTATATTAATGTACAAGCCACTATTATTCCATTGACATGGTATTGACATGCCATTGCCATCGGTAAAAATATCGGTATTCTACTAACATAAATTTACAGTGTCAATAGACTGTGGATATAGTGACAATGACTTATAAATGGTGATATCAACAACATTGCCATATCTTGAAAATAAAATATATAATTTCCTTACAAATTTAAAATGTACCGTTTACCAAACTATAACAAAGTTCAGTGACAAGTCATCGGGAGGCAATTGGTATTACATAGTTAGTATATACGAAAAGTGCAAAACTATGCCGACGACAGTCCATCGACAGTATTAATGCAATAATAAAATAGCAGAATTGGGCCCAGGTGAACCGACTGCTCATTTCCCCATAAAGGGCCTATAAAAAAACACATAATTTAGTTCCTGCTTTAAATAAGCTTACCATATCAATGCTTCCAAGGTTTTCACAGCTACAAAGCTGGTCCATTATGATGCCGAGTTTACTCTTCAGATAAGCGGAGCCGGTTTCAACAGACTGACTAGCAAGTATATCTTCTAAGTCTTCATCCTCGCAAGGCTGAAGGAACTGAGCCACAGTATACAGTAGACGGGCTATGGGTTCCTACAATAGATAAATGTCTAAGATCATCAAAATACTTATATTTCTTAATAGCTTTGTATATAGTTAATTGGCAAATTGTCACACCTCCTCGAACAAATATGGTATATGAATATCTGATGTAAACGATACACCGTTTTTATTAAGTTCAGCGTCATGTCACGACATTGGGGTGCCTAAAGGTCCAAGATCAGTTGCAAACTGCTGCCGCTTTGCAGTCCTGCGTTTGCAGTCGACCGCATGGTTACGTCCAACGTGCAACAGTATAGGCTAGCCAACAAGTTCAAAAACGTGTTAATTCTTGATAAAGCTCCTAAAAATATGAGTGAATTCTCATTCGGTTCAGAATGAAATCTAGAAAAATTTGTATCGAAGGTATGTTTTAGCACACAAAAAATTGCAATTATTATAACAAATTAATTTAATAACTCCGTCAGATATAGACGGATTTGTAAATTTTTATTTGTGCAAAATGGGTTAATCCCGAAATGGTCCCATTTAAATATCATATAGATCTGATGATGGGTGTCAGAGACAGACAACGTAACTCTTTAAAAATGATAACAAATTAAGCGCGATTTTTTGGCCGTTTCATCGTTTCTGTCAGCAATGCTGACAGAAACGATGGCCGAAACCGATATGACAATGGAAAATTTATGAAAGATGAGTGTTTTCACCCTACTATATATTACCAGTAGTACTTTTACCAGTAGCTACTATTCGATTTTGATCTCATATAACTCGTTTTGACGAATACAACAGATTGGTGATTGTATCCAGGATTTCTTGAGACAATTCAGCAGCACACTACTTTTATGGGACTAATCCCACCCACACGCCCACCACTGTAACTCCTGTACAACAGGATCCACAGCAGTGACCCACGAACACACCGAGTTATGACACTCGGGAAGGAAGAAATTAAACTGTCTTGGTACCCGCAACGAAATTAATCAGAAGAAAATTGGAGGAGTTGGAAATACAGTAAATCCACTTCCCTCCTTAGCAAAGCGGGAGACAAAATGAAGTAAAAAGGGCATACACCCTTTTAAACAGGGAAGCACCACGGCCACAAATATTACGGGTCCTACGTGAGCTATGTTTGACTTCTATAATATGTATGCCAGAATCGCCTAAACGCACGGAAATTCACCCTAGTTGACACAAGATCCCCATAGTATACCGCCCCAGATGTCACCTGCAAGCTATTCAGCATTATATTACGTTCACACACTACTACGACACTTAGTTACTTACGTTTAGAACGGCGCTAACACCGTTGATTTGAACACAATTGTCCATTAACAATTGAGCAGTACTGCTTCCATCTGGTAAGTACTTGCTCAATTGTTCATACAGTAACTCAAGTATGCCCTCATGAAGAGATGGCTTGTCTTGAGCGCATTCATATATTTCTGTAAATAAATAGAAAAGATAAAAATTGCACGCTGATTTGTGAGCAGTATAGCACGCCTATTGGTGTCTAGGTAGTTCTTAAACGTTCGATCATCGTTAAATCGGAACTTCGGACATAAAATATATTTTCTACCACGATAGGTGCAATTCAGTCAAATCGTTCGGGACCCAGTAATGTACGCGTGCAGCCTTCCAAAAACGGCCAGCGCTGTATGTAATCAGCAAAAAGCCTTTGATTCCAGCGCCACACGTTGAGTGTCTCACCTATAGGCCGGACCACGGTCGAAGCCTCCCTTCCCTGAGCTTAACTTTGTTTCTTATACCTGCGACAGTTAAACTGTAGTAGCTTTTTTAATACTAAATATTGTGAAATTTGTAACCTAGTATAATTTATTTCATGTATAATTTATCTCTGTTAATTAGCTTCCTCAGTCAACCACGTTTCGAGAACACGTGACATCTGGCAGTTGACAAAGAAGCTGTTGCCTACATCTCATGAACAAAAAAATTAAGACTAGTTCAGCTTAAAGATAATGTTTTTTTAATTTATACATTTTACTTGCAGCTTATGTCACATAAACTTAATCTTCCCTTTAATTTATAAAATAAAGAAAGATACATACTAGTATACAGTAGCTGCTTAACCAATGCATCCTGAAGAAGACATCGACGCAAAATAGATACCACTTCCATACACATCGCTTCATTTCGCACCCGGGATGTAACACTGTGGGTAAAATTTTGTCATGGTGTGGTAAATCTGAATGCAATTGACCTACCGTTGCATAAAATGGTCAGACAGATCATGAAACAATCAATTTTATGATCTGGCCAAAATACTTATATACTTTATAGTCAAGTTTCATAACATTTATATGCTTACGCATTGCCTTGCTGAGTAGCGTGTAGGTCAACAGCGACCTGTGTGAGGTACGAATGCGTGCTGTACTGTTCGCTGTACTGCTGACTGTGGCTGGTAGAGTTGTTACGCACTTTCACGTGCCGGAGGACTGTGAGGAAGCCGGAGAGAGCCAGGCAACGGTGTTGGGAATCTCTGTAATAGAATTATGCCGAAATTTAGTAAGGTCAACGGGCCTGTTCGTCTAGTAGTATAATATAGCTCGAATCTTGTTATTAGGTTTAATTCTTAAACACCTTGAGTAAAGTCCTTTACGGCACACCATAACCAAAGTATCCCTGCTTCTGGTGCTAAAATTCAGAAGTGGGTGTACGGCATCCAGAACGGCTGCAGCAGATCTGAAATCCGTTGGTGTAGGCTGACAGTTCTCCAGAATGGTGCTTAGTTGAGAACAACGCTCGATTGACACAGGCGTAAGCTTGCACAATATGTACAGGCAATCTATAAGAAGAAAGAAATACGTTTTAAAACCTTATTCTTTAATTAAATTATAGTGTAATGAAAATAAAAAATACTTTTATTTGCGAACCGAATCAAAGAGTAGAAAGAAGTTCCACAACCCACCTCCTGGCAACTGATCAACAGATCATAACCATGCTACGCTAGATTAAGCTTAGTACTGAGCCTAATCTGTCAGACTTGTTAAAACGAATCAGTGCAGTGATAAAAAAGATGGACGTCCATTATTAGAAGCTGACCGAGATAGTATAAAAAGCGAACGAACAGACGGGTCACCTGCGGCGAGTGCGAGTTTATTTCACTTCTACTCGCACTCAGCCCTCTGATGGTAAGTGACTATCGCCGCACATGGTCACCTGCAACTCAAAGTCACAAGTGAAGCCGTTAAAAAACTGTTTAACACCGGTTTTCTGTGAGACCGTGGTATAACTCCGGTCGAGGCGGCCCATTTGTGCCGAAGCATATAAGTAATATTCGGTGAATTTGGTAGTATATATCATGGAGAGTGCTCGAAGGAATTGTTCTAACTAATACTAGCCGCAACTTGCCGCCATCGCTCCACACGACAAAAATTCATCCCCTCGGCGCTCCGAACTTTTCCGGACCGATTCGACCTGCAAACCTTTAAGAAAAGAGCATACTAATTCCTCAAAGGCCGGCAAAACGCTTGTGACTCCTAAGCTGCAGGCGTTCATGGGCGGCGGTAGTCGCTTTCCATCAGGTGACCCGTCTGCTCGTTTGCCCCCTCTTCCATAAAAAAACTATACCTGAATACTGTTTTTGCGTAGTATCTCCAGCCAGTTTATCAGCCAATTGACTTAGAATATGCGCAGCACATTCCGGTTGAGACTTGCTAAGCCTCACTAATATTAACTTCCCGTGTGACCAGCAGGTTTGCGCAACTGGTTTTAGTCGGAACGTCGACAGAAGGAGAAATGCCAGGTGAATTAGACCGACTACTGTCAGTTGACGATGGTTAGCACTGCAAATAAATAAACTAGTATTTTTTTATGTTTTAGATTTGCACAATTCTTCTTCGACATTATTATGTTCACACTCAATTTCATTCTTTGATTTTATTGATTTTTATGATTATGATTTTATTAATTTTCTTGATTCCTATTTCAACAGTCTTTAATAGTCCACTTCTGGACATAGGCCGTGGCTGTCGTAAAACCAGTGGGTGTCGTAGTCGACTAAGGGAGTAAACTCTGCAGGACAACAGCACTGCAAAGTCAGTCAGTCAGCATGGTATAGTAGGTCAAAACGTCCTTCCTAAGGAGAAGTCTATGTCCACTAGTGGATTAATAAAGGCTGTTGATGAAGATAATGGTGTATTTATCTATGTGTAGGTAGGTAAGTTTATATGTATATTTTTTACATATTTAATATGCATTAATAAAGTTTTAATATTATATTTTAAAACAAATTTAAAATCAAAATGCACCTGCTGTTTGTTTTCTCTGTGTCACACAATGGTTGACTGGTAGAGAATATCTAAGGCATTATATCTAAAAATGCATCAAGTGTGCATGTTGTTAAAAAAAGTTTAGAAGAATTTCGTTTTACACTTCGTGAATTAACTCTTTAAATCAATTGAAGGCATACATAATACGAGTATCACTCACCTCTCAGTGGTGAGAATTTTAAGAAGACTCGCAACGTCGACATCAGGTCCAATAACAGATCGAACCCAGGCAGACTCGCGCGTTCGCAAATCATCTAACGCTCTCTGTTCAATTGCTGACCTTATGACCTGACCGACAAAGACTAAAATGAATAAAATTTTTAATAAGACTGATCATTATTAGCAGACCTAAGTAAATAATATAATAGTAATAAACTCACGTCATGGTCACACTGTTTTTATTTTTTCTCAGCTTTTAGCATCTGCTAAATAATGAACACTAGTTTTCATTAAATATATAACATTTTATAACTTAGAATTCGTGAATAAAATGTACTGCGTTTACTGATAGGAAAGTTTAATTTTATATTGCATTTTCTTTTTTTTTTTTGTTGATCAGTCACTCGCTTTCAATATACCAGAGCCAAGAGATACCAAATATAAATAAAAAAAAACTGTCCTTGCATCCAAACATACGGATCGGAAATCCGCCCCCTTGTCCGACATGGCGAGTGCTAAGTCTATTAGAAATGGGGCCCTTAACAACTGCGTTTTGGGCCACTGCTTAATATGCTTCCTAACTAGTTCCGGGTCTGCGGCCCCTTGGGATATGTGGTAGATACAGGTGGAGAGACAACGGCTGAGTTCTGCAGAACTATGAGGCACTGCAATAATAAACATATACACTAGAAACTAGAAAATCAAACCCTTTATCATTCAGTGAAAAGTCTAAAGACTAAGGCATTAGGGTAATCACTTCACGACAGTCAATTAATTACTCAGAAGTTCTATTTTCTCAGTATATACTGCATGCTAGAATGTCTTCAGTTTATATTGAGTAATAACATAACTCAAGTTCGTAGATACTTTCCACATCATTTTATTATTTATTAAATTTAAGCGGTTTAGCGATAGGTACTTCAGCGACCGAAATCACAATATGATATAGTCACACTACAGTCAACGTTGGATGACTTGGATGTTTACTATACTACGAGAATTCCTTTATGCCATTTGTGATATCGAGAGTACACCGGAACTGAATTTTTAACGAATTTTTATTACGAGAATTGACTTTGGTCTGAACCTGAATATCAAATTTGAGACCTTGTCTAAAGACGGGAATCAGGCAATTTTAGGAACTTCTGCGACTTAAAGATAATTTTAAAGATTCTTTAATACATAAATACATATTTACGTAACAAAGAATCTTTAAGATTATCAAAATTATGATGTTCATAGAATTACCTATAAGGAGTGAAGATTTACTGAACTTATAACATACCTATATCATCAATATCTATAGTAGTGGACTCAGAGTCCTGTGGAGGCGGCTCCAATTTGCTATATAACCTCGAGCTGAAGTAATGTGAGAGATGTGACAATACTATCTCCAAATTATATGTTTTACATAATCTGAAAATTAATATTTATAAATAACATGTTATGAAGTACTTTCGTTTTTATTTTCTTTATAAATGTTTTTCATGGCTTCACTCGTAACTATGTAAACAAATCTTGTAACTCAAGTTCTACTTAAAGAAATTGAATTATTTTATTTTATTTTGTTCGGACAACAGCACAAATAAAGCAAGGTAAAACATTATAATAAAGTAACAACGAAGCTATTCACAGGTATTGTGTAAATTATGCGGTACTCTTATTTTAATTTTCTCGTGAAGAATCGAGCAATCTATAACTCCGTTAATGATTTTTAATAATGTAACAATATCGGAGACAGTACGTCTACGTACGTCTTGTTAAAGGCAGAAAATGATATCTATTACATCTTGTTACATATCCGTGAACACTTATACTGCAAATATCTTAAAAACCTTTTAAATAATAATAAATGTAATTATGTATAAAGTTTGGCTAACGATTTGGGATGTATGAGCTGATCTGATGATAAAGCTAGGTAAATGGACTTGAGTAGTATCTAAACTATAACTATAGCTGTGTATATTGACTACATAGATGTTGGAATATCATTGTTCAACATATTAACTTCAAAAAGAGTGCAAAAGATTGTTAAAGGTTCTTACACCCCTGGCAGTACAGTGTATTGTGTGAAGTAATGATTCTACAACACGGCCTCACATAGAACTAGTATGAAGCAATTCGTTTGTTGCTTTTTACCGAATGAGTCCTGTACTGTACTGTACCTGGAGCCCAAATTCAGAGGGGTTTCGGATCTTGTAACTAGTAATTTAAAAAAAGAACCGGTAATTGTAGCCTTGAGTCCCTCCCCTCGCCTCCTTAGTCCTAGGGAGGGGAGGGACTCAAAGGGAATTAAAGTACTCATGACTCATGAGTAGAGTCTTCACGATTGCCTGCTATACCATAAAACATGAATAGTAATACTTACTTAAGTAACTGATGTACCAATGGAGGCAGGGTATCTGGCGGTATATCCATTACATAAGAGCATATCTTGTTTACCACCTGTTTGTGATTATTGCGTGATAGTTGCATATCTCTAGAAATTAAAAGAAACAAATGAGAAAATACAATAAAGTCTTTCCCATGCTCAACTTCAACGGCAGTTGACACAGGTACAGTAAAGGCGAAATGGTTGAAATAGTCGCATTGCGACTTGGGCGGGTTGAGAATTGTGAGTGCGATTCCCACACTGCACCTAAGTTTATATGATCCACAAATAGTTGTCCCAAGCCTCGGTCTTCTTGTGTCTGTTGTTTCAATGTTTATAAATCGGTATTCTTATTTAAACGGCGGCTTGCACTCCGGGAGTTCCGGCAGAAGTGAAAACTTGAATATTAACGTTACACGTGCATTTTTGATATTTTGGAATGGTTAGGGAATAATTTTACACGAATTGCTTTAATTATCAGTATAAAAGTACTATCATTTATGTGGTAGTATACAATATTTATTTATTGCGCTATCGTACGCAAACATGACAATTTATCGAGACACTGTCACCAACCATGGATGCGCGTGGCACGCTGTAACATAAACACACACGAACATTCGCGCAAGCGCCCTGCGTGCCTAAACGAAACAGCAGGCGCAGGCATACATTGTCGCCGCGCCGTAGAAAGTGAGGGGGATACTTCCTCTCCTACTCTCCATCCGTCTTACAAATTTTCGATCAGGTCACGTGTCCTGACGCAAGTTTAACATTTTTTACCCATTACAAAAAAAAGTGTACAACGCCGCTAAAGAAGTTTTCACTTCAATAAGGAGTAAATATAGGGAGAACTGAAATCCAGGTACAGCAGGAAATATACGAAACTTCTAATTTTAGTGTATATAGAAAGCGTGTCCATATGTTAATCCGTTTTTATTAGTCCGCCTCACATATGATGGATGAGATGATGTTTTACCAATATTTAACTTAAATCTGGTGGTTGAAAACTTTTCAAAAGTAATTTTAAAAGCTTTGTTTATGAAATTCAAATCACTTGTTTATACCAAATTATTATTTCCGATGCCGATTGGTTGTTCAAAATTGTACAATTACGACACTTTTATTATTGTTGTTTAGAATCAAGTGATTCACGGATAATAAATCCTATTTTTCTCAAGGGTAAATAAATTAGTAACTATCTTTGCTTTATTTATATTTAATATATAAATAGCAGTAGTATTAAATTTTTAAACATACCTACTGCCAACTCACGGATTATAAAATACTTGCCCCTAATTTAACATAGCTGATTTTCTAATTATTTATCTCACAGTATGACGCCTGACTCCAAAAGCGGCAGGACGTTACCTCCTTGAACAAGTCTGTCAGGTCCAAAATAATTTGGGTTAAAATCATTTGTCTTTAATTGCGTATAAATATACTCACTTGAAGGTTGCAGTCAACTGCACTAGTTGTTTCTCTTGCCATTTACACTGGCATAGTGTGTGAACACACTGTTCCTTGTATTCAGAGCTAGTCATTTCTGTGCCACAGTGTTTGATTGTATCATATGAAGATATTGCATTGATGCATTCTGGGAGCACATCTCGCCAACTGAAAAATAATAATAAACAAATAATATTCAGATAACATGTGTGTATATAATACAGACGATTATATATGTAGTGGGCTGGGAAATCCGTGACAGCTATTATAATATTTTCATTAATATATAGTATGTATCCTTTGTGCATGTGCCTTACAAGGTTTCTGCACTTGTATGGTTTAAATAAATGTTTTTAGAAAAAAAAAAAAAACTACATGAATGATGTAACAGATTAATAATTATTGTTGTGCTGTGCCTTGTGAGGTAACTCGACTTACAGTATTTTGCTTTAACAAAGCTTAATCAGTTTCTTTACGTCGGTTTAGTACCCTGATCAACACTTTTGTTTATTTAAAGTGTATTTTAGAAGAAACAATAATCTAAAAATACTGTATTGTATTGAAAATAATTTTTTAACATGTTAAAAAACTGTAACAAAGCTAAACTGTAAAAAAAGCGTTGTGAGCGTTAAAGTCGCCAAGTATCACGATCTCTGCGGATGGGACCTGCTGCAACACAGGATCTGTAGCCATTTAGACGTGGTCCATCAGTTGATCAGTTTCGGTATCACCGCCATGAGACCTGTAGAGGCATGCATAGACACGGGGATGGTCGTCGCTGCCTAAACGGAGCCACAAGGTGCAGAGGTCCTGTCCTCCAAGATTGCCGAGGCGGCGGAAACTGACATCATCTCTAACATACACGCACACTCTAGCCCTAGCTACAAAGGAGTGTTCCAGATGATAGCCAGGGTAGGAGAGGTAGGATGTGTCCGATGGAGATCACAGCGTCTCGGGAAAAAGAGCAGGGCCGGCTTCGCTGTCTCGGTGGTGGTAGACAGCGTTGAGGTTAGAGTGTAGACACGTGGTGTTACAGAAGACCACGTGGACTTCTGTGACCTGATGTGCTTGCTTTAGCCGCGGCTAAATCCCGTGTCGCGGGGGACTTTACAAACATACATGAAACGGACAGAAAGTACACCCAGACTCAAAACAACAATTTGTGTATCATACAAAGTGTCGTCCCATGTGGGGTTTGAACCCATAACACTCTGCGTGGCGACCGCTTAAACCACTTCGCCATCCGTGCAGTCTTTTCTCAGAAGCGGACGGATCTTTTACGAGTATTATAAATACGGACACGTCTTGTTAGGAGTTCAGTTCAATTCGAGATACAGTGCGATAAACATCGAAGCGATTAAAGTAAATAGAAGTGTGACCCAGCGACCTCGGCGATTATTCCGGACTATTATTGAGTGTTGTTGAACGTTTTTCAGTGGTGATAATAAAGTCTCTTTAGTCGTCAGAAGGCTTATCATTCCGAATCAACGAACCCTAACACGTAACAATACTTTTAGATGGCATAATTTTATTTGGCATATTTTCGTTTGGCAGAATTAAAATTCCGCATAATTGCGTTTAGCATAACGTTTATTTAGAACGACGATTATTTGGTATAATTTCGTTTCTTAATTTTATTAGGCATACTCGTATTGCCATGAAATTGCATTTTTACACTTAAATTAAAATATTATCTTAAAAAGTCATAGGTCTTACAAAAGTTTGTGACAGTAACGAATCGCTGCAAAACCGGCTCTACGTAGTCTTGTCTGCCCTACCCCTAGAGTGTAATTTAAGACCCAGTAGGAGCACCCCTGCCTAAGTGTCAGACGCTCTCACCCGTCACCCCCAGGCCTGCGCTTCTGGAGGACAGAGGTCGTTCTCCGACTTCCAGCGTCTGACCCGTGGCTAGCCTAGGGGGCCGGGAGAGATCTAAACCTCCCAGTCCCGCACCGCCATCTCCTCCGCAAGAATAACTTGCTCGCAGAAGGAGACGCCAGAGTTCTCTCGCTACGCACCATTGCCGCAATCGTGTTACCGAGCGAGAGAACCCCTTACTCCGATGGCCGCCACGAGGTCACACCTCTGCTTCACCTACGCCGGGCATGCCAGCGCATGGAGCGCCGTGTCCACGGTCCGGCCATCGCAGTGGTGCTCAGGCGTTGGCTCCTTGCGGATCAGACACAGGTGATCCCCGAAACAAGCCCTTTTCCAGTGATATCCTGCTGGATTTTGATCAATCTTATATAGAATTTTGTGTGAAATATTATGTTCAACAACAAGAAAAAATGATGGAAAGAAATTATGGAAATTTAATAATAAATAATTTAATTAAAATATTTTCGGCCAATCAAATCCACGCCGACCAAGCAAATCTTGTTCGTCTACACGTTAACTTTTATTTTTTATTAAAAATATTAGAATCCGTGATCACGGAGCTTTCAGGATTGGTGGCTCCTCGCCTATATGTTAAATGAGTGTCTGCCAAACTGTCTGACATGAAGTGCAAAATAATATTACAACATAAAAAGTCCTGCTATAAAGGGTAGACCCCATTGCAGTACTTGGCCTATGTAGCCATTATACTTGAATACCATATTAGTGGTATAAATATGAAAAATTGGAAGTTAGCCAAGTGACCACTTACCTGCTGGCAAGGCAACCCGAACATCATTAGTCTTACCCTATTAAAGCATTGGTAAACCCTTGCAGTTCAGGAAGCAGCATCCACAAGACATTACAACTTACATCATATTAACATCACTATCATCCACAATAGACTGAACACTGTCATCACTCCATCGCACCAAATCTTCTACAGGTAACCTTGGCAGCTCTAAACAAAGTCTGCTAGTAACGTCACCACAATGCGTCAACGACGTCGCCTCTTTTCTCATAGTCTTTAGTACCACCTCTATTACCTAAAAATAATATAAATATAAAAATGAAATATTTAAAGAACAATTGTACATGTATAGAAATTAACAGATTTTTGCACTAACTGGTATGATACTCCAGCAAAATGTTATTGAATGGTAATTTATTTGTTTTAGATAAGGGGGCAAGACTACACATAACACGCATGGCTTTTAGTTCGTGAGTTACATCCGTACACTGCACATTTGCACATATTCCTGTCTAAATACAGTTGAGTTGTTCCATACATGATTATTTTCGACTTGACTGTAGGCACAGCTGACTTCAGAGCTGCCATTAAGTTTGCATTGGATTATAGTTGTCTAGCTTCTGCCATATGTGTATGTAAGTTCGACTGCACGGAGGGCGTAGTGGTTTAAGCGGTCGCCACGCGTCCTACTACGCCGAGTGTTGTGGGTTCAAACCCCAAATGTGACGACACTTTGTGTGATCCACAAATTGTTGTTCTGAGTCTGGGTGTTCTTTGTGTCCGTTTCATGTATGTTTGTAAAGTCCCCCGCAACACAGGATTTATTCCTAACGCGGGCGTTGTCTTTTATAAAAAAAAATAAAAAAAGTGTTGCAGTATATTGTTTACTTGTTTGGTGTATAATTAAACTTATTTTTAATTTTGACACCTTCTAAGCATAGGGCTACCATCTCTAAATTTTAAATATATTTTCCTCCGTTGATAGAAGAAAACTTTAATTTAAAGCCTCTTTTGTTGCATGAAATATAGAATAATAGATTAAACACTCATTCTTGTGACGACAAGTGAGTAATTTTATATAATATTTAGGTTTTAAATAAAAGATAAACAAACCCAATATTAAAAACAAACCCAAAAAGGCAAAAATAATGAAATTAAACTTTAGTTATCAATACAATTAAAGAACATCAACAGATCAAATTCTATGAATTTAAAAGCATTACAAACATTAGATTGATACATGTTAAAACCTGTTTAATAATGGTTCAGGGCTGTTTACCTTAACTTTATGTCTACAAGCTCCTGCATTATCCGGCAATCCATTTAAGATACAGCCCAATAGATCTCCACCGTCAGTGTTCAGTATACGACGGGGTAAAAACTTTATAATCTGAAATTAATCCGACACAAATATGAAAATGTGATGATTCGATTTATTAAATTTTTATTTTATATAGTAGCATACCTGGTCAAATTTTAAGTTGCAAAATTCCCGCAGCTCCTCTCGCTTACTGTGTACATGACCCAATTCTTTTATTTTCGTAAAAACTTTACTTTGATCCATTTTCGTTACAAAAGCGTAGTTTATTTACGTTTTGCTTACCCGCCAGAATTGAATTCGTAGTAGAAATGTCAAATCGGTCACGATTCTGATTCTGATAGATCTGATTTTTTATGGGAATGTTATGACTTGGCTACTAGGGCCTTTAAGTGTACGATGTCACCGCTTATTTTTTAATTTCTAAAATGCTGTACCTACAGTTTATGTACTGCCAATCCGGATTTTAGAATATAAAAACAAGAAGATTCTTTAAAAAAAATTTCGTGACATGAGATATGTTCCATTTTTTTGTATTTCCGTGTTTAAACGGTTTAAACATTCAAAGCTCTTTTTTTTTTTAAACCATTTTTCATGAATCTAAATATTAGTAAGCAAGCGTTGTTAAACCTGTTAAAAAGTGTTATTAATCATACTAGTTTCGGTGTAGGCCGAAACTAGTAAGAAGAAGAAAATGGATTAGTGCCATGTGTTGCTATATAAATAATCACAAAAAAGAGACAAATAAAAATTAAATACATATAATTATTATGTTTTAAGGTAATTTGAACATTAAAAACGTGACTTCAGATACCTAAGAAAATCCAGGCTTTATTAGAATGTGGATAGAAAAATTAAAAATTAATACACTTTGTATTTTGTCCTAATTTAGTTAGTGACATTCCGATTTTTTTCAAACGGTTTATGTTGGGAGGTTGTATATATGCTAGGCGAGAGAATTCTTCATATCGCGATGCAGGATTAGCAATTCTAATTCAGGACTTACATCGTAGTTCGGTGTTTCTTGTTCATTGTGTGTATCGCCACAGTCGCCGGCAGTCTACATCCATCAACTGCCACCCATTTTCCTCAAGTCATCGTCTTCTGTGCCGTAGAGCGCCCTACACTACGTTTACGTAATCGCGTCTCCACTACAGAACAATATGTCACCTCCAACGACTATCAGTTCACCTGGAGCATGACCAGCCCACTTCACTTCAGCGTACAGATTCTCCGTGCGATGTCGGTTACTCTAGTTATCTGTCGAATGGTTTCGTTTTAAGTTTTATCGACTACAGAAATACTCAGCATCACACGTTTAAGCTTGGGGACCAATCACTACGGGTAACACGCACTGAAGGCCAATTCCAAAAAAATCGATCAAAATTCAGTTCCGATCAACAATCGATCTCACAACTGTCTTGAAAGATATTTTGGTAGTAAAACAGTAAAGTTTATCTAAGACTAGCCGATTACAGATTCCATTTGAAGTTACAATACGATATAATCACATTACAGAGTTGATCTCAAGTCGGAAATAAGTTATGACCGAACTTTTAATACGAGAATTGGCCTTCTGGTTACGGGCCTTGGTTTGTAGCATTTGCGGGACCGGCGACTCAAAGATATGGTGATATGCCGTCCAGCTCAGAAGAATTCTCCTATCGGCCTCCCAATCGAAGTTGTGCTGACCGAGTTGAATATTTTGGCCAAGACAGACGTATTCTTGCACAACCTAAATAGTATCATTGTATTACTGTTAGAATATTTTACTGTTTTCTTAAAAGGCATAATCCCAAATTGTACAATCCTGAATGATTAATTTAAGCAGATTGGGATGGTTGGCAAAGGCAGATAGAGGTTCATAAAATATATCAGGAACTCAGAAGAAGGTAACTTGAAAAGAATAATCAGATTTTAGATTTCTTAAAATAATTGCATAGATATAATATAAGCAAAGGAAACGAACTGTATATTCTTCTGTAAGTGGTAGCGTACCGACGGTAAACAAAGAAAGAAGACTGTTTTGGTCTTTCTTCTCTCTTTGCGCTCTTCACTGATTGGCTGCTGCTTTACCATGCATATAATAATAGTTTTTATTCCCAAAAAATAGTTAATCGGAGACAAGAGCAGAGACAGATACAAGACCAAAACAATCTTCTTTTTATCTCTACCAACCGAATGCGATAGCACCTGGTTTGTTCGCTTTCTCTAACATTAAGAAGCTCTTTTGGCAATAATCGGAACACTTTTTAGAAAAGAACTTAAATATTTTAACTGGTATCCCTTATCGTAACGTCTTTCTGATGACGTCATCAGTTTATGTTTAGCGATTGAGAAGTTACGAAATTGACGAATTTCGTTTATAATACATTTGTGTACAATTTGTTGTACCGAACATTATATTTAAAAATAATTATCATTTATTAGATTTACTGATGAGTGATGTAACGTTGATAATTGAGCATCCATAACGAACATCAACGAAAGTCAATGAGACATTTGTTACGTTACTTTTGGCGGCATTGCACGAAGCCACAGAAATAGATTTTCTTGTGCAGTATCATTTTGAGCCGATAAGACTGTAAACTGTTTTGTATAACCGTGGAATTCAATAGTCGTCATTACTGGAATAGCGAGGTAGTGCAGGTGAAACATGATGTTCAACCAGTGATAACAGTACATCATCAGTGATTAAAACATGGAGAATTCGGCGGTTAGTGAATTGAGGTCAAGGTCTCGTTCGAAAACACCCTTCCTGAGATCTAGCTGCGACCATGAGAACTGTATGGGTGGAGAGGATCACGCTCATCATAAATCAGGCCGTAAAACACCTGTAAAACGAAGCACTCCAGTTAAGTAAGTATAATGTATATTATAATTATTAAGCTATTAAGTTATAGGTGAAGCTCACTTCATAATACATATTTTGCAAGAATATGTCTTGCAAAATAACATATAATGTTAATTCCTTTTAATGTCTACACATTTCTTGCAAGCAATTCCATTATCAGTTCTTACTAAGTTCCCATTACACACTTATTACAATTTCCAATTAAAGCTTTAGTCACATTATTGTTTTTAGCTTAGTGATTCATGACTTGAATCACTAAGCTATATTACAATCACTAAGCTAATTAATTAATTTACAATTAATTAATTAGCTTAGTGATTCAAGTCATGAATCACTAAGCTAATTAATTAATTGTAAATTAATTAATTAGCTTAGTGATTGTAATATAGCTTAGTGATGATAATTGTAAATTAATTAATTGTAATATTTGCTTCATTACAAAAATTGCTTAGTTCTCAAATATTCTCTTACTTAGTTCTTAAGGTAACATAATACTTTTCTTGAAAAGGCTAAGCCCATCCCAGACCATACAATTAATTAATTTACAATTAATTAATTGTATGGTCTTCTTAATTATTTATGTTAAATAATTTATGCGAAAAAGTTTTTGTATAAATGATTTATAAATTTATTTATTGAGCTATCTTTAATAAGTCATTAGATATACTAAAAATATGGCAAAGGACTCTGCACAGAAAAAAAAGTACAAAAATAAACAGATTATTGATATACTGTATCCATCATTCTCATAATAAACAATATTTAAGCTGTTGAAAAAAACTGCCAGAACTAAGTTTCAGTATTTTTCAAAGTGCTCCAAGGTTGGGAAACATTAAAAGTGAAACTACAGACAAATAGACATATATTTAGATTGAATTTATGAATCAAGATGGCTTATCAACCGTGTAATCTAAAAAAGTAGAACACTGAGCAATCAAATTCTTTTATCATAAATCTCTGCCTACTCAATTTTAAAGAGAATCATTACAAGGTTGTACTCCACTGAGGACAGTACTTTCAGAGGACAAACTTTATTTACTATGATGTCACAGCTATAAACTTAGAGGTCATAATAGCCTACCATCTGTAACCTTGGTTTATGTTATTGTGGTCAACACATTCTTATGAACATTATCATACTTTGGTATTCAAATATTTTATTACTAAAATGTATTTCGAATCAATGCTTTAATAACTGTTAAATATTCTTATTCCATGATATAAAATCTGGCAAATGTATGTTATACTTATTGATCACATTTATTCTTAAATCTGTAATTATGCATCAGAGTTTATATAAGACGATTTAAAAATAATGTTCTATTAATAAATAGAACATTATAGTAAATAAAAACAAGCTAGTTAATAGATCATGTTCCCCTATTCATTGTTATTGAATCCAAATTATTCTGAACAGGTAATCAAGGCTAAAGTTTAGAGACATTACCATATAATACAAAACCTGTCATGTTGTGTCTGTGTTGACGTCTGTGGAAAGCAAATGTAATTTAATAATGTTTTGTAATTCTATTCTATTTATGAATTATTACTAACATACATTTACTATTACCTACTACAGCAGAACACATTATTTTAAGTCATATATTATAACTAAGTGCTACTGAAATTAAGTATTGTAGGTTTTAATGCTTATATTAGAAAGTGTTTGTGTTACCACAGAAACATTACAAGTCCTTTCTGTTCATTAGTTTGCTGTATGTTTTGCAAGGATTATATTGTGATAACCAACCTGTCATACTCTTCTATAGGTGTCTAATTTTGGTGGTACCTAGAGATCTCAGTGTTAATAGTAACTGAAAAATATTGTTGTAACATACACCTTATATCAAACTTTAATTCTCTCTAATATTCTTGTGATTATATCAAAAAGCTAAATTTCAAAGGCCTGTTAAAAGAAGAGCAGAAGTGCATACAATGATTAGATTGCCATGCCATCCATCATTGCCTGTCTATTATAATACTCTGTACTTTTATATACTTTGAATCAAACTTTCATTGAAAATATCATTTGAATGATAGTGTCTGTTGGTCTAGTGGTTAATGACCCTGACTGCTAAGCCAGAGATCATGGGTTTGATTCTCATTCAGGACCATTGTGTGATGAGCTTGATTATTTCTTCCGTCTGGGTGTAATTTATTTATAACACCTATGTATGTATTCAGAAATACAGTACAGGATCTTTCTAGTTTGGGATCAAACTGCCATGTGTGAGATGTGTGAAATTATTATTATGTACAAATAAATTATTAAAAGAATATTGTTTAACCATTCCCAAGAATAGAGCAGTAAATTTTTGAATGCACAGAATTCTTCCAGTTTCTATTTAATTGCATTAAACTATTACCTTTTCAAATAAGTTTGTTAATTAAACCATTTATTCATTCATTAAGACATATCTAAACTCTAAATAGGGAAATTACTCTTTGATAAGCTAACATTGCATGTTAAGGAGAATCCTTGTAGATAGAATACTGAAAATGTTCAAAAAAATTGATTAAAGGTATTTGGTTGTTTTTACTTGCATATAGTCAGAGTTGCTTTTGGACCTAAAAAAGATTTATTAAAGCAAAGATGTGTGCATTTTCAAAGTGCCAACCACAAAAAATGATTTTTACAAAGGCAGCATCATACAAAGTATTTGAACTATAGAATACATAGATTAAAGAAACACTTCATCCAAAAGCATCTTGGTAACAAATTCAGTCTCCCAAACCAGACTAGAATATTTTTAGTCATGGTGGTTATTTTTAGTATTATTATTCACCAACTTTCTCATTGATAAGACATCAGGATGTAGAAATGGCAATATCCTTGGCAAGCACAAATGACTCACTTGATAACAGTGACCCTGTGTGGTACATCGACATTCATGTGCGCAACTTTATACAACAAATCTTAAGTTATAGTTACCGGCACGGATCTTGAACGCTCGGCGGCAGAATGGGTATTGCTTTGTGCATCGTGCACTTATGGCAAAATAAAGTGCACTCCCATTTATAATTATAAATTTTTTCGTAGTTAGAATATAATAAAAATGATCAAAACCATAAGACGTTCTGTAGTCAAGTTACTACGTAACTTCTTATTGATTCTATGATAAGAGAAAATTGTTTTAATTAAAATTTTAATAATAAAACGTAAGATTTAATTCTGTTAAAAAATATTTGCCTTATAAAATTATTAGGATGAAATAGGAGTGACAGCTTCCAAAAAGAAAGACCCTATTAATTTGCTTGGTAGTGTACGTCTACGTACTTAAGTACGACGACGTACGTAAAACGAATCAGGAGCAGCAACAATATAGGTTTTAATAAAGAGTATTACTGTAAGTCACATTTATGCAAAATTTCATGCTTCTAGACCGAACGGTTTCAGCTGTGCGTTGATCGATCAGCCTATCAGTTTTTGCTTTTATAGATATAGATACAAGTAACTTGATGATTGCACGGACGGCGCAGTGGTGTAAGCAGTCACCTCCCCATTTCCTACTGCGCTGAGTGTTGTGGGTTAGATCCCTACATCGGACAACACTGTGTGAGATCCACAAATTGTTGTTCTCAGTCTGAGTGTTCTTTGTGTAAATATCATCAATGTTTGTATAGGCTCTCGTGACATAGGATATATCCTAATGTGGGAGTTGACTTTAAAAAAAAAACAACAAAAATGTCCTGGAATATGGGTAGTGCTGTTACAGCATACAAATGGAATGAAATTAAGACATGATTAAACACTATTGAAATCAAGACATTATTTTTCTACCACGTGTATTTTTTTCATTCTGTTGTTTAATTAAATGTCTGTTTAATCATTAATGTGGTCTTAATTTGACGAATACTAAAGATGTTTTTTTTTTCCGCGTACACCATTAGAGTGAGTCATTAAAACCAGACAAAACAATATTTTAAACTACTTTTTATTAGAAAAGACTGCCCAGACCAACAAGGACGCCCTAAAAAATATAAATGACACGAAAAGAGGAGAATAAGAGAAATTGGTAGACTGTATCAGATCCCTCGGACCAGAATTCAAGATCTTAGTGGGAAGAAATGTAATGCTATCGAAATCAAAAAGTAGGTTAAGGAGTGGCTTTTGGCCGCAGCTAAGTGTGAATTCCCGATCAAGAAAGAGAGACTGTTGGATACAGTTCAGAAAATTGTTAAAGACCATGGAGCGAAGAATCTCTTCAAAGATACCGAAAAGACGATAGAAGAAAAGTTGGTAGTCCGAAACTTTCTCTCGGAACCAAACGTAAATAAATTATACTTTATTGGAAAACATAAATAAAAATGAGAAAAATACTACAAGTAATCACAATATTATTTTTGTCAACAATTATTATTTCCATAATTACATTTACACAGTAAAACATTTTTAAATCAATGACAATTATTTTGTTGGTGTACATATTCATCATACAAAATTGGTGGTCGCAAACCAACTTACTGGTGGTCGCAAACTTATGAAAGTGGTCGTAAACCTACGTTTTGGCTACATTTTCACTTTTTAAAATAATTTATGGATGAAGGTATTATATTTTATGTTTAATATCCAAACTAGACTATACTTGGGACCAATTTTCACTAACACATACTATATTGCGTATAGATAACATGTTCTTTTACTAATCTGAAGTGGTCAACTTAGCTAACTGGCGCAATGACCCAAACTATTTTTTTTAAACAAATCTCACAAGAAAGGTTATTCATTATTTACATTGTTCAAATATATACAGTACTTAAAACGTTACACATACATTATGTATAATTACTACTATATTATACATACGAGACTTCACGGGTCTTGAATTAAAAAAAAGTTGGACATTTAATATTAGATATTGCATAAAATATCTGATATGCAAATTTTTGTATATGAAATTAATGTTTACAAATATCAACAGAAAGTCTTATACATAATATAGTCGGTGCTCGTTTGTTCATCATCTTTAATTCATACGTTTGTCGTAAAAAATGCCATTTGCGTTTAAGCTTCAAGACGGGAGGGTATGCCTTACCTAATGCCATAGATTGCCAATATAAGTAGCAATATTGAAGTTGTTAATGCACTGAATATAGGCAAAGTGCTAAATAGTTGTCAACATACCAAACAGTAGCCATTACTAAATCAAGGTTAATATAATGTTTGACTGGCTTGGTCCAGTGAGTTGGGTTCAATCCCGCCCAGGATAAATGTTTATGTGCTGTGAGCTATATAATCTGTCCTGGCCCTGTAATTTATCTATAATGTGTATGTAGTTGGAAAAATGGTTTACCTACTTTGGTATCAAACGATCGTGTGTGAAATATGTCACATCTATGTATGTTTGTCATTAATGTATATATTTTGCTTCTTAGAATCAAAAATAAATCAAACATGATTTTGTGCTTAATTTAATTTCAATGAACAAGACGAAAAATTTCGCCAAAACGGACGGATGGCGGGTTTAATTTGCCTTTCATTTTGAAGCCGTAAAAAGTAATATTAAAAAGGCGGAGTTTTACCTTAACAAACTGACAGTTAATGTTGCTAGGTATGTGGGGTTTCAGGTTTTTACTTTTTGTCGCTTCTACTTATTCCGGTGTGTCGGGGCGCATTACTTCTTTTAGACCAGTGTCCATTTTTGCTTTTTGGTCAATTAAAAATCCAGTAATATAGGTACCTTTCGCTTTATATAGTAACGCATATATTTAAGGAGTTCCAGATACTCTACTAAATAGCTGAAGTCTATGGGGTTTGGTATTCTTACATCTTAGGTATTCTTGAAGGTTATTCAGAAAGCATATTACAAGGATTCCACTTTACATGTTACAAGGTTAATAGTCAAGGCTCTATCAGTCGTCGATTTCTTGATTTCAATTTCTGTATACACCTTTTTAACAAATTCTTTGTTATGAAATCCACAGACCACAGTTGACTGCACAGTACTATATTTCAAACCTTTAGCCAAACCACTGAATCAAGCACAGTAGTCAATTCTTACGATTTTTTTCATAAAGTTTAAAATTTGCTTTACTTTACTCATATGTTTAATATGAGTAAAATAAAGCAAATTCAAACTGTAGTTCTTAAATGATCCTAGTCGATTCTATGATTTTTGTTTCCTTTTATAGACAAGTAAACCAAACTTCAAGTAAAGTGACATCAGAGGCTATCACAGAAGTTGAAGAGGAGTACACTTCGCCTCCTGCCCATCGCACGCGACTTTCCACAAGAAGTATTGGCGACAAACTAACCAAGACTTCCGACTACTCTTCAGAGGAGAGTCTTGATAGATTGAAGGGGCATGGAAAGGAGATATTCCAGGTAGGAAACCCCCTTATTCACATTTAGAAACATTTAACTTAGGAACATGGACAATTAACCTTTTTTGTCACGACGGGCCATCTGATAGTTAGTGACCACCGCCATGGACTGCACAGATGGCGTATTGGTTTAAGCGGCCACCTCGCCGCTGAGTGTTGTGGGTTCAATCCCCAGGTGGGACAACACTTTGCGTGAACCACAACTTGTTGTTCTGAGTCTGGGTGTTATGTGTCCGTTTCATGTATGTTTGTAAAGTCCCCCGCGACACAGGGTATATTCCTAATGGACAAACAATTTGTGGTTCACAAAAAGTGTTGTCTCATGTGGCTATCGTACCCACAACACTCAGCGTAGTAGTTTACAGCGTAGCGACCGCTTAAACCACTACGCCATCCGTGCAGTCAAAATTATGTTAAATTGATACACATGACATATGTAGGTAAAAATGTTATCTAAAAACTGTTTGTTTAAGTGTTTAGCATAGTAATCTTGACCGTATGTACGCACACACTTATTCATTCATAGTGTATTCATGACCTACAAGGAAACCTAATGAATGAGACTATTGTCGGGTTCGCTGTTATGTATAACTAGCTTTTGCCCACGGTTTTGCTCGCGTAAATGACAATTTTGTCAATAAATTAGGCCGGGATAAATAGTAGCCTCTGTGCTATTCTAGACTATAATCTATCTATGTGCCAAATCTCGTCCAGATACAGAAAGCCGTTTTGGGGTGATTGAGTAACAAACATATTTACGTTTTGAAAAGTTGAAAACATAGGTGTATAATTATCATTGTTTTGATATAGAATATAATTATATTGAACGTTTGGACTAAATAATTATATTGAACGTTGTTGAATAATTATATTGAACGTTGGTAAAAAAAATAGTTTAACATACAAACTTACACCTCTTTTTAAGGGTAGTTTTCAAAAAAACGTAACAACTTACAACAACCACAGAAAATACTTTTAATAAAAAGTATTTTCTGTGGTTGTTGTAAGTTGTTACGTTTTGCTTCTAGATCCAGCGGTTTCAGCCATGCTTTGATCGATCAGTCCATCAGTCTGTCAGTTTCTTCTTTTATAGATATAGGTTTAGTTCAGAAGAATATTGTTAAGGTATGAATGTATATTATTTATTTACCTAGTGTAGTATACATGTACCTTTATAGATGTAGAAGAAATTGAAGTCATTATGTGCTGTCTTTAGATTAAAAACGCTGTATTGTCAACGAAAATATTCATCATTGATTGAAACTTCGGTATTAACACACTAAAATTATCTACATATACCTAAGCATAATTAAGGGAAACATTGAAATTTACCTGTTCCCTGCTTACAATCATCTACAGGCGATGAACAGTCATTGTGTTCTTATCACAAATGTACATAACTTTAATAGATAAATATATTTAATAGATAAGTAATAACAAGCATGGTTATAAAAAAATATTATCTCGCCTTAGACTCGTTATAAAAATTAAATTGAAGTCATTTTGAATCTATGTAAACTTACGAACGTATAAGTTTCCTCGTCGTAAAAACTTGTTATATTACAAAAATCAATAATCTAATTGCAATAAATTGAAAAAAATACTAATAATAGCCTTATTTACCGTTCTATACCCTGGCTCTACTACATGATTGATTAGAATTTGTATCTATTCGTTGTGCTATTCCTCTATAAGCTATTCCCGCGATGAATGACGTCGACAACGTAGTTGCAGGCGTCCATGGGCAGCTGACTATAAAAAACAAACATTTCTCTAGAAAATATATAAAAAATAGGCCTCTACGAACTTTGTGATAAAAATAATGAAACATGTATTTGGAAATGGTAGTTGTGATAAAACATCACACGTAATATGATAAAACGATAAACCAAAAAAACACCCAAACAGAATAATGTAGTGATAATTAGTACGGCCGCGGCTGCCATAAAAGCAAGGTTTACGGCAACATAAACAAAGTAGTAATGTGCATAGCTACTATTATTCTCGAGTTTTCTAAAATAACTTTATATAAAGACTTGTAAACAGTTAAATTAGTTCTATATTTTTACCAAAAATTATCAATGAATTTTGAACCATAGTGCTGAAATTACCCAAGGACTACAAATTAATATAAAGTCGAATGTCGCTTATAAAACGGCATTAATAGTTTAAAGAAAGTGTTCTCATTACTGCAACATTAGCACTTAAATTGAATGGACCAGCCCCTGTCTTTACAATTATTCCGTGATAACCTTAATTCTATGTAAGTATGTATTTACAACGTATTACGTCATGTTCTAAGTAAACTTAAACTCCACAGTAATTGTTGCTCCATAGTCAAGGTCTGCGCTCGGTATTTATGGGAGACTAAACCATTTGGTAGAACTCTTTCGACATGTTTGTGCGTACTGCTTCACTGAATTCGCTTATTATAGCTGTTTATTTTTCAACTCTCAAATAAAATAGGTGTTTTTTTATTCTGTTGATATAAGATCAACAGATTTGCAAATAGTAGGGCCTGGATGTGTAACTTTGTGTACACTTACTCTGTGAAGCCGGAAGTGCCGGAGTGAACAACGGAAGCCCAATAAAAAGAACAGATATTGTTTCCAGGGTTTTTTTACATATATGTTTTTTATTTATTCCACCACACTATCCTTAACAGATTTAAATGTATAGGGTATCGATTGAATCCTTACGTCGTTCGGAATGGCAATTACCGATTGTCTACATTTTTTAAGCAAATCCATTTGGTGATTGAATGGCGCCATTTCGAAACGAAAAAATCCCAAAACGAAAAAGTCCATTCGTTTGTAGAAATATTAAAGACGTGATTTTTAATTTTTGAAATAGGAACTTGTTCAATGTTATAAATAAAACTAGTGCAGGTATCTAAATTATTTATACTCATAGTTATCTATTTGCTTACCTTCCCGTAATGCATTCGTAAAAGCAAAATACGATTTTTCTACCTATCCCTCCGGGGATGTAGGATTGAGTGTATGTATGTATATAAATAACCAGTTTTTGACCGCGACTGGTGGTGGTCAACATCAGACATCATATTAATTATACGGAGAGTTTGGAATCGATAAGTAAAAAAATAGTAGACCATTTACTATGAGTTTAAAAACGCTACAATCAAAAATAACAAAGTTTCATACAAATTTACAACCCAATTTTGCACCCTTACTGGTGGATTTAAAAAAAAATCGTTTCTTAGTGCCCACCTACGTCACCTAAGGAACATTTGTGCAAAATTTCATGCTTCTAGACCCAGCGGTTTCAGCCGTGCGTTGATCGATCAGTCTGTCAGTTTCTTCTTTTACAAAATAGATAAGTGCTAACCTTATTTTACTGTTTCGAGTAAATAATCGGTAATTGATAAGGTATCTAATGTGATTATTAATGTCTTAGGACTTATTAACACAACAATTTAAATTGATACTAGGTGCAGTACTAGTGTAGATACTAGTATCAATCTAGATTGAATCTAGATTGATACTAGTATCTTGGTTTCAAGAACACAAATAAAGTAATTAGATACATTTTGTGTAGACCTACGTTACTGGATCAATGTATAAAAAAATTGTATCGAGAAGACGTTTATTGATTGTCAATATTTCATCGGTAAAGTTTCTAACAAAGCGTAAGTCAAAAATGTCAAATTTACAGAAGAGCAAAATAACTGTTATTCCGCTTAAGGTGGAGCAACATTTTATGAAATATTTTTTTGTAAAAAAATATATTAAAATGTTGTGATACTTGTTCTCTCAATTAGCATTTTTAATCTCATGAATCATTTTGTGGATTACGAATTTATAAGCACTTGAGTGACCATGTAGATTTACTTACGCAGTGTGAGTTTTATTGAAAAATGCGGCGCTATGGATTATCTTAATCCTTTCAGACTGGTCGAAACAAAGCCCGTGGTCTTTCTTCATCTAATGGTACCAAAATGTTAAAACCGCAATAAATGACATAGCCCTTGTTAAAACTACACTGCAGATATTGGAATCTCATTAAAAGCAAGTGTCAGTACTAGACGAAGTCATGAATGTAGTGTGTCGAAATACCGACAGTACGAATAAAATAATAAGCGCGAGTGGTGTGATTCAATTTAAACTTTATAATCATTTTTGTGATTATGCCAAAATTTGCACAAGTCACGGAAGTTTAAAAGCAATAACTTGATTATTAAAAAAAAACATTCATGCGTATTCATATTTTCACAAATAAGTTCTAACTGGACCTCTTGACGTCGAATACTCAAGCGTAATGTAAAAAAAATTAACAGCAATTTTCTAAACTACTTCAAATTATCTGATAACCTAGAGTTAACTTCAGGTAATGGTTTTAAACAGAAATCTATTGACTTCTTTACGGCTGTGTTCTACTTTTCCCTACAGTAAATTGCCATATCACAGTAAAGTGTTTGGCAAAACAATAAACAATTAGTTTTGCGCATATAGTTACATAATTTCGATATCTTGATAAAAGCAGTTCTTGAAAGCACTCATAAACTCACAAATTCATAAAGTTTTAAACGAGAACTGACAGGATCCCTATGCCTCATTAGAAATAAAAGTTTCAATAAACAAAGTACTTCCAGGAAGTAATAACAAAGAAGCCTTGATCCGAAGGAGTTTTTTTTTGCTTATCGTAACTAAACCGCCGAACTTCAAACACACACTTAGATTAACAGTACAAATTAGAATGATGATATTCGCTTTAAGGAATGCCAAAAATGTTGAGTTACAATTTCCATCTTTAGATATTTTGTAATTATATTAACGTACTGCAGAACCGTAGCTCAAGTGGAGTTAGCCGACAAACTTACTTCTATTTTAATAACCATTAAATGAAGTACCCGAAGTACTATAATCATGTAATGGGTTCTTAAACGCATTCAATTGAAAGCTCTGTTATCTTCCATTTGATAGCTAAATTTTAATAAAACGAACTCGGCACTTTCCCCTCCAGAGCATTTACTCTCTCATTCGACTTATATTAAGTAAAAACAATTAAATTTATGAGATAACAACAATTAAGGTTAATAGACTCTAATTTAATACATGTAGGTATGAAAAGAATCTTGTACTTGTTCAAGTGCAGTCACCATTCACAATGAGAATAATGTTAATGTATTCTATTGTCTTTTTCGAATTTTCGAGATTAACAAAACTGAAAATCGTTAATTTTAAAACACGATATTTTTTATATTTGTTGAGATGTCAATTATGTCTTATGTAACTAACGAAAATTTGAGAAAATACTTTACAGGTGTATGCGTTATTCCGGCCTAAATTTAACGCACGCGGTCTTGAAAGTACTGTGGATTGTAAGCTAGCTTTATAAAAAAAGGTGTGCTTTAGATCACACGACTGAACTAAAACTTTTTGGCTAAGACAGAAAGAAAATGTGTGCTCGCACCTCTTTCTCTTGCCCCTATAGTAATATACGAAACGTAACTCTCTCTCTTTCTATCTTCACTAACTTATATCTCCCTCGTTCAACTTTCGTTCGCCTCGCCCGATCACACTATTCGTAACGCCCTCGTCACGCATTCACCAGCTTACTGTCCAAGTAAAGCGTGCGTAAAGAAGTTTTACTTCAAAAACTTGTTTTATACCCATAGAGGACATCTTAGTGTGTACCTATACAATAATAAATTATAGATTAAAGAAACTAAAAATCACGCTTTAGTAACTAGGCGAACTAAAAAGTAGAAAATAATTTTCTATAAGTTCAAAAAGAAAAATCATTTTATTGTAAAAAAAGTGGTTCCTAAGGTTCACGAATCTACATAATACTTACTAAGGTTAATATGGCAAACAATTTCCGTAGATTGGAGTGCCTTACTCAGTTTAGCAGTTCAAAGCCAAATTGTTAGTGATTGCTGTTTCTGTGTGTGAAGCTGAAAACGACGGTTTGTTATGGAAGCATGACTTCTGAGCGAGTATAAGCATTTTTATGCAGCATTTTAAATTATATCCATAACGTACAATGAATACATGTACCGACCTAATTGCAGAAAGCAATTTCTGACAGCTTTTTAAGATCCTTATTAAGCAATCATTCAGAGTTTAAGGTTTTACTGAATACGACGGCGGAGTATTAGTGAAGGTTTTAACGGATTCAAGAAAGAAATACTTTGTTAATAATAATAAACTCGTTTGGTGGGTGTAGGCTTGAAACTAACAGATGTAATAATCAGTATCGGTATCAGAATTTTGTAGGTCTTTAAACTTACCCGTTTAAACATTTGAGTTTAAATTTGGCTATAAATAGCTAATATATATTTCGAGCTAACATCCTTAGCTACCAAGAAAATACATGTTACGATAATGTCGTACAAAACAATTGGTACAACCATATGAAATCGGCGCACTGCAGTTTATCATTCATAATGAATATGACCGTTAAATAAACACCTACATAGAAACTACAATATCATTATTGACAGAGCTTTAGTACCACTTTACGCTCAGAACACACCAGTCCTGTTATAGTTGAGGACTCAACAGGAAAACTATTATCCTGCTAAATATAACTGGCATCAAACTTCCCCCGCGGGGTTTATTTTTGAATTGCCCATACTTGTGCGTTATATTATTTTAAGACATCTGGCGCCTTCCAGTTGCTGCGTGTGATACCGCGAGTGTTGTATCTTAATTCTACAGAAATCCTTAATTACTTTTATTAAGTCTGAATGTCGGCCTAATTCTTGAATTTTTGGTTTTGGTGGGAGGTGTGGTAGTGTGATGGAGTTGCTATGGTGATTCGGTAAGTGAAATTACGCAATTCATCGATTGATATCATTCTAGAGTGAGGTCTGTGTTGAAGATGTTTACTCGGACGTCCAAGGTCGGTTAATGATTAGCCTACATGTGTGTTGCATGCATAAATTATCTCACTTTTGACACGTAAATTAGTTTGAACGTTACTTGAATATTTAAAGTGTTATAACCTACTTATTATAGGAATCATTATGCGAACAACCTTACTTCCTTCATATTAAAGTAGATTTTGCCTTAATTAAGTTTAGTAAAGGTCCTTATTGATTCCAATATGTGTATATTTTATGCCATTTTTCCTCACTAAAATTATTTATAAACTAGATATAGTATTATTACAGCGTTATGGATTATATTCCATTCCATTCCATTCATACTTAGCCTACGTAGTTAATATCTGTTTTTCTGTTCTATAACTCCTTTATACTTACATATAATAACTTCTTATAACTTAGCTATGGTATATCCATAGCTAAGTTATTAGTACAAGTATCCGCCGAAACATATACATGTCATGAATATTTAGTAAACTATTTCAAACCCGTTGAACTTGAAATTCATTGCATCATATAACATCGACACTCGACAATGGTTATTCAAGTTGATTTTCCTGTCGCTATCATAGTATATAAAACAATACCTAATAGTGTATGTAAATGTAGTTAATTGTAAGAGTTCCTTATAATTATTCTATGCACTTGTTAAGTAATCGAAATTGTCTGCTTCCGCACTAACTTAATATGGTCACCTAACCGTTGTATAATCTATTTGTGGCCACTGAATCTTCGAGTGTTTCTCCGCCTTGTAGTGGCGGGCGCCATCCATTTGCGTGAAGTAAAAAGTAAATAAAACGTTTAAATATAAAATGGATTGGTAAGTTAATTTAACACTCAGGTACATTTCCTACATTGAGTCATTTAATTTGCATCATGAATTTGTAGCATAAAAACATAGTATTATAAACTATTAAATTGTAAAGATTAACAACGAAAATCGCCCTTGGTTCGTGAAATTTTTCTGTTTGACAGGTAATTGGTGCCGCGACAGTGTCAGGCCTCAAGCGCAATTTATGTTTACATTTTTTTACGCTACGTTAAATTCGCCTGGTATTGGTATCAGCGTGGTATTGTGCAATCCTCGACTCGCGACTATCGTCAAGTATCGTCTATGGAACGCAAATCTTTGTGTTCTCTCTGAGACGCTTGACGTATTGTCTCTTCCTTCAAGTTATATAGTACAGAACTGCTCTAAATGCCACCTCAAATCGATGTAGGTCGCTGACACCTGTCACCTCCGTTCCTGTCTGCTGCCTACAAAAAAGAAAAACTTGTTATGTTTCCTTCCCTTTGCACATAATTAGTTGTTTTATTACAAAAAGAATTATCTTTTATTTTCGCTTGTTAGTTTTACATTGTATTTGTTTAAAATTTTGCTAGACAAATAGCTTGTTTAGTTGCCTCGTTTCAATGTCAAAGTCCTATGGTATGATTCACCGAGACTGACAGCTAACAACCAACCGCCACGGTTTGATTAGCACTGTGCAAGAAGTTATTACCCGAATGTTTTTTGCTTTCATCGCTGTTACCAATGATGTCATAGTAATGACTGTGTGATTTATTTTTTAAGGCTTTCGTCAGATCTTGGATACGATTTTGATTGATTGTAGTTTGGTGTCCACACTTCTTCGTGTTATAATGTCTATAAATAATATTTATATCGTAATGTTTTGCAATTGAATTCATAACGTTTACGTTTTTTTATTGTGCTGTCGTATAGCACGTCGTCATATTATTATTACCAATATTTTTTTACTTGGTCGGGATGGATATCGCTCCTTCTTGATGCACGGTGTTGCATTCATTGATCACTCATTCCCAATTCACCATCGGTAAATCTAATCTTCGTTCTTTCGATCTTGTACACATATCACTTACCAAGTATAATAAAAAAAAAACAAAAATCTATTATAAAGCCCGCTACTAAATGATCAATTTCTTACAGGAGATACGTTTTTTGTTTGCGATTTAATCTGGACCAAAAATATTCAAGGTTCAAATTAACATAGCAAAAAACATTAATATCTTGCAATATTAGAGAGTATATTAGTTTACATACTATTAGAAATAACTAAATCCCCTAATCTTTTTTTAAATCTTTGATAATTCGTAGTCTATATGCTGAAATGCCCTTTAGATTTGAATATCATGAAATTTAAAGTACATGTTGCAAGGATACAGTAAAGGGCCAACGGTAACTTTCATCTAGAAACAAATGTTCCGAATGACGAAAAAATATAACTAAACTCGTATCTAATTTAATTTCAAAGAAATCAATGTATTTCTAAATCTTAACAGATTTATTTAATTCCATTCTTTTTCTGATTGTATGACATGACATTTAAAAAATATTTGAAACCTTGACATCTACTAATACGATGTCTTAATTCTAATTTTTGCCATTCAACGTCAATATACAACGGTATAATCGTAAATTAAGCGTTAAGTAAATCCCGGTGGAGGAGATTCTCATGTTTCACACAAATACTTAGTTAAATGTAATTAGCACGTTGTGATCACTGAACACAGTAGGTATCAGCGTAAGTACTAACTGTTACAAAAATATTCTTTGAAAACAAAGGAACAATGCCGTTCCTTAATTAATTTGCTGAATAGCATTTTCAAAAGTCCTGCTTCATTACCAAATATGTTTAGTAAAAGTCATGCTTGTGAAACAAGCAAAACAAGAGGTCTAATTCTAAGAGATCATTTGTGTTCTGTTTATGGTATTGGCAACTGAATTTTTGACCATTCGTAAGCAGCTTTTACTTATACAAAAGTATATTGAACCGGTGACTTGGTGATTATTTTTACTTACAACTAATTCATTCAACTCACAAATATCTTAACTATATCACGTCTAGGACTAAGCCTCGAATATTTCGTCAATAGGCAGTCATGAGCCGCTATCATCTAATAGCGCGCTAATACTCGTTACAGAATATCTTTATTAACAGACTTCTAAAAACGTAGATTTTTTGTACGATTCGATTGTACTTTTTTAAATTATTTACCTCAGAACTCCTTTATATACCTACATTTTAGCCCGATTCAAATTTTTAAAAAATTGTGTATTATAAATGCAAAAGTAACTCTGTCTGTCTGTTACGTTTTCACGGCTAAAGCGTTGGACCGATATTAATAAAATTTGGCATGGAGATACTTTGATTCTTGAGGAAAGACTGCTGCTACTTTTTACCGCGATGACCGACGAGGGCGGAGCCACGGGCAAAAGCTATAATTTATTACGATATATAGACCACTAGCTTAATTCTCAATACAAACTTTCACCTCCCTTTTCACCCCCTTAAAGGATGATTGCCGGGATAAAAACTACCCTATGTCCTTCCCGGGACTCGGACGATCTTTGTTCCAAATTTTATCTAAATCAGTTCAGCGGTTTAAGCACGCAGAGAACAGACAACACACTCGCATTTATAATATTAGTATGGATTGAAGACGTTAATATTTTTTTTAGAAGTTAATCATAATTTCATTAAATTATAATGTAATTATTTTGTCACATCTACAACACCTGCACATGATATTTAAGTGGTACTGTCCAGTTAAAGCTTCAGATGCAGATGATTCAAAGCAGGTGCATTCTCATTTAATTGATTCAGATAACCAGACGCACGAGATGGTGCACATAAAAGGGAAGTTCGGTTACATTATAGTAACAAATTAAGACTCTCTTAAGGCCATATGCCTTGTAGGAAATACGTATTCGAATGATACTAGATGTTTGACCGTCATGGTAGATATTTTCGCTGCAAATCATCATCATTAGCCTATATTAGTCTACTGCTGGACATGGCCTCGCCTTAGAAAGGAGGTATTGGTCTACTATACCACGCTGGTCTAGGGTTTGTGTCAAGTTTTACTGCTCTTTGCAGTAGTGTTGTCCTGCGTAGTTTGCTCCCTTACTCGAATCTTACGACACCCATGGGATGAATAGGGTTGGTGACACTCCGTACACGACACATTCTTAATACGTCACCACATGGACAATTCTCAATACTTTTCTTAACTATGTCGAGATATAATGGTAAAAATATTAAATGTTGACATTGAATTCTATCTTCGAAATCATCGTTTATCTAACTTCACTCGTATGGATTTGATATAGGTACACTGTTGACGGGCCTGTTGGCCTATTGGTTACTGATCTTTAGTGTTCAGTCATAGGTGCGACTGATTTTGATGAAATTTTTAGTGTGTGTTCAAATGGATTCAAGAATGATTTATATTCAAAAACTAGGTGAGACCTGCGGTGTTACCCGCGTTTGTTGTTATAATCGCGGGCAACGCCGCGGGGGAAGCTAGTCTAAATAAGTAGCCTAAGTTACTCCTTATGTCATCAGCTATCTGCCAGTGAAAGTCCCGTCGAAATCGGTCCAGCCCTTCCAGAGATTACCCGGAACAAACAGACAGACAGACAGACAAAAATGGAAAAAAATGTTATTTTGGCATATGTACCGTGTAAACATACATATGCATTTAGTAAAAAGCGGTTATTTTAATATTACAAACAGACACTCCAATTTTATTTATTTGTATAGAAGAGCTTTGACAACGTCTGTCAGGACAGCTAGTTTATCTATAAAATTATATTTAGAAACGTATTACAACTACTTTTATCAACAGTCTGATAAGAGCACAGTATAAGCTGTACATATTTATGCCATGTGTCTGATGCCTCAAGTTATTATTATGATACTTACGACTGCACTGATGGCGTAGTGGTTTAAGCGGTCGCCACGCCGCTTACTACAGCGCTGAGTGTTGTAGATTCGATCCCCACATGGGACGATACTTTGTATGATCCACAAGTTGTTGTTCTGAGTCTGGGTGCTCTTTGTGTCCATTTCATGTATGTCTGTAAAGTCCCCCGCGACACAGGATATATTATGCGTGAACGGACGGGATAACTGCGGGAGTTGTCTTTTAAAAAGAAAAAATATTAACATGAAAAATTATTTTTTTGTCTACAGAATGAAATCAACAGTCAGTATGAACGGGTGTCAACGAGTTCACAGCGCTACCTTTCGCTGTCTGACGTCACACTCAGCCCGATTCACACTTCACATAATTTGACTCATGATCGGTAAGGATGACTTTCTTTATGCTATAGGGGACAAATATATGGAAGGTGTCGTGGGAAGGTAAGTGACTACCACCGCACATGGACACCTGTGAATCAAGAGACATTAAAATAATGATAATAACCTCACACATCTCACGCGGCTGTCTGATCCCAAACTAGGCAAAGCCTATTATACTATGGTAACTAGACTGCTAATAAACATACTTATATATTTCTAAATACATACTTATATATTTCTAAATACATACATATTATAGATAAATTACACCCAGACACAGAACAAACGATCGTGCTCATCACAGTAATAATTGTCCTGGGTGGGAATCGAATCCACGACCTCCGGCTTAGCAGTCAGGGTTACTTACCATTAGACCAATAGGCCCGTCAAATGCGTTGCCGATAATATCCTTACGGTTTCTACTCGCATAATAAAATAAAGTTACCTATCCGTGTGATGTCGGATTAAGAATACAGAGTGTACCACCCTTATTCAACCCGTGGGTGTCGTAAGAGCCGACTAAGGGAGTAAACTACGCAGAACAACAGCACTGCGAAGGGAAGGAAAACTTGAAACAAACCCTATACCAAACCGTTAGGGCAGCGCTGTATGGTATTCTAAAACCTCCGTTCTAAGGAGAGGCCTATGTTCAGTGGATTCTGTTGATGAATAAAATAAAAAGGCTGTATATATAGCTTCGCGTAAACACTAATATTATAAAGGCGAACGTAGTGAATTTGTGTGTTTGTATGTGTGTTACATCTTCATGCTTAAAGGGCTAGACCAATTTTGATAAAATTTGGTATGGTGGTAGCTAACACCCTGGATTAATGGGCAAATATATTTTTATCCCAAAAAACGTAGTATTCCGGTGGCATGAGCAAGGTACAACAACAATCTCGGATAGTCTCAAAAATGAGTAACAAGTGTATTTATAAAAACTTGTTATAATGAAATGTGACATCTGCCGATATAGTCACGTCCTGCAGTTGCATACTGCCTATATAAATAAATACCAGCTACAGATACAGGCCGTCAATGAAGTCAACATTTCAAAACAATAATATTGCGTTAAATGTTACTATTGATACAGTTGGACTTCAGCCAAGATTTTTATGTACAACTGCATATTTACGTCTGCTGATGTCATAAGCGTTCGTGTAATTGGTAGAACATGACGTATCTAGCCTTCTAATGTATTTTTGTAAATTAGGTTACATTTAAGCGACCCTAAAATGAGCTTGGTGCAACCTATGTTCCCCTAACGCCTTATCGCACTTGTGTCTGTTGAGTTGTCCATGGGCGGAGGTGGTCACTTAGCATCAGAGGGCCAAGTGCGAGTTTATTAGCATTTGAAGTAGTTTAGAATAGCCCAACAACATTGTTTTCTATTAATAGTCATCATCATTATCAACAGTCTTTAATAATCCACTGCTGGACATAGGCTCTCCTTAGAAAGGACGTTTAGGCCTACTATTACCACGCCTGACCAGACCGATTGGTATGGGGTTTGTGTCAAGTTTTTCTTCTCGTTGCAGTGGTGTTGTCCTGGGTAGTTTGCACCCTTAGTTGGCTCTTACGACACCCACGGGATGAATAGGGGTGGTGACATTCCATATTCTTAATCCGTCACCATACGGACATATATCTATTAGTAGTATCGTAGTGAAATCCCTCGAAAAAGCAGACAGTTAACGATCCGATTTTATAGTGCGAAAGCCAGTTCTATAACAGTAGAATACCTTTTGCCCCGGTACAATACAATAAATCAGCTATCATGTCTAAATATGAAATGATTAAATGGTATCTTTATAGAGAAAAAAACATGTTTTTAAAACACAATGATACCTACATACATATTAGATATAACATATTGTAAAGTAATAAGATAAGAATTTATTCCTAGTCTTTTGTCCTCCAGACTTTAATAAATCTATAGCTATTTAAATAAGATGCTCATCGTTGTTGTTTTGCCAGTATTCACCACCTTAATTTTGTCCGGTTATATTTATTATAGACTTCTAATATGTTTATTTGTTAGCCTGTAAATATCTATAGTTCGATGAAATCATCAATTTTTATTCTGAATATATGGCTTACATAATTTTATCTTGTATGATAATATAATCTAAGATCTGACACACATCCAAATATAATATTATTATGTATGTACATAATGATATGTACATGATATGTATATATGCCATGTCTTAATGACTTTCATTAATGAACGTTATTTTAAATAGTCTTTGGCTTCGACGGTTCGGGAAGCCTATGAATTGTTTTAAAACCTTTATCTAGGAGAGACGGATGGATTATTTACCCTTCTGTTGATCACCACACAGCACTTAGAATTAGTTTGATTATATAATAGGAACGATTCATTTAGTATTTTTACTAGTAAGCATATAATTAACACATTCAAATATATGTTAAACCTTCACGTAATATTGTAGTTACATGCTCTTATTTGAAGTTTATACTTCAAGCTGTGCTTCTCACAGTTCACTAATAATGTTGCAATGACTGCTTTTTTGGAAACATGCCAAGATCTATACAATAAAATTAAACTTTCTATGTTTTCGTTATCTCTTAGAACCTCTTACCATCAAGGTCGCCGTATTCTTCCATAGTAAATGAACCTCTCGTTTTCATATATTTTCTTTCAACCAGGTCCCGGTCTCGTATAGGAAGTCCAGCCTACAGCGCATGTTCCACAGACAGTTCGTTCGCCGAGCAGGCGCTGGCCGATACCAGTCTGCTGTTGGAACAGAACCCTGACAGCCAGCACCTCCCGTCGAGATTGTACAAGATGGCGCGCGAGTATTGGAAGTAAGAAATTCAGTTAAATATTTTTATTTTACAATAACCACATGTCAGTTTGGGGGTCCACAGTTATGTAACTAATGCACAACTGAAATACATTAGTCTAATTTTAAACCCTACGCAACAGACTATAAAGATCTAGTCTAGGTCTAGTAGCAACAGAAATTACTAGTATTCCCGTTAACCCCTCCCGCTAAGCTAAATTACTTGTGTCACGAGTGGGTTCACGTCGGTAGTGTACTGGTCAGGAACCCACGACCTCCTGATCGCAAGTCCAATGCCTTAACCACTAGGCTACCGCCGCTTAACGTATCTTATACGAGTACTTAGCGAGCTTCAGCACTATTGGGGAAAATTGGCTTAGTAGATTATCAAATAGACGCGTCGTGGGTATTAAGCCCAACAAAACCGCTAACCAAACTTATACGCAATACTATAATACTACTATCGTACTATAATATTTATTTAATATTCTTCAATTTATTTTATTAATGTATATAAATAAGACACTGACCACCACTACATGCTATTAAAATACATCGTGAATCTATTTATAAATTATTATCGTAAGACAAAACGTATTCCCAAATAACTATTCCATTAAAAAAAAAATAGGATATTTGAATTAAAATTTAAGTAATCTATGCCGGTTACTTATTAACTTAACCTATAATAAAATTATGGTCTAGTGTATGGTCTTATGTTTTATCATCGTTACCAAAACCCAATCTCTGCTAACTTGTCAAAACGAATCATATGACAGATGCCAAACTTGGAGGGTTTCCCAATAGAGACTAATAAGTTTCATAACCACCATCTGACTCCATCATCAGAGCAGCATTAGGATGCAAAATAAGCAAGTTACTTCAAAGTGAACCTAATAAAAGCGTGATAACGTGTATAAAAAGAATGTTGCATTTGATGTATCCAACAACATAATGACCCATTCCCCTCCCTCTCATTGTGTTTTTATGTAATGTTGTATGGTACCCTATTTATGTCCTCAAGAAACAAAATATCTTCATCCCAAATTTCATCTAAATCGGTGACATACTTTCGTATTTATAAAATTAGTATAGATTTATATTTATAATATCATGCTAAAAATTTGGAATATAATGTATACACATATATTCCAAAAAGTTGTCTTACAGTTAAATATTGCTAAATACTAGTAATATTTAAAGTATTATGGGACATTTTGTTTTCCGTACATAACATGAGCTAACAGGTGCGGAATATAAGTAGGTCGCAATATTCATACAAAATGTTAACACGTCCATGTATAACGCTGGCTTATAAAGATAAGCCTAATTAATTTAAAAGGTTTCGAGTGCAGAAGCCATTGGTTAACTTACTATCATTACCTGTGTGCTATTGGTTTG
The DNA here is from genome assembly GCA_902825455.1 of Arctia plantaginis. Lineage (NCBI taxonomy): Eukaryota > Metazoa > Arthropoda > Insecta > Lepidoptera > Erebidae > Arctia > Arctia plantaginis. The sequence continues at coordinate 4,678,172 of CADEBD010000171.1, read as the reverse complement.
TTTAAATTTGTTGCGTATCTATTACTAAATATTATTGTGTTTTTAAATTTTAAAACAGATAATGTCATTACAGTAATAGTTCACATGAGGTTTATTTTATAATACTAATTAAAAAAAATTGAGCTATGAAAAAAACCGGTATTTGAACTCCAATTTGATTAAGGAAACTACCCATATCTAAAGTAAATAAATTACTAAGATAAAGAATTTTAATTTTTGTTTCTAATGGCTGAATAAAAAGGGCCTAAATGAATTTCAAAATTATTTTAATTATAGAAAGCTACATTATCAGCAAGTAACATGGTTGTATTATTTTTAAATAACAGGTCCTAACGACAATTTCACTAATTTATCCTAAGATCTAAAAAATTGTATAAACGTCAATATTTTACAGCAGGGCAACTACATCGAATTTAAACATTATTTCATGTTAGAAAGCCCTATCCAGAAGTAACACAACTTACTTTTTATCTTGATATCCACACGTAATCGGAATCTTTGTGGAGGATTTTTCGAAGGACGTACAAAAAAGATAAACACAGTATTGTAATAACTGAAGTAATAATATATAAAACATGACCATGTTTCCATAGCTATTTAAATAAGGCGATTCATTATTGTATAACACATAATAAATTGATAAAAAAAAAACAGTTGATGTTATCGTTCCTGAACAGTATAAAACGGTTGTATAAAAACTCAGAACTCGAATGTGACATAATTATATTCGTTTTGTGGGTACAGTGAGATATTTAAAATTACAACTGTCAATCACATGTTGCAAAGACCAGCCGGCTGGAATAATTACATTTTAATTGTTTTGTTATTTTAATTATCTTTTTTGTAGACATTTAATTATTCATAATTGTAATCATGACTAATGTACTGACATTTACTGAAGTGCAAACTTTAGAAGGAGAATTTACTATGGGGTATGTTTTTTTTGTTTTTTGTATGTTGCAATTTGACTTTAACCGACCTTTCCTTGTCTTTAATATCTTTTGTTTTTAGTTACATTTAACTGAAAGCGAGATAAATATATATTTTTAAATCATCAATCTTTTTGTTCGATCTTTTTCAATGTCATTTCTTTTGAAGATATTTGTTTTAACCGAAGCTACACTTATTTATCCATTAAATGGGTACATATTTTAGTATAGTTATAACTATTTAAAAGCGCTTAAATTTTGGGAACATCACGCTAAGCCCACAAAGCCATGTGTCGGCGAGCAACCTGACTATAAAACAAACATTCCATACTAACGATTTCCGCGTGTCCAAAACAATCTTTTATCTTAAGAAGTGGTGTGTCTTACAAATGACAAACAGACTAACAAACCACACTAGGGCTACGGTCATAAAATTAGATATTATGTTCTATATTTGCAGTCGGATGGCGCGTCTTGCAAATGCCAACTAACGCTAAACGCATTGCTCAACTAAGCAGTGCTACTAAAATTTTAGAAAATGTAATAAATAGATGTAGCCAATTAACTTGTATTTACAGTTTTAGTGTGTAAAACAAGTGGTTCGAGCGTGGTATGTTAAAATTTATGTTACAATTGTTTAATTTGTTCATTACAATAATATCTAATTATGTCATATAAATGATATAAAAGACACATTACATACGCTGTTATGAATAATCCATAAAATTAAAAATGATCTATTTGAAACGTTACGCTTATTCTGCTAAAGTTTATTTACACAAAGATTATCTTCCAATTATTTAAATACTATGTCCAGCAGTGAACTATTAAAGGCTGGTGATGTGATGAATTAATAATAACGTACTTTGATTGACGTTACAAATACTAAGTTTGAGTTACCAAGGTTTTTAAATTCTTGCAGAATTTTCTTTTACAAGCAGAGTTTTTTTTTACTTTGGGCATATTAAAAGTTTTAGTAAAAAGCGATATGACTAAATAAATTATAAGGCTTAAGCAGTGATGATCTGATTGATTGGCGAAGCCCGAAATCTCTGAAGGAGAGGTATGGTTATGGTCAGATAGGCTATGAACGGATATGTCAGGATAGTGGCAAAAAGGGTTCTATCTTCTGTTTGTTCCTAAGGTAATGACAAAGGGCGGGCAGCAGTTAAATGGAGGACTTGTGATTTTGTAGTGTTTCAATTTGTATTTAAGTCGAGTAGTTCACTCAATCAAGTATGAAGGTATCAAGTACATTTACGGATGTACAGCCATACGTGCTAGTGGCCACATCCAAATGGGCAGCACAGGAGCGGTTATTGTGGCAAACCTGTGGGGAGACCTATGTCCAGCAGTGGACATCTTTAGGCTGAGACTATAATGATGCTGATATGTGCAAATGTCATTAGATGTGTTGTGTTGCAATGTTACTTGTTTACTCACTTGTAACCTATTCCTTGCTTTATTGTGGGCTGTTTAGTAATTGGTTTACTTCTGGTGTGTACCAGTTTACAAACAGCAATTACTCCGAAGCGTTAATCTTATCATGTACAATATTCCCACGAGTTGGTACTCGTGGGAATGCGGTATCTGATAAGGTAAGGTTAAGAACACATGATTTAATTCCAAAATAGTGATAGTAAGTTTTTTTTACAAATCACAGCTTGTTAAAGAAAGTAGAAATATTTTAAATGATACTAAACTGCTTTTAAATTAGGCATAAAATATATATTTTTTATTGTTATAATATGTTATATAAAGATGTTTAGATTTTTTATTTTTAAATCTCTTTTGTTTACCCTTTTTTTTTTATATAATCAGTTTATTATTTTTGTATAATGTTACACAAACACTGTCTAATGTGCATCAAATACTGACCTTATTAGAATAGACGGCATTATATTGTATTTGAACCTAATCGCACCAAATGATATTAATACAGTTGAGAAACGATCTAGATAATTTGGAGAGGTATATAATAATATGTATGGCACAGGTATCTCTATTGGCACTAGACCATGACCAACGATGGTCAGATTATTACATAAATATATGCATGATACACAAGTGAAAAACTTCAGCCATCAAAAGTAAACGAAAGCTTTTCTATAACCTCCCTCCATCTCTTTCCAGCAAATACCCAAAGACGGACTACACGTACTCACCGCTATCAAAAGATCGAGTAGAACTGGCACCTGGTCAAGTAGCCATGCCGAACATGTCGCGACGCTCGCTGTCCCAATTTCGTATCCAGGGTCCAAACACCAGCGTGGACGAGATCGACCGCCTCTCTGCTACTACATCCTGGACGACCGGCACACTACGGAAGCGGTATACAGTAAGTATCAGCCTTTCAATTACTGTGCTTATCCTATTCAGTTGTAGGTGTATCCTGATGGGCAAGACACGAGGGTGTTCCTTAGACTGACAGTGATTACAAACTGTGTGGTTTTATAGTTGAAGACAAACCTAGGTGGTCTTGATGACGTCTTTTGTTTTTACACAGAAAATAATTTTATATGTATAGTACTCGTAATACATATTAAATTATTTGCCCTGACTGATTGACTGTTTGATTCATCAACGCAGAGCCTTAACCGCTGAGGGCTACAAACTTGAAATTTTGGCATATTGGTCCTTTTTACGTTGTGAGCACTCACTAACAAAAGATTTTTGGAAATTGTATCCCCCAAAGCGGTAAAATAAGGGATGAACTCTTGTATAGAAGTTTGTAATTTTCTAAGTTAAAAACGTTGTCCGTGTGGTGACGGATTAAGAATACAAATTGTCACCACCCCAATTCATCCCGTGGGTGTCGTAAGAGCCGACTAAGGGAGCAAACTAAGCAGGACAACAGCACTGCAAAGAGAAGGAAAACTTGAAACAAACCCTATACCAACCCGTCTGGCCAGCGTGGTATAGTAGGCCAAAACCTCCTTTCTAAGGAGAGGCCTATGTCCAGCAGTGGACTAGTATAGGCTGTTGATGAAGTTAAAAACACGGAATAAGAAAAAAATACATAGCGTAGTGCAGACAATAGATAGTATACATTGTTTTACTATCTGTCTCTATTCTTAGCTTTTGTTTTCTAATATTCTTTTCTTTTTCTAACATATCATTATACATCTAAGTGTACTGTACTACATATCGGTAATAATAACCCTAAATACAAGTACACAATGGATTCTGTGCCATTGAAAGTAGTAAACTCACAAAGGGACCTTGGAGTTATCATAACACATAACCTTAAATGGGATGAACACATCACAATGATAACAAAAAGGGCGAATTCATTGCTGTACATGATAAGAAAGGCATTTTATGTTATTACCAAGGAGCTGTTTCTTAACATCTACTTAACATACATAAGACCTCTGCTAGAATTCGCCTTCCAAATATGGAATCCATATTTCAAAAAGGACATTGAGATGTTGGAAAGGGTACAAAGAAGGGCAACCAAAATGGTTTTCTCTTTAAAAAACGTATCATATGAAGAACGCCTCTTGGAACTCAAATTGCCAACACTGGAACAGAGGAGAATGAGAGGAGACCTCATAGAAACCTACAAAATACTCAACCACCATTACAACGTGAGAGATATTGAATCTATGTTCACAATGAACCCGAACAAGCAGCTAAGGGGTCATTCTATGAAGCTCAGCAAGCACCTGTGTACTAGTAATCCAAGAAAACATTTTTTGCCTAACCGAGTAGTGCATATGTGGAACTCTTTGCCGGAAACTGTGATAGGTGCCCAGAGTATTAACATTTTTAAAAATAGACTTGATAAACATTTAAATGCACAAGTGTAATGATATACACGCATCAGCCTTAAGCTGCTAGTGTATTAAATATAATAATAATAATAATAATAATATATTTAAATAGTAACACTTTTATCGTACCTATTTATTTTACTTCCACAGTCCATAGAAAGTTCGGATGATGAAACGCAATACATTAACAAAGGAGGCTATCACATTGCGGAACAGCGGTGGTGGATCACAACACTACTGATCTCAATAATCTCCACTATCACAACAACTACGAGCAACGCGTATAGGAAAGTTGTAGGTCCTTCGCACCGGTATCCATACACTGATCGAAGACCTGCTCAAGGTATGTGACTACTTGGCAGCTAAATACTTCGTGTATTGCTAAGTATATGGACCATTTTTATATATCGTAAAAATAGACGTAGACAACGCAAAAGATGGAAGGACCAATTCAAATTGACAGTAGGTTGCAGTACGAAAAGAGTTGCATAGGAGACTGCACTCAGTATAATATATAGTAAAAAAAGAGATTAAATATTTTTATTATAAACATGACCAGTAATGTCTGTGTATTCTGTCTTCATGTTTCTTTAAATTAATATTTAAGTTGGTTTGTGTATGCTTCAAAAACTCAAGAAGTTCTGCACCGATTGAGTTCAAAATTTGACACGAAATACAAACCGCTTCAAAAACTATTTTCATCCATTTTTCGCGTTAGTTTTGTTTCTAATTCCTCATCAATACAACCCAATGTGCCGTAGCGAAGCGTAGCAAGGTACAGCTAGTTCTTTTTTTAATATAAACTTGTTTCTTTTTAGCGAGCTTACTGTCGCGGTCGGCGTCAGTTGCGGCGGCGCCCTTTACCTGGTTATACACACTTATCAAGACTATCATCACCACCACTGTCACTACTGTGACAGAAACTGTAAGTGATGCATTATTTACTTTATAACAAAGTGCCTGCCAACGAATCGCACTAACAGGGTCAAATCAGCATCTTTCTATTCAAAGTCAAAACTATAGACGCTGTATATTTTTGTATGAAATACTATGACGTCATACCACCTAGCTATTGTCAAATCATTTACATGTTGGTATGAAGATATCAAATCAATCAAAAAACTGTATGGGCCACTCAACTCACTCAGACATTTCGTGCGATTTGCGTCGATAGTAGGGACTATCGGCGCAAATCGCACGAAATGTCTTGTAGTCATAAAACGTACCTTACCCATACATTTCTAAATATTATTGCAATTAATTCCTAATTTATGTATCTAATATGAACAAAAGTCATGTTTAATTGTTTTTAAACATCGAAAAATGCGTGTGTGTTACGTTGCCACAGCACGTCTCCACCCACCTAAATATTGATACTTGGACCTCACGTAAATCTAGTGAGATTTGAAAATGTCTAGTAAATTTTTTTTAAGGTACTTCCGCACTAGCTACCTTATTGCAGAAAGCAATTTTTACAGCTGGCACTTTATATTTCTTTTCGCATTAGGTACATAGGAATACGTCGCTGGGGACTTCACAAACATACATGAAACGACCCACTTTATTGTGTGTGTGTGTGTGTGTGTGTGTGTGTGTGTGATCGAACCCACAACACTCAGCGCAGTAGAAAGCGAAGAGGTGACCGCTTAAACCACTACGCCATCCGTGCAGTTGTATTGTCTAACGATCTGTTCTACATTTATATGTATACTTTAATTAGTAAAGAATTATTTGATATCTATCTATTTAAACTCAACAACGGGCCTAAATAAACCCTTAGTCGCTTGAAAATATTTTTTTTTCTTCAAGACAACTCTCTTATTATTTATATAATTATTTACAAACATTCACGAAATGGACACAAAGATGATCCAGACACAGAACAGTAATTTGTGGATCATAAAAAGTTTTGTACCAAATGGGTCTCAAACTCACAACAACGCCATCCAAATACATCAGTCAAATTAGTACAAAATAGATGATATATTATTATATCAGTTTCATTAACCTCAGAAACCTTTGTTTGACCCATCACAGGTAACATCAAACCACTTGGAACAAAACGAGAAATACGCAGCGCGGTACCAGGCGAAAGCCGTTGTAAAACGTCGTTGGTGGCCATGGTTCCTTCTATTGCTGTTGCCAGCCGTCGCATATGGATGTAAGTATTTCTATTGCTTTGTAATACTGGTTAAATCAATACCCATATTATAAATGCGAAAGTGTGTCTGTCTGTCTGTGACCTCTTCACGCTTAAACCGCTGAACCGATTGAGATGAAAATTGGTATAGATATAGTTTGAGACCCGGGAAAGGACATAGGATAGTTTTTATCCCATAAATCATCCTTTAAGGTAAAATTTGGTATGGATGTAGTTTGATTCTTCAGTAAGTGCATAGGCAATTTTTTACCGCGATAACCAACATACACGCGGGGGCATATGAGCATACTGATGGGGTTTCTTTTGTAATATGATGGCATGCTTCAGCGATAGAGGTGCTTCTAGATTCAACCGACGATATACGACACGAGAATGATTGTTTTGAATTAAGCTAATACTACACGGACCGACAGCAGGCTGTCAGATCGGTGATATTGTATAACTCACTAATATATCTATGACAGTCAATTTTAGATAGAAATGCAATGTATTGATTTAAGCTACCATGATTACTCTCACTCGATAACCTATTATAAACGGGATATTTATCATGTTAATTAGTTTTCGATATTTCGGCACTCTTGTCGAACTGAGTAACTGCGGGTGGAAGGTTTTTTCTTACGAGCAGTTCTTTTTTTATAGATTTTTGTTGCATTTATGAATATATAGAACTGGTACAAACACTACAGTTGAAATGAATTAGCTTGTTTTAAAATGTGAATTCTGGCATCTTATGTTCAGTAATTGGTTTGTCTCTTTAAAGCACAATTCCACAAGATTGCTGTCTCTTATTTAACCGACATTATCATTCGTCATACTTTAAATATGTAGAACTGTAAGAAAGAAATATGTGAATTGATTTACCCATAACCGCAATTTCCAAAAGTGTGTAAATCATATAGGTAAACCTCCAAATTCCTTACAGCTCACTACACATACGAAAACTGGGATCGTGTCGCTATGCCAAACTTTACCGATTTCCGCTTAGATTTATCCGAGTTCGCAACCGCAGTACCCAAGATATCTCTTCCCAACATCACATTACCGACACTGGATATGTTTCCGAAGATCAGCATGCCAGACATGAATATAACATTGCCTAACATCAGCGAAAACCTGCCAGAAGTCACGAAAACTTACAAGGAATATAAGCATATGGTCCAAAATAGGGTTGCAGATGCTTCTGATTATATGAAAGTGGTAGCTGAAAGCTGTTTTGAGGAGATGCAACGATATTGGCGCGGAGTACTAGGATGATTAAAGATTTATATTAAACCTTATACTTATCAATGAAATCATATTTAGTTGAGGTAAATTGTACACACGGTGTTATGTGCAGACGTGTTAACATTTCTCCTCGACTGTATTCATGAATGATATAAGGAATTGGCATGCAAGGAGCAGATTTTAGAAGAATATTAGAACTTTTTTGAGTAGTGTTCATATTTTACACATACTTTATGTACAGTTGTACTCATGTGTATATTGTTACGGAAAGTATAAACTCCTTGAAAAAACAAGCCCCATCAGGTTCGAAACTAGCCAGGCATTGCCGAATTACAAGCGTCAGTCAAACCGTCTACTTATCTTTAATAAATCTGATAAGATTAAGATAAGATAAAATAAGATTCCTTACATCTCTGATTAAAAGAAGTATAAATATTAACATATTAAAGTTATTACAATCATCATCATCATCATCTCAGCTGAAAGACGTCCACTGCTGACATAGCCCCGTCCTCCCCCCAATGTTCCCCACAAAAAACGGTCCTGTGCTGCCCGCATACAACATTATGGTACTTAACTTACATTACTGAACTAAACAGATTATAAACTGATTTCAATAAAATAAGATTATTTTTTACTTATTAAGTTTTGACGGCGCTACATTATATTATAATAACGTGTCATCATAATTTTAATTTTAATATTGTCTCTGCGCCTACCAGATTTTATTTGTTCATTATTTCGTTGTTTTGCACTTAAATAATTTTCATATCATTTGCTGTGTTTTATGAACTGATTAACAGAAACGATTTTATGAATACAGTGAATTCAGGGGAAATGATTTAAAGTGGTAAAAAAACAAAGAAATATGTATGTATGTAGGCAAGCGCAGCGACGACATGTAAAGTCACACAATGGCTATTCTTGGTGTCCGTTTCGTGTTAAGTCCCCCGCGACACATGTTCCTAGTGAGGGATTTGTTTTTTTTTTTAGAGAAGAAAAAAGAATTAACTGCATGTCAGAGCATGTGGACGCTTTGAACAACTTGTCCGTCATCTGCACATAGTCCAGTGTGAACCTTGTAATAGGCCTATTTTAGTTATTTATTCACAAATATATCTGTAATAATGGCGTATATTAAATTGCTTTTTGAAACTACCTACACTAGTAAATACATAAAAGGGTTTTCTTAGATACTTAACAGTAACTAAGAGAGATTAAAAAATGTAATAAAACTCTTCCCCTCACCTCCGTGACCACCTGCAGTATTTATTAATACGTCGCTTGTATCAATGGATTATCCAACCGCTCAATATTTTTGTACTTCATTGATAAGTATAGGGGTGTACGATTATATAATACTTACTACATACATTTAGTTTCATATTTTTAGTCTTCAAGGGATTACATTATATAGGACTTAAAATGTGAAACATGTCTGTGATTTTAATTTTAAATGCAATATATAAACCTAGTTACATAATGTCAGTTAGTTTTTATAAACATATCACATATGATCATCCTTATATGCCTGTAAGACCGTTCTCACATCGACAGCAAGTCAGTAAACAGCCATTAAATACCACCACGTTTTTATTTTCACTAAAATGGTTGCGATTGGCCCGCACTAAAATCTTCAGCAATCGCAACTTTGAACGCTCTCGCCGTGACTATCGAGTGAAATGAACTCAAAATAGGGCCTCAGAGGGCCTAGTGCAATTTTTTTTACATCAACTCTCTCTCGGCGAGCGAGTTCGCAGTTGCGATTGGTACAAATTTCAGTGCGGGCCAATCGCACCACGAAACGCTCTCACCGTGACGATCAAGTAGATGTGAAATAAACTCTCATTTGGACCTCAGATCCGCGAATACAAATATAAATACGAAGTCAAGTCTTTTCTTACTTAATGTCTGAACTTAAAACGAATTTATAAAACTTACTGCCGTTCATGTGACAATAGTCTTACATTTGCAACATATTATGTGTACTTAAATGATGTTTTTAGATATAATATGGTGCGCTCAATATTTTATATCCACTCTAATTTATTATTGTGTAACTAGGAAAACCGGTTTATTTATTTATCAAATTGAACAATGGTTATTTGAATATTTTTGTGATATGTTCAAGATTGCAAACAGAGGTTATTTTAATTTTTAAAACATGTAAAAAAATATTTATTTACATAATTAAGTCTTAAAATGGCAGGCACATATGATGATAAAATGATTACGAATTTGTCTAGTAGCGTGTGCTGGTTGAATGTCGCATTCCTTTTTGAAAATATTGCAAGTAGTTAACTTTTCTGACTGTCTCTGTCTGAGACATGAAAAATTAAACGAATCATTTAATGACAAATAATTCGGAATGGACTGTCAATTCTAACATTCTATAATAGAAATCAGCCAATCTAAAGTTTGAAGTCTAAATCGCTATAACTTCCTTGGATAATTTTATTGAAACATTATATATTTTTTATCATAATAATATGTGCATGTCCAAAATATTTAATTAAAAGTGATTAATTTATTATAATATTTGCAGATACGTTTTTTTTATATTTATTTAATAATGCTATCTACTAAACATGTTACTGAAATATATATATGTATAAGGAGGAATTATTTATATTTATAATAGGTACTTGTTTTCATTCCGCAACAGATTTTCTTTTGAATTAAAAAATAATTATTATGTTTTTTTATTATGCCTCTAAAGGCCTCGTACTCTATATTACAGATAAAAAGTTGTATTTAAAATATTACTCTCTTCTTGAGTGAGAGATAGGATAATCCGATGTTTTTAGCATTTATGTAACGTCGTGTATCCCAATATTAAATCCCATTTTGTATTTACTAAATGTACGGAATGATTTAATATTTACCTGTGATTAGATAATAGATTAGTCTCGTATAGCACAACATTTTTCTTTATAAATGCAAAGTTTTATTTTTAATATTGGCAATAATTTGCGTTTCTGACTGCAAGTCAAAGTCCCCTGAAATAATTTATTTCTTTCATTTATATTTTGTTATTTTCAATATATTATGTATAGAAAATAACTTGATCAAAATGGTTATATTGAATTTATTAATTTATCGTTATTACCTTACTTGATGTACCTTAATTGTCATGACGTGGCCATACTGAAATTTATATAATTTAGTTTTAAGTTTATTAAATTGTTTGGTACAAATTATTGTAACATTAAATGTTTTAATATATTTTAATGTTTAAATTGGTTAAATTAAAAAGACTAACCCTAGTCATATATTTTGATTTTTTAGCAGCTATATAAATGTTAAAATATTAAATGAATATTTGTTAATGGAAATTTTACACATATGTATTTCGAATATGGCCAGTAGTAAAACTGTATTTGGTATTCAAATGCTTTATGTTTAATTTCATTTGCTTAAAATAATAAATGTTTGCTGCACTTAGTATTTATGCGTATTGTTACTCCTAACAATGTTTTCAAATATTTATCGTATAAATAAACTACTTGAAGTTTTTAACTAAACTAAAACATTAGTCTTGAACTAAAATCCGAGTGATTCACATTACAATAAAATGTGATTGAAAATTAAATTAAAATACAAATCTTTTGTCTGTTTTTTGCCATATGTATTTATTACATATAATTAATTAATTTATACAATAATTTTAAATGGTTTTAATTTTATTTCACTGGATATGTACAAAACGTATATATAGTATCGTACCTGGTTAGTCCCACCAGTGATCAAACATCAATCACAATGATTTAGTTGTCACAAATAGTGTCTTTTTATATATTATGGTAACTATTTCATAGTTAGAATTAAGCAAAAAAAGGTTATTGAACTGCATAGTGTATTCTTTAAGATGTGTTCAGCTAATTCGATGAATAATATATTTCATAAACAATATGTCTCTTTTTATTGTTTCCCTTTTTAATAAAGACTAATACTAATATCCTAGTTAACCTTACATTAGTATTAAAAAAGAGTTCCTGTTATTACATTTACAAATGGAATTCGAACTCGTAACCTGTCGTTTGCATTCCCTATTGATTTATAAGTTTGTTCCCACATAATTCTTCCCTATACCTTTGAAAACACGGGGAAGGATAGAGCCCTAATCACCTATAAGAAAGTGGACATTGGACGCTACACTTTTAGGTGAGTTGACTACATATAATATTAACTAATTATAGTACTCTGTCCTTCCCTGACACTCTCTATACTAAACCCCTAAAGATTATGTGGGAAGGACAGAGGGAAAGACCTTGAAACTAATACAAGTATTTGCTTTTCAGGGTATAACTACGCGGATCAAATACTTCCTCAACAGACCATCGTAGTAGATACTTACAAACCTCCTGTTATAGTCCAAGATTCAGATTTAACGAAACGTATTGCAGCATTGGAACAATGGGCATTGAACGTTGATTCACGATTGAAATATTTCGACCAAAAGCTATCAAGATTAAACAACTTCGAGACTCAAATTGAACAGTATTCGCTCAACCATTTGCAAAACAATTTGATCAATGTTTTTAACGCAAACGACAACGCTTTTGCTGTGGCTGAAAAACTCAAACAGTATTTCGATAAAGAGTATATTTCTAAAGAACAAATGGATGCCATAAGTCTAGAGATTGAGGCGCGTGTTGCCAGCACTTGGAAACAAGGTATGGACGAAGACAGAGTTCGTCAGTTGATTCAGGAATACGTTTCGGTGTTTGAGAGGAGGCAGTTAGAGATAATAAGAGAAAAAGTGAAGGAATACACAAAGGAGATCGAAGTAAGGACAGAGCATAGAGGAATGGATTTGGACATTGAAGCAGTGAAAAGAGTTGTTGCGGGAATGCTGGATGTCTATGACGCTGACAAAACCGGTTTAGTTGACTACGCATTAGAGTCTGCAGGTATATTTTTATTTTAGATACAAACATATTTGAGACTGCCCTTTATTCTTTGTTTTCATAATTATTTAGAATGTTTTGTGATATCTCACAGAGCCACTTTTAACCTAATAGGCAAGAAATGTAAAAGCCGACAAACGTAAGCTTTTTAAAAGTTACACTGCATTGACTTGAGAGGTCTCTGTAAAAGTTTAAATTAACTGCGACTTACTTAACCATGTATGGAGAGCCTCAAATAGTAATGTTATACATTGTATGTTCGAGATAAACTCCGAAACTACTGAACCGATTTTGATTAAATATAGTAACTATCTGTAATTTGATCCCACTTAAAAGATAGGATAGTTTTTACCATAATCATTAACCTCGATTTTTGGTATTGCATCAACATTGTCATCAGCCATTGCGATACAGTCCACTACTGGTCATAGGCTTCTCTTATTGCACGCTAGCCATCTTACGCAAATCATCACTCCACGTTGTCTGTGGGGCCTGCTACACTGCGTTTACCGAAACGCGGTCTCCACTCAAGAACTCGTTTACCCCAACGGTGGTCGGTCCTGCGGCTTATATGGCCAGCGCACTGCCACTTAGCTTGCTGATCCGGTGGGCTATGTTAAATGTTTATTATACGACAAAAGTGTAAAAAACTTTACAAAGATCAGGAATAATTTACTCCTTTTGAGAGACTCTCAGACGAAGTTGCGCGAGTCAGCTAGTAGTAATATAAATATTTCAACTAAAAGAAAAAAAAAACTCGTGAGACAACTTTCACAAAGAACAGATTATTTATATAGCTGGGCTTTATTTACATAATACGCACACCATAGCCGTTTATAAACAAGCGAAAGGTTGTGTACAGGCCCTCTGTTTCTGAGATGAATTATTCTGTAAAAACTTCGAAGATATGAAAACAAAAGATGAGAAAGTGTTTTAACCAACTTCAAAAAAATCAACCAGTTTTTTTTAATGTGTGTTACCGAATACAAAAATTCTTTTTTTTTTGGAAGAGTACCCCACTCTTCTCGTTGTCTCATTAAAAAAAAAACATCTGAGGGTCGAAAATTAAGGAATGAAAAATACAGAGTCATGACACTGAACATGACATGAACTTTTTAAAATATTGTGTAATTTCAAAAATTAATGATCAAGCACACAGGAGACATCATCATCATCAATAGACTTTAATAGTCTACTACTGGTCTATCCTTAGAAAGCAGGTTATGGCATACGCTGGCCACACGGGTTGGTATTTTCAAATTTTCCTTCTCTTTGCAGTGCTGTTTTAGCTTCCTCCCTTAATCGGCTCTTACGACATTCACGAAATGATTAGGGTGGTGACACTCCGTATTCTTAATCCGTCACCACACGGGACACGATTACAGAATTACGACTACAGACATATACAAGACATAGATTATTACAAGTACATAATATCTCGTATACTTTTTAACTCAATATACTTTTTATTACCACAGGAGGGCAAGTGGTCTCCACGAAATGCACAGAGCTATACCAGATTAAGACGAAGCAGTACAGCATCCTTGGTATGCCCGTACTTTGGGTGTACACGTCCCCGCGTTACGCGCTGACCCCAGGCGCTATGCCCGCCGAGTGCTGGGCTTTCCAAGGATTCCCTGGATACCTGGGTAAACTATTATATAATATAATTTGTAAAATTAGTATAAACTTTTATTTTTATATATTTAAATAAAAGAAAACTCCCGCATTAAGAAATATCCTGTGTCGCGGGGGATTTTACAAACATACACATGAAACGGACACAAGGAACACCCAGATTCAAAACAACAATTTGTGGATCACATAAAGTGTCGTCCCATGTTGGGAACCACAACACTCAGCGTAGTAGTAAGCGGCGTGGCGACCGCTTGAACCACTACGCCATCCGTGTAATCTACTTGATAGCTTGGGCATAGCATGCTTTGCAAGTTGCTTTTCGTTAAATGAATGAAATTAACCGACCGCGAACTGAATTTAAAGAAAAAAATATTTAGCTCAAATTAATTAACTCACCCCCTAGTTTGGTGAGAGGGGAGGGGTCATGGGCATGGGGTCTCACGAGTTGCAGTTGACCATGGACGGCGGTAGTCACTTACCAGCTGGTGACGAGTCTGCGCATTTGCATAGAAAAGTCCTGTAGAAACTTGTATGGAATAGCAACTTATGACGTCATACTGTGCTAAGAATTTTTTTAACTACACCGTGTCTCTTATTGTCTTTGTTTTAGTGGTGCGCACTTACGCGATCATCGAGGTAACAGGCTTCTCTTTGGAACACATGTCGCGGTTGCTTGCTGTTGACGGAAAAATCGAGTCTGCGCCTAGAAACTTCTCTGTATATGTACGTACATTTCTTCTATATCTAAAATTAATTATGATTTTAATGTTAATGTACGCTACTCTGGTAAATTATTAGTAAATTGCTTTTTTTAGTTACCTTTAGAACTAACACTTATCGCTCCGACGAACTGCTTTTGTTAGAGAGGAAATCGTTACCTTGAAGGTCAAGTTCAAAAACATGTAGCTTTTAGCATTTGGGTCTGATATATACAGTATTTATTGTTATGTATTAAATACCTTTGTACCGAAGAGGGGAGCAATCTTTAACCATCGTCTATACTTTGATACGTTCAAAATCCCACTTACCCACATACAAATATTATTAATATCGATCAGTTTTTGTTTGTTTCTGCAACAATGTAATTTTCGTTTGGAACTATTTATTATTACTATAATTTTCTTGACTTGAGTTTATGTCGGTCGACAATATTTCATATGATTTTATATTAAGATATTTTAATAATACTTCCAGGGTCTACACGGCGAAATGGATCCGGAACCACATCTATTCGGCGACTACATGTACGACTCAAACGGTACATCGATACAGTACTTTCCAGTGATGTATCCTAAAACGACGAACATCGGAGGAGTAGAGTATCCAGTTGCGTACGACATGATAGAATTGAGAGTGGAGAGCAATCACGGTAACCCTACTTACACTTGCGTTTACAGATTCAGGGTCCACGGAAACCCTCTCTCAGACATTCGCAGGGCGACAGAGGACAGTATAAAAGACAGTGAAACGTAGCATTCGCTCAAACATTTTCATAAAGAACTAAAGTGTCACGGAATTGAAAAGAAAGAACTTCAGCCGTCCAACAAAATTGTATGTGCATAGTATCATTCCTAGAATATTCAGTGTAGTGTGAAGTGGCCTTTAAAATTCATAACTTTATAGTACAAAAAGTGTTGATGACATAGACTACTGATCAATGAAATAAAGAAATCTCTATACCGTACAATCGCCGTTATACGCTTAGTTCTTTTAAATAATTTTTAACTGTATTTATGTGTAGATTTTAGTTATTTTTAAGTTTTTTTTTTTTGATAATTAAGGTCTTATTTTTTAACATAGATTATACGTTGAGCTGTTGGTTTAAAAACGATATATACTGTTAAAACAAAATACTACTAAAGTGTTGAAAGTAGTCACCTTTTACTTGTCGCTTAGACTCATTATTGTAGTTTGTATTTCGAAACCAATAACACTTAGTTATTAAGATGTTACTATATCACCATTATCATCTGAACCTAGGGACATTCAATATTAAAAGTATATGTAAACTAAAAACTTACAAGGGGTTCTTCACATCTGTAATGGTGTTGTGTTAACCAGTCAGTGGCTTACAGAAGATAGGTAGAAGATGATAAATGCAACTTAATTGTTTTATTTCATTTTAAGGAGTACTTACATTTTGATAACTATTGGACTCTAAAAAGACCTGTCCTAAAAACTTGATGATAGAATAATCCAATCTCTTCTAAGGATCTTAACTAATTCGTTCGAATTGTATCCAAGATTGTCAAATGATTCAATGAGATACGCTAAATTAAATAAAACAGTAATAATAAGAATCATGAAATATAAAGTATAGACTGTATTTGTTATCAATATCTCACTGTCTCACTGATGATGTATTGACAAACGTATTCGATTAATAAGAGTCCTTTGATATATATTTATTTATAATATACCCTATATATGTATGTATTTTTTTTTTCTTAAAATTGTCGAGTTATAGACAAACAAATTCAATACCTGCGTTAAATTAAGTTTGTTCGTGAAAAACAATTGGTAGCTATTACTTATCGAATACATATCGTTTCTAAATCAACACTAGTTTTTAGTTTGTAATAGTTTTAGAGAAGGAGCTAGTCCAGTTAGTGTTTAAAAAATTCTATGCCAATATATGTCTTAAGTGTGTTGCTATTTGTCTCAAACTAAATTAACTTGTAGATATAACTGACTCTTGAGAATCTTATTAGTCTTAGATTTTTAGTACATTTTCGTAGCACATAGCACTTTTCAAATGCCCTATTTGTTTTTTTGCATACATTTATGAATCTACGAGTAACATACTGTCGGCAGAAGCAACTGAATTAAGCCAAATTGAATCTGAAAATTGGCTAATAATAATTTTAATGACAGTTTTAAAAATGTTTTAAATCAATTTACATTTATTATATATTATATTTTAAACTGTCGCTTGCGTTAATATCAAATTATGATCACTGGAACTGATGCGAAAGGGCCATGTGTGGTCATATATTATGATTACACTAGCCACAATGATTTTATATTGCCAAACCGTGTCCGTATTAAGGTAAAAAGTATGGATTACTAAACCAAGATCTTTTTAAAACACATACCTAGAAATATATTTGTATAGCTTAAAAATTTTGCCAGTTTTCAATTCCTATCACATATCTAGTATTAGCACCACATTTTTCATAGTTTTTTTAACAAAACGAACTTTGCCTTGTAAAAGTATTCCAAACCCGGCCCAACTGATAACCTTAATTTTTACTTAATGAGAATTAACATAAGACTAGACCATAAAACAGCTCGGATAAAAGGACTCGAATAATTATATACATAAATAACTAATACTGACGGTAATAAAAGCTCTTAGATTTTATTTTATCAGGAACTCGGGGATACCTTCAAGCTTGCTATCAACTGCAAGCTGTTCAGACTAGGTATTGTAAGTGCTGATTTGTTTTTTAACCTACGTTTTACTAATGTGTAAATTATATTAATTGTTACAAGCAAGATGTGACTGCGAAAATAAAATAGGGGCTTAATATATCACTTTGTATGTTTATATAGAATCCCTCGAAATAAGACTTGTTTGTTTTCTATCTCGCTATTAGTGTTGCATTAATATTATACTATAAAGTTACCACTAACAGTAATATTTCTATTTTAGCTGTTTTAATAAACTGAAATCAATCATAATTTAGGGTCTAATAAAATATCCACTCATTTAATTTTATTCTTCGCATTACCTTCTATTTAAATATTTATGTTATTGATCAAAATCAAAGGAACCTTTGCCTAAATGGTAAATGCGAGGAATTTCGCATTAATAAAATGCGTTAGGAATGAAATTTCAAACCACCTTCAAATCGATCGATCGTGAGGTTTTTTGATTTATCAAAATAATATTGAACTGAATATATAGTGATGCTTGATAATATGCAAAGTTTAATGTTATGAAAACAATCGTGTTTCGCCATCATATATTCCCTTGCACTCTGATCACTGCATTCTATGATATTTTATGAATTTTGACACTGTTTTTATCACGGTAATTTTGTAATACGTTTTTAAATAACCGATTTTCGATACTGCTAATTATGTGCAAAATATTTGTGATGTTCAAATAAAAGTTTTATAAAATATAACCCTTTAATTTATTTTTCATACCATACTATCACAGATGTAAGTACCTACATACACGACAATCTGATGGACGTTGTAGCTTGCTGAAGATATATTTTTTATATTATGTTTGAAAACGACGTGAGTATATGACATCGTAACTGTATGTCTATCCAATATTAATCTACCTATCTATCTCATCATCATCAACAGCCTATAACAGTTCAATGCTGGACGTAGGGCCTCTCCTTAGAAAGGAGGTTTTGGCCTACTATACCACGCTGTCCAGACGGGTTGATATAGTTTGTTTCAAGTTTTCCTTCTCTTTAGTGCTGTTGTCCTGCGTAGTTTGCTCCCTTAGTCGGCTCTTACGACACCCACGGGATGAATAGGGGTGGTGACATTCCGTATTCTTAATCCGTCACCACACGGATCTATCTAGGGTAGGTATAAAGCGTAAGAGACGAAACCTTTGTAATACGAGTAGGAAGTAATAGAAATAATTAGTTTTTTGTTGGGTTCTCCTTTGTGGACTAAACATTGCGTTTGAAGTTTTTGTTGTTGATCGGTGATTGAGTTAATAAAAAAAAATTGAGTTAGTGATAAATGGGAATTTGACTGCCAATAGTTCTCAGACAAGTTTAAATTGAATGAAAGTGGCAATATTTTTTTCTTAAAAACTACCCCCGCTTATAAACATTCATGAAACGGACATAAAGAACACCTAGATTCACGACAACAATTTGTGGATCACAGTGTTGTCCCATGTGGCATCGGCCACATACAAAAAATAAACAGTCGAATTAGTCTGTTAAAACCGAAAGTGAGCAGCATGTTTATCATATGAAATACTTTTACTTGATCATCGAGTTCGGAGGTACCACTGAAGTATGCGTATGGGAAAAAATAATAGAAAATATTCTGATATTGACACTAAAAAGTAAAATGGGTTATCATTAGTAGGTTGACCCGAAGTTGGGTACCTTCATAATTATGAGGGCAAATATGAGTATTAAATTGTTATGTTCGACAAAACCATGTTTTTATGTCTTTGGGGGTTTCTTAGAGTGGGTTCATAGCTAATCATTTTAATAATAATGAAAAATAAGACATTCTAGTATTTACGTTAACATATTTCGCCGCGTCGAAGTGTATTTTATTGTTTAACAAACCATGCTCCTTACGTCTTTGGGTTTTTTTAGAGAGCCTCCATCTATAATAGATAATGTATTTTTTTTTCTAGTGGTGCTTTATCAGTGAGGCAACTGCCACTCGGTCTAATTTGATCGTACCTACTTATTATTTGCTAACACACTTCGAACTTAGTTTTATTAACACTGTGTGTGTATTAATTTTTATTTATCATGTAGGTACCTATAACAAAATTCAATGTGTGATATAATAACGAGTTAGATCCCAAATAGCTAGGTACGCATAGTTTTTTTTTAAGTTTCCGTCAATTTCCTTAGATCTAATCTGATCTGATGATGATATATTTTTTATCTATAATTCCATCTCGAAGACCGAACAGCACCGCTTGTTGAAGTCGAATAAAAGGAAACAATTCTATGTACCCACAGGGAATACCTCCCTACCCATTTATTTTATTTATTTAGAATGCAATGTCTAGCGACATTGCATCTTGTCAGCGAGACTACCCTGTCAGAATCCACACGTACGTGAGACTATTTCTGGACGTACGCTCCCAAGCTTGTTCTATTTGTGTTACATGGGTCAATGTCGGTCAGTGATCTCGACAGTCAGAGTGTTTGTATACAATCGAGATCGAGGGTAAAGAAAAGACAGGTAAAATTTTTCAGATTTTTTTTGTATTTTCATTATTTTTTATAATTTATAAATGACCTAGTAAGAAAGTAGTCTTATCCGTTTCAGCACATACAATCATCATTCATGAGATTACAAAAGATCCTTTGGCGAGTGCAGTACCGAGGCCGGCGGCCGGCGCGCGCCCGCGGCGCCGCGCTCCGTCGCGCCGTCACTATTACGATTTAATTACAATAATATCTTACGTACAATTAAATTAACGGAGATTACAAGCCTGAGTTGAGCAGCCGGCCGCCGCAGGCCGGGCCGCGGGCTGCCGTCGGCAGCGCCCTGCGTCGCTTAGAAGCACTTCCTGTGCACGATAGACGGGCCGGACTCGTCATACTCCTGTTTCGAGATCCACATCTGCTGGAAGGTCGAGAGGGACGCGAGGATCGAGCCACCGATCCATACGGAGTACTTCCTCTCTGGGGGCGCGATGATTTTGATCTTCATCGTAGACGGGGCCAGGGCTGTGATTTCCTTCTGCATACGGTCGGCGATGCCCGGGTACATCGTGGTACCACCGGACAAAACTGTGTTGGCGTACAAGTCCTTACGGATGTCGACGTCGCACTTCATGATCGAGTTGTAAGTGGTCTCGTGGATGCCGCAAGCTTCCATACCCAAGAACGAGGGCTGGAAGAGAGCCTCGGGGCAACGGAATCGTTCGTTTCCAATTGTGATGACCTGTCCGTCGGGAAGTTCATAGGACTTCTCGAGGGAGCTGCTAGAGGCGGCGGTGGCCATCTCCTGCTCAAAGTCAAGGGCGACATAGCAGAGCTTCTCCTTGATGTCACGTACAATTTCACGCTCAGCCGTGGTGGTGAAGGAGTAACCACGCTCGGTGAGGATCTTCATTAGGTAGTCTGTGAGGTCACGACCGGCCAAGTCCAGACGGAGGATGGCGTGAGGTAGAGCGTAACCCTCATAGATGGGCACCGTATGCGAGACACCATCACCGGAGTCAAGCACGATACCGGTTGTACGACCAGACGCGTACAGTGAGAGCACGGCCTGGATGGCGACGTACATGGCGGGAGTGTTGAAGGTCTCGAACATGATCTGTGTCATCTTCTCTCTGTAAAACAAACAGTAAAGTTAGCTTGCGAGGCATTGGGAGAACTAGACATGAGACTTAATAATCGGCCGCTGCCTGGAGGTCGTATTAGTGAGTACACATACCTGTTGGCTTTGGGGTTTAGGGGGGCTTCTGTGAGTAGCACGGGGTGTTCCTCGGGTGCGACACGGAGTTCATTGTAGAAGGTGTGGTGCCAGATCTTCTCCATATCGTCCCAGTTGGTGACGATTCCGTGCTCGATGGGGTATTTGAGCGTGAGGATACCTCTCTTGCTCTGGGCCTCGTCACCTACGTACGAGTCCTTCTGTCCCATACCGACCATGACACCCTGGTGACGAGGCCTGCCCACGATCGAGGGGAACACGGCACGAGGCGCGTCGTCACCGGCGAACCCGGCCTTGCACATACCGGAGCCATTGTCTACTACCAACGCAGCAACTTCTTCGTCGCACATTGTGAATTAGTCTGAAATTTCCAAAAAAGAATTTTAAATATAAAATATTTACAAAACAACTTACCAAACATTACTAAATTTGTATAAAGGCTAAGTTTTCTGTATATCCTAATAGAGAAGCGGTGGGTGGAAAACCCACACGCACTATCATCACGGAGCATAGTTAAGTGGGCGTCGAAGTTGCAAATTAAAAACCAAATAAGGTAAGCTGTGTAAGCTTTAGTATATGGGTAGGTAAAAAAACGTGGCACATGAAGTGGCATGACCACTTTTCACTAAGACGGGCTGCTCTTGCTACTGACCGAGAAAGTCGTTCACGGGATGAGTTACTTTCTAATTGGATTTATAACCGTTCAAATATCGCGAATCAGTTAGAGCCCTTTTATGACCACGCCCTACCACAACCGGCTACCCTAGACTCCCGGCCGGTCTCACACGACCCAACCCTAACGTGTCACTGACCCGCACTCACTAATGGCATTGCACTATTTCCTCACGCCACTACATCACTAAACACCACAAAAATTTATTGATGATACATCAATATCAACTTACTTTTAATTAAATAGTCCTATTAAATAAATAAATTAACTTGCTATGCACAGCCTCGGTATTGCTGCACAACGCCACAACTCGAGTTCACTTCGTGGAATGCCGGCGAACGCGGCAGGCTGAGTATATAAATGAGGCTGGTTTATCGGGGCGCCCCTTCCCCGCCGCAGCAATTCTCAACCAATCGCGCAGTACGGCACAATACATGAGTTTTCGTGGCCATATATGGTATTGCGCTGCAGGGAGCCTGCGCGTACCCCGCGCACCCATTCCACACCCCCGCCGCTGATAGCGCGCCTCTTGATAACGTCGAGATCTTGAAGAGCGCTCACATTTGAACATATAGCGATCAGAAAGACGCTCCAGCAGGGACCATTGCACAGTAAAGCACTATATTTACTACTTATATATACCCACACTACCTACTAAACAGACGTTATCAAATGATCAACATAAACATTGGCTCACTTCCAATAAGACAGCACTTCGAACATCACTGCAGTTTATGCAGTTGTTAAAGAAAATGCTATCTGCAAAAAGTATGTTTAACGTCTGAATTGATCAGGGACGTATCGAATAAGTTAAGAAATCAAACAAACATTTATATAGCGTTATAACATTGGTCTTAACGTTTGACAAATCTCCGTAAGTTTAGGAAACATAGACAAATATACCTAAAGATTATTTAAATAAATGGGATATACATACCAGTTATTAACCGTGTAGAGAAGAGAACAATAAACGCAGCGTTTGCGAACCGTGAGAAATGAATGCCGGCCGGTTTCTTTCTGCTGCTCGTTCGCTCGTGGAGGTCGGTCGATCTGCTTCACTAGAATACGCTGTACGCCGGCGCCCCGCGACACAATCGACTCGCCCAACGGACCTCTGCAGGTGCTAAATAATATAAAATTTTCCTACTAATGATGTCGCTTCAAATAACAAAACGACCTTCAAAATGCACCTACTGACATTCTGACAGACACGTGTCAAGCAATTGTTCAATATTCGAATAAGGAACATAAATATTTTATCCGCAGTAATGGACTCGCCCAACTTCCCCACTTGCCGCAACCGATGGCCTTACCATATATGGCAATCCGTAAAATCCTGCGTTCTGATTGGTCTAAAGGGGCAACGGTCGTTGTACGTACATGGCGCTCACAACTACAAAGGAAATCTTCTGTTTGTGTGCTTAGTAGCAAAACGATTCCATTCAATACCGTCTGCATGTGGTGGCAAATAACTTAGCGGGGTCTTAGACACTGTAATAGTATCTATACGCAAATTGGTAGGTACAAGATAATTTATATTATTGGAAAAATATATGTTGATACTCTGTTTAGGTGTTATGTGTATTTTGACCGTAATTTTAAAGTAGTAAGTTCTTTTCTACCTTTCATGATTGCTAAATCAGCTTTAATGAATTTCGAGTACCTATTACTACTACCTATAGGATTAGTATATTAATATCAATCAACTGTCAATCTCAGTCACAACATGCACTCATGCATTCGTAACTTGGAATAGGGTTGCCAATCATAAGTTTAATTTTGATAAATGTAGAAATGGCTATGCTTTAGTTTAGATGACAATAGTTCTAAAGCGACTGGGCCACACATTGGTAGGCTGACAGAATATTGAAACTCTTTCGCACGATACAGTGCCTGTAGTTGCTATGAATCTAGGTCTCACTCTTGACTACTTATCACTATGTCCATTTTTGATTTGATTTATTTTACCCTGAGATGCTATTTTGCTTTAAAGTTTGTTTTTTCAAAAGGGAATATAAAATTGGATTTACACAAATCTAACTAGAAAATTACGAATTACAGTTACATGTACGAGTACATCGTTCTTTCAACACGATCAATTTTTTAAATCTGTAAGTAAGACAGCCGTGGCGGTAAGCATTTGAGAGGACATAATGCTTGTTTGATGCCTTCACATCATATCAATTAATCCATAAATATCCAATGACGTATTATAATGTTTATATATCATTGTAAATATCCGCGAAATTCTATTTCAAACTCAAAATATTATTATATAAAATATTTGCATAAATTTAAAATTTTAGTGCAAGCACCTAAGCAAAATATTATCCAACCTATTTCTTAGTATCCGTTTGTGACTAAGCTAGATTATCGTTGTCGCTACGTTGTCTACGATTATGCAAGATTGCCTACGTTTGACCCTAAAAAGAAAGATGTCTTTAATACTTTTATGATTCATAATAGATTTCGTGGCTTACGGCTTAAGGTACGCAATCTAATAACAAGAATCATTTAGACAAAAAAAATGTTTTAATAGGAAAATAACAACATCAACAAACAAACCGACACGTATTTATTAATATTAGTAAGGGTATGGGGCGGGGACATGTCATGTAGATTGGAATATCGCGACAATGACTCATGCAGTAGAGTCATTATACTCTGTATTATCTGTGACGCACCAAGATAAGGGCGAGAACGCAAATGATTTGTTTAACTATTTTTTAACGATTAAAGTCTGTTACTGCTCAACATAACTTAACCAGCGTGATAATCCCCAGTGAACCAAATAGAAAAGTCTAACAAGAAATAATACAACTTGCTGTATTGCAATAGTGATTCAAACGGATGCAAAAACGTGAGAGCTATGCCGCAAACACTTTCTGATTATTTTTAAATTGTTAACATTCGATGAAAGTTTCATAGAAATTATACAGTAAGAGTGATCTAAGACATCTCGATATCTTAACCTGTGATATTCTGTGCTTGTTTAATCAGTTACAATATAAATTTAATAAACAAAGCTGATTAAACTGCATTATTTTAACTTTGCTAGCCACTAGAGCGGACCCGTCGTTGTAGTGACTCACGACTTAGTCGCGCATGCGTACCTACTACAGATGAGTCAATACCAGTTCTCTTCAGGGAGACCACTAATTCGTTTCTTTGTAAGTTATGTTATGACATGACCCAAGAGCTCGTGACTAATAAAGTGCACGCACTTTTATTTTTTATGTACCTATATTTCGCATTTTATTTAACTGCGCCCTGGCCTGTGCAACTGTTTAGGTGCTAATTGTAATCGTTGGCGTAGAAGTTTACAAATAATCAGACGTTAATGTTTCTAAACAACTTTATTAGAAAGACAATTATAAAAGTACTCATAACAATGATGACGTTATAAGTTGACTAACAAAATAGGTACTGTTTCACTTGGACATTTTCTGGTTTCGTGCTCTGGCCTTTGCAGCTTCTTATTTCTGAGGTATTTTGAGATTTTCTTAATCTTTGAATCATATGATCTTCTTAAGTATAAATAGTACCTGAATTACAAAGAATAAGTACTTAAAAGTCATGGACGTATAAAAAAAAAGCCGAACAGAGTCTCGCTAACAAAAAAACTGTGCCACTCATAGTCGGCCAGCTCGCTGTACGTACAGGCCGGTACGCATACTTACACACATTAGTCGGCCATTACGCTCACAAACATCAAGCTTCGAGACGCATTACGCGGCGAAAACATATAAATATACAACTTGTTTTGCGTAGTTAAATGCTGTAAAAACCGTACTGACCGAAAGAAAAATAATCCAGGAATCACGTTTTATAGGTTACTGAATAATTCAATCACTTATTTCCAGATTTTATACTATAATTAATAAGCATTCGCTAGAACAAAAGAATTCATTATAAGCCCAGTGTTGCTAATAACCACGTGTGCAAATTACCCGAAACAGAATTTTTTTGGTCAAAAATCAATTTATTAAGGTTCCTTATTTAATAGTTACTACTATGTATGCTATTTCATATTATTTTACTGTATTTCAAAGGAAAATTGAGTATGGAGAAATGATTGGATTCAAATAATTAGGAATTGTAATGGTGAAAATAAAGAAAACACTAATATATTCTCACAAAAATTATAGGAAAGTTTGTTGGCAATGAAAGCATTTTTTAAACTTAGAACCTGAACATACTTTCGTCGGAATAGAACACAAAGTAAGTCTTATTAGATATGTAGCCCAAAAATATTTAACGATTCGGTTTCACCATATCTCGAAATTAGAGGACATTTCAAGAACCTCTCAAAGTAAAGGACATTATTATAAAAAAAATGACTCGGCATTTAGGACATTAAACAGTAAAATTTCGAACAAATAAAATATTTTTATTTATTGTCTGTGTTAGAGAATGAATTTTGAGGCTGCCAAGTTACCAAATTTATGCCCTAATAAATTTGGTAACTTGGCAGCCTCAAAATTCATTCTCTAATACACACACAGCTGCCGCTATTAAGGTGCCTCAGTTTTGCGTTATCAAGAGTTCCGTCCGACTTTTTTTATACGTCCATGCCTAACATATACCTACTCATTCAAATTCGGTTTGAAGTATAAAAAGAAGATGTTTAAATTGTCAAATTTGAATATCAGCAGTGTTTTAAGTATTTTGTTCTTATAATAGAATGTCTTATTCGTTTTTGTAATTTTGCACATAAAAACTTTGCTGTTCCTCAAAATATTTATTAATTTTGTCTAGATCTAGACTATCTGTCTACAAGACTATCTCAGTAGATGGTATTTTTAACTAACTGTTTTATTTACTGCTACAATGGCAGACGAGAATTATCAAAACTGTAATTTATATGAGAGATGCCTACGAGAAATGAGAAAGATTACAATTAATTCAATAATTAATTAAGTGCAACGCGGAAAAAAATATTCAGTAGATAATTGCATAGAAGTTATTTTATGCGACACTGTACAAATAAAGTACTGATGCTTATTTTATTTTATTGTTCCGTAGACTACTACTGGTGATGGAGATAGATGACATACTTATTCGAATCGACGGTTCTCAGAGAACCATTGATGAATTTTTTGAGATAATAATAATATTAATAATATTTTGCAGGTCTGATTCTAAATTAAGCAGAGCCTTTACTATGGTAACTACTTATTATTACTACTTAAATATTTCTAAATACATGCATATTATAGACATTTTAAATTGCACCCAAACATAGAATAAATGATCGTGCTCATAATACAATTATTTGTCCTGGGTGGGTATCGAACCCATGACCTCACTAAACCAACAGGCAATTATATGATCGTCAGCGAGATATCATTAGGAATATAGGACGAAATTATCATCATTTGAAGTTGAACACTTCCACCTAAAGACGGCAGCACAGCAGCTTCCTTTGGCCTTTGGTCTTGAAGGTGGAAGTGTATCCTATCCAGCCCGCTTTTTATGTAAAAGCTACTCTTCTACTGCCATTATTATACAAGACCTGTAAAATTAACTGAATAAAGTAAACGCTCTAAAACTTTATTAGATGCAATAGCCATATTATTAAAACAAATTATATTTCTAACGGTTTAATGTTTTAATCCCCGTAGCAGACGAGTCAATGACTCACTAGTCGGGAAGTGACTAGGTGCTTAACTGACTAATCGCCACTGTATTCTGTCAATGAAAAGTGTAGGCCTTTGCCTTTTAAATTTTACTGCACTTTAAATATATAATAATATTATTAGACAAAAAAAATTACACAATTTAAGTATTTATTTTAATTTAATTTAAAAATATAATTTTTAAATTTATATTTTAAAAATAAAGTTTACACAATAAGTGTCAGTTAATATAGGGCCAAACAACTATTAAGCACAGATTATCAATGGTTAGTAATTGACAATAGTCGATAATCGTTCACAGTATGCATCGATACTTTTACTCACCAATTAAATTTCCGTACCAGTGAAAGTACATAACTATATCTACCATACAAATAAAATTCAATGTCTTATCGTTTTAATACAAAACTTACTAACTACTTACATGCTCTGATTGTAATCCGTTACTCACGCCTTTAATGTTAATACTTTCAAAAATGAACAAATTAATAAGAAATAAATTAAAATTATTATTATACATTTTAAACAATTGAATTTGCATGTAAATAAGTTCCTATTTTGAGTTGCACTGTCAACATTAATTTTTAGATGGATACTAGATTGATTTGTTTAAAAAGGTTGTCGTTAGAATTGTCACAAAATATTTTATTTCTAAGATGTTAATATCGATTATTTATTATGTACAAGGAAGAGCAGACGAGTCACCTGATGGTAAGTGACTACTGCTGCCCGTGGAAACTCCTCACCTCCAACTCAAGAGATACAAGCTTGTTGCCTCCCTTAGTGTGAGGGGCGAGGGTCCCCTAAGTATCCCCCAGAATTAGGTGGGAGGGGAGCCTCCAGTAAACTCACTCACTCGGTGAGAAGCAACGAAACAAATTCTTTACACTCCAAAGAAGACGGCCCATGTGTGTCAAAACTGTCAAAGCATGGCTTTCACCAAAAAAAATATTGCTTTTTAGTATTAAATGTTGTTTGTGGTTTATTATGTTTTAATAATTTTAGAAATACTGCTATTCAATTTTATATTTTTATCACGAAATAACAATATCTAACAGTTTTTTTTACTATAAACATAGTAATAAATTTAAGTCACATACACGGAGCTAATACAAAGAGGACCTACCTACCTATTTGCTCCGTGGTCACACACTATAAAATGCAAATGTGACTTTGTCTATGCTCGCTGAGCATTTACCCTTCAACGATGACAGCTCGAACGATCACACGAAATCTTACTTTGTCTTGCGTACTACTTATTTAGAAAAAAAATACTTTTCACGAGAGATACAAAAACACCTTTAACACTAGCAAAAGCTAATCAAATCAAAATCAAATCAAATCAAAGTTTATTTGCTAATAAGTGGATGATATTTTTGGATGATTTTCGATTTTGATTTTTATATTATTTTTTTATATATTTTTTTATATTAGCGAAGATGACTTACGCAATTGACTTTAGAATTTATAAAATTGCCATTTTTTGAGTCTGAGTGTATTTTTTATTCGCATTTCTCTCACATTAGCGCATTACAAAGTGAGATCCGCCTCTCATTTCCATGTTATTACTCAACTTAATGATGACGGATCGTAAAGATATGTATATTATGGTAAGTATTTATGATGGGCAACCGTGATTCTGATTATGTAACTTCCTACAAATTATTAAATATGCGTAGGTTATGTTAATTTAAAAAAACAAAATACGTTTTGATATTTTCGAAACATTTGGTCAAATACGTGGTATAGGATACGTTTCAATGAACGTATGACTCATCGCCGTCTAAACACTGCATTGGTACATACGTAGTAGATACACACTTATTTTTCTTATTGGCATGTCTGACTCACAGCATGTTCATATTAGATAAATAAAACAATTGACTACCGATAGAGAAGAAACAAAATTGTGTCACCAATATTGTAAAAAAGTTGACTCTTAATAACGCATGTTGCAAAAAACCCGACTGCGTGAAAATGTATTAGGTAAGTACTTAAAATTTACACCCAGAGATTATAATTTTCATATATCCAGAGCTCTGATGGTCCAGTGGTCG
Organism: Arctia plantaginis; assembly: GCA_902825455.1. Taxonomy (NCBI): domain Eukaryota; kingdom Metazoa; phylum Arthropoda; class Insecta; order Lepidoptera; family Erebidae; genus Arctia; species Arctia plantaginis. The sequence continues at coordinate 4,648,043 of CADEBD010000171.1, read as the reverse complement.
TCGACCAAATAAACTAGTTTGTTTGATCGAAGACCCAGTGTAACTTTCACAACTAAGGCGAATCCAACGATGCCTCCCAAGGCAAAATCAATCCCAAGGCAAAAAAAATATTGTAATACACTCGAAAGACTAAGATATTTTTGTTTTACCTTAAATCAATCATTTTATTATTGTTTTATTGGCCAGTTGTGTTCCCCGTCTTTTTATTTTTAGTAGCGTCTCAAATCACAGGACGGACAACTCTGGCTCCTCCAGTTACTCCAGTCCACCCAAGACTTACAGTGTCCCTTACGGCGTAGATTGGTGGCAGACCTAAAATCACATGGCCCGGTTTTTAGTGGAAACACCACATACTTCCGACTCATTCGTCCCCAAAGACCCGGAGATCTGAAGGGATTTTCCAACCCGTCAACAAAACTTCTTTTGGCCTGTCTGGATACGATTACATCCCTAAGAAGGGTCGGTGTCTATCTAAAAAAACTATTATTGTTTATTGCTATGTACCTACTTATAAGAATGTAATGCTTACAATTGTAATATTAAACAATGTAAAACCAACTATTTTACATTCACTCAGTACAACATTTTGCATGTTTGAACTGTTTAAACAAAATTTCATAAAAATCATATTGACATAATATCTTTGGTTACTCTGGTAAAAAGTTTATTTGTATGTGTAAATGCTATGTTTTAAAACGGCAATTTCCCATTTTAGTTCCATTCGGGTTATCGGATTTGATAAACCTCCTAGAACAATATGTAGAATTCTCAGTTTTTTTTAATATTTTCCTTCGTCATTAATGCGTTATGTTCAATATCTTCAAACAGTCTGACATGTGCTATAGTAAATTAAATCAAGGTCGTGAGACGCTCTTGGCTGGAAAAATCATTTATGACTATTTTAACATAATACAACATTATACTACACCTATCTTTGACAACGAAAATCTTAAAGGATATGAAAATCCGGTTTAACAATTAAATATACAATAATCTATTATAGCTTTTGTTTACAAGAAAGCTATATTGCTTCCACACAGGATCACTATTCAGTAGAAATGAGTCAACGAAGGAAACGTAAGAGGTATCGCGTAGAATATAAACACGTCCGACCATTGTATTATAAAATGTTTCGGATTCGGAATACTTAATTTACATTTTTCTTGTATGGCGTGAATCATTAATAGATACGCGATATTTTAAACCTTGGCGACAGCAGTTATTCTCTTTGCACGTACAAAAATTGTCAAGTACGAAAAATTCACGTTTTTCATTGAAACATTTAAAATAGTCTGCTTTAGTTCGTAATAGGTCCGATTGCGATACTCAAGGGCGGGTCTACCTTGGTAGATTCCATATAAGCCCCTTGGCTAAATAAGGATCTCGCATAGGTTACTAAGAAAAACAAGGTTTTTTGAGTTCTGCAATACGTGGTAGGCAAACACAGTAAATGTCACTTATCTGCGACAATATCACACTTTAAAGACAAAATCAATTGATATGCCTAATTAATATATCGTCCCCGTAATTGGAAAATTAAATAACTATGATTTTGTAGTTCTGATATAAACGCGATTCAGTGGTTTTTTTAAATGTACATTTGTTAAAAAATGTGAGACAATTTTAAAGTCGGTAATTTTATATTTTGTGGACCTGATTACCTTTTATATTTTGCTTTAACAAACTGAACTCTATCTAAGTTAACTATAACAAAATAAAACGTTAAAAATCAAGTTGTTTAATTTTGCCACAACTATTATTTATAACGTAACTAAAATTAGCTACTTATTTCGGATATTTATTTAGTTTTCCTACAAGCTAAATCCATTTGGTAGAGTAAAATTTGGTGAAATAAATGCAGTTATTCAATTTATCAAACTCGAAATATTTTAAATGTAAAACTTAGTGGCTTCGTATTTTACATTATTTTGATATTTTTAACTATTATTGGTCTCGTATAAAATAAAAGCTGTATTATGATATTAATAAAGTTATATTTTGGAAGAAATATAAAAGTACAATAAAATTTAAAAAAAGGGTATTGTAAACAGAAATTTATCTTGCCACAAACTTAAAAAAATAAACAAAATTATAGCAATTATAACAAGTGGAAACAAATTAACTTAAAGTATTCTTTCAAATTAAAACAGAAAATAATTTAAACCCAAAAAATATCAATAAGGCTCTAAAATCAGAGACCTAATTACAAAAGACATACTTAAGTAGTAAGTAAAACTATGAAAAACTTAAAATAGGTATGTTATTTAATTTATTTGCCATTTAACTTATCATTGACCACAGTTATTGATTTAATTACTGAGTTATTTACTTTTCCTTCAAAAAAATAGTGTTAGTCTGAAGATATTTATTATTCCATCTGTCCGACAAAAATGGCTATATTTTTGGAATGGAATAAGATACGAAAATGCCTTTAAGGCTCAAATATGCGGCATGTTTTAGGTGTTTTGAAAATAGGGAAAAGCCAATATCGCCATAACCGGACTTATTTAATTTTCCAACTACGGGGACGATATATCACAGGGTCACAGTAATCTGACACTTGTATTTGCATAATCATTAGTTATTTAAACCACAAAGCCATTTACCAAAAGTTGAAGTTATTTAAATAAAGACGTGTCAGGAAGGAAGAGTATAAAACGTACACGCACACTTAAAATTTAATAGAAAATTATTGAGAAATAAACGTCGTAAATAGTGTTGTAAAATCGCAAATGTATTTTAAGTATTTTTTTAGATAATAAACTGTCGTACTCGTGATCAGAAACAATATTGAGCTATTGTTATCTTCTCAAAATTGTTTTCATTGTCATAGACTTTTCTTATCTCTAATATTGTTTCCCTCTATGATATGTCACTTTTCAATTCACAATATTATTTGAGAAGTGACAATCACAAAGGTTTTATTACTATTTATGTTTTTAAATGGAACTTGTTTTGTTACGAATGAAAACCTTTTGTCACCTTTAAGTTATCTTGGTTGTTTTATTTGGTTTGTGACTAAATGTACTAAAAACCTGAACAAAAATAAAAACTGATTTTTATATAACTGTATAAACATGTTTATGTCATGTTTTTTTACCAATTTCTCTTTGCTTTCTTTAGGATCTTCGCCTAATAAACACTACCTAACTCATGTCCGGTTATTCATGCATGATAAGCTATTCAATCAATAATATTAGAAGCATATCTTTCAAATTTCGAACAGGTTTGATAGTAACTAATTAAGTCGTAAAACGTAACAAATAAACACATCGCAGAACACCATTATAGTTCCATGAATATTAAAGCAAAACTTTCATTTAGCTACAATCTGTACAGGTACGTACCGAATTTAACAGACTATTATAATCGCTTACGTAGCCGTCAGTTTTTAAGTATTTTGAGATCAAATAATTTCATCATGTAATTTAGATTTAAAACGATAATTCAGCCAAATGTTTAACATACTTTACAAAGGTTTAAACAATTTATTGTGTCGGTTTTGGCATACATTTTTTAACCTATGAAGTTAGTGTGATTCGACTGCACGGATGGCGTAGTGGTTTAAGCTTTGCTGGTTCCTACTGCGCTAAGTGTTGTGGGTTCGACCCCCACACAACTCTTTGAGCGATCCACAAATTGTTGTTCTGAGTCTGGGTATAGGAATATAGAAACAGAAATATAGAATGACATTAAAGGCATCATTTCTGGTTTTACTGTAAATAATAATAAAAGCGAATACAAGTTTTGTAAAAATTATATTTATAAATTATTAAAAGAGAAATTTGGTTCCAAAGAGCAAGATTGTTCTTGGAAGATGATTTTAGACGTGATTTGCGTTTAGTTCAGTAACACGAAAGTTAGCAGACGAGACGTCGTATAGAGTTTAAATGAGTCTGCAAAAAATATTTATAGCTGGATAAACACACTTGTCACTGTCAAAAATTAAAATTGAATAAAATCTAAAACATTTTCTTTTGGCAAATGTTACATTAAAAATGCAGTTCACGCACTAAAGGTTTCGAAAGTGTATTAAAGATTGACGATTTCGATTTGTTATTTTGCCAAAAGCAACGGTCACTACAGTTTGATTTAGCAAATATCTACTACATTGTTTAGTGTATAAGTAAGGGATAAAATAAGAAAGGAGACAATTAGTTTCATTTAAAAAACAATTATAGCAGTATTTACTATTTAGTATGTTTAACTTCAAGCGTGACATAGACAAAAAAAAATTTTTGTTTCTTTTTTTCAAATCTGGCCAATCTGGGTCTTTAATTTTGCCTATATTACTGAACTGAAATGGTAAAGGACATCGGTTTAACGGCCTACCTGCATGTTTGTGAATTCAGTTATATAATAAAACACAGCTACCAAAGAAATATAGTAGTATAATATTAGTCGCAATTCTACTGTAACTAGGGCAGAGATTAATTGTCCATGATCACATTTCATGAGTGATCGCATCATTGGGCTGAGATCTAATGCAAACGGCCTACATACAGATTTAGAATTCCAGGCACCATAAATGTGATCATGGTTATTAGAAAAGCTGTTTTAAACCATATTTTTACAAGTTTAAGGATTATTTTTCTTAGGATCTGTATTATTATTACTCTTTAGACTAAAACCATCGGAGCGAAGGGCGTTAAGGACGCGTTGTCCTTAGGTGATCGTTTTTTTTTATTTGACTAGCTATTGTTTAAAAAAAGGTCCATTGTAAACAGATTACAATATTCTTATTATTAAATTTTACTACAAATCAAATTTGAATTGAATTACAGTCAATCTTCGTGTCCACACTAATATAAAAATTAAAACTTTTTTTTATTCCAATTATTTTCTGTGTCGTAAGGCCTGTCCCGTATACCTTATAGTACTGCTTTAAAAAAATCAACCTGAATTGATTTTATCATACTTATAATTTTTAGAAATCACTCCCAGAGACTGCAGGAAGGCAAGATAAAAGATGGTACACACCAAAGAACATTATTCATTGATTAGTTTAATTATTCTTCTACAAAAATGTCAGCATCAGCAGGAAGTCGAGACATGAGCCTGGTAGACGTTTTTTTTATAACTTTACACATTTTACACACGGCCTCAAGTGCTATGGTAACCAGCCTGCTGATAAACATACATATATTTTTCTAAAAACACACATATCCGCTAGTATGCCCATGTAGACTAGTGGTCTACAAAAACGAAATCCTAAAGTGCCCGTGTAGACTAGCAGTCTACAAAAATAAAAACGGAAAGTGCCCGTGTAGACTAGTAGTCTACAAAAATAAAACCGTAAAGTGCCCGTGTAGACCGGTAGTCTACATGGCTCCTGCCACAGATTAATTAGTATTTGACAGTAATTGTATTGACATAATGCTCTTTAGTAATATTTTTTCTATAGTCTGATATATTATCTATGGTATTAATCTCCGTCGAGCATGCAAACACTAGTAAAAAAAAGAATTATACGTCATAAAACTTCTGTCATTTCATCAGTCTTCGAATCGTTCCGTGCAGTGACTGTGTTGGAATTTCTTTGTGATATTATTTTGTGTGTTGGTGAAATTTAAAGTTTTAAATGTATTATAAGGCAATGTTAATGTTATTTTTGTTTTGTTTAGTATGTAGAACAAAAAACATCTGGAAAACTAAGTTATGTTACTGAGAGCATGGGAACTGTTTCAGAAATGTTCATATTATTCAAAAGTGGTGTATGTTATCCCTATTGTTTTTGATTGTAATAAAAGAATATAAGACTACTTATATAGTTATACCTTATTTATATTCCTAACAATGATATTTGTGTACGATATGCCTTGTTAAGTCTTACATAAATTATGCCGCGTGGCGGCCGATAATGGTAAGGATTTAGAGGCCTGTAAATAAATAAATATGTATGGGAGAGTATATGGTTTTATTTCATAACATATTAACTACTATCTAAACAACATAATTAAACATTAAAAACCATAGGTCATCGCTTTCATTTTTGAACTATGAGCTTCGAAGTGCAACACGAGCTTAAAAAGACGTTATCTCAATTTCAACACAGTGTAACTCAACACCAGAGCCGTAATCTGTAAATAGAAAGATAACATTGTTTAGCTAATTTCATAGGCAACTAAATAAATATAACACTTGACACCCTTTCAATACAAACTTTAGTCACAAGAACCGATTAAGTGGAACACGGCGCGCGCGTCGATAACGCAAAAAACAGTGGGGCACTTTACGGGTGGTCGGTATTTGTGCCGGGGCAATCTAGACGGTCTCGCTCGCGAGTCGCGGGCACTCTGGACGCCGCGGGCGCCATGACAGGGGCATACGAGCGGTTATAGATAAATTACACTCAGACACAGAACAAATGATCGTGCTCATCACATAATTATTTGACTTGAGTGGGAATCGACCCCTCGACCCCGTCTAATTGCCCTCTACCAAAGTATAGTCTACCATAATAAATTCAAAAATAACAATATTCGTTTTCTGACACTCTTTAGCTTTAATTTGCTTTTCTGCTGTCAAAATATTCTCGTTTCGTATTTTTCCCTTCCATACTAAGCGTCTTGTCTTTGCATCGCTTCTAGCAGCTTAGCTGTCTGTACAATACTGTGACTCATTATTCTACTGTACTTAAAGAAAGAATAAGGCGATCTAAAATTAAAATATTTGAATATTTTTTTACTTGAAACATTTCACACACGGCCATCTTATCACAAATAAAGCGGAGCCTGTAATATGGTGAAATGAAATGAAATGAATATTCTTAAATACATAATGATGTAATATGGACAAATTACATGCAGACAAAGAGCAAATAATTGCGCTCTTCCCGCTATTATTTGTCTTCGTTGGGAATCGAACACACGACCTCTGGCTTAGCAATCATGATCGCTAACCACTATGGTCACTAGACCAACATGACCGTATATTCATCATCATCATCATCATCAACAGCCCTTAACAGTCCACTGCTGGACATGGACCTCTCCTTAGAAAGGAGGGTGTGGCCTACTATACCACGCTGGCCAGACGGGTTGGCATAGGATTTGGGGTGCTGGGCTAGAAAACCTCCTCGTGGTGCACCCTGGAAACGCTGGCGATGGTACTGTTCCCTCCTTGTCCTCTTGGAGGAGAGGATTATCGCCAGCGGCCAATATTCTAGCAGAAGAGGCAGCCGTTCATCGGCTCTCGGGCAAGGCCTGGTCCAGCAGGGTGGGCGTGTCTGCCGGTTGCCCTGCTGGCTCTTCGCTCTTCGGAGCATGGAGGAGGAAACCTCGGTAAAAAACCTGATGGCGGGGCCCTGTAGGGGCCACAGTTTCTCCGCTGATAGCGGTGGAGAAAGGAGGACGGGCTCGGCGTGTACTGACACTACCACCGAGCAGGCAGGGGGACGTAGTCTCCCTGTCAACCGTCGGCATATCGCAATCCCGAGAAGAGCGCTGTGGTTAAGTCTCGCGGCTCTGATCGGGGGCGAGGGTCTTGGCTTAACCGCCCGGACCGCGAGGAAGATAACCTCTCTAAAAAATTCCCCGAATCCCGTGTTCTGGTGCGTGGCCAGGGGATGCATGGCTGATGGGAAGTTCAGTCGCGAGCGCACTCCAAGCCGAGGTACCTGCGGACCCCTCGGTTGGGTTAAAAACTTACGCTTGCCCGGGTAATGGGGGATCTCTGCCCGGGTGGACCTTTAGTTCTCCCCCACTCGTGGGATTATTATGGAAAAACTTAATTTAACCAAAAGCAAAACGATCGGAAAAAAAAACACAACAGACCAAGGCAAGCCTAACGGACAAGGAGACGAAGAGGAGGAATAGTGGAGTGGATGGGTCATCCACGGAGGGTGAGATAGCGTCGGGAACGCCTATCTCGATGGGGCTCCCAGAAGTCAGTCTGACGCTGGTCTCTGGGAGCCGAAGAGCATCGGATCGTATTCGTTCCGGATCCGCCGTCTCCTCGGATGGCGCGGAGGCCATGGAGGCGGAGCGAAGCGACAGCCGAAAACGCGGACGCTCAGGGGACGTGGAAACCGACACGTCCGGCGAAATGATGCCACCAAAGGTGGCAAGCAGTCGCCGAGGGAGGGCGCGTAAACCGGCCTCGGTCTCGACCCCGTCAGGCTCCGCGTTCTCAAACGCGGAGTCCTACAGGAGCGTGCGAGTGGACGGCGAGGCCGTAGCGGAGGAGGAGATCGCGGATCTCCTGCTCAAGGTTCGGGAGCCGGTGGGGGGAAATGCCCCCCAGGCTCCCGTGTCCGTGCAGGAGAGGGCGAAAGCGGCGGTGGCCGTCATCGACAAAGTGGCCACCAAATCCGTGAACCTTAAGGGCTCGTTTGTGAGGGCCCTTAAGGACTCCTCCTCCGCTTTGTCGGAGGTCGTGGAGGGCCTAGCGGGCGACGTCTCTCGCCTGCAGGTGGCCAACGAGAGGCTGACGGAGCGGGTGAATGAGCTGAGCGCTCAGTTCGCCCGCTTCCAGGCGAACCTCCCCGAGCGGGAAGCCCCGTCCGCGTCCCAGCCTGCCCCTACCACCAACTCAGGGGCATTTGACTCCCAACTGCGAGAAATCCTCATCGCAGTTGGGAATATGCTGGACGGACGCCTGGCTGGCCTGGAGGCGAGACTGCCCCCTGCGCCGAGTATGCGCCCCCCGCTCGCGTCGGCACAGCGGCCTAAGGCCGCCGCTCCGACCGCGCTCCCCGTTGTGGGAGGCCGCGTTTCCTACGCGGCGGCGGCGTCTGCCCCTACTCCATCGGCTCCACAAAAGCCGAGGAGGGGGGCCAAGGCACCGGCCCAGGCGCCGGCCAAGGCACCGGCTAAGGCGCCGGCCAAGGCACATCTCCAGGCGCCGGCCAAGACGGGGCCTAAAACAGCGCCGAGGAGCGGAGTGGCATTCCCTCCGCTCCCCACTCCGACACCCCTGCCGGGCCCCTCCGCACCTGCCCCCTCCAACGAGGGTTGGCAGGAGGCGAGGGGCTCCAAGAAGTCCCGAAGGCGGGCCAAAAAGGCTGCCAAAAAAGCAGCCCAGGCCCAGCCTTCGCCACCGGTGGCAACGGCCTCCACAAAGAGGCCGCGGAAGCTGCAGCCGCCCAAAACCGCGGCTGTAGTGGTGACCGTGTCCCCGGAGGCGGCGGACGGCGGGCTGTCCTACGCGGCCGTCTTCAAAAAGGCCCGGGACAGCCTCGCCAACAATTTTGGAACGGTGGGGGTCAGAATGCGCCTCGCCCAGACGGGAGCTCGAGTCCTCGAGTTCCCTGGGGCTGAAGGCGCTAAGACGGCGGACACATTTGCCGAGAAGCTGCGGGGACTCTTTACAGCCACGGATGGTGTAAAGATCGCCAGGCCTACTAAGTGCGCAGAGCTGCGCATATCGGGCCTGGACGACTCTGTGACGGCCGAAGATGTCCGCGCTGTAATCCGGGAGAAGAAGAAGGCGTCGGCCAAAGTATTGGCCGACGCCGGCAGGCTGCTCATCGGTTTCGTGAGCGCCAGGATCACAGTCCTGGCGGCGAGACCGATGAGATGCTACAAATGCCTGGCATCGGGACACACGCGCGTCAAGTGCGACAGTTGTTTTGACTGCGGCGGACTGTGTTTCCGCTGCGGTCAACCGGGGCATAAGGCGGCAGACTGCTCTGCCGCCCCTCACTGCCCAGTGTGTGCGGCGGGCAATAAGCCCGCCAATCACCAGATGGGGCAGAGAGGCTGCAAGCCTCCCCGCAGTTCTCGGCAGACGTCGGGGGTTAGCCAGTCGACCCAGGCTGCCTCCGACGTAGTTCGTGCGTCGACGTCGTCGCCCATGGAGGAGGTTGTAGAGACGATCCAGTAATGGATCAAGTCTCCAACCTCCTGGTCCAGACGAACCTGAACCACTGTGCCGCGGCGCAGGATCTCTTCCTGCAAACCATGGCACAGTGGTCGATAGGTGTTGCCGTAGTCGCGGAGCCCTATTCTGTCCCTCCCCGTCCAAACTGGATGGGTGACTGGGACGGCTCCGTGGCAGTCGTCGGTTCCACGACGGCTCATTCCCCGCCCTTGTCGCTAAGAGACAAGGGCACTGGATATGTTGCCGTCGAGTGGGGGGGGATCACCATATATGGTGTCTATTTCTCCCCCAACCGGAGTTTGAACGACTTCGAGGTTTTCCTGACCAACTTGGAGACCTCGATACGGCGACTAGCGTCTGGGCACGTCCTTGTGCTGGGGGACTTCAACGCAAAGTCCATTGCGTGGGGTTCCCCCAGGACGGACGCCAGGGGCGAGGCCGTAGAGGAGTGGGCGGCCTCGGTGGGCCTCTGTCTTCTCAACAGAGGCTCCACCAACACGTGCGTGCGACAGCAGGGGGGGTCGATAGTGGACCTTTCGTTCGCTACCCCTGTCCTCGCCGCACGAGTAAGGAACTGGTGTGTCCTGGAAGAGGTTGAGACGCTCTCGGATCACCTGTATATCCGATTTGAGCTCTCCCGGACCCAGGACTCCAGTAGGGGTCACGTGGCGCGGCGTTTATCCCGCTTTCCGCGGTGGGCTGTTGCCAGGCTGAACCGGGACCTACTAGAGGAGGCAGCCATAATTCACTCGTGGCTGTCTCCTCAGGCTCCGACCGAGGAGGTCGACGTGGGGGCTGGCCGCTTTCGCGATGCGATTACGCATGTATGCGATGCGGCCATGCCCCGCGTTCGAGGTCGTCGGCCTCCAAGGAAGGAGGTCTACTGGTGGTCCCAGGAGCTGGCGGACCTCCGTGCGGCCTGTACACGTGCCCGGAGGTCCTACACGCGCAGTCGGCGGCGTCACCGTGGAGACGGTGAGGAGGACCGGCTTCATGAGGAGTACCGACGGGCGCGGAAAACTCTGAAGCTGGCCATTAGCCGCGCCAAAGAGGAAAAAAGACAGGAGATGCTGGAGGGTCTTAATCGTGACCCCTGGGGTCGCCCTTACCGCGCGGTGCGACAAAAGCTCCGCGCGTCGGGCCCCCCCCTTACGGAGACTCTCCAGCCCAGCTTCCTGCGAGAAGTGGTTGAGGGCCTTTTCCCACAACGGGCGGAACACACTCCCCCGTCGATGGCCTCCCTGGCCGGAGACGACGGGGAGCACGGGGAGGACAATGTTCCGCCCGTCCGGGAATCGGAGGTAGGGGCGGCTGTTCTACGGATCCGTTCCAAGAACACCGCCCCTGGGCCAGACGGGGTACCGGCCCGAGTGCTGGCCCTCGCCCTCAACCACATGGCAGACCGCCTCGGGGAGGTGTTCGACGCTAGCTTGGCGTCGGGACGCTTCCCTGAGTGCTGGAAGAGCGGGAAGCTGGTCCTATTGACGAAGCCGGGACGGCCTGCCGATTCGGTCGCGGCCTATAGGCCCATCGTGCTGCTGGACGAGGCGGGCAAATTGTTTGAGAGGGTTCTTTCTGCCCGCATCGTCCGGCACCTCTGCGAGGTGGGCCCCGATCTGTCGGACGCCCAATTTGGTTTTCGGGCGGGGCGTTCGACGGTCGACGCCGTGTTGCGCCTGAGGGCCGTGACCGAAGAGGCCGTGAGCTGTGGCGGCGTGCTGTTGGCGGTGTCATTGGACATCGCCAACGCATTCAATAGTCTGCCATTCAGCTGCATCAGGGAAGCACTCCACTATCATGGGGTGCCAAAGTACCTGAGGCGGCTGGTGGCAGACTATTTAGAGGAGCGTACCGTCGTGTACGAGGACCGAGAAGGTAATCTGAGGTGTCGGCCCATGTCGTGCGGTGTTCCACAGGGGTCTGTTCTTGGACCCCTCTTGTGGAACATAGGGTACGACTGGGCCCTTCGCGCCGATTTCCCCCCCGGGCTGGGTGTAATCTGTTACGCAGACGATACCCTCGTGACAGCCCGGGGGGCAAACTTCCAAGAGGCGGCGCGCCTGGCCACAAGGGGAGTCTCCCTGGTGGTCGGGCGCATTGAGGCGCTGGGCTTACGGGTGGCCCTAGATAAGACGGAGGCCCTGTTATTCCATGGGCCCCGTCGTGGTCCACCCCCTGGCGCCTCCATCGTGGTCAACTCGGTCCTCGTACCGGTTCGGGCCCAGATGAAATATCTGGGCCTGATCCTCGACGGTAGGTGGCTCTTCGACGAGCACTTCCGACAGCTTGCTCCAAAGCTGGTCGGCGCTGCGTCTGCCCTAGGGCGACTTCTGCCCAATATGGGTGGACCCAGCGTCGCGACAAGACGGCTGTACACGGGGGTTGTCCGGTCAATGGCACTGTACGGTGCACCGGTGTGGGCGGCGGCTCTGACCGCCCAGAATAGGGTACGCCTCTGGCGCCCTCAGAGGGTAATGGCGGTCAGAGCCATACGCGGTTACCGCACCGTTTCGACGGAGGTGGCATGCGCGTTGGCCGGAACTCCCCCGTGGGATTTGGAGGCGGAAGTGCTCGCCGAAGTTTATCGGCGAGTGGCTGACTTCCGGGCGGAGAGCGGATTTCGCCCTCCGCCCGAGGATGTGCGCGAGTGGCGCGAAGCCGCTCGCCGAGCCACGATGGCTCGTTGGTCGTTCCGGCTGGAGACTCCACGCGCTGGCTTCGCCGCCGTGGAGGCTCTCCAGCCGGTCATCGCCGAGTGGGCAGGGCGGCAGCACGGGACCCTTTCCTTCCGGCTGACGCAGGTGCTTTCCGGGCACGGTTGCTTCGGAAAGTACCTGCACACGGTCGCAAGGAGGGAACTGAGTCCCGCCTGCCACCACTGCGACTGCAGTGAGGACTCGGCCCAGCACACGCTGGCGGTCTGCCCCGCATGGGCAGCGCAGCGCCGGGCCCTCACTGCAGTCATCGGAGTGGATCTCTCGCTACCGGCCGTAGTACGCTCCATGGCCGGTAGCGACAGTTGTTTTACCGCGGTCGCTACCTTCTGCGAGGTAGTAATCTCGCGGAAGGAGGCGGCGGAGAGGGCCCGGGAGGACGACCTCCACTCGGACCCGATCCGCCGCCGGCGAACCGGGCGGCGGAGGCCCGCCTACCACAGCCTCATGCCGCCCTGAGTGTGGCCGCGGGTGGACGGGGTGGGTTTCCCCTCCACCCGCATTAGTTGGCCAGCCGCGAGGGGGCGGCGTCCGCGTGTGCCGGACGTCGCCTAAAGAGAGGAAAATGTATTGAGACGGAGCCCGCACCAGGAGCGGGCTGGCGCTAGGAGGGGTCCGGATGTCTTAACAACAGCTGTTCCCGGATCCCTCCTGTTACAGGCGCAGAGTGGCACACCGTGTGGTTTTAGTCGGTCCGAGTCCGACACACCACCCCGCCGCAAACCCCGGAGGGGTGACGGTCCGAGGGGATTTCCACACGTTAAAAAAAAAAAAAAAAAAAGGATTTGTGTCAAGTTTTCCTTCTCTTTGCAGTATTGTTGTCCTGCGTAGTTTGCTCCCTTAGTCGGCTCTTACGACACCCACGGGATGATTGGGGATGGTGACAATCCGTATTCTTAATCCGTCACCAAACGGACCGTTTATTATAATGTTATAATTATTAATCCACAGAACTCAGATAGTTCTGTAGATTAATAATTATCTATCAAAATAATTACGTCACAATACTTTATTAAAACCACTACACACAGGTGTTAATATAATATGCGCATTAAAGTGTCGTAAAACAAATAAAAATTGTGTGCATACTAAGAGATATTCATAATATGCAGACAACTGTCTGATTCCCTGATAAAATTTGCAGAATTTCGATTTCATAGTAAACATATACATGATTCTAAGATTTATTGAAATTTGAATCTTATGACTTAAGAAATAGAGTATACACAAAACGCATTGTTTTGCTACACCGCATGCCAGTCTAGTCGGAGAGACTGTACGGGTGTAAGTGGGGGATGAGGAGCGCGGGAGGGGAGGCGGATGGGGATCGATCGTTCGCCCGCACACGCCCTTGACCCTCGTCTACATCATGGTGGCCTGGCCATGTGTGTGTGGTGGGGTGTCGAGGCTTCTCCTGCAGTGTTATATTTGACGCGAATATTCCTATACATTGTTGATATCTGTACGTGCTTTGAATCTGGTGATTTTCATTTCCTCTCAGTTATTTTTATTGAAATCATAATATTCATATTATTCATACGATTATTCGTACAATTATTTATTTATAATTGAAAAAGGCATACTGTAATAAGCTGATTAGATTAAAAAGTTCTGGCTACAGACTTTTATTTTAAATAAGGAATTCCATTTTTTCCATTTTTTTAAGTTAACACTTAACATTCATTGACATTCTTCAATACCTACCGGGAGGTACATACTAAATAAATAACAAAATCGGTGGACAAACATAGAACTCTTCACATGATAGTAATAATCATACCTACCTTGACACTTCTCAGACATGGCTGTCTGATACCAGACTAGGCGGAGCCTGCTAATCAGACTACTGACAAACGTACGTAAATATTTCTAAATACACACATATTATAGATAAATTACACCCAGTCACAGAACAAATACTTGTGTTCAACAAACAACTATTTGTCCTCGATGGGAATCGAAGCCACGATCTCTGACTTAGTAGTCAGGGTCACTAACCACTAGATGAACAGGACGGGATTTATAATTAAATATCAATGTTAGATAGTGTGCATATTGTGCGCTGTCGTAGCCTTCCTCCGATAGTTGTGAAACGGAATACAGCAAAGGGCGTAAGGTGTCTTTGATCCAAAGAACAAAATGACGACTGAAAATAATAATTTTACGCGAGCTAGTCTATACGTGTGTTGAGAACAAACTATTTTCAAGCACCTATTCTCGTCTTACGACAAGCTAATACTTAATAGCATTTATGCCTGCATTTTCGAATTTTCATTTGTATTGTGTAGGTTGATAATCACGCTGTTTTAAGCCAATACTTACCTTAATTTTTATACCTCCTATTTTCTATAAGATTTGATTGCACAGATGGCGTAGCGGTTTAAGCGCTCACCTCACCGCTTCCTACCTGCACTGGACTGAGTGTTGTGTTGTGAGATCGATCGCCACATGGGATAACACTGTGTGATCCACAAACTGTTGTTCTGAGTCTGGGTGTTTTTTGTGTCCGTTTCATGTATGTTTGTAAAGTCCTCCGCGACACAGGATATATTCCTAGTGCGTGAGTTGTATTTAAAAAGAAGGCTTAATAAATGGCGTTGTCACAAAAAATAAAATTATTTGCTAAGGAATTCTAAATTGATAGTTTATGTTACCTCAGTGGCTTGCTGAAACACCTCCCCCGTACTTATAATTCACAAAACAACAAAAAATTCCATGCCTTTATCTATAAAATGAGGGTGTAGTTCCCTTAATCTAACAGTTGCTTTGCTTATTGATAACAATATCGCTTATCATAGTTATTATTCTCACTTCTACGTATTTCAAAATTGGCATCTAAAAAGTAATTGTCCGTAAAAAAATTTCGTAGGTACATTTTTTATGAGAATTTTCTAAGAAATAAGGGCGGACTTTATTAAAGTGTGTTAACCTAATAGTCGTTTGAGATTGCCATAAAAACAGTAAAAATTTGATTTTAGAATGTTAAATAAACTCAAGAATATCAAACATACCACCCAAGTATTTAGCTGCACTCCGCCAGTGACGTCACGTACGTACCAGACGAAATGAACGCGCAGTGGGTGTGTCGTTCTAATTATAAATGGGTATTTTCGGATTTCGACTAAACATTGCTCTAGGTCAGCTATTAAAAACTATACTGAACGTCCGTAGGGACGTAATGCATCATTGTCTATGGATTATATCATAACAAGACTGTGAGTTTTTTTTAATATTTTGACAACTGGCATTTTGTGATTTTGACCCGGAGTTAACTTATTCTTGATTTCAACATTTTGAGTCGGTATAATAATAAACATTCAGTTTACACAACGAGTATAACCACTATTTTGTTCACATTAGTTTAGAGATAAGCTAAAAAAATACATACACATCTGTTACAAATCATACACCTTTTTTGCTAAAATTGCTTCTACATGTGCTTCAGTCATGAACGCGTAATTCTAAAACGATCCGCTTTTTGTATCTAGTGGCATACGTATATATTTTTTTGTATCAGAGTTTAGTAAGGGTTTATACGGAGGAGCAAAATATAATACAGATATATATTTATTACTTGTTTCTAGCTTTTTTTTGTTTGCCTAAAACCATAAGGATCTCCGGGGGCGGCCAATAATAATAATATTATCGCTTTCGAAACAGCCTCGAAACTCAAAACATATGACTTAATAAATTACTATATTAGATAACGTTGATCCTCAAAAATGATTAAGGAAATGATTGATATGGAAATTAATTCCCTATATATCACTTGAGCAGAAATCAACGGAAAAACTGTATGAATATGTTCATAAAATTACAATTATTATTAGAAATAGAATTGGAATCGATCGACCGTAACGTTTTGCATATTGTTATAAGAATAATTGCTAGGTATTATGAAAAAATGATAACGCTATATTTATAACAAATAAATACTACAAATTAACTCAACAATTTTGATAAAGTATGGTCTTATCTAAAGTTTTAGAAATCAAATGAATACACTAAATTTATCGCTTTTATGAATACGAAAATTTTGATGGATGCTTGTTACTCAATAACTCAAATATGGCTGAACCGATCTTGCTGATAGGTAGATCTGGCAGAGCACATAGGCTTCATTGTATTCCGGAAAAAAATATCGACTTAATCGACATTAACGTTGACAACAGACAAAAGATAGTATTTAATATGTATGTCAAGCCATTTACGCGATATGATTTCATTTAATGCGAGTGTAACAAACAATAATTACCTTAAAACCTTCCTTAAGTGCTAAAATTAACTAGTCTGCGAGGCTAATATCAAGTTAGCACCCTGAAAAAGCTTTTAGGTGTGGTTTTCCTGATCCAATACAATTATGGCAGCCGCACCCACATTGTAATTTGTATATTCCATTAGTAATATTAAATATCGACCGTTGTATTCAGTCATTATTCCAATTAGTAACAATGTAGGTATCACCATTGAAACTGATTACTTTCCTCTTTATTACTAGGTAAATGTGACGGCAATTGTTAATTAGAAATGCTAAGCTATGACGACTGCAAATTATGCAGAAAATAATCATATCAGATTCCTTGTTTTTCAAATCCATCCATCACAGTTAAAGAGAACCTTTAACTGTGATGGATGGATGGTTTGCCAGTATTTGAGTATATGCATGTTAATATACATATTTTAGTGTATATTTATTAGTGATGAGATTGTAACAGTATTATTAGACACATATAAAGTTTACGGGCCGGTGTATAGGAGACCGTTACCGGCGCCGCATTTAATACTAAAAAAGGTCAATGACTAGCAAGGCAGTTATATGCTTCAGCAAAAGCTCTAGATGGACGGCGAGGAATGCACAATCATGTTATTATTTTTGACATAAATTACGGACCCTCTTTTTATGTTTTGTCATCTGTGAGTGAGATAGAAGGACAGTGAGCAAGAAAAAGCCAGATTTATACCGGTATATAAATTATCTTTTATTAAAAATGGTCAGGTTAGTAACGATTTATAAATAAATAAAAATCTTTGTCAAAAACAACGGAAGCGACAACGTTCCGCTTCAAATACGTAATATGCATATTACGATACCTTACAACCTACTTTAAATACTGAACTTAAATAAAAGATCACAAGCGTAGTTTGAGCCGCCCTTTCAGGGGCCTGGTGTAGGGCATCATAAATTAGGAATAGTCTTACTTGCCGCTTAGAAGCACTTCCTGTGCACGATTGAGGGGCCAGACTCATCGTACTCCTGTTTCGAGATCCACATCTGTTGGAAGGTCGATAGGGAAGCCAAGATAGATCCACCGATCCATACGGAGTATTTCCTCTCTGGGGGTGCGATAATCTTGATCTTCATTGTGGACGGGGCCAGGGCTGTGATTTCCTTCTGCATACGGTCGGCGATGCCCGGGTACATTGTGGTACCACCGGACAGAACTGTGTTGGCGTACAAGTCCTTACGGATGTCGACGTCACACTTCATGATTGAGTTGTAGGTAGTCTCGTGGATACCGTTGGCTTCCATACCCAGGAATGAAGGCTGGAAGAGAGCCTCAGGGCAACGGAATCGTTCGTTTCCAATGGTGATGACCTGTCCGTCGGGAAGTTCATAGGACTTCTCGAGGGAGCTGCTGGAGGCAGCGGTGGCCATCTCCTGCTCGAAGTCTAGAGCGACGTAGCAGAGCTTCTCCTTGATGTCACGTACAATTTCACGCTCAGCAGTGGTGGTGAAAGAGTAACCACGTTCGGTGAGAATCTTCATTAGGTAGTCTGTGAGGTCACGACCGGCCAAGTCCAGACGGAGAATGGCATGAGGTAGAGCGTAACCCTCATAGATGGGCACCGTATGCGAGACACCATCACCGGAGTCAAGCACGATACCGGTTGTACGACCAGACGCGTACAGTGAGAGCACGGCCTGGATGGCGACGTACATGGCGGGAGTGTTGAAGGTCTCGAACATGATCTGTGTCATCTTCTCTCTGTAAAACAAACAGTAAAGTTAGCTTGCGAGGCATTGGGAGAAGTAGACATGAGACTTAATAATCGGCCGCTGCCTGGAGGTCGTATTAGTGGGTACACATACCTGTTGGCTTTGGGGTTGAGGGGGGCTTCTGTGAGTAGCACGGGGTGTTCCTCGGGTGCGACACGGAGTTCATTGTAGAAGGTGTGGTGCCAGATCTTCTCCATATCGTCCCAGTTGGTGACGATTCCGTGCTCGATGGGGTATTTGAGCGTGAGGATACCTCTCTTGCTCTGGGCCTCGTCACCTACGTACGAGTCCTTCTGTCCCATACCGACCATGACACCCTGGTGACGAGGCCTGCCCACGATCGAGGGGAACACGGCACGAGGCGCGTCGTCACCGGCGAACCCGGCCTTGCACATACCGGAGCCATTGTCTACTACCAACGCAGCAACTTCTTCGTCGCACATTGTGAATTAGGTCTGAAATGAATTAAAAATTATATGAAAACTGTAACTATATTGTACCTATAGCTTCAATTCTTCGTAAAAGAGCGTCAATCTCCAAATATCGCAAGTAGTTTTTGCACAAATCCAAAACAAAAATCACTTCACTATTGTGTTACGTAAGCAAAGTTATATAACATGACTATGTTGTTTTCACAAACGCCGAACAATTCGAAACACTGCTTTTAAACGCCATTTTAATTTATTTAAAAAATACTTTATAATTTAAACGTTTAAAGATCACAATCTATTTATAAAATGAATAAAACTTACTGTTAATATATAAAGTTAGTGACTAGGTACGACTCGTGCTGCTTCGGTCAAGCACACCTTACTAAATGAGAACTGGCTCTTGAGGATAACTATATAAAACCGGCCTTATCAGAGTTTACACCTATCGGCAACAATTTTATTCCGCCAATCGTGAGCCGGCTATATTTTTGTCACCATATATGGTAAAGCACTCGCTTCTATCCACGAACATGTGTTGATAACGTACGATGGCTTGATAAGAGATAAAATAGCACAAATGTGTGAGTCGTTACGGTGCCTTCGAGCGCTCACGTACCGTATGCCACAAAATCACTCCGAGTCGCAGATATATCACTTTAAAACGCTGAAATTTCTCTTCAGCGCAACTGTACTTTCTCTATGAATCAGCTATATTGCACTAATTGCCGCAAACGTCTAACATTAACCTACAAATATTTAATTAGATACCTAACGTTAAATGTACTCTTAACATAATTAAATATGAAAAGATCAGAAAGCATTACTAACTTACGGTGTAAGTGAGAGATCTTACTTGGCAGGAGGTTGGTAACACGGACACCATTAATTAGCTCAAAAAATTATAAATTAAAGTGAGTTTACGAAAATTTATCAGCTCCTAAGTGGAGTTCATAGACCACACGTATCGCGGTCCTGACTAACTTTGAACTAAATCTATTGATTGACTTTATTTTACTACTCAGACACAAACCAGATCTGACTACGACGGTATTGTGACGCATAGTGTCACGTGAAAATTAAAACGTGACAATACTCGGAATTTATCGTAAACATTTAGTAATCTATAACATACAATATTCTTCTACTTGGTGATGTGGTACGGGGGTTTAAAAATCAATATCTTTGTGAGTGGATACACCCTTAGTCTAAATGTTTCCTAAATATGTATAGAGTAGAATAATATTGTGCAGTTGTCTGCGTGTATTGATTTTAGCCGCCCTTGCCGTTGCAGCGGTAGATAGGGTGGGCAATGGGTTTGCATGACTCATCCTACTGCACCCTTCTTGCCCTCGCTTGTCTCAATCACATTAATTTTATGTGTGTGTATTTACTGTCTGGCAAATATAAAATAAATGGATGGATTTTTGGGCCATATATGAAAAAATACTTGTATGGTTAAGTCTCATATAGCCTTTAAAATATTTGTAAACCTTGTAATTTGTTTTTGATCTTCAATAAGCTAGTCCCATATATCGAGGGGTGAAAAATAGTGATATTAACTAAGCGTTACTACACAATAAAATTGTTTCAATACTAAAAGAACTTGTTCAAAAATGACATAAAATGAAATAAGATAGCTGAGCTAGCCTTTGCAGCTTTTATGGTGTAGGGGGCAAACAAGCAGGGCTTCAATTCTGCAATTTTATGTTAACGTTATGTATTGAGATGCAATTAACAAGGGTCAAAATATCGATATTCTACTAAGATCAATTGACAGTTTCAATTGACTGTCGATATAATGGCAAAGGCTCATCAAGTGCGATATCCACAACATTGTCGAATCTGGAAAATTAAATATATACAAATTTAAAATGTATTAACTATTACAAAAAAATTGACGAAATTTGTATCATTATCAGTTTGTTACCAAGTCATCGGGAGACCATTGCTCTTATATAGTTAGTGGAATACGAAAAGTGCAAACCTTTTCCGACGACATTCCATCGATACAATATTAAAATAGCAGAATTGACCTGATTTTAAGTGACTTCTAATGCCGTTGGACATCCGCAACTCAAAAGAAACAGTGCGTTGTCACTTTTTGAGTGCAAGAGTGAGAGGCCTTATTACATACATTGTATGTATACAGTTTAGAATAAAAAATCGCCTATGTATGTGATACTGTATACACATACATAGAAGACATGTTTTTCTGCAAATAATTAGGTACATTGATTACGTTTTTAAGACAGTAAAATTACTTATAATTTCAGTGATTAAAATAAATTGTTTATTCGTTCCTATCCAAGTAATGAATGATAATGATAACAATTCGTTGTATTTATTCGATAACATGTTTTTTGCGATAAAAAATCCTAAAATTGTATCTCCACAAAAGTTCCTTTAAAATAAAACAGACATATCTAAATCCATGGGCCCACCCACAAAACAATTATTTATTTATCTATTTAATTTATAATGTAAAATAATGGAAATCTATGATCCATGGCCTTGTAATAAAATAGTCTACATAGGTTTAGATATGTAGGTGTGTTAGAGATAAATACGTGTACGATTTTTTCTCGATTCTTCACATTAAAAGAAATAGTTTTTTAAAAAAAAAAGCATTTAAAGTTTTATTTAAAAATTCTTATGTAACATCCATCCGCAAAAGTAATCAGAACAATTAATTCACACAAACCAGCGGGCATACTTTAACTTCAGAAATCAGTACTTATATGAACTTGTGATCGTCAAGAGCGAATCATTAGCCTTTAAATACTGAAAGGCGATAGTCTACCGATAAATTGCGGTCACTACCTTTTTAGTGCCAGCCAAAGTGGCAATACGTAACGCTTTCGGAATTACCTTGATATGCCTGTCTTGTTTATTATATAAACAATACAGAAACGGTAGCAGTCATCCTAATAAGAATAGGGATACCTAAAGCCAACGGGTATAGTGATTGGCAACTCATATCAGTATATTTTTAACAAATCTTATCATGTCGAAATTGAATTTTGTTTGTAAGTATTATGTAGTTTTTATGACAATACTATAATTTGACGTCTTGAAGCTGATCTGATGATGGGAGTCATGCGGTGGATTTTGTCAATGCCTATTACACCGCTCAAGTTTGGACTTATTTTGTTCATTTCGACGGGTCGGCTGAACTCTTTTTTACTTTTTTACACGGATCATGACGATTATAATGTGTTTTCATGTTTGACTGAACTATAATTATTATTTATTATTAAAAAATAATTAAAAACGTTAGATAGAAGTGGAATAAAATTTTAGGAAACAATTTAATAGTGTTATTTTTTTTGTTAAGGTATTTTTGTTAAGGTTATTTACATGAATGAAATCAACTTAAGTGTTAAAGTGAATAATTTAATAAAACCCTAAGGATGCCGTCATTCCTTGTTTTTATACGAAAAGGCACTGAAGCTACGTTTTTGACATTTATTAAACTAATTTGACTTGACAGTCTCAACCTTAATGCCATCCTTGATGATGTCTCATTCTAATAATAATTCAACATCAACAACATCAGCCTATAACAGCCTATAACAGTCCACTGCTGGACATAGGCCTCTCCTTAGAAAGGAGGTCATAATAATTATTATTTATTAATATCAAATGTTAGTCATGTAAATAAACTAATATGCAATAAATAACAAACAAGTCCACACATCCGGACTTCATATGTATTCATATGTCATATTAGATACTCACACATCCGTTCAATAACAGATGATAAAGCTTTGTATTCTGTGGCGATTTCTAATAATAATACATCTAGGAAAAACAACCCGCCATGCAGAATGACAAGTAATTAATGTTCCTACATTTATAAACTATTTTTCCTCAAACCAATGTCAAATCTACGTGTATTTTAAAATGGCGTATCAATGCGTACTTTACAATCAACTAACGTAAATAATAAATAAGGTTAACCTTCAAATGAGTCACTTTCTGAGAATTTTGGATGAGTCATAATCGATGTAATCGAATCAGGTGACGATTGACCGCGTCCACAGTTTTGATAGTCCTATTTGTTACATGATTTCACTGAGATGACACAGACAGCGGTTATTTGATGTATGAGCAAATAATAAGTTAGGTTATTCATCACTCCTTCTTTAAATTGGTGATTAAGCAAGTAATTTTTGAGTCCTTTTCAAATATTCCATTAAAAAAACTGTTTTGTATGCAGAACGCACACAAAACAGGAAATATTTAATAATAAATATTTTGCCTACAATAAAACCTATTTAGATACTTTAGTTATACATGTGCAGTAGTCATTTAAATTATTATTAACATAAATAAACCAATATATTATCCATTATTAGCATTTGCCTACGAGTACACTAGGGCTTTCATGTGTTTATAGGTACTCTTAACTGGAAAGGAAATCACTGGTACTCCGACGCACTCCGAATCATCTGCAGCTTACAGATTGCTCGCCAACCTGGCCTGAGGCGAGTCTGTCGGACCGGGAGAGTTCTAATACAATGGCTGCAATAGTATAATGATACCGAGAGCGAGAAAGTGTTTATAAGTACTGGTAAATGTTTATGACCTTGCGACCTTCCTAGATAAGTCGACTAATAACTTATATTTTAAACGAAATGGAAGAGAAGACAAACGAGGGTAACATGATGGAAGGTGACTACCGACGCCCGCCCATTAACGCCTGCCACTCAGGAGTCTCAAGCGCGTTGCCGCCCTTTGAGCAAAGAGTACGCTCTTTTCTTGAAGGTTTGAAAGTCGTATCGGTCCGGTAATACTCAAGTAATAATAATATAAGGAACTAGACCTGGTAAACAAATTAAAAAGTACAGGGAGCACATCTCATAGACATAACACAAAATTATTGTCTTATTCTTTGTTGTGAATGTTAGATTGTGTTTGTTTGTTAATGTGTGACTTAACCGGATAAAGGTATTTACTTCTCCAATGATCATTCATCATTATTATCGTTATTGATGACATCTTCATCCTCATAAATCCACATCAGCACCATCATCTATAAGAGAACGTGTAAAGCTGAAGATAAGACAAAACCGATCATTTCTTGTTACTCATTCCATAAAACTAACTAATATATGTACGTAAGTAACTGCACGGATTGTGTATTGCTTTAAGCGGTCACCTCGCCGCTTCCCACTGCGTTGAGTTGCGGGTCGATCCCCACGTGTGACAACACTTTGTGTGATCCACAAATTGTTGTTCTGAGTCTGGGTGTTCTTTTTGTCAGTTTCATGCATGTTTGTGAAAAGTATACTCCTAGTATACTTTTCACAAACACACAACATGCATGAAACTGACGGGTCTGCAGGAATTGTCTTTTTCACTTTCTGTTGCTACCCCTTATCAGTTACTTGGAAATATAAATAACGAAGGGTGAAATTTTGCTTCACATTTGAATGCGAACAGGAAGAAAAAATACATCCTTAAAAAAAGAATTTTCAAAATCGATTTAAAAATAACGGAGTATTCAGGTAACAAACAAAAAAAAAACATAAGCCGAATTGAAAACTCCTTGTTTTTTCGAAGTCGATTAAAAATATGGTTTAAATACATTGTCATTGCTTGATAAGATATCTTAAAGCGTATGAACTAACATCTATCATTATCTGAATGCGGGCTGACGTCAGGTCTCCGCAATTATTGTAAATTCCTTGGCAATATACTCGTATGTAGTATAACATGATGTAATTACGTCAATGCACTTTTTAATCAAATATCTAGGTTGATAACTGTAACACCATGTGATAGCTTGAAGATTGAGGAAAACTCACCTGATTTTAGTTTTCGATTTAAAATGGCTTACATAGATAGGTAATTATGTGTCACTCGATTAAATATCGACTTAATATATTTTTGTTTTCTTTGTTACTTGGATCTATGGGGTTTATTTATACATGTTATATTAGTGTAAGCTACTTTTTAAGCTTCTACTGACAATACCTCTAAATTTCTTTTTTTATTATTACAGTCGAGAACCTACGTCGTTCTGTTGCTAAAAGTAGCATATGATTATTTGGCGATTCTACCGAAATCGACGTCGCTCGTTCCTAATGAGCTGTTTGGGCTTCTGGCTATGATCAACCCGTAGCAATCATTTTACTAGAGTCAAATAAGGCACTTCGAACAGTTTTCGAATCGTCTAAACGCCCAACAAATTGTCATTTATGAGGAAACCTTTCAAGTTTGAAAAACCAGTGTAGTTTTGCAATACCTATAATCCCCACTTCGGTTACAGTAGGAAACAGGGCTTTCAAAAAGAAGTGTTACCAATTTAATGTTAGTCTGAAGTAAATCTGATAACCACTTTGTTATTATAAAGTCTCTAAAAGAAAAGAGCTTAACGCCAAAAGAAATTCATAATATTATGTTGAAACCATACCCATGCTTTAATCCAAAATTCGTCAACTTGAACGTAGGTAAGAGAGTATTGAACACAACCCTAAACTTTTTAGGGTGACAATTTCCATTACTGACAAAAATATCGATTGATTGATTCAGTAATGATAGACCAAGGATTATAAATAAGGGGATAACTGAGAGAACAGGCATCTTCTAAATATACGGATATGGATACGAACGAAATTAATGAATTGAGTATTTCCAAGATGTCAGTGACGATTGAAATCATTTCATTATGTACTTAGTATATATTTCAGTACAGCAAAAGTGGACATGATTCACGAATTCTCGTAACTCTTTGGAGTTGTTTGAAACTGATAAGTGAAAAGCTTAGTCCAGGAATGATAAGGGAAAGTGCATTGCTTCATCAGGAAATGCTCAAGTGGACACATTTGTCAATTCATAATTGATGAGGTCAAAGCGGTCAGAAGTGATTATTATTAAGAGGCTTTATAAATCTTTATAAATAATATTTATGTCCATTCGCATTTACAATAAATTGCCTGACATTTTTAAATCGTTAACTTTTCAAAGATTTAAACGCAGTCTTTCCTTTTACAAATTCCTCTTACAGATGTATTATATTAAATTACTCTCTAAATGAGCGATTTGACGGAAAATATTTGACATTAAATTTGTTTTTTGACTTTGTTCTATTTAATTTAAAAAAAATATGTATAGGTATATTAATTACTTTTATCATTCCAATGTATTTTATGGATGTTTATTAATTCTTCTATTATTTATGTATGTTAACTAAATTACTATATTCTAAATCATATTAAAATGTTAATTTATTGATTGTATTTGATTTTATTTAACTCATTTCTTTTCGTGTTTTAATTATTCCATTAAAGCACCTAAATGAAAATATTTGTACACCAGAAACACAACAGACAGAAATGTAAGAAACTAATGAATGTAATATAACACCTAATATATTATGTTACTATGTTCTAAATAAATAATCTTAAATAAATTGATCGTTATCTTTATTAATCTTGCTTAGATTAATAAAGGAAAGAAAGAACAAGTGGAAAGAAAGTACAAGTGTATTGAGCTTGGCAGTAAATTTGTTAAAAAATAACTCTTTTGTCAAAGTCTAACTTTGTTTTCTTAGTATTTGCCACAAACTGGTTTTCTTATTCATTGATCGGGCCAGACAATATCGTGAAACGATACATCACATTATGTATTGGTCAATTTTATCATTTGGACACTGGTGCTAATTCTGTTGTTCGAAAACTCTTAAAACTAAACTAAAAATAACTAAAAATTTGTCGAGTCCTGTCAAGTACTACGTTTTCTGAATACGAAACGTTGTTTGACAGAACTAACCAATTTTTTAAATAAAAAGCCTTTTTTACAGTGGAAGTTCCAGAGTGTTGCAAAAAATTGTGTGACCCATATCTGATAACAAACTGGTACCACACATTTCACTAGTTCATTTATCGAGATTAGATTGAAATTAGTCGATAAATTTATTTTATAAGCAGTGGAAGTCATTAGATAAGTCATTTTTTACAAAATGTCCAAGGTTTCTTTTTTAGTACACCAATATGTAAGGACAAAATAGTGTAGAGGAAAAAATGTTACATATATGTGTATATGTTTCCGAGAATATACATATCATTTATTAAAATGATTGTTTGTTTAATTAATTAGTCTCAGAAGTCTTGTGGTCTGCGAATGCTTGGAATGTTACAACCTAAATATATAAATAAAACGGTACTTTAGTGACGAGAATTCTGTGAAAACCATTTGTGAGACGGAACTATGACGTTCAATAATTATATAGAAGCGTGTGGCTATGATAAATAACTCAATGTTTAATACCTGGTTTTAAATACGAATAATAATTAACGATATTCATTAGGAGTTGTACTTAGTGTTTGGCTTAAACACAGATTAAATCTGTTTGCTTAAATGAGAGTAAGTATCAGATCATACCGATCATGTTAGACCGATAAACGAGCATTTATTAAATGTTAATAAAATATTAACCTTAAACTTTGGTTCAAATATGGGTAATATCGAACTTTGTGTAACGCCGCTCAAGCATACGCATGCTCACAAATGTTTTTGCATGCTTTGTGACCCTCTCAAATGCTTTGTGAACGTGTATCGAAATTTATGGAGGATCCTTATTACTTAACAAATTCAGTATTAAATTAGTAAGTTAAAATCACTACTTACTAACATAATAGAACAAGAATATTTAAGTACCTACCGCCGTACCTACCGCCGTGATGCGACGACGGTCTTAGGTTGAAAGTTTTAGGACATTCGGGAGCCTTCGCCCTTCTGTAAACCTTGGAGTAACTCAAGAGTTACCTATTTGCGCGGTCGCGGGCAAACTCTTGTATAATATTAACAAGCCTTTGCCGGCGACTTCACCTGCGTGGTGGACGAAATCAGACATCGTAGAGGAACCAATGAATCAAGATTACAGGTATATTCTCCACGCAAACTGGCATCCCTTTATAACGGACTTCAAAAACACAAAACAGGAGGTTATCAATTCGTCTGTATTTTTTTTATTTTGTATGTTTGTTACGCGATATCTCCGTTAATTGCTGACCGATTTTCAAAATTCTTTTTGTAATCAAAAGGTTACTGCCGAGGTGAAATCTGGATTTGATGATGGGATCCTACAGAAATCGAGGGAAACCCTCAAATTTTACAGCCCCGACAACGTGTTTTAGCTTATTTCTCTAGCTTTACAGGTATTTGTGTTTTTTCCGATGTTTCATTATGTTAAATTAAAATTAGTATTTTATTATTTCTTTATTGTGCTAATATAGATCAGTATTACTTATTGTGCATCGGGCTTGGCACTGACTTCAAACAGACTAGGTCTATTGCTATTAAAATGGTACCTGTTATATTGAGGGTACTTATTATAATTTTTTTTACTCAGATTTATAAATTTTTTTTGTCAGTATTGTTTGAAGTCGGTTCAACTTTTTTTAATGGTATATTAAGGGTAGTTTTGAAAAATTAGTAACAAAGTTTTTTTATTACTTTTGATAAAGAATATTTCCTGTGACTTTGAGAACGCTGCTACTTAAAATGACGACATCCTCAGGGGTGTATTTTTAAAAATTCTTTCAATCTTAGGATTTCAATCTTCTAAACCTAGCGGTTTCAGCTGTACGTTGATCAATCAGTCAGTGAATCAGTAGGTCACTTTCTTCTTTTATAGATATAGATATGTCGTGGAGATAGCATTAGTGACGAGCGACCATTGCCACTAAGAGATTTTATAGGCACAGATAACTGCTTACCATCAGGTCCATCAGGCTAAGTACTTACGAGTACTTATGTAATTGTATACTTAGGTACGCTAGTTGACGCGATCATGTAAAGGTAATCTAACATACGGGTCACCTGAGGCCCGAGTGTGAGTTTATTTTAAATCAGCTCGCTGTTGACGGTGAGCGCGTTCGGCCTGCACTGAAATCTGGACCAAACGCAACGCGGAACCGAGTTGATGTGAAATAAATTTACACTTGGGCCTCTGATGGTAAGACTACCTACAACTCAAGAGTGCCTTACCTCTCTTTATACTCGTAGAAATAAAGGGGGTGTGGCGTGGTAAGTACTATTCCACCATATTTTGCCTATTCCACCATATTTTGCCGAAGCATGGCTCTACCACGGTAATGTATTTCTTTGCGAATTGGCGTGTAAAAAATAGACATAAAAACATATCTAATAAAATCTATTTAAAACTTGACCTTTAACTAAAATATCTAGAAAGTAATTTGGCAGGATAAGTATTATATTCGTTCACCATAGACTGAATAGACAAACTACGTTACCAAAAACAGAAACAAAAAATAAAATGACACATGAACAGTAACACTGACACTATAATTTCAGCCTACTTACTATATCTATTTATAGTCCATTCGTTTCAGTAGTTTGGTTATTTTGTAACGCTCACGCAACGAAGTATGTTTCTGCGCAATTAGGAGCGCACGCGCAAGGCCGAGGCGAGCGAGTAGCGACCAAGTTCATTGCTATGTATGTGCATCTGGTACACCTTGGTAATCGATGTTTTGTTTTATAATGTGTTGGATTGTAAATTGACTTAACGATATAAATGATAAAAATAGTAATAAACTGTTTTAAACGTAATTGGTGTTCTTTTTCTTTTTTTCGGGTGTCAAGTTTATTTAACTAGGATTCGAAAAGCTTCTTAATTCATTCCAAACATTTTTTTTAAATAATGATGACTATGACTATTTGACTGGCCGTGTAGTGACGGATTAAGAATACGGAATGTCACTACCCGAATTCTTCCCGTGGGTGTCGTAAGAGCCGACCAAGGGTGCAATACAACGCAGGATACCAGCACTGCAAAAAGAAGGAAAACTTGACACAACCGGGGTTTGCGGCGGTGTGGTGTGTCGGACTCGGACCGACTAAAACCACACGGTGTGCCACTCTGCGCCTGTAATAGGAGGGATCCTTGAACAGCTGTTATTAAGACATCCGGACCCCTCCTAGCGCCGGCCCGCTCCTGTTGGTGACTATGGCGGATGAGGGAGAGCTTCCAACCCCAGCTCTTGCAGCTTGGAGACTGTCTGTTGCGCAGTATGGGGTCGCGCGTTGTCGTGAAGGAGCAGTGGGAACGACCGATTGACCAAAGCTGGTTTCAGATGTGACCACCAGACCTTGCACCTACCGACTATTACTTTTTCCAAAAATTTAGACAACTATTTAGGGTAAAAAATTCAATTCCCGAGAGGCAGTACAAAATGCCTTTGAAGAGTTTGTTGCCTCCCGTCCAGCTGATTTTTACAAGAATAGACTGCCAATGCGTTGGCAAAGATGCGTCGATTGCATGGGTGATTACTTCGAATAACAGAAATAAAAAAGTTTAAAAAAATAAGTACTTTCACTTATTGCATACAAAACGGCAATTTCATAGGTAAAGACCTATTATAAAATATAATGATAAAAAGGGGTAAAAGTTTGTAAGGGGAATTAAAACCGCAGAACCGATTTAGATGGAATTTGGTATTTAGATGGTTTGATTTCTAAAAAAGGACTTTTTGCCACGATAACCGATATACAGGCGGGCGGAGCCTCAGGCAAAAGCTAGTCAATATATATTTAAACAAAACTTAAATACCTATAATGTAAGTATTTGCTTATTATGCTTTTCAATTAAAAATTACTTAAAAAGTATATAACTTAGTCATGCAAACGTATAAGGATAAAAAGAATAAGTGACTAAATTATAAAGAATTCGCTGAAATCCACGATTTCCTCGGATCGCCGAAGTCATTGAATTCCCTAAATTTCATACATTAAATATAGTGCGAATCGCATTAAGTGCCTTAGCTCACGTATTGTAATGTATTTATGTATTTCATTTCCGACTATTAATTTTGTAATGGTGGACTGTAAGTGGTAATTTGTTTCTTCTAGAATATATGACGACAATCGGCTAATTTGTCGGCTAATGATATCGTACTTTATAAATATTTAAATTTTCTGTTTTCTTTTTTTCAAATTCTTTTGCAAATTTCGTTGCGGGTTCCAAGACAGTTTAATTTTCCCTGCCCATCTTCATACATATCTCGGTGTGTTCGTGAGTCACTGCTGTTGATCCTGGTGTATAGGAGCTACAGTGGTGGGTAGGTATTTGGAAGGGTTTTGTCCATTAAAAAAAGTAACTCATTTTGTTACCTTATATAGCATTAAATCCGTTTCGAACAGTACCAATATAGATAAAAAGGAAGTAAGTACCCATTTTGATTTCTAGCTTATTAAATGTATCTGGTAGCTGTGGCGAACAAATCTCTTTGGTTGCAGTTAATCTAAGTTACTACAAGGTATATCAGCAATTTTCCTGTCTTTTCTATATAGAGCAATACGGTCCTACGGTGTTGTTCTATGCTTTTTTTAATTAATTCCAAAAAAAACCGAGCACGAGTCGAACTCGTGCGCCGAGGATTCCGTACCTACCCAGATTTTACGTAGATTTTCGAGAAAATTTGTAAGTACCAACTGTATCTTAATTTTGAACTTTTTTTATTTTTTGGAATTTATCCTTTATTTGTGCTGTCAGACGTTTCTTTTTGCCAAATTTCGTGATTCTAGGTCAACGGGAACTACCATATAGGTTTTCGACCCAAAACCTATAGGGTACTTCCGGTTGACCTAGAATTGTCAATTTTGGTTAAAAGTAAGGTCTTACAGAACAAGTAAAGAGAAAATTCTGAAAAATAAAAAAATAAAGAAAATTTTTGGTACTCACAGTTTTCACGAAAATCGAAATTTGTCTATATCTTTTTATCGTGTTGACTCAGGACCTTGACTTTTATACACCTAATAGGGACCATAGACTTCAGTAGGTATCTGGTATAAATTTCAACTTGATAGGTCTACCCATTTCTGAGAAAATCGACAAATTTGACACACGGACAGACGGACAAGAAAGTAATCTTATAAGGGTTCCTTTTTTACCTTTTGAGGTACGGAACCCTAAAAACCATAGTTACACGGCAGAATTAGCGGTACACAAAAAAGAAAGAATTAATGTATTTTTTCGTAACACTGGCCGGTTACATTACTTTTTTTAATTTTAGGTCTAATTTGAACTTTAGTCGACAGTCATTTTTAGGGTTCCGTACCTCAAAAGGTAAAAAAGGAACCCTTATAAGATCACTTTCTGGTCCGTCTGTCCGTGTGTCCGTGTTTTTGTGTTCCACTCATTCTGCCAGCATGTGTGTATTTATTATTTGGATCGAGGTTAAGGTTGCGTCTTTATTTATTTTGTCTATGACTATCCTATAGTTTTACCTACTTAGTTTCCATTGTCTTTGAAAAGCATAAGTAACCATCAATAGTTCGTGATTCTCATTAAAACGGTATAAATATTTACAAAGTATTCTGCTGCCTATTTATAGTAATATTGTATATAATATAAAATAAATTGCAAACGTTTCTAAGACAATTTCCGACGTATTTAGCGATTACCTTCGTCGCTTCAAGTGTATAAGGTTAGTGGGAAACCTTAAAAGGCCTAGTAAGTGCGCGCATGCGCAGACGACGACCGCAGGCCATTTTTGGACACGAACACTTAAACCTTGGCGTTTGAGGCCATATCCAGATGGCATATGCCGTAATAAAGGGGCTGTAGCCTAAGTTAGAGTTGGTTTATTATGGGTTCTGTGGTATAAGGAGTCTTTGAAAATCTAACTGGATGCGATGCTTTTTACAAAAGGCTTAAGTTTCGTGGCTAGAATTGGTCGAGTAATTTATGACACAACTGACAGGGCCGGAAACATACAGTGGTCATAGCTAATAGTAGTACCTTTTGGATTCAGATATTTTGTGTTGCCATATCGCCTGACAACAAATGCCAGAAAAATATGATTAAGGTTGTACAATAACAATTAAAAAAACAAAGTTTACCAACTCTTTCATCATCATCATCAACGCTGGACATAGACTTAACGAGAGATAATTAAGTTGAACTCAGTTATTATTTCTAAGCATATCGTTCTCGGTTATTTCTCACAAGTGCCATCCATGTTCTATTACGTCTTCTTCTACTCTTAAAGTTTTCACAACAATTCTTAGTACACTATAGGATATTCCTATTAAACAATTCAAACAATATTAAATTCCTATTATAATTGTTGTTTGTTATTAATTATCCTTATTTATTATTAAGCGTATACTTAGTGTAGGCTGTATATATAATTGTGACTTAAAAATAAATTACATTATTCTCACATCTCTGTCTTTCGTAAAACAATTTTCGTATTCATTTACTCTGAAATGATGTCGATCATTAAATTAATTTGAATCAAAAACTTTGATACTTATTTTTCTAGAAAAAACCTTTTTATAAAATATTAATAAACCCCATTTTAAGATACATAGGTATCTTAATATCCCATAATTTAAGTATGTAGTCTCTTTCGAAAAATATGGCCGTGACTGCTTACCTTTAAGGCTTTTTTTTTCTTTCTAAGACGTGTTTTAGAAAGCGTGTGTGAGACCACAGATTAATAATACAGTCTAGACAATTCCTTTGATTTATTTACTTTGTGCTAATTATATGGATGTATACATTCCCCACATAAAAAAGGCTTTTAAAAAAAATACACCGAATGGATAAACGCCTCCGTTTTTTATAATAAAACAAATTTAAATACAAACATTTTATTTAAAAAGTAGTGATGAATGGCACATCAAAATTAACTGTTAAAGCTAATATTGCTTTAAAAAGACGGTGTGATACATATAGTGTACTTGTATACGCCTTCTATGAGTTGTGAGATAGAAGACAATTAGATATGAAACGTTAAATAAAACCTCGACACAATAATAAGGATAAAGATTAATTGAAATACCTAAATAAATAAGCTTTCAACTATTAGAACAATTTAGATGACATTGAGGGGTCTGCCTCACCGGGGGCCCAAGCCTACTTCGCCGTCCACGTATCCAAACAGTTTACATTGAAATGTATGGCGGCTAACTCACTTTCCGACGGTGTGGCAACGTAGCCAATTTAGAAGCGTAGCTACGATTAACGGCTACCTGAGTGGAGACTGTAAAGAAAAAATGAAACACCAACATTATAGGGACAAAGTTACCCGAAATGACAATGTTTGCAACGAACCAGCTGTAGTTAATTTCCACTAACAAAATGTAAACAGGGGAGTCGGAAGGAAACAGTTGTGTATGTTGTTGTACATTTGTGTCAAGGTGAGCAGGGTCGTTAACTGGCAAAAAACGTACGTATACAGTCCTTGTAGAAAATTTAATGCTTAAGATAACATACATGATACATAGCATACTTAAATATATTTGTTGTTGTGAACTTGTGTTGATGTGATGGTATTTATGTCTCTATTTATGGTACCTCATGTTTTGGTTTAATTGAACATAGAGTTATGCAATTTTTTTTACGATAACTATGAAAGGGGATTGCATATTCTGGGTGTACCCCTCTAAGTAGGTTTTAATATTTTCTGTCACTTAACTACTCTCTTCAAGCTAGAAAGTAGCAGTTGCAGTCTTCAAGTTGAACTGTTAGAGATGCGACGTCAACATAACAACGAAAACCATTAAAATAATTTATCATTAATTTGATATATCAAACAGACCAAATACTTATGTATATTTCTGTGCCTTTTATAAATAAATACGTTTAATTAAAATTGATTGTATTGAGCAAATCTTCAGTGTGTTAATATAGTAATATAATAAAGTTACATACTGTAAGAAAAGCTTAAAATAATAAGGGAAGGGGTATATTTTAATAACAATTACTAAATTGTAGAAAAACTTGGTGATAATATAAAAACCTTTTTAAAATATTGCATGATTGCGTGTGATCAGATCATTTATCTCTCATTCCAAGTCGAAAATGATTACATTAATATAAATAGTTAGTTTATTACTGCACACTTAATCGGAATATTCATGAGTGGCTAGAAATTTTGGTAGATAAATAAGATATTCATGAATTTTCTCAAATAGTCGGTCAATGCTCGAACAAAATACCTAAGTGAGCACGTCTACCTACCTGACTTAAGGAGTTGTTTTAAATGTTAACATTTTTCACTTTATTTTACTTGCAAATTTGTTTAATTAGAAATTTGGTTAGATTTTATTCAAGTGAGGTCTAATTGTTCAAATTAACCAAAAAATAATCTTTTTTTCTAAAGTAAGAACTCAACCGTGTTAATCTCAAAACTGAGACAGTGAGGCATGATCTTTGAAAGTAACGGCTTCTTATAATATATTTATTACAAAAGAATATACGTCCTTAAAAGCCCATATCCCATATCTCATCAATTATTAAAACTAATAAATAAACTGATCTATTTGAACGATAAATAATATGTAAGCAGACATAAAAATTATAAAAAAAACCAGTGAGCATTATAGTCGTTGCATCTGAGAGCCTAGTGTAAGTTTATTTCACTTCGACGGGCTGCGATTGGCTGGCACTGAAATCGTCACCAATCGCAACGCCAAACGCGCTCGCTGTCGGGAGCTGGTTGATGAGTGCAAGCTCCTGATCGACCAAATCGGATGAGACCTGTCCCCGCCAGCAATCATTGCTGCCATGCTGGCGGATGAGGAGGGCTGGAGCGCAGTGGTCTCTTTTTGTAAAGCTGTAATGCTCCAGAAAGAGACTGCTGAACGATCTGCCAGAGAGTGGGGACCTTTTGTGGCAGATTAACTGCTGCGGTATGCGATAGGCTGGCGGCCTGGTCGCAAAACTGCGATAGTATAATATATTATTATTATTGGGCCCGCGGGTTCCCCGGGATAGGGCTTTGCTATGCGCGGCGTCGATCCGGGGGGAACCTGAAATCCGGGCGTTGGGGTGTTTTTTGTGGAAACATCACATACTCTCGGCTCCTACATCCCCCAGGAGCCGGAGATATCCGAAGGAATTTTTCACCCCCTCAACAAAAAAAAGACACTCACTGGCCCAAGTGCGAGTGAAATAGTTCATATTTCACTTTGATATTTATATTGGTGAAGAGTTTAGTTTGGTCCAATCACAACGCCAAACGCGGTCACCGTGGAACGGGTAGAAGTGAAATAAACTTACACTACTCTTGATCTAGTGGCTAGTGACCCTGACTGCTACAAAATAAATAAATGCCCAGGACAAATAATTGTGTGATGAGTATGGTCATTTGTTGTGTCTGGGTGTAATTTATCAATAATATGTTAGAAATATATAAGTATGTTTATCAGCAGTGTGGTTGCCATAGTACAGGCTTTGCCTAGTTTGGGATCAGACCGTCATGTGTGAAATGTTTGGAGTTATTATTATTATTATACAACTTTCCAACTTCATTCCTTGGGCTGGGGCCCGCCAGTCCTGATCACCTTGCCTGGAAGATCCGCACTTTGTCTTGGGAAGACACCCGTTCCTCCATACACATACAATAAAATGATCAAATATAAATATCAATCGAACGAAAAATAGCTAGTAAAAGTGTAATTTCTTATGTAATTAAATCACTTCTTATGTATTTAATCACTGCGTGTGTTATGCTGTACCTTAACTCCCTTCACCTTTTTGGTAAGTTACATAAATACATATAAATTTACATTAGATTTATATGTATTTTTAATTTATGATTTACAACTGTAGACTTAGACTGTTATCCTTATCACCATCATTAACAGCCTATAATAGTCCACTGCTGGACATAGGCCTCTCCTTAGAAAAAGAGGTTTTGGCCTACTACGAGTATACCACACTGGCCAGACGGGTTGGTATAGGGTTTGTTTCAAGTTTTCCTTCCTTATACAGCCGGTAAATATTATTATCTATTTGCGCTCGTTAGGGACTTTGTAAATGGACACAAAGAACAAACTCGGAAAATGCATTTAGAATGCATTAATGAACAGAATCACTTTATGACTATATAAGGAGTTTATTCTATAATTGAATTGCGTTGTAAGTGTTGCAACCAAAAAGATCGTTATCATTTTATTCTAGTCTATGTTAATATTTTGTTGCAAATTGTATGTATTGCTAATTAACGTTCATGCTCTTGGAACTTACGGTTCTCAAATGCATACAAAGAAAGAAAAACATATTAGACATTGCACAGAAGACCGAGTTCAACGACCTCGAAATTTAATTACAAAATTCAAGACTAAAAGTTTTCGTGACCTAAATATTTTATTAATATATTTATTTAAAATTACGATCTTCAAATTAGGAGTTTTATGCCGAATCGAAACAAAAGTGTATTTAATTTGCATTTATTAGTTACAATGATGTCTAAACATTATTAAGTAATAACAAATATTAAAGTCAAGATATCTAAAATCGATTTGTAACATCTTTTATGCAATCCTTGGGAATGATTTGTTGAAAGGAACATAAGTATTTTACATAGAGACAAATTATGACCGCACTTCCCCGTCATATCCTGGCCAAATTATATTTGATTTGACCAATGAGCGCTCGCGGTGACATCTAGTATCGTTGTAATGCGTAATGTAGTTGCCAAAATAAGTTGTAATGGGATTACTGTAAGGCGCGATCGTTTTTTTTATTTGTTAAATACGTACAGAATGTTGAGTATTGGCATTCAGGAAGTAATCGAGTAAAAGTAACATTTTTAAATTACAGGTACCATTCACTCGATCTTCCGGTTTGGGTTAAACCGGATGTCACTTCCCGATCAGTCAGAGCTTGGAGATCCGAGCAAGGAAACATAAAGTGTAATTACGATCGAATTTCGAATTGTGAGTCAGTGTTTTAACTATTAAAAACATTGGTTACACGACTGTTACTCTTGGTAATATTTCCGACTAAGCTAATGGATTGTACTATCTGATTAAATAAATGAAATTGAATTGAATACACAGAATAACATAGAATTGTAAATATTGTGTAACTTTTTGTAAGCAAATATAAAAAGGGAGGTTTAAAAAGCAGCAAGTTCGTGAAAAAATCAGTGTTGTTTATTGTATTACCAAAGACAACTGTTAGAAATTGTCTAGGTGCATTCATAACTGTAATTAAACCTCCTTTCACCGATTGAACGAAACGAAATTATATGATAAGTAAATAATATACTAAAAGTTTACTTCAACACTCAAAATAAACCTGTTTTGTTACTAACATGTAATTTAATTATACTTTACAGGAAAACTGAGTTGGTATATTTGCATTAAAGCAAAGCCATACCTTTATTATTATTTAACCTTGTTTTGGCGCTCGCCAGCCGTTAGTAAACAATATTTTTAGATATATAAAGACCCATACCTACTCCCGCGAAGCAAACTGTCTGTTTTTAATGGTTATAAAAAGTTATAGCAAAAAATCGACTGAGACGAGAACAAACGACACGTAAATTTAGCAATAAGATAGACAGAGAGCACTTCCGAAATACGTCAACAGTGTCTTTGGCCTCCGCATGTCCGTTACGTTTTAAATTCAAAGCGCCAACGGAATGGATTTGACTAAACGGATGCAAGGCGCGCGCTACTATTGTCTTGTGATAAATTGTATTGCCTGTTAATAATAAACAATCGGGCAGTTCGCGCGCTATTGTAACGTCTTTGGTGACGGCTTTTGTTTTATTATAATCAATTTATTTTTTGTGCACATTTATGATGTAAATTTATTTCGATTTTAGTCCTTGATAAACCCAACCTTATTTAGAGGGAGTAAATGAAGTAAGATGACCATGTCTAATAGAGACTTGTCACTCTTAAGTTTTAGGTGTCTATGTGCGACGGTAGTCATTTACTATTAGGGGTCCCCTCTGCTCGTTTGCTGCTCTATACCTACCACATAAAAATAAATACTTTAATGCTTGGTCATATCGGTTCTATGCGCTTCTTTGCATAGTTTGTCGACGAATATGGCCTATTCTTGCGTTACACATTTTTGTCTCCACTACAATAATTAGCTCTGATGGAACTAGATAGATACCTTATTATTATCTCTTAGATATACATACACTAGGCTTATAACACTAGTCAAATAAAACTAGTTGCTTACGGAATAATTGTTTCCTTTTTTTTTAAAACAAGTCCCACACTCGCATATATTCTGCATCAGGACTTTACAAAAATTCGTGAAACGGACACAAAGAACACCTAGACTCATATCAACAATTAGTGGATCACACAAAGTGTTGTCCCATGTGAGGGTCGAACCCACAGCGTCAAGGTGACCGTTTAAACCACTACGCCATCCGTGCAGTCAATTGGAGTCATATTGAAAGGGCAATGAAAGTTTGAAGGGAAGGTAATACAAGAAGGGTTTTTGCTTATACGGGTGGATTGAGTGGTGCAGTATTAGCTCCAGCAGGCATTAAAAGAGCTTGAGGTCCTGCCTCAAGCTCTTTTAATAGCATTAAGAATTAAATAAATTTTGATTAATTTGCAGATATCAGAATTTAGTTACATTTTAACATCCCGAAGGCCAATTCTCGTAGGTAATAAAAGTTCGGTAAAAATTCGGTTTCGATTAACTATCAATCTTGCAACTGTCATAAAAGGTATTTTTGTACTGAAATAGTCAATTATTAATAAGAAGCAGGTTATCTATTTAATTTTCGATCACAATACGATATAATCACATCACAGTCAACGTTGCATATTTAATACCGCAAATATCTTTTATGACATTTGAAGATCGACAGTTGATCAGAATTGAATTTTGACCGAACTTTTAACATGAGAATTGGCCTTTTGGCGTTGTATGGGCCTTTGGGCTTCTGATTACGATGTTAAAAAATTTATACACTACGGTACCTAATAAATAATTAGAAATTAAAACAATAGGATTAGAGCGTAATTCCAATGATTGTGGATATCAGAAGAGATAATGTTGAATAAATACTCGGAATCATAAATATTTAGTGTGCATTACCTATTGCGTAGCGTTTACGAACACTTAAGTATTTAATTTTATCATTCACAAGAATCATTGCTATAATGATAAGATACTACTACCAGTTTCCATTTATCGGAAATCATTTTATTTTATATTTTAATGATGGTTTTTATAAGGATATGGAATTATATGCTCAGTTCTAAAAAGACAAGTATACCTATATGGATTTTATTCTACAAGTTATTGTTTAATACTTAAATGATTATACATGATTCACAGGTCTATATTCTTTTCAGATCAAAGAGTCTCACAAAATCAATAACACAATATCAAAAACTATATTACAGACGCAGGCATAAGAACTAGCAAATTTACACAAAAAATTAAATTAACCCGTCCCTAATCATCTCCGGTGGAAATGTGCCTATCACACTTGCATTGCCGCGTTGAATGGCAATTGCCAACCTTTGCACCGCGAACGGACCGAAGAGAGTCACTATTGACTTCTGTGAGTATTTGACTTAGTTCCTTAATAAACTTCCTAGTGTTAGCACCTCAGCTGTCCATGGTCTCCACCGCCGCAGGAACGAAGTGGTGAAGCTGCTCCAATGGTGCATACTTTTGCCTCTTTTTCAAACAGACGTCTTCCGCGGCTGCTGACGAGGAGTGCTAGGAGATAGGAGATGGCTAGTTATTGTTTGAATTTTAACATGTATGTAGAGTATCTTCTAAGTATTACTAAAAGCTAAGAAGTAAATTGGATGCGATGGCCCATGTCATATTATGAGGCTTAGGAGCGGTGCAATGGCGTTAAACGGATGGACCAATGGATGCGTTATGAGGACTGTGTATACATGTAATTCATTAGTTTATGAATACATATTTATATTACTTATCTAATAATGTACCTACGTATATATGAAATTCAACAAAGAGGTGAGTATTAAGGATACAGTTATAAAAGAGACTTCCCATGCCTGTTGTGGGTGTTAACTCCTAAATAGTCAGGAAAACAACAAATATAAGCAATTTATGAAAAAATGCTTTGGTTTTATGTCCACGTACCTACACTACTAAAAAGAGAAATATTTCCTGTGTATTTAAATACCCTGTGTTACTAGGCTGATGACTGCTTTTCAGTGTTTTCAAGCTGGTAGGAAATAAGAGCTTTCTATAATAAATAATCATTTTTTTTGAACAGTGTGATTCCATTACTCAGTATTAACTGAGATAGTGATCAAGTTAGTAGATCATTAA
This sequence comes from Arctia plantaginis, assembly GCA_902825455.1. NCBI lineage: Eukaryota > Metazoa > Arthropoda > Insecta > Lepidoptera > Erebidae > Arctia > Arctia plantaginis. The sequence goes on along the minus strand of CADEBD010000171.1, from coordinate 4,607,015 downwards.
AATAATTGCATCACAGGCATTCCCTTCCTAGGTTATATATAGGGACTACAGCTATAGACAAACTTGTAATGGAAAAACAGAGTATACCCGTATTATAGCTTATACTGCTTTGACATAACTCATCATCACACCCAGTGTACAGATAGAATGTTGAGTGGAGTGAATTTTATTCCCATGCTAAAAATAAAAAAGATATAAATTATTTCATAGAAAAAGATACCTGGACAGGATAAAATTCTGCAAACCAAAAGGTGTGACGAGGGTTTAATCATACCTGTTTATAGGTCATGCCTCCCCACAGAAAGACGTGTTATTTTAGATTTTTACGCGTGTAGGAAGGATCCTGACAGAATAAAACAATTAATGAAATGAAAAAGTGTTTATTTTTAATCAGTTACGTTTTCAAAATTAACTTTAATGTATTTTTGTTAATCCATCAAAGTTTAAAACCAAGATACTTGGATCATGAAAGCAAATCGCAAAAATCATTATTGCCAATGCTGATTGCATAACGAGTCTACTATGATAAAAAAATAGTATTAATCAATTTTAAACAAAACCAAAGAAAACCTTGATAAGAAGAAATCCTAATTTTCAGAGGCATCTTCTTTCTTCACCGTCACGGATGGTGGTGATGAAGTATTCGAGAATATATAAGTTATCCTAGCCTCTGATAGTATACTTTGTATCTTGCTTTGCGTTGCTATAGCAACATGCAACGGCAACTGCCTCAACTGTGCAGCAACACTCAGTGCAAACATGTGGAATTCATCTTCTCTTTGTATTTGAACGTTCTGTTCTTGCGTAGTACTTACTATATTTGATACAATATTCTCTAATCGATGCAAAGTACTAAAGACTGAGTCGTATTGCCTTTTCTTACGGTTGCCTGTTCGTATGCTTGGTGTTCGAATTGATTGGTGACTAGAGGAAGAAGGAGTTACAGAGTTTGTTTGCAGATTGGTTGTCTCGTTTGTAATTATATCTGTGTCGGTGTATTTTAAAGGATCTAAAGTTATGCCATGGTCTATGTGTGGGTCCAGTATTGCTTCAAAAGTCATGTGTTCTGCTTGTCTGTCGGTTGTCGTTACTGTGTCTTGCTTAAGTTCAATCTCGCTATTAGATGATGATCTGAGTGCCTCCGGTAATTTAATGCAATACTATAGTTGTTTCATTTTAAATAATATAATAAAACTGTAATCTACCTTTAAAACCTTATGGAATGATGCTCATTGCGCGTTTAGTTGAAATACAGAGCTGTTCTTTTTTCATTTTTTAACTGCATTGTTTACTTACCAAACTACAGGCTGTAATACCTATATTTCTAAGAATGTTAATCAGAGATATGCAGCTTAAATGTACACATAATCATGTATACATTATATTCGTAGTTATAAAAAGTTTCGGTTTGTGAAAATTTTAACACTTACCACTTCAATGGTTATACTCTCACCCGCCGACTCACCCTGATCTTCGAGAAAGGCATGCATTTCATCGAACCACGATAAACCAGGCTTATAAACTGGCCCCTCACATTCATATAACAAATCTCCTTTTACTTTCTTCAATTCAGTATGATAAACAGATCTTAGATTTTTAATTTTAGTTTTTACACTTTTCAAGTCTAAATTGACATCATTGAATGTCGTCAATATACTTCGGTAGGCATGTTCCCGTGCTTGTTTATTTTTATAATTTGGTGAGCTAGTATTCCATAAACATTCGCGTTCGCGGTATAAACGTATGAAACGCAATGTTTTCTCGTCGCCCCAACGAGACATCGCGTCATATATGCTATAAAACTGGAGTGGAACTAGCATGCTTGCAACTCCTACAGTTTCCCTTCACCGCGGCGGGTCCGCTGCTAACCAATGCTAATGGCATAAATAGAACGAATTGCACCATGAAGTAGCGTGCTCTTTCACATGGTACCATAAATAAGTCATGCTAATATTGACATAGTCATGTTCACGTTATACATTATGACGCGACTAGCAAGGTACTACGGTAGATTCCTATGTATAATTTTTTTTTTTGCGTGAATCATTAAGATCTTAAAGTACAGCATGAATCGTCCTCGATTACCAATTTAATGTTTTTAATTTTAAATATCTTCAAGTCGACATTAAAACTTATTAAAAGTAAATGATTTGACAACAGCTGGTCATGACTATGACGTCACGCCTTACTATTTAATACAAAAATGCTCCGAGTTAATTCATGTGACGTTTAATAAAAAGATGCCGATTTCATCTGACAGTCATCTACAGGTAGCATTCGGTTCCGCGACCCATAACTTTCCTTTGTCAGGGACGCGACGCGCGACCGCAACGCGTTGCATCCTTTTGCAGTGCAATATGTACGAAAATTTTGCCGTAACTAGGAAAAAAGCTATTTAGCAGCTGTTCGAGAATGAATGATAATCTTATTATGTTATTATCCATGTCTCCGGGAAAAATAATGAACATTAACTCAATTACCACATCACGAGAATAAGAGAGTTACTTTTTATTTACCAATTCAATTAATTTTTCGTGCTTTTCACCTGCGTCGCGCGACTGCACCGCCTCTGGAGCGACCGTCGCGGTCGCGAGGAACCGAATGCACTCCATATAAATTCATACAAAGTAGTGACCCTGTCCCAGACCCCGTCGCGCGTCACGGTCGCGCGTCGCGGTCGCTAGAAACCGAATGCTACCTTTACCCCATTACATTGAGTTGACAATTTTGAAAATATTCTTAATCTATGTAAAATATACTATTGTAATAGACAGTCATATTTGAGGAATAGGCGACAATAAAATATCCATACTTCCATACTTATAAATATGAAAGTGAATTTGTTTAGCTTTCACGCCCAAATCACTAAACCGATATTAAAAAATAAATTCTTTCACCAATGGAATGCTACATTATCAGCGACTAACATAGGCTACGTTTTAATGCCATACCCGACATACACGCAGACGGAGCTGCAGGCAAAGATTGTTGATTAATTAAATATTATTTAGTAAGAGGGTTCATCATCATTATCATCATCATCAACTACTTTACTATTTACTATATACTATATTTACTAGTCTACTGCTGGACATAGGCCTCTCTGAGGAAGGAGGTTTTGACCTACGATACCATGCTTGCCAGATGGGTAGGTAAAGAGTTTGTTTCAAGCTTTATTCTCTTTGCAGTCCTCGTGCGTCGGCTCTGACACTCTGAATTCTTAATCCGTCACCACACGAGCTGTAGCTTGCATGAATTAAAGTATGGATTTTCGATGCCAAGTACATTCATGAAATACTGGATTTTTCTAAAAATTTCTGCTTAAAAACAAGATCATGAAATTGACATGAAAATTGATTGTATGTCATTTAGTAAGAATATTACAATGTGTGGGTCTACATCAGGAAAAGTGTTTTCCGAATATATTTTTTAAATTTAAATAAACCATTTATCTTCTACATATACATATAAAACGCTTTTCTAATGTAACTAAACCTTTCCATGTCACTCTTTATTAATAAAATACTACTTAAAAATAAATCAATGTAATAAACAAATTTAATTTAATTATTTTAAATTTAATAAACAAACAAAACACAAATTAACTTAATTTTTGTAATTAGAACTGTAACAGTGTTTTAAAATATTTTTATAAAACAATGTTAAAGTCATTTTATATAACTCAAACATTAGGTAATTTAATAAGACAAGTTTTCTATGCAATTTAATTCGCGATATACTCATTTGAATATAACACTAATTTTATTGTATTACTAAACACTTACAATACAAGCCACAAACAAAACCATGAGTAGCCAGTAACTATTTAAGAAGTAGATACGGCGTTAGAAGTGCCCGAAGCCGTTTTTACGAGTACTCTATCAAACTACTTAATTAATGAGTGTGCCAGAGTATTTCTAGTTTTCCTGTTGCAAGGAGGTTATTTAGTACCTTGGAATATACAATACATCTGTGTATCTAGGTATATTTATCATCATGTATCTTCATCTAACAATAGGTACATTTGATTTTAATACGTCATGCCTCATTAACTCCAAGAAGGTTAATAGTCTAGGAGCTATAAAAACAAATTTATAATTTTAAGGAGTTGTCTGTCTTATTTTTTGGCATCCTTGGACGGTGTCTAAAGAGGCTGTATACAAAACGTTACACATTTGAATTGAATGTAAGTCAACGGCATTACATCATTTAACATCATGATCTTACGAGTATAACAAAAGGCATCATTCCTATTTATACTTTGCGTTGATGTAAATTTAAAGTAAAAATTTACGTCATAATGTGAGTGTCACATGTCTATGAGACTTATTAAAAGTGGTGTTTCATTGATTCATAGCTTTATCAATCTTCACACAAGTATTACAAACGATTTTATTTACGAATTGTTTATCTATAAGTATCAATATTCTGACGTGGTTAAGGAAATTACTATGCCACCAAATACGTCACAGTTACGAAGTTTCTAAAAATATAATAATTTAATTAAATAGCAATCAAGATAGGTAATTAGAATATACATATAGGTAATCTTAAGTATGTGATATTCTTTTAAGTTAAAGATGTTCCTTTGTATTAAGGTATTTTTCATTTGCACGCAAAAACAACTCATTGTTGGTTTATGATAGTGTTCGTGTGTTATCCAATTAACCTACATTAAATGTGTTGAATGAAAATATGATGAATTTTCTTTAGAAACGCGCTTTCCACTAGTTTCATACAGAGAGATGTATTGAATGAACAAAGTTCATTGAGCTGAACATATGCTTCATCGTACACTTCATGAGGCAGACAGTCTGGCTTCAAATCAGGTGCCAAATAAAACTCTTACGAGGCGCTAGTGTTCCTACCGAAATATTGATTGTATAGTTATCCAGTACATGCTATTTTCGTGAATCTAATGTTTTCTGAATAAATAGTAAGTATAAAAATAATTTCTGGCAGATTGAACTGTTTCAAATAGACCAATTTATTTGAATGATCTAAATAACACCGAGAGGCTTCCGTACGCTGATTAGCAAAGGGTGATTAGCAAATAGTTCACTTTGGAGCCCGCATTACAGAAAAAAAATATTAGTGAAAAAATATTGTTATTTTTTTCAATACAAAAAAACAAAAAATAATTTTAATTTACAGTTGCTAAATGAAAATATTTGTATTACTTTTAAGTTCACACTTTTTTTCGTGAATTCAGAAAAAAGACAAAGTGCCAATCTTTAAACAAACGTCAGTGACAAAGTATTAATGCCAATAAAGGCAATACCGCCAAAATACTAATGTGCAAGTGAATTTATTTTCTGGTTTTCGTTTTTTTTTTGTTGCATTTCTGGCCTGCTAGTGACTTATGACTTCAAATATGCACTTTTCACGAGTTAAAAGTTTCTCAGAAAGCGGTCATATTTAAGTATTAAAACTTAGCAAAGTTCACACATTCGCAACTTAGCATGTTCACGTTGCCGTGAATATTAACAAACTTAAAATTAGAAATATACCTGCAGACACATACTTTAAAAAAAATATATACCTACCTAACCGATAACAGTTTTCACATCAACAGCCTTTAATAGTCCACTGCTGGACATCGGCCTCTCCCTCGAAAGGAGATTTTGGCCTACTATACCACGCTGGCCAGACGGGTTGGTATTAGAGTTTGTGTCAAGTTTTCCTTCTCTTTGCAGTGCTGTTGTCCTGCAATTTGCTCCCTAAGTCGGCTCATACGACACCCACGGGATGAATAGGGGATGCGACACTCCGTATTCTTAATCTGTCACCACACGAATGAAAACCGTTTTTACTTGACATAAATCCTTTTTCAAGTCTGCTGTTTTAACGTTACTGCGGTTTTCTGTAAAATAAAGTTATATTCAAAGTTTTGCTTTATTTTGAAATTGGACAACTGTGCAACGGCCAGCGAAGTGATCTCACATGAAGACAGTCTCTTTTTTACTTTTAAATACGGTGAAGCTTTAAGTACATTAGAGATCTTACATAGATACACATTAGCTTAAACGTGAGAGGTATTATATTATAAAAATTATGCATAATAATAATAAAATTGTTAGAACACACGCTTCGACAATGCGTGGATAGAACACATTTATTTCCGCAGTTTTGCACAATCCTTTGTAACATTGTGGGAAGAAACATGTGATTATCAAAGTTTGCGAACAATCTCATATCTCATTAATGAATAGCCGCGTCTTCGTGAAAGTGAAGAGACTGTGTATGAATAGAGAAAGTATCATAATACTGATGTGAACAACTCTGAACGGTTCTTTATGAAAGCAACATTTCCATATTACTATGGAACTTATAATAATGTTATTATCCGCTAAATTATGAGACTGTGAGGTTAAAAATTCAATTACAGTTTCAACTATCGATGTTTCAAGAACAGTTTCTTGATGTTTTAAGACCTAGTAGGTCTCAAAACAAAACAACAATTTTTAACAAAGGTGGCACAATCTTCGCCTGTTAAATATTAACAACACTCTCTTAAGCAAACGACCACGCTTGGGTTTTCGTTGAAGATTCCGATCCAATGCCTGCTTGGTGATATACTTATGATACCGAGAATGCGTCAAAAGTAATGTACAGAAGTTGCCTACTGTGGTAGTAAAACCCTTTTGCAATTAGTAAGGTCATCAAACAATAATTGAATCTTTGAAACTTCGGATCGGATTTTTAAGACGTAAAATTATCGTTTCACATGCAAATAATCCTCGACGATTTTAATATCTACAGGTAATTAAACCTGTAGATATTAAAATCGTCGATCAAGAATATAAGTTACATGATTTGTGTAACTTATTTAACTTATACTGGAAAACAGCCGTCCTACTACAACACGTTTTAATTGAAAGATCTGTAATTCGAAATTAACGTTCATATTAGTAACTAATGATTTTTACAGTGTTTAATGGTGAAGGAAGAGGTTGGTAAAATTCTGCACGAATGAATATTATTCATTCGAAGTTTGGCGAAGACTAATCTGTGATAAGCCAGCATTGTGGTCACCAGACATTGTCGAACAAACAACTTGCCCACTACTGCACTAGCTTTTGATGAAAGTTACATTTCAAGGGAGGTATTGATATCGACAGTCAATACTTATTATTTAATATAATATAATAATAATAATAACTTCACACATCTCACACACGGCAGTCTGATCCCAAACTAGGCAGAGCCTGTACTATGGTAACCAGACTGCTGATAAACATACTTATATATTTTTAAATACATACATATTATAGATAAATAACACCCAGACACAGAACAAATGATCGTGCTCATCACACAATATTTGTCCTGGGTGGGAATCGAACCCACGACCTCCGGCTTAGCAGTCAGGGTCACTAACCACTAGACCAACAGGCCCGTCAAAATTATTATTTGTTACAAATATTTAAATAACACTAACATTTGCTAACTATTCAATAAATCTTTAGTTGATACCATTCTTGTTAAGTGAGTAATTTATCATGTATTGTAAGCAGGCGCGGCGTTTCATATTCATTAACCTAAAATATAGGTTACGCTTAACAATTTCCCACGCCTTTTTTTACCTTAACAACAATAGAAGTATTAGGTGCGGTACAGACAACACATTCGCTACCATATAAGGCGAATTCCACACGACATGCAGCAGAGCGGATAAGCGCGGTGTTCATGCTCCGATGCATCGATGAGCACGCGACTTGCCGATTTCTGAACGACATCACACCGAAATGTGATACTGTCCCAGATATATTAACGAGATTCCCAAGAAGAGACATAGATACGACGATTGGTAATGATAATGTATTCCAAATAAATCATCAGATTTTTATTTTCTAAAATACACTTCGGTATATTGAGGAGAGTGAGTGAAAGTAGTTTCTTAAATAACTTTACACTTAACACTTAAGTAATAAATAAGATTAAGTTAAGTTTAAGATTGAATTTAGTCAACAAAGCCTTGCTTGGTGCAGTAAAAGCATCGAGCTTTACGAATTATCAGAACTGCATCAATTGTCTTAAAAAACCTTTTATAAAAACTTTTACGAGATTTTTTCCACCTTATATCTTTTTTATATGACAACTCATAACGTGTCTCATAACGTCAGTGTACCAATGGCATAAGTTTCTAGGCACTGATGGTAAGTGAATACCACCGCCTATGGAGGCCTGCAACCCCAGAGCCATAAGTGCGATGCCGTCCTTTTAGTCCCCCTCCCCGAAACCAGAGGGAGTTCTTTCGTTCCTGTCACCCAGTGAAGAACATCCCATCTCTTTTCAAGCAATTCGGTATTTGATTGACCGTTTGTGGACCTGGCCAAACGCTAAGATCGAGTTGAAATTTTTTTTAGCCCCTTTTTTTAGGCCAGAAATTGAGCGTGCCTATTAATCCATATCGCATCCAGTTGATCTGATCGTTGTATATGTACAGATATATACCGCATCAGCTAACGGAATCACGTTAATTTGATAATTTAGCCGACTGCTCTCTCTTATATTTAAGTTAAGACAAGTTTCCAGATCCGCGTCTTTCCCGGCGCGCTGCAACGGTGTGCAAACTTTCTGAAGCACTTAATTAATTCATTTGGAAAGGTGAACGCCACCGTGGACAACATTTATCTCAAATTTAATATGTTATTTAAACGGTATACGCAATGTCTCCGCAGCTCACAAAGATAATAAGTAATAACTGTCACTGTTACTTAATAAATCAAAAAGGAAATGAAAATATTAATGATCTGTGGCAGATACTTGATTCATAACACTTATTACATAAATATTTTATCAACGGAAGTTTACTGGCATGGTAGAAGCTTCTGGGATTACAAATACTTACATATATACTATATACACTGTTATGTAGACTTTGTGGTAGACTGAGATGTATGAAAGGCCGATATTTTGCCTTTAGTTCCTCTCACGTATGTTGCCTGATACCGGGCACTTTAGAAGGTAATTTTTTTTTTTTAGGATTTTATTTTACAAATGTTAGTACATCTGAAACACAACGCCATCTAGTATCAAACTAAACAGAGCTAGTACTATGAAAGCTAGATTGACTGATAGAATACTTAAATACTTTTTTTAATTTAAAGTTTTATGAGTATGGTGAAATAATAATAATATTGTACCATATTCACACAACGCCATCTAGTAACAAACTAAGCAAACTAACTTTCCACTATGGATACTAAACAACTGATATAAATATGTACATATTATTATGTATTTCTTTATTTTTATATCGGTCCCGTGGCCTTTGGTGAAGCAATCCGTTACACAAGCCATTACGCCATCAGGCCGTCAAAAGGAAACGGATAAAGGGAGTGTAAGCTAGAACTCCAGAAAGTCCGGGTGGTGGAAAGTCTGAACCGTCTAAACGAGTCCGAGCCCTACTGGCTTTTGGTCAAGAGACTATACCGAATAAAAGAGTCCACAAACAGAAGGGCAATTCTCGAAATACAAGTTCGGTCACAATTCAGGTCCGATCAACTGTCGATCTCACAACTCACAACAGTCAGCAGATTACTAATTCAATTTTCGGCTACAATACGATATAATCACATAACAGTCAACGTTAGATGTTTAATTCTTTAGTACGAAAATACCTTTTATGATAGTTGTGAGATCGTTAGTTGATCGGAACTGAATTTAGGCCGAACTTTTATTACGAGAATTGGCCTTTAGATAATTGGTTCAATACAGCTATACTATTTTCACGCTTACTGTAGGATTTTTTATTTCGACGGCCACGATAGGCAGAATAATAAAAAATGACGTTTTCCACTCCTGACAAAATTTCGCAAAACTAACTACGCTTATTTCCTTCCTTTAACTTTTTTAAGTGACATTTTAACTTCCTGACAAAAATCTGTAGTGAATTAGATCGCCTTATTTATGTAAAGCTATTATGCTGTACTTTTTATATGTTACATAATAGCTAATGTCACCATAATAAGAAAGTTTACAACTCTTAAATTTAAAAAAAACTATAGGAATAAGGGCAAGTGATCGCTTATCTATGTTTCGTGACTTTAAACAAATCTCAATCTAATCTAAAAACTTTAGAATTAAGGAAGTAATCAGAAGTTAAGAAAGCAGTTACTTATGTGACATAAGACAGCAATATTTACTTTAAAAAAATCAACATTACGAAAACCACATACAAAGATTTACATAGCTTATTATGGGATGCTGATTATATTACAGTAAAATATCTAACGAACTTGATTACAATGAGGAATAGTTTGACTAATAATGAAAATTTACAAAATTAACCGCTCAGAATTGGCTACGTGCGACTGACTGATGGATAGTGTTTATACTCGTAGGCATCGGTCATCAAACTTCCCTATCACTAACCAGATAATGACTCTCTGACGAGCTGTGAGCTTGTATATCGTATTTTTATTGTTCCCCCTCCCATCTTCGTCAGACCTTCATAGTAACATGTTACACGGGTTTTTATCTACTTTTCGTTTTTCTTCACTTGAGAAATACGAAAACCACGTCCTATTGTAGTGGAGAGGTATTTTCTAACGTGGATGACACATGACACATTATATAACCTGTGCTTAGCTTCCGAGACCTTTCTACTACAACTGATTAACCTAAACCTCCATTTTTAAATTCCTACAATATTTATTTCGTCTAAGATTTCAACCTTTGATCTATCACGTCGGTGAAGTGACCTCCTCGTATAAGGGGAAAGAAAACGACCGTCTGGAGCCAAAAGAGTCATCGACCCTTTGTCTGTAATAAAAATAGTACCTTCAAAAGTAATTGATCCAAACTATAACAAGACATCTGTTGTAGCTGACAACGAGCGTTCTCTTTAGCCATAAAAAGGCAAGAAACATGATATCTTTGCTCACCATGTATGGCGAGAAATAAGTTCATTGCGATAACCAAGTACAAAAATTTCATTTACTTCGATGTTCATTTACTTCTAATAAATCTAACACGAACTTTTTTTTATGTTTAATTATGATTACCTCAGTAGTTATGTACATTCGGCAATGGAAACCATCGACATTTCTATATTTGCGCGCGAATAATAACACAAACTTTTATCAGTCACACATCCCTGTAGCTAGGTATTTTTTTAAATAATGATGTAGTAAATTGTTTATATGTTGTTTACTGAGAAAAAAGAGTAAAATATTCTTATATTGGAAGTATAAAATAGATACATTTATATCTATAATAATTATGTTTTTTTTTAATATTGTTATAAATATTCTATGTGTGCTGAAGATCGCCAGTATAGACCAGATCTTGTTTGAACTATTTTGTTGTCTTCTTCATCATTTTCATCAGTGTAACGTGATCTATCCAGTTTAGATTGTCGCCTTAAAACAGAGCTGGGCACTCTTATTTGTCGATAGGCTCCGTCCAACACAATAACATCCGGCACTCGACGGACGGGATAGCGTGCTATGTATCCATCCGCGAGCCCGTGCAGATACGCTTTGGCAGTATCCGTAACAAATCAGAATATCAGGATATGCCTCTGTCGTTATCAGGTCATCTTCAACAGTATCAGAAGGTCAAATCAAAATCCAGATAGCAATAGTTGGTCACGAATAGAAAACGAAACAGTCCAAAAATACAAGCCAAGTTTTCAACTATTTACTACCGCGTTGTACGCTAATTCTTAACACTTTTTTTCTATGAATTCTGATAATGTCTTGGATATATATATCCAAGACTATTATACCTTGTTAGATAGCTGAGAATACGTAGATGTTTTTTTAGCAGATCTACAGTTTAACTGTCATAGGTTTTTTTTTATATTAATCATGAAAGAAAAAAAAAACAAAATTTATTCTTTTTGTTAATATTAACCATCCAATTCGGCCCGGTTTGTTAACTACAATTTTAGTCATTGAAATTTTAAAACAATTTATCAGCTACACAAAAACAGTACAAAAAAGCATAAAATAAAGTACAGACGTTCTAATAAAATTGTATTAGGCAAAATTTCTGTAATTAAAAAAAAAACTTAAAAGCCCAATATCTTAAAAATGGTTAGGTTTGGGATAATTATGGTATTTCATAGTGAAATCTATCAGAAATGATGGCAACTACAACCCCCTAAAGTATCTAGGTCGACTTACCCAGTAACCCTGAATAATATATCTTTGAGACCTAATATAGCTATGTAGAAATATTAGGTATTATAATGAGTAAATTAAACAAAACTAACATTTACCTATTTACCATAGTAAATTCACTTTTTGATTTGAAATTGGCTTTTTGATTAGTTATTAATATTTACAATCTATAGTTATGAAAGCAATACAGAACAGTCAGTACGAAATAGTTACTTATTAGTATCGATTGTGTCTTAATGGGTGGCTATTTCGAAGCTATAAATATTAAACATATAAACAAAATGTAGCCGACATGACATCATGGAGCGCCACGTTCTAGCCACCGCAATGATGGCATCCAGGCATTGTTTCCTTGCGGATCAGACACAGGTGAGCTCCTGCGTCAGCCGGTATGAGGGTCCCGTGTTTCCTCTCCTTAATAATGCAATAGTCTATATTGCCGTATTATTAATAGAAGTATGTTCAAATAATTATAATTAATGAACTTACATCGACGCTTCTGACAAAGCTTCTGATACCTATACTTTGAAACATACCAACATCATCGTCACACCACATCAACAGCCTTTAATAGACCACTGCTGGACATAGGCCTCTCCTTGGAAATAGGTTTTGGTCTACTATACCACGCTGGCCAGGCGGGTTGGTATAGGGCTCGTGTCAAGTTTTTCTTCTCTCTGCAGTGCCGTTGTTCTGCATAGTTTTCTCCCATAGTCGGCTCTTACGACATTCTATGCCACATTCTTCACAATTTGGCTGGTACTTCAAGATGTCAAAACTTGTTGAGTGGGACATATCCAGATCGTCGTATATGATCTATTACAGTATATTTCCTATTAATAAATCTGTTAGCAAACCATGGAATACGAGGAGGTTCACTTTGAATTGTCGTCTTTGATTAAAATATTATTTCCAATTATTCTGGCACATCATTTTAAATTTAGGTAAAACTTCCGAATAACTTGAGGTGATATTGATTTCAATACCATCTAAGATAGCTTTTTTTGCCAATCGATCTGCCACTTCATTCCCCGGTAAGCCAAAATGTGACAGAACCAACCCACGTAAGCCAAGACGTGAATGGCCATATTTGTTTTAAAATAGAGTAAGCTATCGAAATACTTCTGAATCCAGGTCAAGTCAAATCAATGCCTTACCCGCTACTCCTCCATGAGGACCTGGCAGAGTTGGGATTCCTGGTCCTCGATTTCTCGAGTCAAACGATTCCGATCCAGTACGACCCAGATACCTCATCGACGGCTCGATGTCGATGCGAGTGCCTTCTACTACGAGACTGGATCCCTCAGGTGGCCCCCTCCAAGGCTCACGAAAGAATAAGGTCTCAGATTTGTGCAAAGACACCTCGAGTCCCAGCCTTCGGATCTTCACGGTGCGCCTTACCCCACGCTGTCACGAGCGTGTTATCTGCGTAGCATGTGACAGAGACACACTCGAAGAAGGTACCGTGGAGCACCCAGTCGTAGCTGATATTCCACAGGACCGGCCCTAACACCGACCCTTTTGGAACACCGCACGACATTTCACGCCAACCGAGACCGGTCCTAATTTGGTAGAGGACGGCTCCGGACTCCTCCTATCGCCGGCCCTTTAAAAGAGCAAGCACCACCTTCTAGGATGAACCCTCATTTAGAAGACGCCCGCCAGCGCATGAAACACGAGTACATAATCGTTTATGAATTAATTCGCCAAAAAAAGTAGCATCTATAGTGCCATCTCTATTTCGGTACAGAAAACTTATGGATGGATCACAAGATTTAAAAAATGCAGTTTAAGCAGCAAGAAAATGTATGCAGCGCCATCTTTTAAACAAACGTTCAACTAATAACCGTTTAATTATAGTGTGAGCATTTTATTTGAGTTTAAATAATGAAAGGTGATGCCAATATTCAAAAATGAATTAGTTGGGCAATTTTATTATTTTAATTCTTAAAAGACATAATCAAAAGAACAGAGGTTTCAAATTCATGTCGAAGAGGAGTTACGAAACGTCATTGTGACTTAAATGACAATCTAAAAAAACAGCTGCACTAACCGTTTTCCGTGCTTTGAGTGAATCACGTGTTAATGCATTAAATGATTGTTTTCTCCTTCTATCATACTGTGATGTCAATATGTAAAGATGAAACAGAAATCATGCTACAAATTCATAATAATACTTGTATGTTGTACTTGGTTATTGTTACTGGTAGTGGTTACTACATTAATTTGTAGCCTTGTGAAACAAAATTGACTGTTTTATAGTAAAAGTATATAGTTTTCATTGGTTTACCACATGAATATAGGAATTTTTCATCAAATGACTTTTGGCAGAGACGCAAATCTCGATTGGAATAATTGTATCGATAGTAATGGAAATTACTTCAATATGACGGAAAATAGGTAAATCCAGTGTAAATAAACTAATTTTAAGAGAGAACATTTTAATTTATACTAAATAGTAATGTTTTATACACAGGAAAAGATCCAGAGAGGATGACTCTTGTGAGTTTATGCCATTATCAAAGAGGATAAACAACTTGCATATAAACAATAACCTGGTTAACACAACTGTTTCACAAACACCAGATGCTAGTGGAATAACTCAGGAGAATGGAATCTCGTCACCAAGTTCATCGTCAAGTGAAGAACGTAGAGCAAGCTATGATCCAGGAATGTCATCTTCTCAGAGTAGTTATTACTATGACAATAAGTTATTATTCGAATTACATTTAGAGAGAGTGCAAAGATGTGGGCAACAATTTCCATATTAGATTTAGTTTTGTGTTAAGTTTTGTGCGTATTATTATTGTTACATTTAACTTTAATTAGTGTACATGTTAATTTAATTAAAATTGTTAAAGCATGGTAATAATTTCAATTTTTATTGTGGCATTTACACATGTCAATTATATGTTTCGACCAATCACGCCAAAGAATTAGTGCGCCATCTGGTAATACATTTCATGAACTAAGAAACAGTATGGCGGATTTCATTTGTGTTGTAAATGGTTGTAGGGAAGGGGCATCGTTGTTTATTTGTGTTTGATTATAAATTACGAACTTTGTTTTGAAAACTAGCTGAATGAGATTTTAATTGTAATTGAAGCAAAAAGTACGACGAAGGTAAGTCAAGTTAATTAAACATTTTTGTTTACAACTAGTGAATATCCATGACCTTATTTTGAAAGCGGTACTCCGTAGTACCGTTACACGGGGCGCGTGGCCACCTGAGTGCTATCGTGAGAGTGCCGCGAGGGCCGCGTTCAACCCCTCCTCTCGGATTTCCCTGGCGGTGGAGGAAGGAGTCGGGAGCGGGAGTGATTTAGTTGCGGCACATGGAGGGGATCCCGCATGATGGTGGGGATGCGTCGCGTACGCTTGATGGACGCACAGCTGGTCAAGAGGACTGGTAGGGGTTAACAACCTTCGATTTCTGTCTGGTTCTGCCCACGACCTCGCGAAGTTCCCTTATTAACGAAATTAATCCTTTTTAATTTAAGAATTAGCTGTAATTGCGTAACTGAAAATAAATCGGCCATTTTTGTTGCGGTTCTTTGTCTGCGAATATGATAACCTTCAACCCTGCCAGTAATTATATCTATGAATAACATTAGTTTTTATGTTAATGCTAATAATCTAAATCTTAAATATCTAACGTAGGTATAAAATAAATTAATACAAATTTTGAGTGCTAAGAATTTTTAAGGTCAATGACACGTATTATGACCTTATTTCAACTTTCTATTATTATACCTGCTTTAAGGTTCAATTATAATACAGTTAATCATTCTGATCTAATTTTTTACCTAAAACTATGGGAACTTGCTTCTATAATTTTGAGACGACTGTAAAAGTTAATCCTATTTCACATAATTCTTCAAACGAGAATCGAAATGATTACTCAACAAGCAAGCTTCTTACAGCCAGTGAACCACAACCACACCTCACTGTGTCTTGTGAAAGTACGGCAAAGAGAAAGTGAGGATCACGCTAGAGGTACATATGTATACGTACACACACGCCAATACTGTCCGTCAGTATGTACAAGCAACTTGTCGGTCGGCTATCGAGCCTGCACAAAAACTTTCTTTAGCCTACTTTCTTATACTAGTGGTAGACGATCATCTGTCGCCTCTCACCGCAGCTGAATTAATTTTAGTGTAGTGCCGTGTCTGGTGGTCGGTAGTGGTATGTGCCCTACCATCGTAGTCCCAGTGTAGTCCCGTGCGCAGTGGCGCCGCGGTGGTGGGACATTGGGGGACGTGGGGATACGCGAGATACTTTGGTGAATGATTCAAGTGGGACAGTGAATTTTTTATTTGATTTTTCTCCTGCCTCGGCGAATCGTATGAAACGATAGAGACTATTGCTCCATACTATGTGTGACATGCAGAAGTTACCCACCAGAGAAGATGCCTCTTGGTATGCGGATGAATCTTTCATTTTTATGGTTTTTTTAAGTATACGAATCGGTGAACTATTAGTAATTTATTCATTTAAAGAATATTACAAAAGTATATTTGAATATAATATATACTATTTATTTGGAAAGTGTTGCCCTAAATAAATTTATATACCTAATCTAAAGTTGTTAAAACAAATTTGGATAAGAAATATTTTAGTGAAGTCTACATGAAAATAAATATCTTTTTTTAACTGAGGATTGTTATTTATGTTAACTAACCTGCCCACACATGAGTGCTAGCTTTCACTCTTATGTAATAAAGTAAATTTTTATATGTTCAACCAACTCGAACTGTTACAAACTATCTCGGGAAAGTACTTAGTTCAGGAGCAAATATTGTCTACTTAAAGAACTGCCCGAACAACTTATTTGTTCATCTTTATATCTGTATAAAAAATGGTGGTGAGGTATCAAATCTTTACAACTATATGGACAGTATTTAAATGTGGCCTTGCCTGCGTGGTTGCCTTGCATTCAGTCAACGGTTGCAGTGAACCATCAAGAGAATGACTTCATTTATGAATTACTAGCTTTTTGCCTGCAGCTCAGCTCGCGTGTATGGTAGCCTATGTCTTTCCTCAAGAATCAAAGTCTCCATGCCAAATTTCATTAATATCAGTTCAAGCATACAAACTTCCACCTCTGCTTTTCATCTCTTTAAAGGGTGGTTTCTGGGATAAAAATTATCCTATATCCTTTGCCAGGACTCAAACTATCACTATACAAATTATCTAAATCAATTTAGCGGTTTAAGTATGTAGAGGTAACAGACAGACACTATTGCATTTATAATAGTTTAATATTTAGTATCGATTATGAATGCATTTTGACAGTTATTAATTTAAAAATTTTGAAAAATGATCAATAATCTTTTATTTACCATCTAGAACACATTAATACAAAATACCTTTGGTTAAGTCTATTAAACCTGTATTAGAAGAGTCCTCTCTGTTTCTCGGTTTATACCTCGAAAATGTATTCAATTGACATGTGTCAATATATTATTTTATGATCTGTTTATCTAAAAAAAGGAAAAGAAGGCTAAAGCATTTAAAATAAATAGTATTCCAAAATCAGGAATAGTGTGCAACAATCATCAATCAATGATCATCAAAATAACAACAGCAACAAAATAAAACAGTTTTTGTGAAATGAATTTGGAAACATTTAGATTCATATCATTCACAGTCTACTTATACCAGAAAATCTAATTTTTAAATGTTTATATTTACAAACTTTCACAGTATTTTAACTGGCAGATGATGTTATCAGGTCTCCTTAGATATTATTAAGGCATCATCTCATTTTGGAGACAATTAGGATTCCATGCACAATATATGAACATTTAAAATATCAGAATATGGTTAAAAAAAAAAAAAAAACTATTGTTATCAGATTTAGTATCACAGTAAAAGCTCATAAGAAAAGATTATTACAACTTATATGGGTCATGGGTATTCACAACAATAAAATGTGTTTATTAATAATTGATGCTGATTATAAGTATAATCAATAAGATTAACATAGGATTTTGGAACGAAATGACCGAAGAATGTGTAACAAGTCTTTCTTCCGACACTTCTTGCGGCATTTCTTTCCAACCGTGGGTCCATAGATCCTCACGGCCCTTTTTAACTTTGTATTGCAAGGAAACAAAATTCTGAAGCAAAGTGAGAGCCTTACATATATCTATACAACATAGTAATAATATATTATGACATACATAAATATAAATATTTTAATTTTGATATACAAAATGTCACAAATCTTAGTCATAATATTTTTTCCAGTGAGGAAGAGTCTGATATGAATTTTGCTGCATTCTCTGCGGTGGGCTCTGCTGGCACTCACTTTGTGACCACAGGAGGCCAGCTACCAGTCACTAAAATACAGCAGAATGTGTCAAACAATGGAAGTATACCACAGGTAAAATGTTATAAATCTTGTTGATTGACTTTTGGACACCATGTGTATGTAAGCATGCACTCTACATAGAAACATTACACAATAATTAAATAGACTCGAACTGCAACTTTATAGAGTTTTCTAGACAGGTCAAAACATATACAGGATCCTTCTTGTAGCTCTTTCACATAATTTTTTCTTCTTGCACATATTATTTAAATTTGACTGCACAGTGGGTTCGTTCCCCACATTAGACAACATTTGGTGTGATCAACAAATTATTGTTCTGAGCCTGGTTGTTCTTTGTGTCTGTTTCATGTATGTCTGTACAGTCCCCTGTGACTCAGGATATATTAAAAATGTTTTAGCTTTCTGCACTTTATTATTATTATTATCGACTGCACGGATGGCGTAGTGGTTTAAGCGGTCGCCACGCCGCTTCCTACTACGCCGAGTGTTGTGGGTTCAAACCCCACATGGGACGACACTTTGTGTGATCCACAAATTGTTGTTCTGAGTCTGGGTGTTCTTTGTGTCCGTTTCATGTATGTTTGTAAAGTCCCCTGCGACACAGGATTTATTCCTAATGCGGGAGTTGTATTTTTTAAAAGAAAAAAAAAAAAAGAAAAGAAAGAAAGAAAGAAATTTATTAATAAATAATAATAAAAAAATGATATATGCAATCCTGTATATATTTTCTGCACTTGTTCTATATAAACATTAAATATGATTATATTTCTAGAGGATAGAAATTTGAAACAATTTTTCAAAAATGTTGATGAATTTGTTATATTTTATCAACGGCGCGGTGCGACGGCGTTGTTGGGGTGCCATTTATTCTCATAATAATATATGGGCATGCAATTGTGGTGTCATTGCTATAATTTTCAAATTGAATGAATCATTGTGTTTATATTTGCAAAGTTCAAAACTTAGTATGTAAAGTTTTTACTACTTATTTAAATTTTAAATAAACAAATAAAAACTACTTTATAGCATTTTAATAAATGCCTTAAACTGGACACTTTGGAAGAAACATATTTTTTCAGAATCTTACATATTAATTCAATTACCATTTTTGTTTTAAAGTGGCCTATGGCTACTGCATCAATCACTGTCTGATTGTTTTTTGTAACTGTATAACTTCACTTTATCAGCTGTAAATAATTTGTGCATGCTGTGCTTGCCTGTAAAAGGTTACTATACTATTATTTATAGCTTTGTATTAGTATAAGTAGTTGTTGGTAAGCCTAAGAATAAAATATATTATTTTGTAGATGTAGGTTTAAAAAATCTTTCTCTGTAAAAAGTTTTCAATTAACTGGCCTGTTTGTCTAATAGTTAGGGATCTATACTGCTAAGCTAGAGGTCGTGGATTCGATTCCCACACTGGACAAATAGTGTGATAAGGATTATTATTTGTTCTGTGTTTAATTTTTCTGTAATATGTGTTGTATGTATGTAGAGATAAATAAGTGTTTATTAACAGACTAGGTGTCATAGTACAACAGCCTGTATAGTTTCGGATCAGGCGGCCCGGGGTTTCTAAAGATTTCTTAAATTATTGTTGTTATACTTTTTACCCACGACGGCACGGTAAGTTTAAAAACTGTTCCGAAATTAGATACTTCTAATGGATAAGAAACAAAAACAGACATAGATTTTGGACCAGGGATGATATTATATTATAAATCTGGTCTCTGTCACTATGGGCGGAATAAAACTAATAAGCTCACGAGTCATTCAATGACCTCTGTAGAAGGCAATGCTTAGAGTTTCTCCATGGAATCGAATCAGAAATGAGAAGATACTTAGAGAAATGGAGTTTACTGACATAGCGCAACGGATCAACGACGGAGCACGCAGAACAGATGGTCTATGGAGCCGATAGTTTTTGAAGGTCAATTCTTTTAATAAAAATTCGTTCAAACTCCAGTTCCTCAAGTCCAGTCACAAATGTCTTAAAAAGTATTCTCGTATTAAAGTAATAAAGTATTACTAAGACAGCAACTTTCGGTCACATTACAGTCAATGTTGGACGTTTAATATTTTACAACGTTTACATTTCATTACGAGTATTGATCTTCGGGAGTGGAGGCCAGAAAGTGTGGCATAGGTGTGGCAAGGTGACTAGATGACCTTATAAAGATCGCAGGTGAACAGTGGATGCAGGCTTTATTGTATTTCGTACTCCTCCAATTTTCTTCTTATTAATTTTCTTGCGGGTTCCAAGACAGTTTAATTTTTTCCTGGGACTTCCGAGTGTCATAACTCGGTGTGTTCGTAGGTCGCCGCTTTTGATCCTGGTGTACAGGAGTTACAATGGTGGGCGTGTGGGAGGGATTAGTCCCATTAACAAAAAAAAGTAGATGCAGGCAGTTTCCAAGTGGTTTTATTTAAAACCCTTGTGAGAGGTCGATCTCTAGTAATGGACGTCCTATGGCTGGTATCATGATTATTATAACACCTTAGTGGTTGATAAGAAATTGATACAAGCAATCACCCAGTGCTATGTGCGTTACTTACAATGTAAACATGAAACGGTTACGAGTTGTAAATTTAAATATAGTCATCGTTTACAATGTATTTCTAAACATTCCATAACTTTCTAAAGAAAGTCCTAGATTATAGCGCCGCGAAAGGAGGTTTAATCGTTTGTATATATAACATTTATAGTGCCTTATCTAAAAAGTCGCATTAGATAGTATATTCAAAAGAAAAATATGAAATATATTTCATATGTAGAACTATAATAAATTGCTTTTAAATTATATTACGCAAGGAGTGAAAGCCGTGGCGCTAAACAATTGAATTAGAAACTGCACATTCTGTTGCATAAACTTGAAACAAAGGATTTGTGAAACACATGCTAACAAAATTTTTCTTTTCGAGAAACGTAAGTTTCGCATTCGAATTGCCTTGATGTATATAGGTATGCAGATAGTATTTGATAGATTTGTAATTCATAAATGAAAATAACCCGATACATCTTACACATGGCCGTCTGATTCCAAATTAGGCAAAGGCTGTACTATGGTAACCAGACTGCTGATAAATATACTTTTTATCTATCTATGTATATAAAAATGTTATGTTGGTTTGTGTACGCTTTAAAAACTCAGAAAGTTCTGCACCGATTGAGCTCAAATTTTGACACGATATACAGCCCGCTTCAAAGATGGTTTTTATCTAATGCAATTGTCCATGTTTCGAATACTAATCTGCTGTTCTTCTATTTCCACGTTTTACTAAAGAGAAAATTGATTCAGTAGTTTTATATTTATGTTTTTTTACCGGAGTTGGTACCTACTGCTCACTATTTGAAGTCGATCAAACATTTCCATGCCACTAGCGTTTCGATCAGCTTGCAATGTTTCTTATAGTTCATAACCGGTCCTCGAAAACTATGGCACCTCATTTCTATCTATCGTGTGAACTGGATCCAAAATTACCGTCGTGGGAAATTTTGGCATTCATGGCATGTACAGATGGTATACGAGTTTAAAATGTTTGTATCATGCAATAACTATATTCCAGCTGTTATGTATATTGAAACCGAAGAAGACTTTGATAGAAAATATTTCTCAAAAAAACGTACATTAATTTACATTCTAGGACTAGATTGCGTGATTGTTTCTTATTTCCTGTTTATTATTTTGAAAATGACTAACTTTCATACAACCATTCATCTCTTAATCACCCATTTTACCCCCTTAGGGGTGAAAAATCCGTAAACAATATAATGCTGCATCCACGATATAATATTATCTAAATCCGTGGTAACTTCGTTTCTAATTAAGGTAATTGGGCATTCAATTCTATCGGATGTTCCATTC
The DNA here is from genome assembly GCA_902825455.1 of Arctia plantaginis. NCBI lineage: Eukaryota > Metazoa > Arthropoda > Insecta > Lepidoptera > Erebidae > Arctia > Arctia plantaginis. The sequence continues at coordinate 4,584,675 of CADEBD010000171.1, read as the reverse complement.
GCAAATAAATAGGGAAGAAACAAACAAACGGCAACTTTAAACTCTTCCCAAGCACGTTTTGTCGCTTGTCATGCCTCGACACAAAGGGGTCAGGCTCGACCGGTGTTCTTTCGTTCACCGAATGAGTGTAAGTGTATGCATGTGTGTATATGCATGTTCGTGTATATGTGTGTATTTATACACATATGTATGTGACTCGCGCATCCCTGTGATTATAAGTATGTGTGAGTCGAAGGGCTGGAGACAGTTTCAGTGACCCTATATCTTCACTAACAATTCCAATTCGTCATACGTAAAAGCAGCCAACCAGTCATCGTTAAGTTTCTTACATTTACGGGTAGAGTATGGATAAATATCAAGTACTCTATTGACTCTGTTGTACAAGAATGCAGCAAAGTATAGTAAGTAGTAAGTAGTCTTGCAGTCTGAGGTGGCCATTAGGTGAAAAAAGAAATTATGTTCATTCTAATTCAATTACCGAATTAGAACAAACGTGTATTAGCGAACTTTCTGAAAATCCTATCGAGATTTCCTTTGCCCTATTTAAAATTGGTATTCTACCTTAATTCTTTAATGAGATGTGCTTTGTGTTACAGATGTGCCTGGCGATGGGCGAGGGTGGGGTACAGTACGTGCGGACGCTGGAGAGTGGCGCTACCCTGCAGGCCGCACCACAACTCATATCGGTACCCATAGCGTTACCGGGAGCCAAGCCTGGTAAGTAGAACCATCATTTATTCACTCATCATGGCATACATTACATTTTGGGGCTGGTCCTCGAGACACAGAGAATGCTAGTGTGGGACTGGTGATAAAGTCTATCAATATTTATGAAAGAAAAATGCCTCTGATTATGTAGTATAATGCTCTTATTTCTTGTATGGAGAAATATTTAGTATGTTTTATGTTATATAATACATTGGTTTATATAAAGTATCATTTTTTTTAGGTGATCCTCAACCCACAGTACAGATCCAGGTGCTAAGTCCAAACCATTTGATACAAACTCAACAGCAACCGAAGTATCAGATGCAAATTCCAATTCAAGGATTTCAACAAGGTGAGCGGCATTACAACTTATTGTGTACAATTGCTACTACTACAATTGCTTTCACAGTCTGCCCACTAACTCCATAGTATTAGATTTTACAGAAATACTAAGGAGACATGTTCTTTTACTATCCAAAATATGTATAGTTCAATGATATTTTAGGAAGTTGTTTGAAGGAAAATGTTGAGTTAGTTAGTTAGTAAAAACTCAAAAACTTCTGTAGCAATTGAGATCAAATTTTGACACAATATACAACCTGCTTTATTTCACATCATTTCAATCCCAATGTGACATAGCGAAGCGTGGCAGGGAACAGGGTAGTTAATAATATAAATTTTCTTTTATTTTATTCAATTTTTTTTTTCCAATAACATTAAACGCTATGCTACAATCTTTTTCTTAAATGTTCGCCAAGAGTGGTACTCTTCGTCACTCTTCATCGGATCCTTAGTCCATCTTCTTGGCAGTATACTATAACTACCTAAATATCATCTGAACAGAATTCGAATTCAAGTATTCTGTCCAAATCAATTAGTTTCTTGAATAATTCACACATTCACTTTTTATCGACTACGAAGGCAAAAGGAGGTCAATTTTTTTTTAATAGTTATTGTTTATACCTTTTTACGTAGTGCTATGGTCATAAATGGAATATTTTTTAAGGTGGTGCAGTTCTTACAGTTGCGTACTCGCCTGAGACGAACGAGACTGGCAGCATTCAGCTTGTTGGACAAGGGGGACTAGGTGAAGGTAGGTTGATTACATTCTCTAAATTTTTTATAACAGTTATACATTGTCAATTATTTTATAAATGTTTGCCAAGTCTAGCAGAAATAAAAAAGAAACTACTCAGTGATATAATTTTTTATGGCGTAGGGGGGCAAACGAGTAGATGGGTCACCTGATGGTAAGTGACTTACGCCGCCCATGGGCTCCTGCAACTCGAGAGTCACAGACTTGTTGCCGCCCTTTCCTTCCCCCAGAATCTCAGGGGAGGGTTAAGACTCCGGTAACCACCCTCACTCAATGAAAAGCAACGCTAGAACTGCTTAACACCGCTTTTCTGGGAGGCCGTGGTAAAACTCATGATAGGAGCATGCCTCTCCCACGATATTATTCACTAATTGCAGCCGATATTTAAATATTTATATTTCTAAATGAGTAATACATATGTATTAACTTCCATGTTCAGGTGCACTCAGGATGAGATCAGGTGATTTAGCATTTATTTAAGCACTATGTGAACACTAACCAAAGCGCACATTTATGTTTTAAGCACCTGTTACGCTATTTGTGTTTAAGAATCACATAGCTAAGAAATATAGGTAATAGTAATAGTGTAGTTAACTGCTAAATGTTATTTGCTTTATGATTAAATAAATAATCTAACAGTACCATTAAATTTAATGTTAAATAATCATAAATGTAGTTACTATATTTATTCTTATACAATTCAATTAACATGAGAACATAATTAATACTAATACACAATAATGTTATGTATTTGAGAGCGGGCCTTTCGTAGTCCACTGCTGGACATAGGCCTCTCCTTAGAAAGAAGGTTTTGATCTAATATACCACGCTGGCGAGACATGTTGGTATAGTAGGTCGGACGGATAGGATTTGTGTCATGTTTTCCTTCTTTTTGCAGTGTTGTTCTCCTGCGTAGTTTGCTCCCTTGGTCGGCTCTTACGAGACCCAAAGGATGAACAGGGGTGGTGACACTCGGTATTCGTATTCCATCACCACACGTTGAGATCATAAATAAAACATAAACTGGACATGCACTTACACAATATATAGACTTTATTCTGTGTATGGCACTGTTTTTACAACCTTCTCTCAGGACAACTTTAATTTATTTTAAAATTCGAACAAGTGTAATTTGAGAAGGTCAAATGCAATTCAACTGATTTCCTTCTAAAAGAAAACTTACTGTTACCATTGACTGAAAAATCTAATTTCATAGACTAGAATTCAAACAGTTTTTTTTTTATTTTATGAAATAAATCCTTATACACATATTCACTCATTTAAAAAACTTCTTAAGTCTGAGCTATTGGTTTTTGATTTCATAGGATTTCAAGTGCTTGCAGCTTTACCACAGGAAATGCAACTTGTGCAACAGACGCAGGAGAAGGAGCCGCAGATGCATCAGGTAGTAAAAAATGCACTACTTAAGATTCATTCATAAAAATTAGAAACATTATAGATGCTTTGGTAAGCCGATAGGCCACATTAAGCCGTGTTCTGCCTATTAATAATCAACTAACTGCACGGATGACGTAGAGTTTAAACGACTCACAGTTTCTTACTGTGCTAAGTGTTGTGGGTTCGATCCCAACATTTGACAACACTGTGTGATGTGTGTGTGATTGTTGCTCTGAGTCAGAGTTCTGTGTGTCCGTTTAATGTATGTTTGTAAAGTCCACCGCGACACGATATATTCCTAGTGCGGGAGTTGCCTATAAAAAAGGTTATGTAACAATGTACCAGTACTTTCTGTTTTTCAGTTTTTTGTAAACACATACAGGTTGAAATCCGTCCATTTTAAAACATTTGCCACTTTAAGTAATCAACAATATATTTTGCAGGTGTTCATAACGCCGAATCAACAGATAATAATCAACAGTCCGGACGGTAAGACGCTCAACAACAACACGTCGACTGACAACAACAACACCGGCGTCACTGATATCATCATAAAGGAGGAGTGTGAAGAAAATGTTAATGATGATGTGAGTTTATGAATTCAATAGTTTCTGACCGTATTTATTCAACCATGTACATTTAATTAAGCGTTCAACTCACCTCTTCCTACCGTGCAGTGTTGAGGGTTCGATCTCCATACGGAACAACACCTTGTGTGATCCACAAATTGTTGTTCTAAGGTCTGGGTGTTCTATGTCTCCGTTTCATGTATATTTGTAAAGTACCCCCCTACACAGGATATATTTCTAATGCGAGAATTGTCTTCTTAAAATAAAGGAATATACCCAAAACTCAAATGGTATCTATTCACGAAATTTTTTCCCTACCGTTATCGTTATCTAGACATAAATTAAGTATGTTATTCGGTTCTAGAGTCTAGATATAAATAATTAAAAACAAAAGACATTAGTACTTTTTATTGTTGTGTCTGTGGATGTAAGTACTAAATGACTAACTGTTATTTTTATCAATTAAAAATAATTAAATTTTATTGGAGAATAGTAAATTAGATGTTTGAATTTTGTCTGGTGGGTAAAATATATTTAGACTATAACACTAATATTTTATAGGCAAAAGTTTGTGAGTGTGTGTGTTTGTATATTTGTTACTTTTTTCACGTTGAAACTGCAGGACCAATTTTAATAACTTTAGTCCGTATGGATGTAGAATTGATAAACCGCGGGTAACACCACGGGGCGCAGCTAGTAAATAAGAATAATAACTTCATACAGACGGCCGCTGTTCCTAAACTAGGCAGAGCTTGTGCTACGGTAACCAGACTGCTTTATTATATACTTATAAATTTCTTATAGATAAATTACACCCAGACACAACAAATAACACATGCTCATAACACAAATATTTGTCCTGGGTGAAAATCGAACCCACAACCTCTGGCTTAGCAGTCAGGTCTAAAAATCGAACCCCATTAATTAACACAAGTTCTTATTTGAAACTTTCAAGATACTGCATTAGTTGTACTACGTGTAGCAACTTGCTATAAGGATGACTAATATTTTAGTAGGAAGTATCATTTGTTGTGCTTTTAAAAAACTCAACAAGTCGATAAGCGTGCAGTAAGTTGGCTACGGGGGTCTGAGGTATCACTTCATTTTAGAAAAGAGTCTCTTGCCCAAAATAGTTTGGGAATCACTGCATCAGACTAACGCACTAGGCCAATAAAATTCATCAAAATTCACACCCACATTATATTTATTCTCAGGAAAGTTCTCAAGGCACTGAAAACAGCGAGACCATACAGTGGCAGATCGGCGGTAATCAACAGGACCTAGTCAAGTACCTCAGCCAGTTGCCACCACAGGTATGTCCCATATCCTTTTATACTATTTACACTGCGTAAAAACGTGCATACATACTGGTAACTAACACAACGATTCTTTTACTTTAATTAATGAACATAGTTCAAAGTTTTCATGCAGTACGAATTTTTTATGTCATAATTAGGTAATTAATTTTTTATGACCGGCTTTTGCCTGCAGCTGCGCTCGCATAAATTTCGATTTGTTAGACCTTTGTCTCAGATCACAATCTCTGCTCGTCAAAACCAAAAATCTATGACGTACACGTAATATATATGAAAACTGCTGAATGACTCTGATCATAATTATTAAAGAATTGCCAGCTCCCTTGAGCGCTTATATTTTAAAAGCTTTTGCGCTTGAGATATGTATGTATATCGGGGGGTTATAAAAAGCTATTAAATGTAATTTATTATTATGAATTAATGGCAATTGAATGTAAATTGTTACAGCAAACACAGCAACTACCAGTTTCACTACAACAGTTCCTGCGACTCAATCCATCGTCTGATGTCAAGAAGGAGGAGCCCATAGAGATGGAGGAAGATGGCGCCAGTGATGAAGTTAAAGAAGAACCGGTGGCCGAGGCTGTCTTCGGTGAAGGTAAGATATTTGTAATCTTGTGGTCCTATAGGTGTTGTTAACATTTTATTTATTTATTTAAATACAAAATGTAATGCATAAGACCTAATTCCGGCCAACCTTGGGGTGGAGCCGATCTGTAAATGTCCTCGTTTAATTTACACATCGTAGTTACCCTACAACGCAGCGCCAGTGGCTGACCAAGCACTGACTTGGTCGTTGAGACAAAGTCAGTAACGCGGGCACGAAAAAATAATGCGTAAGAATGTCCTCAGTACTAAATTGTCTCGACTGTGGAGACACACGGACCGGCTTGTTGGTCTAGTGGTTAGTGACCCTGACTGCTACGCCTGAGGTCGTGGGTTCGATTCCTACCCAGGGCAAATAATTGTGTGATGAGCATGGTCATTTGTTCTGTCTGGGGGGTACTCTATCTATAACGAGGGCCGTGTGTGAGATGTGTGAAAATATTATTATTATATGACTGCACGGATGACGTAGTGGTTTAAGCGGTCGCCACGCCGCTTCCTACTACGCCGAGTGTTGTGGGTTCAAACCCCACATGGGACGACACTTTGTGTCATTCACAAATTGTTGTTCTGAGTCTGGGTGTTCTTTGTGTCCGTTTCATGTATGATTGTAAAGTCCCCCGCGACACAGGATTTATTCCTAATGCGGGCGTTGTCTTTTTTAAGAAATGAAAATGAAATGAAAAAATATTACTTACTTAACCTGTGTAAATCCGGCTATACTCTATTTTAAAGTTGACTCCATTTAATATACGTGTATTTTTTAAAAAACTGGTATATTTTTTGGTAAAACTTTTTTCATTTTACTAAGTTATTCCTACAATACTTTTTTCTCCTAGATGGTTCAGTCCGGATACAAAGTAAAAAGAAGAAAAAATACAAGAAAAAACCACCGAAGCCGGCGCGGCCAAAGCCAGGACAAGTTGTCATAGCCACAGCTATGGACGGCACACCTATATTTTGCTGCCCAGAGTGCCAGATGGCTTACCCAGAGAAAGAGCAACTAGAAGTACATTTGTTGGGACACAACATTGAAAGAAGATTTATATGCGGTATATGCGGGGCTGGGTTAGTATTGTACCTACTCTGGACGTCCTAATAGCAGCAGTCCCCGGATCCCTCCTATGGCAGGCGCAGAGTGGCACACCGTGCGGTTTTAGTCGGTCGGTCCGATTCCGACACACCACCCTGCCGCAAATCCCGAGGGGGTTTCCGCAAGTAAAAAAAAGTATTGTACCTACTGTTTTTTAATAAAGGACACAAACTTAGACGACTAAATATTACACTATTTGACATCGTTTGTCCAAAGTAAAAGATGATATCGATTATTTAAATATTATATTGATCGATTTATTTTGTTATATATAAAAAAAAACAAGGTTTAAAAATTTCTCTCAGCGTCTCCTCAGATTTGGGAGCCAGACGGGTTGGTCTAGAGTTTGTTTTAAGTTTTCCTTCTCTTTATCGTACCATTCTACTATGTAGTTTGCTCTCTTAGTCGGCTCTTACGACACCTACGGGATGAACAGGTGCGGTGACGCTCCGTATTTTTAATCCGTCACCATATCGGAAAGTTTTTCATAATCCATATCATTTCACAACAAATTTTTACTAATAACAAAAACTTTGGTGAAATTTAATTCGTAACAGAATACCTAGAATGATGATCGAGTAACGTGTGTGGCAGGTTGAAGCGCAAGGAGCACCTGGAGCGCCACAAGCTGGGCCACAACCCCGAGCGGCCCTACGTGTGCGGCGTGTGCCGCAAGGGCTTCAAGCGCCGCGAGCATCTCAACCTGCACACCGTCATACACTCCGGCGTCAAGACCGAGATGTGCACCGAGTGCGGGAAAGGTACATTATATACTCTTGTGTCCTTGTGCTACAGTCCAGGTTTATATTCGACTAGTTGGGCATGTCAAATATCGATAAGCAGTTCTGTCTGATTTGGTTCAAAATATATTTAAAAGAGCACTCAACATAGTCGAATAGTAAGGAATAGGAGTACTGGTGTTTACCACGTAAATTCAAATGTAATTGTTGCAATGCCATAGTCTGAGAAAACAGCAAAAAAATAATGAAACTAAACGTCTCAACATGTATTGTTTCTTTACATTGCTTCAATTAAAGGAAAATAATAAATCTTATCATTCAAGTTAATATACACTCAGCATCGACTTTAATCACGAGGAGGGTTGTTCTGATATTCGTCTAAGCATCGTTGATTAGCCCTTATCTTGTAGGGTAACAAAAATATGACATGGGTATGATCATTAATTTAAAGTGAATCATTGGTGGAAAACTAAAAAACTATTTGTTTCTATACATATAAACATGTGCCAACAATATATCTGCAGGTTTCTACCGCAAGGACCACCTCCGCAAGCACACGCGCTCGCACGAGAGCAAGCGCGCGCGGGACGAGGCGGCCCAGGACGGCGCGGGGGCCGCCCCACCCCCGCCGCCTACGCCGCTGTCTGCGCAGGCGCAAGCCAACACCATACTGCCTGAGATTACCATACACGTTAGTTATTACTTGCTTATTTCTTTACTCCCCTATTTAGTTACGAAGATTATAGTAAACACATTACAGTGTCTCGGAATATTAAGCTTATCATTTTTGATGTAACTTTGTGTGGATAATGAAATTATAGTTTTTACTTATATTTTTCAGATATAAAGCTTTAACAATATATATTAATATAAAGTATAAAAGAATACAATACCCGCTTTAGGCAAGAAAAAAATCACTTGTTCTTTTGTTGAAGTTATAACCGGTGAAGTACATACGATAAAAAATACAGTTCGTAAGTACTAAACCGTCGGTGTATCGTTGCGCAGATACCGACGAGTTCGAGCTCGGCGGTGCCGGTGCAGATCAACATCCCGCAGCACGTGGTGAGCTCGCTGGCCGCGGCGCAGGCGCAGGCGCAGGCGCAGGACGCGCACGCGCTCGACGCGCTCCTCAAGCACCACTCGTGACGCCCCCCGTCGCCCACCTCCTCAGCGCCGACAGAATAATGCTCCAGATAAATCTTATTTTATAATCGAGTTAACAAATTATGTATTGTATATTGGATTCCGAAATGTGATACATATATTATATCAAATATCTTTTGTATCGAAAACGTTCATATAAATTTAATGTCGAGACAATAGTAATTAATAAATTAATGATTTACGAATAGTCAGTAATACAAAAAACAGTTTTCTAAGAAGTGTTTGTAAAGCACATTCGTTTTCATATTAGCTTAACGATCGACGTTGCTCGTACAAAGAAACTATAAACGATCCTATTTGAAAAAATACAATTGTCTATTGGTTGTGAATAATGTTGAAATAATTAAGCCTGGTAAATGAAATGTCAGTATCGGTTATCGAAACGAATTATAGATATCGATTTCCCTTGCAAAACTGTACAGATCGGTCCGCGCGGGTAGAAAGTAAATCTTGAATAAGGAGACAATTTTACAAATATTTTTCTATATTTACATATATTAAAACTGTACTGCTTGTATGATTCGGTTTTGATACAATGTTAATGTTAAAAAAGAAAAATGCATTGACTGATATTTATGATATTTAAAAATCCATCTCATGTCGGTTTTCGTGAAATCCGTTCCATGTACATGAGGAACAAATGGATATACTTATAAAACAGGGTATGTCAGAACTATTACGAGCCCCACACACTGTTGAAACTGTGTGACGAGAATTGTATAAAGTATTTGTAAATCAAGTAAGTGACGATATTTTATAATCAAAACATACCCATCATTGTTATGTAAGCGAAACATGCAGAAGTTTAAGGGTGAGGCTAAACGAGCGTAATTTTATAAGTTAGATCAATTTACGCGTATTTTGATTTGCGAAATTTACGTTTAACTGAAATCCGGTTAGACTGTCAGACGGACAGAAGTAACTTCAGTTGCTATCCAACTATTGTACTAAGCTCCTCGAGCTAATGTGTTAGCATCAAACTCGGTTCAAATAATGCGCGTGAGTCTTCACGACAAGTTATTTTGCGCCACAGCTCAAGTAGTACCTTTGTGACAAACTGAATGCTAAATTTTGCTACTCATTCTACGCGACTCGCAAATAATTATGCTCGTTAGGCCTCACCCTAAAACCTTCGGTGTAAAAGTCTGAGTTTAACCTAGTGAGTAATAAATATTATTAACATTGCAGAACATATTCTGCAAATTAAAATTATAAAACAAAAAGTGTACTGATGGGTGTATATCTAAATTGATATAAAATATCGTCATTTTTCTTGCATATTTAGCCGTTACGAAAGATTCAAATTAAGAATATTAGTCGGGCGTGCGCGTTTTGCGATCGACTAGAATCATGATTCCAGCACTATCACGTGTAAGTTTCTCTTGCTGCTTTAGTTTTAGGCACAATTAATTTAACCTACCGTCAATTAAACCAAGCATAACATGGGGCAGATTCGTACAGCACGTGTGTCTACCTACAATGAAATTAATAGTGTAATATTATATAATACTACAATGTAATATAGGTTTACTAAACGTCATGTACTATAAACAAGATTTTATTTGTATCCACATATCATTGGAATGTGTTGTAAATTTGTATCCAATTTGAATTGTACCATGACATGACATTTCTCATTCCGTTAGTGAAATGTAAAAGTTGGCTTGTATAAGTTGAGCTTTTATGATTACCAAATGTTATTCCAGGTGAATACAATAACTCTTATTGTTGAAAAAATCATGTTCTTGAACACTTTTTTGAAAGATGAATTTTTTTATTACAATTTGGATAAATAAATTATTATTACAATAATATAAGTGAAAGTATCTATTAAGTAGGTATTATAGCTATATTTGGAAGTTAAGTGCCTTTAAGGATTAAACTGGTAATTAACTGCAACATGACATTTAGATAGTTGCCATATGTCAATTATTATTTTTTTATATGGCAAACCTTTTCTATGATCAGGTGGCAAAGAAATTCTAATTCAAAAGAGAATTTTAAAAAATAGAGTTGTTTATTATCATGTAGGTTACTGACAGTACCTGTAATCTGTCGAGGTTCGCGTCGACTTGAATGAATAAGGTAAAGGACAATACTCGAAAAATATAATCTATAATCAAATTAAGTATCACGTTTAGACAATGCTGCTAGCTATACACTTTAGTATTACTATAAAATCATCAACGAAAATCAACTACATTATTAAATCATTAACTTTAGTGACAAGAGGCAAGATTTTGTATGTAGAATCGTATGTATGTATCGAAGGTCTCTGTAAATATTTGTATTGAGCTGTTTTCGTTACTTGAAAATATTTCCCAGCCTGGAGTGACATTTGACTAGTGTAGATTATCCCACATTGTAAATATCATACCCACTGTGATATTTATATCATTATCCACGCTTTTTGCTTCACATTACGCGTTTATTTTGTATTCATATTTTTTTCTCCATCCATGCAGCTATTGTGATAAGTTATTTATGTCCCAGCGACTGAAGTGCTAGAATCGCATAAGAAAATAAAACTGCTGTTTCACATGCATTATATAAATATGGGTATATAACTACTGCCGACTTCTTAATAATCGTAGCGTGATGTAACTTTTACAAATCAGATTGACGAAATTTTTGAACTGATAATACCCAGTTGTTGTAATTATCGCAAATAATAATTTCAGTTTTTTAAATACGGCTTCGGATTACAAAAATTTATTAAACAGTTAACAAGTTATTAATCTATGTAAAAATTCTCAAAATACACACCGAACTAAAGCTATAAAATTATGATTGTCGTATACAGACAATGTTAAAATTGGACTTTAAGCCCTCAATTTTGAGATTCTGCATTTAATCCAAATGTTTTAATCATTATCCAAAGGACCAATCCACAGGCAGCTGCTACTTACTGTATTATTTTCTTACGGCGGTAGTATACACATATGAAAATAATTTCTCAATTGACATCCTTACGAAATTCAAATAGAAAAAAACTTCACGATATCACGCGTCTAAACTCATGAACACACTTGAGAAATCATAATACATATAATTAAGTGAATCTAAAACAGTTGTTAATAATTTTTATCCATATTTATTTCTTTTTATACTTAGTTTGTTACACAGGTCATGACAATAGTTATCAGTTACGACGGATTTCGTGGTTACCCCTATCTTAATTGGGACATCGTGTTATTATAACTATTTATTAAACAGATAAACTAATATCCTACCTTTTGCAACCTTGATGCAACAAAACTGGTGCCCTAGTATTAAATAAAGGATAGAAAATAATCTTGATAAAATCTGTAAAAGGAAATCTGGGGACCGATGAGGTCCCTTTAAACAAAAGTCTTTCACTAACTTTATACTAAATTTAAACCATTAGATGTTTAAAAAAAAAAGTAGATCATGTGGGTTATAATAATCACATAAACAAACGTACCCAATAAGATTGCAAAACTTTCCACCATACATTATTAATATTGCCAAGCTTTAATGTAGGTGTTAATTGTTTTCGAATTATATTTTTGTACTTAGTATTAAGTTTGTACCGCTTCTATGAATCGTGGCATGTAGGTTATTAGTTACACATGGAAAGTCCAAGGTGCTTGAACGCATAATCCATATGGAACTCCCACTTTTGGCATATCAGAACGAAGACAATATAAAGCCGGAACTACATATTGAACCTATTTGGTGCAAATCCTAGACCATAGAGTTTTCGTTTTATTTTTAATAATTATACAGAATAAAATTGTATTTTTGTACATTTTATTTAATTAATCTTTGTAGTTGTATTGCGTAGTCTGGTTCGCTTTGCCGATCTAAATCTCAAAAAGTAAATTATTTTGTAACTTTAGGCGTATGTGTTTACTTCGGTCAAGAACTTTACTTCTTATCTGTTATCTATATAGATAACGTTAGTAGTTAACCAATAAAAGAACCATTTTTTATTCATTAGATTATTAAAGCATACCATTTAAGCTTTAAAAGTCCGATAAATAAAAAACATGTCCTAAAACTGTATTTTTTTATTTCATTTATGAAGAAATTAGTTGCAAGTATTATAATGATAAGACATAGCGAATAGACCATGTAACTTCAGTCTGAGGTTAATATAAGTGTAAACTTTTGTATGAAACTTATTTATTAAGATGATACCGTAAGTATACTAAGAATAAATCACTGATTTTTAATTGATGTTTTTAATTTCAACCCATTTAAAACGTTGACCATTTTACTACAAAAAGTACCTGGATGACCGAGATTTGCTCGGTATTTTTTTTGGTAAACTTGCTAAAAATGAAACTTAATTAGATTAATTAATCGCCTCCGAAACCCCTTCCATAATAAATTTACCTAATGAAAATCGTTGGAGCCGTTTTCGAGATTCTGATGACAAGAACATTCTCGTTTAAAGGTATTAGATAGAAAGGAAAATGCGAAAAGAAAATAGAGAAAGGCCGAAAGTAGAAACTACAATGAGTAGTTGATCGATAAATAAGCATCAATACGGTTTACCTTAATCATTTACATATATTTATAAATAGTAAATTTAATTAGTTTTACGTAATAACGTGGGCAGTTCGGCTTAAGTATCACATAATAGGTTCGTCAAAGTAATGTCTATTAGCACTGTACATCTATGCGGACCATGTTAAACAGTAAATAGCTTAGTGTTAGCTAGTGTTAACATCAATCAACTTCAAATCCAATCTATCTTTAGCCGGCAGACGGCAACTATCCCTGTTATTAATCTATTTGTCTGCCTATGCCTTGGTGTTAGCAGAATACCATAGCTAGTTTCTTGAAGTGGCAATACGCTGAACTAATAGCCAGTTATGTCATCATCACATCAAATCAACAACTTTTAATAGTCCAATGCTGGACATAGGCCTCTCTTTAGAAAGGAGGTTTTGGCCTACTATACTACGCTGGCCAGACGGTTTGGTATAGGGTTTGTGTCAAGTTTTCTTTCTCCTTGCAGTGTTGTTGTCCTGCGTAGTTTGCTCCCTTAGTCGTCTTTTATCACACCGACGGGATGAACATTCCGTATTCTTAAACCGTCACCACAAGGATCGTCTTTTGTATACTTGTTTATTGTTATATTATGTACAACGTACGAAGAAATATCAGTATGAGCACAAAACAGTTGGGTTTCTTTTTTTTCTATAAAGTTGTAGAAAAATCGATGTAGAATCGCAAGAGAACATCACAATATACAAGGCAGTCACGCATACTATAAATACTGTAGCAGTACCTGGCAACAACAACGTTGTCGTCGTTGATTAAATAACTTAAAAAAAAGCTTATGTAGAATGCAAAGCAAACTAAAACAGCGGCGAGTTTGGGCCGCCTCGATCGAAGTGATACTCACCGAAAACAGCTGTTGAGCATTTTTTTAGTTGCTTTTACCGAGGGAGAGTTAATCGGAGTCCAACCCCACCCCTCTTCTTAATTCTTGAAAGGGGGGAGCTCTCAACGAGGTCGGCAACGCACTTGTTACTCTTGTTTGCAGGGTACATTGGGGCGTTAGGGACTCGCCATTAGATGCCCTGTGTGCTCTTTTGTCCCTTACAGTTTTGTTTAGTAACAGTGTCGCGAGTTTTTTTTTTAAGAAAAAAAGGAAGTTTTCACTTTAACAGAGTTGTCAGTAACGGTAACAGTAGTTCAATTGTTTTTCCATAAAATACATTATTTTATTTGTTGTTCAAAAATGCCCAACGCGCCTAAAGATGTTTTCACTTCAAAAACAACATAAGAATGGAAGAACTGCTTAAACCTAATTAATTATGGTCCATTCTAGCAACCAAAACCACGTCAATTGTTTATTATTCACCTCGTCATTTAACGCGTAGTGTGCAAACATCTAATACTAAAATTTTTTAAGCAAGTAAAAACCTTCATTCTACGCCTACAAGTAAAAAGGTTCAACCATATTTAAAGATACGATCAAATGAATTGCATACCCTACTATCTACCTTCATTATTACACTACGAAGGGGGTTGAGAGTTGTAATGCAACCCACCCTTTGTGAACCCCACGTCTACTCGGCTCACCCAAGGACATGTTGAGGGTGGTTCTAAGTGCCCACGTACTAGGGTTGGCAACCTTAATATTGTACTATATTTTCGATAGTTGTGACACAAATTATCATAGCTAAACTAAACTATTTCTCTGAGCTTAATAAAGGCATATATTTTCCTTAATGTCTCTATGATTTTAACTTACTGCAAAAGAAGGAGGATGTTCCAAATTGGTTTGTATTTTTCATAGGATTCAGAAAGCCCTCAGTTTTGAACTGATATGGGCAATCCTTTTTTATTTGAAAGGGTATAGTTACACATCCTATACAAATTTAAAGAAAAAAATACCAGCCCAATGGTGGAAAATTATGAAATGCAGAATACATTTTATTATAATTCGTTATGTAACGGAAGACGCATTGAAGTCCGTGATAAATTTAAAAGTTTAATGATCAATTAAACAAATATGTAACAACCCTATAGCGCACAGTAGCGGCCACGATGTTGACCTTGATTTTTAGTTTTTTTTCAGTAAGCGATATAGAAGGATTTTGCAATAGTAGGTAAGTAATATTCAATTTTATTCATATAATTAACTAATTAAATATGTAGAATCAAGTTAAATCAAAGAAATTATCGCAAATGAAATGAGCTTAGGTATAACCTATCTCCTGGGATAGGGCCTAGTTCGTCGGATAGGGCCTAGTTAGGTGCGGGGACCTGAAATCACATGGCCCGGGTCCTCCACCCCGTCATTTCCGGATTTTCCACCCCGTCACCAAAAAAAAGGTATAACTTTTTATCTATATATATATATATATACATATAAATGTTAAGATGGTTTGAGTACACTTCAAACACTTAAAAAGTTCTCCACCGATTAAGCTCAAACTTTGACACGATGTATAAACCGCTTTAAAGATTGTTTTATCTATTTCGTTCTTCATTTCTCATCAATGCAACAACAATGTACCACACAGACACGGAATCGTGGCAGGGTACAGCTAGTGATCTAAGTATATATCTTTGACATTGTACATCTCCAGAAGTTTCACCGTGTAACAGTTCTGTCGAAATAGAGCAAAATCTAGTAATTGAACGACTTCTAAATCTAGTTATTGACCGACCTCAAAAAAGGAGCTTTTTTAAATGCTTTTCGTTTGGTCCAATTTAAATTTTAAGAAAAAATAATACTTACCTAATGTATTTGATAATGATTAATGAAACATTAAGGAATGAAGAAAAATCGAGATTTGAAAACTAAAATAATTTTGTAGTAAGTTATTACAAATTTTTATGTATGTGTTATTCGTTTACTTATAGTACATTTTCTTTCACGTAAGATACACGTGCATAGTATTTGGCTTATAGACACCTACATAATATCACTCCATACATATTTCTAGGTTTTGAACATTTCTTCAATACACCTACTCGTAGTCACAGGGTAGTCAGTTTGTGACCACGGTCAGTGCCGCGTGGTCGAAACGTCACGCATTTCAAAGGGATGTATGAGGGAGTCCGTGTGGTGACGGATTAAGAATACATAATGTCACCGCCCCTATTCAGCCCATGGGTGTCGTAAGAGCCGACTAAGGGAACAAAAAGAAGGAAAACTTGAAATAAACCCTATAACAACCCGTCTGGCCAGCGTGGTATAGTAGGCCAAAACTTCCTTTTCTAAGGAGAGGCCTATGTCCAGCAGTGGACTACTTATTATAGGCTGTTGATGATGATGATGATGTATGAGTACTTAATTCCTATTGTGAGCACGTTAATTCCTGTAAACATAACATTATGTAAGTATTAAGGAACGCCATAGTTACAAAGTTATATGCGAATATATCAAAGTATCCTTTATCCATTGTAAATATAATGCATCATATTATTAGTAATATATTTTTAAATATTATAATATAGGGCCCTATCGTATTATAGAATACATGCTACGACCCAAAAAGGCCCTGAATGAAATATATAATAAGTTGACTTATAAGTATATTCTTTCAGATCCCTTTCGGGGATACTCAGCGCTAAACTACTCAAGAACGTGTGCTTGCCGTCTTCGGGCCCGGGCCGGTAGCCCCACCCCCGCCGCCCCCTTTGCAAGATCGCACCACGCAGACGCAGTACACTCGCGCAGCATGTTCGCGCACCAGAAAGATTTTCACGTAACTTATTTCATCGAAGACGAACAATTAAAACGTAATGAAAAGGCATTTTCCCAACAGAGGCAAGGTAAGGTTTTAAATATCTTCCTGTTGCACCAAAATTCCCCAACACCCGACCTTAAAGTGCGCGCTCAAAGATCGATGGTGTGAGACGGCGGGCCGGTAAAAATAAAGTGTTAGAAATGACTGGGGTGAGGCAGAATGGCGGGGGTTGAGTGCGCGCCCTACTAGGGGCCGCACCCTTTGATTCACTTTGTTGTGGCTCGCACCGTGTACTCCACCTGCTGCCAGGACGAGTGCACTTCTATGAGTATAGCTTACGACCTTGCGCTTCCTGACGTCATCGTTCGCGTAACGAAAATGTCTGCCGCGTTTCCAGATACACTAAACTACGATGAACTTCGCACCGTTCACTGGACATATTCCGACTGCGGCAGCGATCCCTACTATTCACCAGTTCGCCGCAAAATTTGGATATGAAGGCGGCGGGAGCAGTTCGGGAGGAGTTCTGCAAGAGACACGTTACCAGGCCGCCGGAAGTGGTGGTGGTTTGCAGTTTGCAGTCGCACCAGCGTCAGGGACTGTGTCTGTTGATGGGGTCAAGTTCAGACAGGGGGAGAGTGTGGTGGTTGTCAGCAATGCCCAACCAGGCACTGTAGCACTTGCAGGGATTGCTCCTTTACATACTGGTAAATTACTTTTAAAACAATAGCAATAATTTTGATCGTTTTCGAATTTAAATGTTACCAACACTCAATATTTGTAGTGAACACCGGCGTGAAATATCAAACAATATCGTCATCATCCTCAGTGAACCTCGGCAATATTGCGTACGGAGGACAAACGAGTTACGTGCAGGCAGAGACGGTTCACCAGCAACTTAAGACGGAACAAAGAGTTGACAAAAGAGAATATCGTGAAGAACTACACCACGATCTCATGGCGACAATGATGCAGCAACATCAAGGTAAACAACTTTGAAGATTCCAAAGTAACTAGATATAAAACAGAAACAAAACACCTTATTAAGAAAATGACAACTGTCAATCATAAAAAGGCTGCAATGTAGAACTTAAATGCTTGTACTTTTCTATTGGTGCGCAACATAATTGAAAAAAAAAGTTCTTTGTTCTTGGACATGTCCCAGTTACGAAAATATTAATCTTTACTGGTTTAGTAATGTGATCATAGTAATATTATTTACGTATAATCATTACATCTCTATGGCAGTGACTCAAACAACGCCGCTTCAGCAAGGTCAACAACTCCTCGTGGTGCTACACGAGCCTAAGGAAGCGGCTGCTTTGGCGCGCGCCATCAAGCAAGAAGCGAGGCCTGAGCGAGCCGCGGCTACCGCACCTGCTGAGTTTATCAGTATGTAATCCCATGATGTCATGTGTCTAATATGTCATATTTTTCAATATGTTTTTTTCGCTTTTTTAAAGGCACAAGTGTAAAAAAAAGCTTATTATTGGAAGTAGTGTTTAATGAGTTTTAAAATTTGTTAAGAAAGACATTGATTATTGACGGATGATTAATATGTGTGCTAACGTTAATAAATTCAGCTACAACTAAATTGCAATGAAATACGTGATCATTTATTTCGTCATACAACAATAAAATTTAACTCTTAGATATATTCTTTTGGTCAATGAAACCAACCACGGATGATGCAAATGTTCAATAACACTTGCATCATCAAGCACGGTTAGGCAGTTTGTGTTTGTTTGTACAATCTATTCATAAAGTAAATAATATTGAATGTCCTTCACATTTAAATCTATCAAATGATTGCATGAATGCTACTTGCAAACTTTTATTACTTCTGGTGTAGTGTATAACAGCTGCTGTTGTACACTACACCAGAAGTAATAAAAGTTTACAATTATTATTGTGTATTTGACTTCTCTTCACTCGTAAAGGTGCCAGAATCGATTTAATTCCCCCTTTTTTTTAAAACGGGTTAACAGAGCTAGTCCTTTCACTCGCAGTACTAAATTTAATTTTTTTTTGGAGGGGTGAACAGTGGAAAATTGCAAACATCAGGGCGATCAAAATACTGTATCGACCTGAGCGATCTAAATATATGTATCTCTTATAAAAAAATATGTTCTCGCAATTTCCATCCAAAAAAATCAACTCTCCAAAAAAAACTTGTCTTAACGTCTCTTGTATTTCTAATAAGTTGGATAGGGGTAGAGAAATACATGAAAATAGATCCAGATACAGAGTATTAAAAAGCTTTGGATATGGTAGACTGTTTTTTTGCTTGCTTATTATTATAATTGCTTATGTAAATTGCTTAGTATTATAAATTCATTTACTTGTCGGTAATTTTTACGAAGTTTTTTTTGTTACTAGCTAAAATGTTTTATATTCAATATCGTCCACATTTAAGTGTATCACCATCATAACCATCTCACAATTTTGTCTATCACTTACCCACCATAGTACAATGTGCGTCAGGCATCGGGGACGTAACGGACAGCTCGACCTGGCAAACGCTAGGTGGTGGCGTTGCCGACTACCTCTCCGCTCTACCACTGCCGTTACATCACCTGCTGAAGTACTCTGCGCCGGCAACAGTAGAGAGCAAGCGTGAAGAACAGCCCACTATTGTGACAACTGTCAATGCAAATGCATTGAATGGTATGCAGACTATTGCGACGGTAAGTAAAGATAAAAAAAAACATTTGCAATTACATCCTGTCTTGCTGATCTTTCTTATAGCATTTTTAGATATGGACTGCGATAGACTGATTGACCTCAAGTTAATTTTAAATTTATATTTTCACCCTATCTCTTCCTCCGAGCCTTTATCCCAAATTAGACTGGGATCTTTAAGTCTACTACGTAACGGCAGAATTTCATCTGACCAGACTGCCATCAGACAAATGCCTCCGCAAATCAAGTACGTAGGCGAAGTTCTGAGGAAAGACTGTTGTCGGACTTTTTTCTCTAACTATCGGTAACGATTGCCATAGATATTCGTATGGCAACCGGGACCGACGACTTTTTTCACTACTTTTTTTTAAATACTTAAAAGAAATAAAAGTTTTTGTGATACAAATTTTGAAGGTTAGTTTAGATATCCTACCTGTTTTTTTCGATCCGATATCCGAATGATATCTCATTTATAACCTATATCTAACATGTACACAGTAATTACAGAGCTCTTGAGAGTGATATGAGTGACACTTCTATTTTTTAGATGCCCTCAAACAGCGTTGTCGTACAAACGGCAACAATAATGAACCAAACAGCTAACGGTAACACCAACACCGTCTGCGTGTCCAAGAGAAAGAAAAAAAAGAAAAATCTGAAGGAGAAGAAGCAGCGGCCCAAGCCTGGCGAGATCCGACTCACTACTGCATTAGGTAAAACTTTAAATAACTTTTTAAAAAGATCACACCTATATTCCCTAAGAGGTAAGCAGAGGCGTATTAGGGGCCCACAATTTGAAGACTGTAATTTTAAAATGAAAGCCAATTCTCGTAATAAAACTTCGGTCTCAATTCAGTTCCGATCAACTTTCGGTCTCAAAACTGTCATAAAAATTATTTTCGTAATAAAGTAATAAACATCTAACGTTGACTGTATTGTATTGTAACAGAAAATTGAATAGGTAATCTGCTAGTCTTAGTAATACTTCACTATTTCACTACAAAAATACCTTTTATAACAGTGTTATGAGATCGATTTTTGATCTGAACTGTATGATTTGAAACCGAACTTTTATTACGAGAATGGGCCTTCTGACTATTGCTGTGATGTGAACATTGGGAGTTGAATATGAAATCAAAAGTTGGTATGACGGTAATGCTAGGAAAGAGATATTGCTCATACGAATAGATTATACGTAACATTGCAAAGGTTGTTAATAGTCTATAGACTATAGAAATAGTATATGAATAGTAATAAGAGAAAATTTCACTTTATTTTTTATAACCTATGGTAACAGGCATGGGTTTAAGAGAACGCAACTGTAACACATTAACAAGTGCACGATGACGCGTCAATCGGACTCGAGCGGACTAAAACTTCAGTTTTTATACCTAAGTGGTTTGTAGCCAAGACAAAATAATGACAAAATTCGCCGACAGATTTCGCTCGCCTCTCAAAAAGTCAGTTGGTACCGAAATAATGTGCCTCGCATTTGTTTTTTTAAGATTCAGTATGAAGATCTATTTTTTTTTAATTCTGTTTCTTGCAATGATACGAACTACTGTTGAAATTAGAACGTTATTGTTAATCATAGACACAATAGATGAGATGATGATGATGATGATAGAGAAAGTAATTGTTACAGATGGCAGCACTCTCTACTGCTGTCCAGAGTGTCACATGGCATACCCAGAACGGGAGTTATTGGAACAGCATTTAGTCGGACATACCATGGAACGCAGGTACCTTATTATACTCAACTAGCCCCGCTTCGAGCTCTATCTAGTACCTACCCTTAAAACATAAATAATATGCAATTCTTGTATTACATTGTATTGTACTTAACTTCCTAACCGAATTTCAACCAGGTTGGCCGTATTCACAGGCTGACTCACCGGATCAGCGTAAATTCCCGTAAATAAAAAAAAATGTATATGTAACTACATTTTATATGAGTTGGATGTAAAAAGCCGAAAATCCATCGAATGGCGTGCAATAGGAGAGGCCTATGACCAGTGGACCAGTGATGATGATGATGATATTAAAATTCGTATCACCAATACTTTGCACCTGTTATGTGATAAATTGATTATAAACTAAGCTTGTGCCTACTTTCGTTAATAGTCACTTTGATGATGATGATAACTCCACACACCTTCACACATCTCACACACGGCAGTCTGATCCCATACTAGGCAAAGCATGTGCTATGGTAACCAGACTGCTGATAAACATACTGATATATTTCTAAATACATACATACCATAGATAAATTAAATACTTTGATGTTTGATGATAATAGATTCACCCATTTAAAGGTTCATCTGCGACATTTGCAACGCGGCGTTAAAACGAAAAGACCACTTGACGCGGCATAAGCAGTCACACAATCCAGACCGACCGCACGTGTGCTCCGTGTGTCTAAAGGCCTTCAAACGGAAGGAACAACTCACTTTACACTTCGTCATACACTCTGGCGAGAAAAGGCACGTGTGCAACGAATGTGGCAAAGGTGAGAGAAATCATCTTTACCGTAAATGGAAGCAGCTTGTAACTTTAAACTTGTAACGTTTAATTTAAATAATTAAGAATAGGTACTATTTAATTTGATTTTTATGCTCCTCGCACTTAAATTGTCACGTAATGCCAAGAAGAGAAAAATAATGTTATTTTAGTGCTTTCAGTGGCAATTTAATTTATTTTTCTCGGTGATGCAACCAGTTAAGAAAAAATCTTAACGTCCTTTAAATATGTCCTTTACAGGTTTCTACCGCAAAGATCATCTCCGCAAGCATACGCGTTCGCACATTGCTCGTCGCGTGAAGGCAGAACTATCTCAGCAAGGGACTTCAAGCACCCCACCGCTGTCATCTGTGCCAGCACCCGCGCCTGAGCCTTCTTGACCACAGGACGACAAGAATGACCTTATTACACTCATAGCCGGAGCTAAAGACACATTTTAGATATATCCTGGATAGCAGGTGCTTTGTTACAAACAGTTCATCACAGAAAACAACAAAATTTGTAATATGTTTACAAAAGTGAAGGTGGATCTTGTCATTTGTTTGTTTGGTCATTGTTACAAATTAAATTGAAACATTTACGGCAAAGAATATATACTGGCACCGTCGAATCCTGAACTTCGGGATTTAAATAGATCATTTATAAAAAAAAATACCTATTTTTAAAGTGTAGTTTTCGGGCGCACACAGGTACATTAGACTTTTGCCCGTAAAGAGTTATTTTTTCGAAAACTGAATATAAACAAAATTTATATAAAATATTTTTGTGGTCCTGTCTATTGCGGTGGTTATTAAATTAGGTGTTTTTGTTTTAAATCGAAGGAACTGCTTCAGCGATAATATGGTGACATTGGCAAAAAATTGAAGATATTATCTGCAAGCGTATTTTATGTAAACTTGTCAGACAGCCTTTAAAACTTTGATGCCACGCAAACGCTGTAGATTTTATATTTCTGAACTGGTCGTGTTGTGTTAAAATCTTTTGTGATTAGTAAATGTCTGTTTAGTTAGTTCAATGTTATTGTGCATATGTATGTTCTATTGGCAATAACGGTCACATTTTTTAATGATGATTTTTAACACATGTTAAAATGGTGCAGTCGTCCTAAGTATTAATAATCAAGAGTGATCAGCATGATTGTTAAATGACTTGACAGTGCAGCGTGTAGCTAGACACACATCGATAGCTCTGTAAATTATTTAGCCAAGAAAAGCAGCCTACATCACAGTCATCAAGCAGTTTGACAAAGAAAATCAAAAGCAATTAATATTAAAACTTTAGTTGAAAATTCCAAAACAGAGACAGTAGAATTTAAAGTCATAAGTTGGTGATAGATGCTTTTAAAAAATCTACAGATTTATGGCAGCGCTATTTCTGTAATGAAGTTTGGAATTCTTAGTATATAAAAGCAATAGCATTAGTTTCATAATACTATATTTTTCTTTAAAGTAATTTATTCCTTGGCAACCCTTAGTACGTAATCGTAGTAAAATCACATGGGCGCAGTTTATAGGTCACATTTACCGTTTAAACAATACAGCTTATTATGAGAAACATTTAGTCTATACAACACAATACTCGCTTCTTGTTGTCGGGAGCCGGATACCAGTGCAGTAATGTCACGGGCCGCTCGCCACCAAAAAGTTGCCGAGTACCATAGACATTATGTCTGTTATATAATTATCTTAGAACTGCTAAAAGAATATAAAGTGGCAAATTAATAATGACAGAATCATTTAATCATGAATGGAAAAAATGTTCACCAAATATTCAACTGGTGATGTTGAACAACAACACGATGTCGAACAACAGGTGAAGTAAAAATGAACTGTTAAAGTATAATACTTTAACTGTTTATTTTTACTTCTTGAACGTTATGGTCCCCACCATACAGAGAATACAATTCAGAGAGTAATAAAATTGTTGGCAAACGGAATAAATCTTTATACAATTTGCTTATATGCGGTTTGTTGTGTTTGGTTTGAGTACCTAAGTATTCAGTGTCAGACTAGTACTACCATACGACTTACGCATTGGATCTACAATGAAAATTTAAATTAAAAATCGTGACGTGTTTTTAATTTCTGTCTGTATATTTTGCTGTGATGTCTTTTATAAAATGATTATTAAATGTTGTTATTAATTTAATAAATGTTGTCGACCTAAAAGAGTTGTTTTCAATGATTAGAAATCATTGGTTTTTAGATTATGGAGCGATTGCAACTTGTGTACGAAACTAAGTGAGAAACGGTGGTGCATTACACGAAGTCACTTACTTCGTCGAACGTAGAATTATTTTACTTTAAGAAATTATTTATTACCTTAAAATTTACAGGGTTAATCTATTTTTAATTGAAAATTCCAATGTATAAGAGTGTCAAGGTAAAACACTTCTTCATGTCTAAATAGTTTCACATATTTTTGCACGCTCCTTTCTTTTTGTTATTTCGTAAAATGTGTTCTCTTCGTTGGAATGTGGTGGTTCGATATGTACCTTAATGTAAATTAAATATTTATTCAATATAGATGTTATTGTAATAATATCTAGTGTTTGTTCGTAAATTGTAAATTCGATTGTATATTATAAAACCTGCAACTTGTAGATAATATCCATAGGAAAATGGTACTACGAAACATATTTTTATATAAAATTCCTAAATGCTCACTAACATTTTGAATAACATTAATTAATAGTGTTAAGTAGCGCAAAATTGTTAGTTTTGTTGTGATTTGAACAATTTTTCGCAAACTTTATATTTATGAACGAATAGTCTATGGTAGGTTTGTTAAAATTTTAATCGTAATGTAGACATTTGTTTTAAAGTTATAGGAATGTATTTTATTATATTAAATAATGCTCCATGGATTCAGTTTTAAATACATTAGTCGATACCTGTATTATGGTGTTCCAAAAGTATAGTCAAATTTAAGGAGCGAAATATATTGATTATTGCTTTTTTTGTTGGGAAACCGATTTTGCATGTGTAAATAATATGGGTAGGTATTACGAATTTTCCAAGTATCAAATTAATCAAAGTGAGTTTAACGTTGATCGTTTAACGCACTTTGATTGTGCCAGCGTAATAAAAAATTGTACTACTGTGCTTGGACGTCGCCGTCGTTTGATTTATATTTATAACATTTACTTACTTACCAGTAGGTACTTACTTCATCTTTAGTGATGGCTTTCAGTAAAATGAAATGTCATTATTTTATAAGTACCACTACTAACATTAGAAAATTCGAACGATTGTCGACTCTGAATTCACTATTTCGAATTTTGATGGTAACCTACACATTGTAAACATGTCTAGCTCGTAGGCTAAATCGTAAATATGAATTTAAATTGATGTTTGAATCGAAAGTAATGTTAAATTCATTCCGATCATATTATTGTAAATTCAAATTTATTTTTGAATATTTTCATCAAGTTCTGAACACATTATGATTTTATCTGCTATCTTAATACAGATGTATTAAGATAGCAGATAAACATAACTAAGTAACGTACATAAGTACTTTATTTCTGCCTCTGATTCTATAGCGTAGCGTGCAATAACATTATATAAATTATAATGATAGAATACTATCTATTATAGAAAGAAGTACATTATTGCAACCATTTATTGATGATTTGTTTTAACTGTTTTATTTAAAGTATCACTTTACTTTTGGTGTAGTTGTGAATCTAACGAGATGTTCAGGTTTAAAATGATCTGTTTACGCAATATTATTAATACATAGACATAGATTGTATCTACTTCTCTAGCAACAAAAGGTATGAATGAGATAGCACGAATCTTGGATCGCATATAAATGCTATCTAGGTATATTTGTATGTAAGAAATTAGCAAAATTTTTAAAGACATCAGTCATGTTACTTCGCTGTAATGTTTTTATTTTATTTTTACTTTTTCTAAAAAGAATTGTTCCTTCAATTTACTTAATAATAAAATATTATAATATGTATAGGTAACTTAAATAAAAATATTATAAGAATGACTATTTTCTTAGCAGAATAATAAATAAAACAGGCTTTGTACACAATGTTTAGTTACCACAGTACTTAACACTTAATCATAGTAATCGCGCTTCTCTGTACCCAATTTGTGCATTTATGTCTCGTTTCAAATATAACAATTTATTCAATCATGTAGTTTTATTCTTATAAAATAAATTAATAAATAAATAATAAATATTTATTTTTTTTTATTTTACAGCTCTTACTAGCACAACACAAGAAAAGGATTTCTTAATAGTTGGTAGGTACTCAAACTAGATCATGTGTGGCGTGGCTTCATTGGTTGTATTTAAAAAACAAAAGTTATAAGCGTTTCTTGATTATGAAAGAGTGATCGACAGATACCGATTTTTGGCGATTGATTCCGTCTAATTAGTAGGCCACCTAGAAACGCTTATAATTTTCGAACCAGTGACCCACAAATTCTAAAGAAATTTTTGGTGTTATCAAATTAAAATCCCTGACTGATATTTAAAGTAAATTACAAGTATCTTAGATTATACGTTAAAGTCACCCCAGAAGCCTATGATTTACTCCCGAATACACTCGGTCCACCTGTGAACACGACATGAAAATCCGTTCTGTAGTTTCAGAGATGTGCACTAACAAACATGCAGAAAAGAAGACAATTTTACTGCTATTTTTTCAATATTTGGACATACCAGTTTCTGTAGTTTTGTAATTTGTTAGTTTTTTTAAATAAAACATTGATGTCATAGCAGAACTACAACGTGCGTTCCATCGAGTATCAGTTATTAAGATTATTTCTGTTGTCAGGTAAGTTTCATGAGGATTTAAAATCAAATAAACTCCTTTTGTACTTCAATTTCACATTTATTAAACTTAGATTTTAGAATCACAACTTTTTATTTTCTGAGAAAAGACAAAACAGAGGAACTTTACAGAATGATAGACTTACTACTAACAGCTAACCACTATACATTATCCGTTACAAATGAATGCTAAACAAATCTGTAGACAAATATAAGAAAACAAATAATTTTCAACGAAAACATTTTATTATTTCGACAGCAGAGAATAAGAAATAAAAAAAAAACAGAAATTACATCTTGTTTGAGTAAAAAGTATTCAGGAAATAGTAAGTACATTCATTCGTCTGGCAAGACTGCTCTTCATTATATACAACAGATAATGTATTGAGTATTATTTGGTTCACATGGCACGATATGTGACGCTCTTACAACTATTCAAAAATGTTCCATTCATTTATAATGCATCCACAACGATTACTATTCATAAATAATAATTTATGATAATATATTTACTATATTAATGTTACAAGTATTTAAGATATGATTATGCTAGGAGGCGATTGTTTAAGATTAGATCTAGAACGATATTCACAATTGAAAAAAATCATTAAACTATATTATTATTATTGAAAACTAAACTACATTTTTGGACCCCTTTCTCACCTCTTATTCGGAAATTCGAGATTTATGGGTATGATCAGACAGTACCTACTAAAGACTGAAGAATCTTGCAGTTTTACGTATTTTAACTATCGATATCAAGCTATGCTTGTATGATATTAGATTCCTAGATAAAAATATACGGAACTTATGAAATTCATTTTTTTAAATTAAATAATGTAAATGATACACAAATGTATTTTATTTTTCTCACTAGGGCCAATGCCACTTTAAAATAAGTTAGATCTGTGTACGTCAAAGACGTTATCTCAGTACAAAATTAAAAAGAAATGCATATATGAAATAAAATGAAGTTACAAGTTACCCCCAAGTTTTAACTTCAATTGAATAACGTTGTTGTTAGGCTCTTTACATCCATCACTTAATTAACATTTATTTCTTTTGTAAACTTCAAATATATACATACAACTGTTAAAGCAAATAGATTAACCTAAAAGATGTAAGCTGAAATATATTAAACTATAATTCGGCAATCTCGTGCGCGACCGTCCCGCGGGGTGACAGACAGCGGCGGGGGCGAGGTAGCGCGTCATTCTAGCACACGGCTACACACGATTCCCTTCCCCGCTACCCGCTGACATCTTGAGTACCTCGTCCCCGCCACCGTCTGTTACCCCGCAGGACGGTCGCGCACGACGTTGATGGACTATAGCTTTTACTGCGGCGCCGACCTATATGTCTGTTATTGTGGTAAAAAGCCTGTCTTTCCTCAAGAATCGAAGTATCCTCATACCAAATTTCATCTAAATCCGTTCAGCGGTTATACCCATACGCACTTCCACCCCCTTTTTCCATATTCGAGTGCGACATGCCACCTATCGGTGGCATGTCGGACTCGAACCGACTAATACCGCACGCCGTCTCGGGTACTAATAGCCGGGGAACCAGGTATACCCTAGAAAGGAAGTCCCTCGTGCCCCCCCTATTCACCCCCTTAAAGGATGATTTCTGGATAAAAACTACCCTATGTCCTTTCCCGGGACTCGGACGATTTCTGTACCGAATTGCATCTAAATCGGTTCAGCGGTTTAAGCGTGAAGAGGTAACTGACAGACAGACACACTTACGAATTTATCATATTAGTATGGAAGTATGGATATTTACCAGGAAAGGCAAAATAAGAAAGTTGAAATGTTCATACTTGGCACCAAAAGTGGTCACGCGTTTATATTAGTTTGTAAACATTGCGTTAAATTATTCTAAGTTGTCGAAGTTGCATTATATTTACATATTTTCGGATGTAAAACATGCATATTTAACATTTTATTTACATCAGCAAACGAAGACCTTGAAAAATCTTTTTACATTGATTGTGAAATTATTTTCTTAGACGTGTTCTACTCTAAAAAAAAGTCATCTTACATCTATATCTTAAAATTAAAAAAATAAAGACAGTTAGTTTCTTGCCCAGTGTTGGGTTAGTTGGAGAGATTTGTGTAAATAGTAGATTTAGGTTTTGCTCGTGGCTCCGCCCGCGTGTACAGCGGTTGTCGCATTAAAAAGTTGCCTATGTCCGACCTTTCTTATCAAGGTATCTTCTTGTCAAATTTCACTAAAACCGGTTCAGCGGTTTAGCCGTGAAAGCGTAACTCACAGTAGAGTTACTTTCGCATTAATAAGTAAGTAGGGATTAATGATAAGAGTATTATGAGACAGTTTCTTGACTGGCTTGGGGGTCAATGGTGACAGCCCGCTGTTCTCCATTATCCATCGACATTACAACCTGGTATGGGACTTTGATTTGTAAAGGCACACGTAGCTTTGTGTTCGAGGGGGCCTGTAATAATAAAAATTATAAAGTCAGTATGGTTTTGCCACAATCATTTAAAAGTATTACAACTGATAACTTATACCTTTTTACTTAAAAATTTTAACAATATTTTTCTTTATTGTTTTCTTAAATTACACCCAGACGCAGAATGTTCGTGCTCATCACACAATTATTTGTCCAAGGTTGGAATCGAACCCACGACTTTAAGCTTAGCAGTCCGGGTCACTAACTACTAGTCCAACAGGCCCGTTTTTTTTATGGCCTATGCCTGACGCGTCTCGGGTTCTGAGGCCTGGACGTGTACCAAATCTGTATTAGGTGTAGTATTGTTTGATTTTTTAGTCAACAATTGTACTAAGATATGGACCACAATATTGCAAAAGGATATCTCATACTTACATGTATAGTAATTTCCGGTTTAACCTCCTTCTTTTTGGTTACCATCTGGATGGGAAACAGATCAGGAATCTCTTTCTTTGGAGGTTGACGTATCTTCATGTGAACGAGAACGTGTTTCTGTAAGTGATCCTTGCGGTAGAAACCTGTAAAGACAATCGACTGTTATAGAACACAAGTATTTCTTAAATTCATGGTTTTTTATATATTATTCTGACCCAGAAGTGTTTGTGTCTTTGCTAGAATGCAACAACTAATTTAAACTTTATCTTTACATAGTTTAAAATGAAGTCGCTTCTCGTTCTTGTACGATCAGATCTTTCAAAAACGGAATTTTATGCGGTTTTTATCAATAGAAAATGATTCACGAGCAAGGTTTATAATAATATGTATAATATATTGCATCCGTCCGAAGACAGAGCGAGTTCGCTACTACTTCTATAAGTACAAAAGCAGAAGTAACCCTGATCACTTTAGGATTATCCGGGCTACTGATGGGCGTACGTTACTGTTCGACTACAAGAGTATTTGCATTTTCTGAAGCAAAAGACGAAAAACACATCTAGCTATCAAGCGAAGTCATAGCAGAAGGTTAAAGTTTTAAAGAAATAGGTTGCTCAAAAAGGCAAGATGCCTATTTATTTCAGGCCAATCTTCATAAAAAACGTTCACTTTATTATCATACAAAAAAAATATGCGCATAATATACATTTAATCGCACAAGGAATAGTCCCATGTGTCAATCGCAGCAATTGAAAGTATGTGTCATAATCATTAAAAATTGTCTTTAGTTGCCAAGAAGGTAGGTACAGTGAAATTAGTCTCGAGAAATTTTTGCATATGTAGTGGTGTGTATATTACTCAGATCTTAGAGCGCGTTTCCACTATATCGTTCTGGCCTATACAAAAATGTTTCGATATCCTAACATTACTATTTAATTTTATACTTATCCCTAGCAACACTCTGATTTTTGTTTTCAATAAAAACAAGTTTTTATTTTAAAGAAAAAGGTTTTGACTTTATAAAAAAAAAAAGGTGTGTGTGCGATTCACACACGATGGAAGTGAAACTTCAAAGAGGAGAGACCGATATTTAAATTTTTTTTTATTTTTTTTTCCTTTCATCTTGGTTTTTAAAACTCCGGGGGTCTACGGGGGGGGGGGGGGGGGGGGTCAACATTTTTGTTATTTTTGGCCTAGGACGCACCGTTTCCGAGATATTTCAATCTAAAGCAAAAAATCGTCACTTGATAGTGGAAAGTGGAAACACGCACAAAACCAGAATACCATACAAAACTACTACAAACGCAAAAATTTCTCCAAGCTAATTTACCTGTAGTGGTGTACAGTTGTGACTTACCTTTCCCACAGTCAGGGCAGAAGAACGATTTGACACCAGTATGTATGTGTAGATGAATCTTGTAGTGGTCCTTCCGTTTAAACGGCTTGCTGCAGAACTTGCATACGTACACTCGCTGCGGCATGGGAATCTCCTTCTCTTCCAGGTACTGGTTGTAACCTGGGTCGTCTATAGTCGCCAACACCGACACGTCAACCTGGTTCACAATGTATGTATAGTTAAATATTATAAACTTCAGAACACTTTATTTATTTAACTTTATTAACAAAAAAATGGATAAAGGTGGACTTAATGCCATAGGCCTTCTCTGCCAGTCTACCTTGGGGTGGTGTAAAATAAGTGATTAGGTGCACTAAACTTAAATAAATAAAAAATAACAAGACTTAACTAAGAAATACTTTCACACGAAAAGATAAATGAAAAAATGGGGATAGAAAAAGGGAGATTTGAATATATGTTCATATTTATTAAAACTTTCTAACTTTACTTTATATATATATATATATATTTTAACGCAGTGGGCAAACGAGCAAACGGGTCACCTGATGGTAAGCGAGTACCACTGCCCATGGACACTTGCAACTCAAGCCTTGCCGCCCTTTCAGTCCCTCCCCCCAAAATAAGTGTGAGGGAGAGGGTTTGGGCTCCGGTAACTTCATTGGTTTAACGTTAATAATTTGTATTTTAATGAACAAAAAAAACTGTATATTTTACTACGACAAACGTAAAACCAGTGAAAACCACTGTTATTATTAAGGATGTCAAGTTAGACCTTGTGAATACTACGAGATTTTCCACCACACACACACACACCACATATCGATAAGTTATTGTTTAGACCCAGGTTTAACTTTAGTTATTTTCATGGCATACCGTCTTTATTACTTTGAAAAATATCAAAACAATAAGGATCCATAGACAGACATCATCACTAAAGTAGAGTAGTAACTTTACTATACACAAGAATTTTAAAAAAATAACTGTATCGTATCCGAATATTGATCTAGGATAAATGAATCACTTACAAATTCTTGTGGATATTTATTTTCTTTCTTCGCATCTTGTGTTGTTTCCTGAGACGTGGTCTGCATCTCTTCCGATTGATCCTCACTGAACTGCTCGCTACTGTTTTCCTCTTTCATTATGCCCATGCATTCGTGGTTCTCGAAGTCTTGATTAAGAACGAAACCTAGAATGTAAGAATAAATAAATGCCTATTACGACGTACAATTTTTTTCAATGCCGCTTTTTAAAACCTGAGAGAGGATTCCTCGAGGCCGATATTATGACAGTGATGGTGATGAAATTCTAACAATACTTTGGTTGTATTTATTTTATTTCTTGAAATGAATTGAAAGCAATTCTCTGTAAACTTTTAAGGGGCCAGATATATTTACCATTATATCTTTGTGGATTCGAGGGTTAGGCAATCAGCGAAGTTGTAGTTATGGAGTAGTAACGAAAAATAAAATATTTTGTCAAATTTATAACAAGAAATAATACTGCTTTAAAGTTGATTGTATATTGCAAATAATTGAAAAATGATACTTCTACATTGTCTATAATGCAAAAAGATTAAAGTATTTACAAATCACCGACATAAAATTCGAACCAAAACCTCTTGCAAGATTAAAAAAAAGTAATTTTCTCACCTTCTCCGCACATAGAGCACCATATAGTGGGCTGGTCTTTAGCGTGCACATTCATATGCACCTTGAGATGCTGGCGCCGTTTGAACCGACGGTGGCAGATGTCGCATTCGTGAGGACGGGACTCGTTCTTGTAGCGGTCGACTTGAGGGGTTTCAATGATGGGCACTCGAGCGACAAGGAGCCCATTGTCAGTTGCCTGGGGACCAGATAACATTACGAACATAAAAACATAAAAATAGTGACGTAAAATTATACCGAAGAGTAAATTCCATTTCTTATTTCGAATTTAAATGGTGTAGAATGGGGAGACAGTTAAATGGACAATTACACTGCTCTGTTAGACTTTTGTGAACTGTTGAGTCTTTCTTGATTATAGTATTTTTTTATAAAAGTACCTTGTAGTATAAAGTTACCTTCTGCATTTTAACCAAAATTTTCATAAAATAACGCATAGGAAACCTAGATTCTATTGACAAAAAGGCAAAGCCTTTTGGCTTATCGATTTCCGTATGTCGAAGGTTATCTGCTATTGTTTTTGCTAGAAAACTAGGTAACTAGAACTAGGTCTTGCCGAGTTTTCAATTGCTGTCAATTTAAAACATAATAATAATGAACAACTAAGTGACGTGGCGTTTAAATTTTGGTTTTTCGTTCCTATGCGACGGGTATCGTAGCCTGTTAGATCAACCGTTGTAAATCTTAATAGAAACATGAAAAAAATCCAAAAAAAAATCATAATATTGTTTTAGGATGAAAGTAACAAAAAAACTACGTTGTTAATGGTTCTATTACTCATGGCAATGTGTCGTTTTATGCAGTGAAAGGTCAAAATGCAACGAACATTAACATTAAAGCCTATACTAGTATTAAATTCCATTTGATGAAAATATAAATAGTCTCACAAACCGGATTATATGGATGGTTCCGTTAAATCTGGTCCTAAAAAACATTATCAGGTACAACTAAATGAAAAACACAAGTAGGGTTATGGTTATATGTATAGTACACCTTATGAAATCTTGTATGTTCTCTCTAAATCTTCAAGTAAGTCTTTTTTCACTCATACCTGCATGAATACCGGGTTTCTATGTATTTTTTTTTTAAGACAAAACTACAAACATACATGAAACGGACACAAAGACCACCCAGATTTAGAACAACAATTTGCGAATCACTCAAAGTGGATGTAGATGGATGGATCACACCCCTGTAGGGATCTAACCCTTAACACTCAGCGCGAGGTGACCGTTTAGACCACTACGCCATTCGTGCAGTCTAATAAAGAATGTATATACTTTTACTTGTTATACACAAGCATACAAAAAAGTACTCACAAAAGTTTCAGCATTGGAGTGGTCATACTGTTGATCCCCAAGTATATAATCTTCGTCACCGTTTGCCATCGAGTATGCCTGTAGGTGGATGTTCATATGAGACAGGAGCTGGTCCTCCCGATGGAACGCTAAGGACAAAAGAAAATTCATTCATCATTCATTTATATTAAGATGGATCAAATATTTTTTAAATAGATGTTTCTAACATTGGATTACGTGTATTTTATAGAATAGGGACAAACGAACAGACGGATCATCCGATGACAAGTGAGTACCAGCGTCTATGGACACCGCACCTGCAAGTCAAGAGTGCGTTGCCGCCTTGAGTGCCCCCTTCGCTCAAGTCAGGGGGAGGTGGGAGGGAAGGAGGTTTAATCCCCGGGTAACCTCACTCACTCGGTGAAAATAAGCGAAGCTTAATACCGGTTTTCTGTGAGGCCGTGTACCATTCGTTGTGGTATTTCCGTCGAGCAGCCAGTTCAATTGTAATGAAATATGGCTCTCCCACGGTCAAGAAATTATATAAACTATGTATTATCATTAGGTATTTTAGGATAACTAGTATTAGGTATTTTAGGAAAACTGCACTAACGCGAAGTGGAAATATTTGTGCGGTTCACAGGTAGATAGATATTTGGAATTCGCTTCAAAAATATTCTTAACGGGCACAAACTACGCTCCCACTTCGTAAAATCCCAGTGCAACAAATTAGGTCATAATGTTACGTGTTGGTCCTTGAGTAACTGTTACCTTGACTCACGATTAGGCAAACATAAAACACGGAAGTGAACGAAACGTAATTTTCCACATGTCTATCCGTTTGAAACAGAAAAGACTTGTTGCATCCATCACAAGATTACGTAACAATTTATTTGTCAAACTTTAAATTGAAGCTATGTTAAAGTAAGTAAGTAGTAAGTAAATGTTTATAATATATATTCCTTCAATAAGGGCTTGATCAGTACAAACTTACTGTGTGCGACATTGCAAAATACTAAAATGGAGTGCTCGTCTTGATAGTCTGATAGTAAGAGATATTTTTACATCAGAAATATCGTATTACATGAAACAGGCATGGCTTACAAAAAATCTTAATAGGGCTGACGCATTAAGATTTACCCCAATTTGCAGTTGTCTGAGTTGTCGTCGTCGTCGCGCCCCTCCCTTAGTTTACCTTCACCTCGCAAAAAACGAAAGTTAAAATAACTTAACGTTATGTTTCTTGCGTTAAGTAGTGTCACTTTGGAGGGGATGACTTTATTTTAGTTCTATGTCAGGGTTCTTATTAAGTTCGCTGGATAAAACTGCTAAAGAATACGAAACTATGCCAGTTTTTCTACTTACGAAATTTAAGGTCTTATGCTTAATTTTTTTAATGACTATACAAGTGGGAATATTGCTAATTAGTTCCTATTACAAATTTTAAGAAACTAAATTTTTATAATTACAAAAGTATCATCCCAAGGGATAGAAATACTTTTACGGGAGCCATAAAGTTTGTTTAAAATAAAAATGAACAATTCGGTTTCAACTGCTTTCTATGCCAACTAGCAATAAATTAAGCAGAGATGTACATACGAGTATGTGCTCACTAGACTGCGCACTATATTCGAAAATACTAAATAGGTATACTTGGCAGACAGTATTCGGTTATCAACACTTCTATCTTTAATAAAAAATGTGAAAATTTTGTGTCATGGTAATCTAAGCAGGAACTGACTTCAATAGCATAATTTCGTGCCTTGGCCACCATATTTGTATCTTTTACAACGTTTTTATTAGCTTGACTTATCTGTAATGGAGTGTTTCGTGAGAACGTAATTTTCACAAACTTAAAGAGATCTGATGATTAGTTTTGAAAAGCTTTCACCTCGTGGTATCCAGAATACAAGATTAGTCAGTATAACGGCGAAGCGTCCGAAATTAATGCACACATTAATACCAATATATTAAGAAATAATGGATTTTTGTTTAAACGCTCCAATTCTTATTGTACCTATTCATCGAGAAAGTATATTATATAGTATACGTAATATCACAGTACGATTAATAGGAGCGGAAAAGTGATCATTAACACACCCGAAATTTCCGCGCATGCATTTAAGCACTGACTTTTTTTAAATTGTATTTATATACATAATATTAGTTTATTTTTTCATCATCATCAGTCTACCGCAGTCCACTGCTAGACTCTTCCATTGTATTTTTTTGTATGCGAGTGAGAAATAAGATACTGATTCTAAGTTCATTCGTTGGTGTTTCTTTTGTGAAATGACTGGACCCTGTACACAACGACTTGCGTACCTGCAATTTTTCGAGGGATTTTAACGTAAAACGCTGTCATACACATATTCTCATAAATTACGTTTTATAAACTATTCTAAATATAAATATACCATCATAGTGTAGGTAGTCCTATTTCAAAAGGCATAGAGTCCAGCTGCGTTTGTAACGAACGTGGGCGAGCTCCCGAGGGGGGAACTAGTTTAAATACAAAATCAATACTTCGTACATGAAGTTCGTCAGGTACATCATATTATGTAGAACTAACCAGTAGACGTCCATGATTCCTGTTTCGAACATTTACACATAGTACCCATGCATTTTTTTATCTGCCTACTGAGAGTTAAAAGCAATGCTTGCTAAAATTAATTAAAAACTTAATGTGATATAATCGATAACACATTCAAGCTCATTATTGACTTCACTCTCTTGATGTCGTTATTGATTACGATTTATATAACATATAGATATATAATATAACACATATTTAATGATGATAGCATTATTTTATGTTTGTTATATTTATAAAATATTTATGGTCAGGTCCTTCATGTTCTTAATTAGTCTTACCCACTTGATCATTTTTATCAGAGGTCTTGGCGGGTTAGACCATTGTCTCATAATTGATTTCATATATCTAATGGCATTCGATAATTTTATTTGAAGTCCATAAGTACATACATATGTGATAACTTACTCATTTGTAACAGCTTTCAAAACTTCCCGAGATAATGGTGCTAATTCTGTTGCTCGAAAACACTAAAAATCACAATCACAACAATCAAGTACTACGTTTTCAGAATACGAAACGTTATTAGACAGGACTAAACCAATTTTTTGTGATTTATTTTTAGTGGTTTAGCCAGTTTTCGAACAACAGAATTAGCACCAATGTGTGCCTAAGATTTACTAACTAGTTATTTACGAATTAGTTAACAAACATCTGATTCATAACAAATTATTACCCATAGAATTATAACACTGTGTACCATTAGAAGCTGTGTGCTCATGTTTCTCTATCTCTCTTCTACCTTGGTAAAATTAAACTCAGGACTGTTATCGAACCTGCGATAGTAACTGAGTTATTTAAGGGCCAACCTGGTATGTATGTTGAAATTGTCATAAATATAGATACATGTTTGGCTAATGACGTAAAGTAAGGATTGTCGTATTGTCTTTTTAAGGTTTAATTTGATAGTAAAATAAACTTCTCTTTTTACACGTTTACATTTCATATGAAAATGAAACAAATATAACACATCTGAATAAGCAACCTAAAAACAAGGTTCAAATTAATCACACAGCAAAACACTCGGCTCCAAGCTCCAACGGTTGGGTCGGGACCCTAAAAATAATCCGGCCTCCCCCCTTTAAGACCCGACCCTCCCAAAAATAAATTAGATCTCTGAAACCGTCCATAATCTAGCGTCCCTTGAACCACCCCGCCTTTCCCCCTCGCTTTGCCCATGGGGGATCGCCCCTATCGCCTCTAGAATAGGGGAGGGTCTAAAAAGGTCGACTGGCCTGCTGTTGCTATGTGTGGATATATACGAGTCATTGTAAAGTGCCCATGTGATATTGATTTCTCTCGATACGTATTGTGGAGGCCACCTTTGAAATTTATTTCATTTTGAGTTAAAGTCGTAGTTGAAATTTCAAAAGCAAGGAATGTTAAAAGCTATGTTAAACTCTTGTCATCTCTGTTTAAAAGCAGGATAGTGTAAGATGAATATGTAGAGTGTAAATTTTCCGATATTTATACCCGTATTTACGTTGATCATTTTAAATTTGAACTTTTAAGGACATTTTCGTAGACTACTCACTCCTGTTATTGAAAGCGGCTACTCCATTTTATTAGATATACTGCAGTTAGAGACGCATTCGGCCACTCAATTTTATTGGACATGCATAAAGCCGCAAGAAGAAATCAAGTTACATCATTCAATTTGGTCACTCAAATTCTAGTCTTCATCAACAAGACACTGGCGTGTAACCAGGTTTGAATGCGTTCTAAAGCTATGGTGCTATTTTATTATTTTTATATGACCAAGATACTGAATGATCACACGATACTTCCTAATGGTTTTTAAAAAGGCCAACAACACCCGTGGTATTCCTAGAATATTGTCAATGTTTTCGATGATATAAGTCTGTTGAAAGTGTCTAGACAGATAAATGGAAATATGGTTTTACTACTGTCTTCTACAAGTAGGAGGAAGACACAAATCGCTTGTGATTGTTTTAAATTATATACTCCTTTCTACAAGTAAGCCTCAAAAGCGGAACAATGCGTTAATATTTAGAAAACAGTAGATTCTAGGAAATAAATGCATTCGTTTGTTTATTGTAATTGTCTAGCACGCGTTTACTGTGCAGCGCTTATCGCCTGGTTATTATCTATTGTCTTTGGTTTATCACATTCTTGTGTATGAATGTATAAATTTATTGAAAAATGACATATAAAACATTTAAAAAAGTATTTTTTGCGATTTTTATAGCTTGTCTGAATTTAGCCTATACTTGAATAAGTTAATTTAATATACAAATGGTTTAAACGATTATAGTATCACCTAAGAATGGCGAGTTCAATTATTTTGGCTGGTCTTGGGATGGCTGCGGTAGGATTTGCTGGTCGTTATATACTCAGGCAGATGCCGAATGCTTCAATAAAATTTTGCTGCCTTAATTTTGGGAGTTTGTCCAACTGCTAGTAAAGCTAAGATAAGGAAAACAACGCATCTTCTTTAAAGTGGGAAATCATGAACATAAATTATTAAAAATGGTGTATATACAAATTTGATTATAGAATTCTGCAGGTTATTAAATATCTAGTAGATTCCTACAAATATGGGATGTTATGTGATATTTGTTGAATAGGGAACTTGCATTTTAATAAAATATATTACTGAAAAATATATTGCGTGTGAAAGAGATGTTTTGACAAAAACGATTATTGTGATGAGGTGAGATAAAAGGAATTACACTTTGGATAGATAGATCGCCTAGTTACAGTACAATAGTTGTGGTCCAACCAATTAGATAATCGCTTAAAATAGCACAGTGCATGTTAACGATGTGTTCTGAAGTGAAGCGGTTCTTTCCTTAACCAGAGTGCCCAAAACATGGGTCCCAGCAATTCTACTAAGTTGGCAAGTCTATAACACGATGAGTCAAAAATCTATAGCCATTAAAATCTTCTTAATACATTAACTCAGATAACCATCAGCTACTAAAGGAATTATACAAACGTATCAAATTGACTCAGTACATTTTCTAGTATTCAATTTATGTAACTGTGCCTATTTGCAACGATAGACGTACTTCATGACACTAGGGACTAAACCGCCATCGTCGGAATGAGGGTGGTGTGAGATAGCATACCTTCGTATAACCCTCGGGGCTCCCCATCGGGGATTAAGTACGTTTATATATTGAGGTACTATAGCTAGCGAGTTTAGCAGTGGAATTTTCCACAGCCAATATGTTCATATATCAATAGGTTTATTCAGCTTTAACCCACGCACATTGTCTGCCTGTCTATCCTACACATATACTATTTATATATTCTATGTGTATGATGTGGTATTCGAATTT
The DNA here is from genome assembly GCA_902825455.1 of Arctia plantaginis. NCBI lineage: Eukaryota > Metazoa > Arthropoda > Insecta > Lepidoptera > Erebidae > Arctia > Arctia plantaginis. The sequence goes on along the minus strand of CADEBD010000171.1, from coordinate 4,544,729 downwards.
TTTCAAATACCGTCTCATATCTACCTCTGTATGCGTTACTGGAAACCTGTTTCCATTAGCTGAGGGAGAATTTAAAAATACCATGCTGATATGGTTCTGTTTGGTACTATATAATATGTACATATCCTACACGTGTCTAAACACCGCGGTATATAAAGTTTACTGCCTCAAACTTAGCCTTATTCTAACTTGTTAATATTACTTCAAACAAAGTTTTCTCTTTTTGTGGAAATATTCGCAACAGTGGAGGTGAGATAGGTTTTGTCATCATCGTTTTCGATTTTACTTTGTACGACGCGTGAACCCTCCATGCATCACGATATATATCATGTACATTTGTATAATAATGCAATTCTGTTTAAAGTATTATTTTTGCACTTAACTAACTCATAAGTACTGCATTAATTTAGTTTATCAATACATTCAGTTTTGAGGTAAATCTGTAGAATGTTGATAATCTCTTTGGATTGGATACTGAGTAGTATCCTCTTGTGCATGAAGTATTGAAAAATATCATTCCACACATAACTTACACACAATATAGTCTGTCATTCTAGATTTTTTCCATAGAGTATTTGTAGTTTGGAGTTTATGTTGAACTGAACTTGTATAGAGAATGACTATGGCAGAAATAAAAAAAAAACAACAAAAGGTATTAATTTTAAAGAATTATAACTTCAACTGTTAAAATTAATTGTGTTTCGTTATTAATAGTTGGTTTCCCGCAGTAATATGAGTATTTATTTCTGTGGGAGTACGCCATTATGGTCACCACCCTTAATTATATTGTTTATAGGTCTCTACGTGACTTTTAAAGCCAACTCCCACAGGGATGACGACCGCACACCGCAATTATTTTCAGTTACTTTCTGAATACATAATTGTTTTATTTTTATAATTGTTTAATTTTTCTTATACTTTGTTTTCTGTAAAAAAAAGACGTCAAATATGTCCTCTAACTTTCGGTCGTCGTATTAGAAGCTTTGGCTCAACTTTCCATTGATGTCCGTCGAGTTTGGAGTTGAATTTTTTTTTACAGAAAGGTTACATTATAAGCACACACGCAAAGTTTTAACATGCGGGACGCGTAGTTTTTTTTTTTAAATATTGAAAATCAATTATTTTTGCAATATTTATGTCAATCTCTACTATGTTAACAGTACCTATTAGGGCAAATAATAAATAAAATAGGTTAGGTTCAACTTGTGTCAAAGAACCGAATTGATTGACCCCGAGTCTACCTGGTACGAGTCTGTCATACCCCTAGTGTTTTTATAGAACCGGAGGCGCGTCCCTACGCGCCTCCGGTTCTATAAGAACAGCCTCCGCCCACTGCGACCAACAAGCGGAAGCTGCGGAGGCGAGGATGGATGCCTGCGATTTGTTACGCAAGGGCATAGAGGCTGCTCTTCCCGCAGCGCCGGAGACGTAACAGTCTCAAAATAGTAGTAGTACACCTCCAGCCCCCACTCCTCTCACGCCCTTCAATTCGACGGACGGTCAGTTTTACGTCTCGTTCCACAAGCCGGCAAAAGACGGTAAACACTACACATTTTAATTTTAATAGCTCGTAATGTAAATAATTTTGTAATTTAATACATAACTATTGAAATGAGTACAAAATATAATTATTTACGTATATTAAAAAAAATCTAATTACCGAACGTATGACAACTTAACCGCAGGCCAAACGAAACGTACGCCGAAACCATTGAGGCGAGAATTCTATTTAATCTGTGGTAGGCATTAACATAAATATTGCAAAAATAATTGATTTCAATAAAAAAAATCTCCAATACTACGCGTCTCCGCATGCTGAAACTTTGTGTGTGCTTCTAATAATGTAACCTTTCTGCAAAGAATATTTCTGACCTTAATACCTAAAATAATAAAAAAATATTATTTGTATAATATTTAGCTTCTCGTAAATAAATGAACACGACAATTTCTAATAAACGTATTATTTTGAAATCTACAAAATTAAATGTTTTTGCCAATTAAATACCCCCTAAATAGCAACAAAAAAACTATGATGTGTGCAAGTTAGTTAACTTGAAAACATTTCCAACATGTCATCCAGCTGTATAAAATAGTGAGTACTTACACGCGAATTCCTTTCTCCACGACTGCAGTGCAACAGTAATGCTCAGTGATAATGTTGGGTTATTTTACCCCAGATTTAGGGAAAATGATTTAACATGGTATTAATAAAACATTCAATTACTGCGCGTATGTTTTAGAATAAGGGATTGCGTATGTTTTAGAATTACAATTTTTTTTGGGAATGCAACCCTTTCTTTTTGAAAACTTAAAACTTTGAATAAGGTTTGTGTGCGATTATTTCAAATCAACGATCGAACATATATGTTCCCTTATTTTGCTTTAAAATTTTTGAGTATTAAACGTTTAAATAAAACGGCGTATGTTTGTTACTAACGAATATTTTCTCTTCTTCTCTTTGTTCACAATAATAAACCTTGAAAAGAAGTCGATTGACAAAAGGGACAACGTCACGCAAGTAAAATAACAAAAAGAAACAACGAGGCGTGAAGGGTTTAACGCAAATAATACTTTCCCAGAAGTAACAAGAGCGTTATAGAATTTTAATTTCAAACTACTCAACAGTAATGTAAAAATCATACTTTGCGAGTGGCTACACTAATAACAAGTCGATTAGAACCTGCGAGTGGGGCCAAGAGCAGGTTTTCCTTGCTTACTTTCCGGTCAACTAGTAGGTATTTTTACTGAGAAGAGTAAACAGTTACATAGTTTATCACGAGATCCCAGGTCAAGGAGGTAAATTCTTGCAAATGCGGACATTACAGATATAATGAAATTGTGTGCGTATATTAGAAACACTGGTGCTACATTCTAACGCCTTCACAGTCCAGAAATATAATAAACCATGACCTATGACGTATTCTACCTTGTATTGCCTTTCTCCCAGATATGTTCACAAGCTACACGACTGAGATGCGAGCCATAGATTTACGAATATTACTTTTCATTTATTTACTTAATACTGCCTGTAAAAGCGTTTACATTTAATTAAACCTTTTAATGTTGCAGAGCTGTGTGTGTCAGGTGTATAAGAATTTCCTACTATTTTATAAATTTAATTCTGTAATAACGAATATGTTATTTATATTTTTTATTTTGTTAATAAAGTGACAGTCATCATCATCATCAGCCTATTGCCGTCCACTGCATTGAATCAATTGATAAAAACCATACATGTTGGTTTCTTTACTTAATTACAGAGTAATGAAATTAATGTTTTAATGTAATTAATTAATGTTTTTATTTAAATAAGTAATTAGCTCGTATGTTGATATGAAATAAGCTTGAACTAGACCCGCTGATCGAGGTACGAACGATATCCAGAGACCGGCTTAGGCGGGGACCGTCTCTGCCAATCGCTATTTGCCACGATCCTGACATGCATCTCAAAAAGATTATAGTTCGCCATATAGAACTGTGATGCTGTGAATCAAAGGATGTCATATTCCAGTCACTCGATAACTTGAGCGATAACAGGGACAGTGTCATGACAGCATTTCTTTTTTTTTGTACAATAAAGATAATAAATATGAACATTTGTAAAATTTGCGAAATTAAGTGATTATGTGTTGAAACCCCTGATGGCAAGTGCAGTGAGCAAGAAATCTTTAGTATAGAACATAAATAAATTATATATTATATTGTGTTGACTTAGTGGTTAGTGATTCTTACTGCTAACCATGAGATCATGGATTCGATGTCCAAACAAGACAAATAATTATGTGATGAGCGCGATCATTTGCTGTATTTGTTTGTATTTAGTGATATATGTATAATAATTTGTCAATCACCAGATGGTCTAGTAACCAGTCTGCTTAGTCAGAGCCTGCCTTCAGACAGCCACGTGTTGGGTTGTCCGTAAGGTCATTATTGTTATTCATTTTAACACGATGCCGTTGGGGACCATTGCTTCGACACAAAGGGGCCCAGTGATACTACAGAACATCTTAACAATTTTCTCGTTCCTTTTCACCAAGGGTCTCGTCTTTTTTTAGGCTATTGACATGGCAGTACTATCAATTGTTCTGCACTGCGGCAGTTTACTTAAACTGAACTTAAAACAGCGGATAACTTAAAATAACTCTTGTCCACTTCACTTTAGTAAAAAAAACGTGTTGTTTTATCTAAAAAATATGTGAAATGATAATAGATTTAATTCTGATAGAAAACCAAATATTCATTTAATAAATAAAGCTAATATTCGTAGAGGAATCAAAAATTCGTCTATAGATAAGTTGAACATTTAACCCCCGGGTTCGCAGAATGTTCAATAGCCTTTCTCATGCTCTGGTAGTATATTTTCATTTGAATCTGTAAAATATACATTATACGTAATGTAATTTATGTGATAATCTGTTATGTCCTTGATGATGCGAGGTCAGTTCACAACTCTATTATATTTATGCATACGTGTTACAGAAAGGAGCGGTTATACCTACTTTATGGCAAGTAATTTTGTAGGCTTGCCCAGTACTACATGCGATCAAAAATTATTAATTTACTAGTCGCTCCCTTTAACATAATGTAACGGTTATGTCTTTGCACAGTATAGTATAACTTTTTACGAAACAAGACTGACACGAAGTGGCTATGGGCGGAGGCCAGTCGGCTTGCGTTAGTACAGTATAGCTATGTGACGTCACTTGTTCGAAGGGGGGAGCCGAGGTTATAGCCCTGCCCCACCCTACATGGACTCGTCATACGCCTATAGCTAATATGTTCACGATACTATTACCTGACGAATATGAACGCAATGTTGATAGCTACCACCACTATCAGCCGAATTCTTTCGAAACTTGATAGGTACCATTTTTTTTGTTCTTTTATGCATCAGAAGCCATAACTTTTTATTCGGTAATCAGATTACGAAAAATCATTTTATAGAACATCTTGATGGTGGTACCACCACTTGAATTTGAAAAAAAAGCAGAATGTACTATTTTATTAAGCAAGTTCAACAGTATGATAACGTTGATTACAATATCGTTTATTAATTATTATACAAAATATAAGATATAAAAAAATAATTTATTGCTCTTGAGTTATTGTAATTTTCGTATTATTATTTTTTAGTTTATTAAGTATAAAACTGCTACTTTTGTGTTATTTTGAAATTGCATTTTAATGTATGTTTATATTTTTAGAACTGAAATTATTTGTAGTATGGGTACCTTAGAAGGGATTACCTTGGATCAACATTAACATAAGGAGGAATATACCTTACACCTTATTAAACACCTCCACCATACATAAACCCTACATACAGGCATACAGCCATACATATAACCTGCCGATTTCCATAAGCCGTAGTAGCAATATTCGTCAACTTTTGCCTATTACTGACTCTCTGACACCGTCCTATATTGCTTATCGTTCCCATGACGCCATAACACCTGTTAAAAATTCTTGCACAGTATCCAACAGACGTATTCTCGCCTTCAATAGATAAAAAAAACAACAGTATTTCAACTGGACAGGCTGCCGCTCCAGAAATAACAAGCAGCTTATTGGACGCAGTGCCAGCCAGAACTTTCTTTCGAGATCGATTTATAACAGTGTATAATTTGTATTTAGATAGATTTGACAAATTGAACAACCGAAGAAGTTCAAAGAAGAAGGAAGTAGGGAAAATTGGCATGAAGGTTACACAGTACAAAGTTATATTGCAGCGGTACTTATTCCGTCGATTATATTGCCATTATCGTTAGAAAATAACTTATCTTGAAAAAGTGAAGATGACGAACAATTTTTTTTCAATAATTACATTTATTTTTTATATTTTCTCTGAATATATATTTTTAAATATATATAATTTTGAGTGTATTTGTCATATTATGTAATAAAAAAAAATTATTCTAACTATCCGTTTTAAAATAACCCTCAAATTATTGTCAGATGTTTCGTTTGCATATCATGACTTGGACATCAAACTGAACTGTCTGTATAAAAATCTGACATGCTTGAGTATTTCAAAATGGGATTCTTATGCATTTTCAGAAAACGTTTCGAGCTTGTGTCACTTTCAAATCATCAGTCCTTTGAATGAGAACATTTTTTGGATTCATTTAACATTACTGAATGTCTGGCGCACCGGCTTTTTTTATATTCTTTCGCATATCCACCCCCACCGTGCAAGCTGGCAGATTAGCATACCTTTGTTAACAGAGGCACTAACTAATAATATCTGACTTAAAATATCTGACATTCCCACATTCTGACATAACCGTTTCTATTTACATTTTTAAACACCTGTAGACGCTTCTCTAATTAGTGTAAGTGTAAAAACTCAATAAGTTATATTCAGTCTATCGTTTAATTTTTCATATCCAATAGGTAGACCTTCATGAACTCAAGTAAATCCCTATTTAGTATCATGGGCTCCTCTACTATTAGTTAACTATTCGAAATTATTAGAATATTACAATTCAATACAAATCCATTTAATTTCATAATTTTCTGTTCGTAATTGCAGTGATCTCTTATTCTCACTACTACTAACTACTAATACCTTCGTTTAAGACATGTATTTTTTTGTTAGAGATCCTAAATATACAAATAAATTGTTGCTAACCAGCGGCTTCGCTCATGTAAAAGTTACCTTTCTCTCCTTCTTTTTTGTTCTTTGTACCTCTGACAAGGTGTATACAAAGTATCATGATGATTGGTACAGAAATTAAAGAAGGCGTACCAAACAATTGCGTATTAGTTAAGAAGCCAAAAATATATAGCGAGAACGTATATAATGTGTGGGCAATTTTTTTATGGTGGCCCCATTTCAACAGAAGCTTGATAGAACTATCTATGTATTTTGTCATACAGATCTTACGACCAGTACGTTTATGATAACTTTCTAGTGTTTTACGTGAACCCTTTATTAATAGGTACTTCACATGTTTAAGGACTTGCATTTAACATTCGGTGCGGCTCAATAGTATTAAGTGCAGCGCAACGCAATATACTCCCCGCATCGGGTACATGTGGAAGAACACAGATCAATTGACCTAAACGCAATGGAAAACCGTTAAATGGTTTATTATTGACTATAACCGAGGGCTCAAAAGATCTTCGGCTTGTTTAGAAAAGAATTTAGTGAAAAGAGGTTGCTCAGGTACTAACTGATTCTTAAAATTCTTTTTGCCCGTTGTCCAATTTTATTTGGGATAGGTACAGTGTGTAACACTGCAAGGGGTTTTGGGATGGTTCCTTTTATAACCGGTCGCATGCCTGACGCCAACCCTCCTTGGGAATCTAATTCGTTTTCGGATTGGACAAAGGAAGGTGAATTAGGGGGTGAGAAAAAAGGTCAGAGCGAGGGAGCGAGATTTAGGGAATACAGCAATATGACTATATAAATCCTTTTTACATAGAAAATATTGTCATAAATTACTTAATTGGAAAACAATGGAACATGTTTTTTACTTATTCTTTTCTTCACAGAATGATTGTTACGCACACTCAACAAAACGAAATAATTGTAGTACATTTGTAGCAATGATTCTCAGTTGGCAAACCGACGAACAGAAGATAGTCAATGTTTAACATTACTTATTTATAAAATACATTCCGAAAACCAGTGGTGGTGTACTTCTTCACTTTCCTTTCGGATTGACTTAAATTTTAAATAAAAATATGAACAGACAAATCTTCAGTTTTTTTTTTATTATTTCTATTACCTGAACATAATTTTTTAAATTTGAACACTGTTTAAAAATTTTAGCTTCCTCTGCTTATTCTAAATATAAACTTAAGTATTCGACATACCTCCGTGCGCGTGTTATTTAACTGTTTACCAAAAGCTTTACATTCACAAGTTGACTAGGTCATTAGTCACTATTTGTAAAAGCATGCGAGTAGAGCCCATGAGTCACTTGCCAGCTTTTTGTTTCTTGTTAAAGCTCTTTTGCAACTTTCCAAATGAGTTTAAAATTTAGTAGGTCGGGAAAGTAGTTCCCAAACTATCCTAATATTTGAGTTTCGGTATGAAAATGTAATTCTTTCAATTTAACTCAGTAGCATCATACAAGGATCAAGTATAGTCTTGACGGACAAGCAAAACAATGGTATCACCAAAGGAAAATGCCCATCTCACATACATCTTTGGATTCAATTGATGATGAATCGTTACATGTGCCAAACTAGTGCCATTAATTGGGTAAAAATATGAACTTTAGACGGCCATAGTTTCAGTTTCATTGACAATTGCATAATCAAGAAATATGACCTCGAATCTATGGTAGGTTAAACAACAGTTTTATGATCCAAATTACGAGGTTACACGCGTTTATAGACTAGTCTTCCATGTATCTTTATCTTCAGTCAATGAAAACCAAAATGTAAGTACCAGTCATCAGAATGTAGGTATTTTCACACCTACCAATAACTTACCCGTAGATGATGTTTACGCACAATTTTATTTGCATCAAAAGTAAAATAATGAGGCATGATGCACTAAAATATTAAACTTCTTGGTCAAGGTACAACACTACTGCTCTTATAACTTTTAATAAATCATTGTGACCTCTATGGCACAGTATTTAATGTAACCTTTATTATAAGTTGTATTACGCACAATGTTATTTCTAAATTTATGTCTGAGCCCAATTCACTCTGGGAGGGGGTTATCCCCCATGACGCAGAACCGAGTCACGGGCCTAGAACCGGTTCGATGCTGCTACCCTACGCGAAGGGGCAAGGCCAGCCCGCTCACCGCGCAAGGATAGAAAGCCAACGATGCCGCAATGTTGTTGCGTAATACAGCTTTCGTGTTTTGATATTTAATTTGAAAACTTTTAGATAACTTTTGAAGAGGCAAGTGGCTTTACTTTTATAGGTGTAAGTGGCTTTATTGATCATAAACCACTCATACACATTACACGCTATTTAATTTATTATGCAAAACATCAGATCTCGAAATAAAGTGGCTTAAAGGGACTGACAGCCGTGCTGGGGACGTCAAAACACGCATATACGTTAAGGTTACAAAAGCGAACACATATTATGTATTACTAATTAATGGAACAAAGACAACAACCGACAGTGGTTAGTCAAATGAATTGAGTAACCAAAAAGGAACATCTCTAATCCGACCGTCATCGTACTGAACAAAATTTTTCAATATATGTCCAGCAGTGGACTATTAACGGTTATTGAGGAAAACTGCTTGACTAACAAGTAGTATTTAAAAAGGTACAAAGAAGTTAAATGTACATCACACTAGAAAATAACCTTAGCCACTTCTCTGTGCAGGGTGTTTTTTTTTATTTTAATTAATTTTGCACAACAACTTGAAAGCAGCACCTTATTAATAGCAGTTAGTTTCAACCAAAAGATTTTTTTTTAAAATATAAAACAAGCTCTTGCCGGCGGCTCCGCCAGCGTGTTTGTCGGTTATTGCGGTAAAAGAGTAGCCTATGCCTATGTTACTGCCTATGTTGCCTCATAATGTAACTTTCCATGGAAAGAATGGTTGAAATATTTTTTTAAATCGGTTTAGCGTTTTAGGCGTGAAAGCGTACCAAACAAACAAACTCATTTTCACATTTATAAGTATGGATATACGTAGTCTACAAACTTGTTTTACGTATTTTTTAAATCAAATTTGTAACTAAAGGAGTTGCTTCACTGCTTACCGTACTAGGAAAGGCCCCCCCACCCACAGGCACTTGAGTGAGAGAGCCTGAATTCCTCATGGGAGGTAGGAGAAATTGCACGAAAACAGATAACAATGAAAGACGGATGAAGGCTGCTCTATATATTGCTAGGGCTTATATACTCGTATATTCGTATTCTATAATATCTAACAATCAATTTTCACTTCATTTTACCGTACTTATTGTACAAACCATTGTAAGTAATACATTACTGTGCCTGATTTCTTTTTAGAATAAATAAATTTAAACTACTTTAAGTCCCCTATTAATAGTTAGCAGTTATAGAATGTCATTTTTGTAAATTAAATAACGTTAATTATTGTACGTTGTCTATGTTTTTTGTAATTATAATAAGTATGACTTTCGTTTCCGACTATACTAAGCTACACTATGGGAATTAGGGCAAGTCTATTAATAGAATTAGGGGTATAGCTTTGAGAAGGGTATGTACCGTGTAGGTTATGTTACGACGCTCTTGGAGATACTTTGCTCTCACACGATTTGCGTTTGCGACAAACTATTTGTAAACTATTTGACATGGTTTTTTTTCTAATTCAATAGATGAATCTCTCTCGGGAAATGTGTTGATACATCAAGAAGAACGATTTGGTATTTGCAATACTCAGGTAAGATTTCTGATATTAATGTCTAAAACACATATATTTGCCAAAGCATCTTGGCATTATTGCGTAAAATATCTTTAACAGACTCCATAGTCGACCACTGCGGTAGAGGGTTTTCGAGTAGAGGTTTTAAAAGCGGAGCGAAGCGTCCCCCCACTAGATGGGCCGACGACGTGGTTTAAGTGAGAGGGAGAGGAGCGACGTTATACGCTCGAAGTAGAAAGTAGGTATATCATTTTAGGTCGGCTTCCGTGGACCAAACTTGTCGATTCAACATGAACTAACAGAAATAAAAAATATCCTCCATTCGAAAAAAGCTGATGACGGTGAAGGTTGAAAATGCAGATTGTTAAACTAAAATAAAGTTTTTTTTTTAACGTACACGTATATAAAACGTCCTATTGAATGTTCATTACGTACTATTCCATCTATTTTCTGCTACCAAATGGATGTAATGGTGCAAAATTATTTACTTATAATCTGTTATAACTAAAATGACAGATTCAAACGTAACCTTTTTTATTTTACTACATAATAACGTATAATTCAAACCTCTAACGTACCATACCTCAAACGAAGGGGGATGTTTTCGGCGAACCCAAAAGTAGAGGTAAATTGATATTTGTAAAAAAAGGGCTGCTCCCCTGCGATTCAAAATGGAGGACGGGTTTTTTCTGATATTTCTTAAGTGGGGTGAGAAAGTGGGGATGGGTTTCGTGGAACCGGGGAACTCAATAAAGACACGCTCCTACTTACATCGCTGTCGGCCTTATTTTCAACATACTTGGGGCGTTCGTATTTTTTGTTGCTGTTCTGTACGTTTTTGTTAAAATATTTTTTTATAATTAGAAAACAATTGATTTATTTCACAGAATCGCCTGTAGGTAGTAAATTACTATCGTCATCTGTCATCTGGGAATTGCAAAAGCATAACTTTTGTGTCTTTTGGCTTGATTATGAATACATAAAAAAGTTGTCTAAATGGCAGGAGCGTTAAATATACTGCCGGTGTCTGTACTCCTATTTTAGGTTATTTTTTCATAAGGCCGTGTCCCGTTGCTAGCACCCCATTGAGCCGTTTTGTTTGTATAGAAGGTCATCTTCGTGAGGTTTTAACAGATTTCAGTTCACATCCTTGACATTTTCATGTTTAGTTCTTCTGGCGTATTCATACGACACGATTTTCGAACGTTGATGCTATTTATCGTGTTTTTGCTATCGTGTGAACATACCGTACGTCATATCTAAAATCCACCCATTCCATCCCATACCCTAGCTCTCTCGCCTTATCCTTTAATTTCTTTACCCTAATTTACCTTCTTCTTGTGTCCATCTAAAAACGATTACATTCCCAAGGAGGGTTGAGGGAGGGCCATAAAAGGAATCAACCAAAACCCTTAGCAACGCTACACATGACACTGACCCCCAAATAAAATCAGAAAAGGGAATTAAACGCTGGTAAACGGATGGTACAAAATACAGTGTGTCTCTGACTGTGAGAACTCCTTACACCAATTGCGACAGCTACATAGGTATATGACAAAAATAACACTTCGTCGTCAAGTACTTAATAAGCCAGTAATAAGCACTTCGTTGGTATAATTTGGGTATATAAGATACTATCTATATATTTAGATGAATTATCGCGGTATTTATTATTATTAATTTTATTAATATAGGATTTTAGTAAGAGCAGATTGCGGACATAGTAGCAATTCTTAAATGACTTGGGCCCTCTCTATATTTCCAAACCAGTAGGTACAAATATTATATCCGTACGTCTAATGTCATGTGCTGACAGGCTTCTACGTCAATCCCCCTCAGAAATTCCCCCAACGCCCCAGTGGAATACCTCTTAAAACTCGTTTTAAATAAACTAAGTTTTCTTTTCTCTTTCTTTTTTTTATGGCCACCATCTGCGTCAGACATACCTGCATAAGTGTAAAAACTTGGGTAGGATGGTCCCAGCTGACTCATCGAAGCGTTTTTTTTTTCTTTGTTCGCCTACAGTATTTGTCATGTTATATTACTCAATTGTTAACTTATTTCATGCTTTCTGTAAAAGGGTATCAACATTGGGTATTTAGATCCTAATATTACACGTTCTATGATCCAAATCCTTTGTGAGAATGGATGGATATTTGTAACTGTTTCACGCAAAATCTACTGAACATATCATCGGAATAATAAGTTGAATTTAATTTATGTAAATTTTCACGTTCCTAATTATTTGAAAGAGATCCGTTGAGATGCCGTTTTTGGAAGGTAATGTATTGTATAAAAAGGTGTAAACTACTAGTTACACGTACCTATGGTAGCCGATTTGCTTCTCTATTTTAAATAAAACGTATAAATGCATAGTCTTATCATCAAGTATAGTAAATTGTTTGTCTATCTGTCATTAACGCTTCTAAGTTTCATTCAAAGGTTGTATATATCTATCTTCTTAGCTTCCTGCCTCGATATCTCCATTTATAACTGAGGAACAGGATTCATTTTTGTCTAATAGCACCGTAACGAGCTCTTTTGTATAAGCTTTTGCCTATTTATATTAGTTCCGTTAGAGAAAATGGTGTGTATAGTCGCGTAACAAGCCTGACTTATTGCCAGTTGCATTATTCAATGTTGTTGTTTTATTTAGCAAGTAAGTGTATTACTAGTGTAATGGTTAGTTACTTCATATTAATTTTAATAAATAATTTTTAAACTGAGTGTCATAAAGTTGTGTTTATTTCGCGTATCTTTTCAACAATATACATTTCATCACAACAAAAGTTGTGTTTAAAGGATGCATTTAAAAACTGTGTTGACCACAAGAATCTACGAAGCCGCGTGGGCAGAGTGTGGGCACCTCTAGATAGAATAAAGCGATCTCGTACCTCTTCGTCATGTGGGTGATGACGTAACAAAGGACGTGGAGAGCAAGTTGCCAAGTTTCCCTATACGCAAGTTTTAAACAAAACACTTAGGTAAAGGGCAACAGTCCAAAGCGGTGTCGGAATTCTTCGAAACTTGTTATGGAATAATAAGTATATAAGGTTTTATGAGGTCAGTGCTTTTAAGCGAAATTAATGCGGAAAATAATGCCTAACCTCCGCTTAGCATTAGGTCATTCGAGCACAAAAGACAGTCTTAGTGGTCAGGAGCAGTGAGTTGGATTGTGAGCGAGATTCTGAAGTATACGAATTTATATTGGGATTTGGTTGTCTGTTAGATAATTCTCAGTCACGACAACGCAGTTTGGTAACGTGACCGGTAGGCGGTAACGAAGTCGCAATCAATGGGAGGTGGAGGTAGTACGGGGGACTGAGAAGTAGCTGGCGAAATCTAGGTGTGTGCGAGTAAACATGTACATCCCCACTAACTGTAACTAGTTTATCTTGTAGTAAAGGTTCTAGAACATGGAAAAACACCAGAAACAAATAGATTTATGAAATGAGATAATAAGGTGTGTCACGTATGGCGATTTGATAACTTTAATATAGTTGGTCTGCAATTTATGCTTGTTACAATTTATTTGGTAATCTTCATCATCAACAGCCTTTAATAGTCAGCTGCTAGACATTGGCATAAGGAAAGCTCTAGAAAGGAAGTTTTGGCCTACTATACCATGCTGGCCAGACGGCTGTGTTTCAAGTTTTCCTTCTTTTGCAGTGCTGTTGTCCTGCGTAGTTTGCTCCGTTAGTCGACTCTTACGACACCCACGGTTTGAATAGGGCTGGTGACACTGTATTCCTAATCCGTCACCATACGGTTTATTGACTATCCTTTGGCAAAGTCTAACTAACTAACTTTGACATTAACGTCCCTGTATCAAGATAAATCTATAACAATATTATAAAGCTGAAGAGTTTGTTTGATTGTTTAGTTGCAGTGCTAACCTCAGGAACAACTAGTTCGAATCGAAATTTGTTTTTAGTGTTGGATAGCTCCGTTATCGAGGAAGGCTATAGGCTATATACACATAACACATACTACATCACGGTACGACCAATAGGAGCCGAGAATCAATGTTTTTTTTATTATTTTAAATACAAAAAATGGGGAAAATTACTTTCTTTTGACAAACGGCAGACAAAGTTGCGTGGGGCAGCTAGAACGGGCCTGTTTGTCTAGTGGTTAGCGACCCTGACCCTAAGCCCGTGGGCGTGGGTTCGATTCCCACTCAGGACAAATATTGTGTAATGAGCACGGTCATTAGTTCTGTGTCTGGGTGTCATTTATCTATAATATGTGTGTATATAGTAATATATTAGTGTGTTTATCAGCAGATTGATTACCATAACACAAGCTCTGCCTAGTTTGGGACCAGACTGCCTTGTGTGAGATGTGTGAAGTTATTATTATTATTGTTATTTAATAAAGGGTGACGAGCAGATGATTTTAGTTTGTAACTTACACGCAATCTTTAAATACTCTCGGAATCTGATAAACTGTTGATTACTTTGCTAGATAGGTTCTGTTTTAAGAAATTTGATGATGGAAGACAAAGCCAAACTTCTTGTGCGTTCAAATATTGTGATAACAACGTGTTAAGAGCTGTAAACAAACACTACGAAACGATGTTTCGAAGTGTACTGTTACGAAATTTCGCTTCTAATTAATCATTGATTGAATTCAAGCATTGGATTTAAAGTAGTTTATAGTTCAACTAGTACTATAGTACTGCCAACGTGAAACTACACTTAAAGCAATCATTACACTTATCAAAACTTAGTAGGACGTATTAACAGAAGTACTAGTAATCATAACTAACTATCTGTGTTATAAATATTATGGTATGTTTGTTGCTCTTTACATCTTGAGTACTCAAACGATCATCTTGAAATTTTAATACACGTTGTCGTAAGTAGAAAAAAGTTTTTCTTTGCAACTAAACTACAATACAAGAGAAAGCTGGAGCTAATACATGATAAAAATTACACAAGTATTTGGTCTTTCAGTTCATAGAATGAGAAGTAGTAAACTGGTAACAGTAACTACTTTTTTTAAAGTACGGAATACAAAGGTCCCCCTTATTGTAAGAAAAGACGAACACAATTGAAAAAGGACCTCTTCCGAAACTGAAATATTGTAACTGAGATAACTTTACTACGTCTCAGTTCAATAGCCAGTGAATTTTCTAACATAATGAATGAATAATACTTTTTTGTTAAGTATTATTTAAAGTATTAATAATTAAATAAAGGTTAGTTACAGATCTTAATTGTTATGTTAAAGTACCACTACATCCTAACACATTAGGTGGTATCCAAAAAATAAGATTTTAAGACGCGCAATCATCTCAGTCAAAAGATGTCCGATGCTGGACATAGGCCTCCCCCATGGTTCACCACAACAACCAGTCCTGTGCTGCCCGCATCCAACAGCTGCCCGCGTCCTTCACCAGGTCGTTGGACCACCTTGTGGGGGGGCTATCCACGCTTCGTCTGCCGGTACGCGGTCGCTACTCAAACTTTTAGGCCCCATCGGCCATCTTTTCTTCGAGCATGTGGCCCGCCCACTGCCAATTTGACAATTCTGCGGGCAATGTCAGTGACCTTGGTTCGTCTGCGTATCTCCTCATTCCATTTTGAAACTCCGAGCATTGCATTGCACTCTCCATTGCTTTTACTTTTCTGATGTGAAGTGAAATAATCATCTAAAAGTTCAGGATTAACGGCTTTTTCCATACCTGAAAATACGGTTGTGTATTTTGCTACGTACTAAGGCGTGTGCTTACTTGTTATTTTTTTAATCCTACAGTGAGATAGTCCTGTAATTTTTTTGCTTTTTCACACCTCTAATATCTCACACAAACTTTTTCCAAGTTATTTATATGACCAATCTGGAAAAAGTTTGTGACGCGAAATTTCTGATGTGAAGTGAAATAATCATCTAAAAGTTTTCAGTCAGTGTGTTATAACAAAAGAGATTAATCAAGGAGACTAGAAAAAAGACTAGGCTTTAAGATAGAGGTTTCACGAATGAAATCTGTTAATCCAGAAGTTTAACAGATTTTTTTTCGGTGTTTACTTTACTTCTAACATGGGGAAAAATTAAAATCTTACTTTTTACGCATTATCTACCAAATCGATAAGGCGTTTAAAAAGTGTTTCAACGAGTTCGCGAAAACTTGTCGTCAGATTGCCGTAGTAGCTATATCATTGAATTTCCATTAAAACTAAATGGAACACACTGGATTATAGTTTTTATCACAAAATGTAAGAAGTTAGTGACATAGGTACGAAAATTCAATATGCATATGTATGTAAGTACCTATTTTCCACAAAAAAAAATAGGTCTCAGGTAGTTTCTCCACACTTAATAAATAAGCCTGGAAACATGAAGGTTTATTCCTTTTGCGTTTTAAAGCAGAGACATTTACTTTTATTGAGTATGTACTTCCCTTACTACGAAATCGTGAGGGACTTTACTTACAAGAACAAGTCCTCACATAAAAAAAAATAGATGACGTCAGAGTTCTGAGCTAATAAGCACAAAGTAAAAACATTTGTGTTCGCTTCTTTTATGCTAATATTATAAAGAGGAAAGATTTTTTTGTTTGTTTGTATCGAATAGGCTTCAAAACTACTAGACCGATTTTAACCATTTTTTACTAATAAAAAGCTACATTATCAGGAAGTAACAAAGGCTATGATTTATTACTAAAAAAGTTAGACATGTGCAAAAAAACCGATTATGTTAATCAAGTCGTCTCAAAAATTTCCTTTCCTTCCTTTAAAAATTTCCTTTATGGTTAAAGATGGTTAATGTGTTATGGTTAGTGTGCTAATAAATTGTAGGACTACAAAATATCTATCTATAGGAGAATATCTATCTATAACAGCTAAGCTATAAAAAGCGTTTTTATGTTTTTTAAATTATTAAATATCCACTACATACTTAAGATGCGTTTTTTCGTGTAATTGTATGATCGAGATAATTTCAAATAGATTTTTTTTTGTCTTTCCATCATTAGAATTGGTCAATTCGTTAAGCAGGTATCATTTAATTATGAACATTTCATTTGGAAGTGATGAGTATAAAAATGCTATACACGAACCGCTCCGAGTAGGCGTTGCCAAGGTCCGGGAGGGAGGGGTTAGGTCTATGTGGTAAATAGGTGGCGACATCTACTGTTAGGTTTTGCACAAAGTTCACGTGGGCGAAGCCGCGCGGGTCAGCTAGTTAAGTATAAACATACTGTAGAAACATACGGGTCTGTATTTGGATGTTATTTTAGGTAAAAAAGGTAAGAGATCGTCTGCTAGCAAAGGTTTATTTATGCCTCTACGAAAAAAACTCAAATTCTAGAAGTTTCTTCTGATATTCTTTTACGGTTATCGAGACAAGTAAACTTTACATCGTATGCTGCTGGTTCAAATTATTTCGTTAAGGTTCTAAGTTTATATTCAGTATTTTTTATTATTATTTGAAATAAACCAAAACGTTAATTTCATCGTTTTTTAGGCCTCAGGGTTCATATTTTTTTATGCAAAGGGATAGTCAAAGGCATTTAAACAAACACATTGTGCGAACTGTAATTTGCCCCCCCCTCACGTAATAACGGGCAGGCCTATTTTCGTTAACTGGGCACTTTGAGAATTAAAGATGGCAAAGTTAGTGTATTCAAACAAAAAGGTAACTAGAAAAAGGACATACCAATGCAAAAACCTGAACAATAAATACCAATATCCTTAAAGCTATAAATTAAGCGAGAGTTCATGACGCGTTTGGGAATCAATTTCGTAAGATTTGTAAATATGTTTTTAAGGTTTTTAAACGTGGCAATCTATACACAGCAATTATTACCCTATTTCGATCTATAATTTGACAATCATGTTATCCACAACTTAATTTTTAAAGACTTTGTTCTTCTTGCTTTTAACTTCTCAAATGGAATATCAGCAAGCAAATATATGCATCTCGTTACTGTCTACGCGACCGATAGTGACGTAACCAAAAACCTGTGTAGGACTACGACCTACATTCAGTTTACGGTGGCGCAATAAGGCGAGCACCAAGTGAAAGAACATCAATGAAATTAACGCAAAACATTGCTTACATTAACGCACGTTTTGTATCAACATGTATCTTTAATAAGTTTCATTATGATTGGTTAAGCTGTTTACTCGTAACAATAACTTTGTTTACCTGTTTGTTACAGTTGTTGTTTGTTTGTATACAGACAGAGTTACTTTCTCAGACTACGCTTATTACACAATGTGTGAAAGTTCATTGCAGGGTCAGACCGGCGGTCGCCGTAGCGACGCGTCGCTACTTATTAAAGTCTAAAGCCTGCTTATTAAAGTAATTTTACACTCATTATTTCTACAAAATATTTTCGATGTTTTACATCTGCCAGACGTCCCACTATGAGTTTCTGCAAGTAGGTAATAACTATGACTAGACCAGCGGTGCATCAGTGAGGGATATGAAAGTCAGGAGATACTTAATGTGGATGTTTTACTGTATCTGTATTTAATGACGGCAGCGGATGGATGCGAACCGCCCAAGAACGAGATGGTTGGCGGTCCTTGGGGGAGGCCTTCGTTCAACAGTGGACGGCGATAGGCTCATTATGATGAAAACAGTATGTGGCAGACAATGGGACACAATAACAGCCTATTAAATAGCACCGGTATCATTAGGGACATTTTAGATCACTTTTAAGCGCTGTAAATTGTGACCGTAAATTGCTACAGTCGTAGGTTACTGTGCAAATAAATTGTGCCACGATTGGTATTACAGTGACTGCATTTATTTTCTGATAATTTGTGAGGTTCATATCTTTCAGAGGCCAGTGAACTCGGTGATTCGATCCGTTACAAACATACCACGCTTAATGCGACCATAAGTGGAGGGTTCGGGAATAAGTCACCACCAGTAATGTCGTTTATCGAGAGGGGGCAATGTACTCGTTTATACCGGAAGCGGTGTGATGCGTATGAAGCTGTTATATGGACCATAGATAGTATTACAAATTTTAACGATATTTGCGTACGAGATAGTATAGTCAATGGAGATCTCAAAGTATGCTAGAAAAAATGTATTGAAAAAAAATTCAATACTTGTCTTCATAAGGCATTAATGTACCTACCTATTTTAAGTTTCAGATATTTATTTATATGAATTTCTCAATCACACTAGAGAGCAATACATTCGGGTCAGATTGTGACTAACCTTTAAGAAGTGAACATTAACTGTATGGAGCGAGGAGGGAGCACGCAGCCAGGACGTACGCCTCTAACCGATGGAACCCGTTTGGGTCGACAATGTCTGAGACAACAAAACCCTCCTACGGATCTATTCAGAGATCAAAATTGCTCTCAACATAGAATAAGAATCTTAGTGTACAGCATGCAAACCGCATTTATGGCACCACATAAATGCGGTTTGCATGCTGTAAGTACATAGAAATATTTAAAAGTTGCAGAAAAATACGTTGTTCTTCCATTTTTGTTTTAGGATGAGATTGATTCTTTTTATTCGTGTAATTTTATAAATATTTTAAAATAAATTTTATTACTTTCACTTAAGTATTTTCTTGATTATTGATAAGACAATTCACTAGCGGCTCAGTGTCCGAAATTTTGCGGTATCTTTATGTGACCGGGATTCGTTTCTCTCGAGCGTATAATATATGTAGTAGGTATACAAAAAGCCATGCAACTTACCTTTACCACATTCGGAGCAGGCATGTTCCTTCTTTTTATGTGTCCAACTGTGTATTTTGAGATGGTCTTTCCGTTTGTAAGACTTCCCACAGATGACGCATTGGAAAGGCCGAGCGCTGTTCGGTACCAGCGGACTGTCTTCAACGGCTATTGCCTAAAATACATAATTATACTAAAGTTTTGGCCAAAAAGTTTTGTTTTTTGGGTTCGTGGCTAAGTGGTAAAAAAGTAGGTTTATACATTGCAAAGTTAAGCAATCCTAACCAGGTCAATCTATAGATGGGTGACCATTCTTAACATTGAGACTTCCGTGCGTCGGAGAGCACGTTAAGCCGTCAGTCCTGATTGCCATACGAACATCTGATAACATAAAAAGTTCGACAAGAGTTTTTCTACAGAAGTTCGATATCGCCTGGGACCCAGGCCCTGGGTTGTGGAGGTCTGGTGGCAGTCGCTACGCGTAAAAAATCGAATTCGAATCGACAACCTAGTTAAGTAAAGAGGCTTGGAGGAAGACTAAAATTTTCCTCCAAAATATTCTTGTTAGAGCGTTCGGACTTCAACAGATAGTTTAAGTTGACCTTGACTTACTTGAGCTAAAGGTTACACTCCCAAACCCACCCGTTTAAGCAACATCTGTTTCCTACAATTGCTTTCGTCTTCTCAAATTCATAATAACCTCACATATCCTACACACGGCCGTCTGATCCCAAACTAGGCAGACATATGAAACGGATACAAGGAACAATTTCTCGATCACACAAAATGTTTTCCCATGTGGAGATCGAACCCACAACACTCAGTGCAGTAGGAAGCGGCGTGGCGACCGCTTACGCTTACCTCAGAACTCCGTCCTTTAAGAAATTTTGGAATCTCCCTATATTTTGAATGTATTATTTCCATTTGGTCCCATTCAAATTCAAAGAAAAATAACCACCGATAAAGGTTTAAAATTAAGGAATGAAGAATTTTCAGTTTGTTACAATTCAACGTGGTGTGGGGCAGTAAAATCTGTAATACTTTTTATAACTACCTGACTAGCGCAACTTTGTTTGCGACTCTCAAAACCAACTAATTTTCCCCATTTTTGCAACCTTTTTCATTCATGCTCGGCTTTTAATGATCTGTTCTTATTGGCTTCTATTGTTATTTAGCCTATTGCCTTTCTCAGTAAATGGACATATAACACTAAATTATTTTTTTAATGCGTACTAGTAGTTCCTGAGATCAGCGCGTTCAACCAAATAAACTCTTCAGATATATAATTATATTATAGACTAGCTGGTGCCGCGACTTCGTTCGCATGGAATTTGAAAAGCGCTGCTTTAGTGGGTTCAATTCCCGGACCGGGCAAAGTTATATTACCTAATTAACTCCTCATATAGACAGCTACCTGGTAGTAAAATATTATCAAAATCGGTCCAGCCGTTTTGAAGATTACCCGAAACAAACTGAGAGACATACAAAAAATATTTAAACTGGTTTATAGTCATAGGTATCGTGCAAATAACCGTGTGAGCATGAAAATAACCTATTATTTTGACATTACAAACAGACACTTCAATTTTATTTATTTGTATAGATTAAAGTTGCTTTATATTTACTAGTAAATTATATCAACAAAATTAGTTTGAAGTTAGGTAAAGGAGAAATTTATAATTATTTGTATTATACAAGTACAATACAAATAGTATTACGCATTTGTTGTGTACTACCTATATACATTTAATATGCGTTCCAGACGCCATCGCAACTGAGGTTTCGTAACCGTTGGCGTTATTCAACTGTGCCCTACACAGAATTAAAAGCGTTTGCGAACGAGGGCGGGGAGGTAGGAATTTTTGCTAGAGACGACCTTATTGTAGGCGGTGACCTCCATTTTTAAGCCAGACAGACGCCCGAACCCCCACTGATACATTTATAGGACTAGTACCTAACCTGCACAGCCCACGCCTAAATAGCTGAAGTTCTTTGGTCGTTTTAATTGGACGGTTTATAAGGACAACTCCAACATCAGGCTACTTACAAATTTAAAATACTTCACGATTTTTAACAAAAAAATAAGTTTTTTGAGACTTAACATAACCTTAGTGACGTAATTAAATACGATACGAATATTTTGGCGGGAATTTAGATAAGTATCTTTATCTTTGTTTTAATTTAAAAAAATGCATAGTTCTTTTGAATAAGGGTCAAATGAATTTTTGATATGACGGTACCCATCATCACATATCATCCATATCGATCATCAATCCTGTTTATGAAGACATTGAAGCCCAATCATATTTTAAGGAAAATATGTTATATTCATACTGCACACACATATTTGTTGTGTAACCGTACATACATCTATTAATGCATTTTAGAACAAAACATACACATACTTACCTGTGGTATGGTATTCCTTTATCTTTATTTACCTTTTAGTTATAATTTTTGATTCAACGAAATAATTAGTTAACAAACTAAGTCCAAATCAAAAAATTATGATTAGGAATTCAACTTTTACATTGAGTTTGAAAAAGTAGAAGTTAAGTGTTAATAATGATTTCGTTCAAGTACAATGTATAACTAATGTCTTAAGGTACAAAAGTGTGTTTTTATGTATTTTTACTCAAATGTTTTCTTCCAAAAAGAAACTTTCTTATATGTAATCAATTTTTTAAGGAGATTTGCTGTACCTTACTTATAATTTTAAGTCTTTAAACACACAAACTGAAACATGATGATAGTTATAGTTTTATCTTTTGTTAAAAAATAATAATCAAACTTACCTCATTAAGTATTTCTTCATGAATATCCTCTTCCATCCCTTCCTCGGGTTCCTCTTTGACCTCTAAATACCCCTTGTCATTGAATGATTTCCGTTCAAGGAAGGCTTTAGAGTGTGTCTGTAGATGTTTCCGTAGGTGATCTCTGCGATAAAACGCTAAAAACAAATAAATTTGATAGTGGTTTCGCAAATTATTTGCCAATGCTCGAAGGATAACTAAATTGTCCTTAAAAAATAAAAAGGTTAAAATATTACAAACTTACTGCTTATTCTATTCTTTTCCAAACTTATTAATTGATTAAGTACTTAAATGTAAACATATTTCTATCAACGCCTCACGTGCCACTACACTTTACAGTGCTTTCACCGGTAAGCACTGTACAGCGTAGCAGCACGTGAGGAGTTAATAAAATATTTACTGATTTTTCAGTTTTTACATTAAGTTAAGCTATATTTTTATTACATGCTTTAAAAGAATAAAAATTATTGTTTAGTTTTAATTTAATTAGCATTAAATTAATTGTAAAAGTAATTGTTCCATTGTGACAGAGTTTAAAAATCAATAAAATTAGGACAATATGTTTATTAACAATAACAAGACTCATAAGAAAGTAAAATTAATGATCACAAATTGAAAAAAAATAATAATCTCAGTTGTTGGTATGTATCCTGCAAACTTACAAATAAAGTGGCAGGTTAGTAAGTTGCTAGGGTTAGTAATTTATACATACATTTGTTACAAACTGGACAAGATTCACTCTTATCACCACTGTGAATAGACTTATGTATATTTAGATGCTCTTTTCTCTTGAAACCTTTGCCACAGTGCTGACAGACATAAGGCCGAACCTCCTGGTGCTCTAACGTATGTCTATCAAGGTGTTCTTTGCGCTTTAACCTGTTGAGAAAAATTTAATTTCTTAATTTGTGTATAACATGTTTTGGCATAGGATAAAAGCAAAATTTTCTACATATAAAAAAACTGGTGCCTTAAAAAATCATAATAACTAAAGTAATTACATTATTTTATCTTACCCTGTCCCACAGATCCCACACAAGAACCTGTATTCCTTATTATGAATCAGTAGATGTTTCTCTAGTTCTTCCTTACTGTCATATTTTGCTGTGCATTCAACACAACAGAATCTAACTAAGCCATCAGGATCAGGCAGAATAAAGGCCAATTTATTTTTAGCTAACAAACTTCTTTTCATTATAAAATCCAACGACTCATCAGCTGAAAAAATTAATTTGTTAAAAAAACTGTGACATAGACATACACAGGAAAACAAAAAAAAACAT
The DNA here is from genome assembly GCA_902825455.1 of Arctia plantaginis. NCBI lineage: Eukaryota > Metazoa > Arthropoda > Insecta > Lepidoptera > Erebidae > Arctia > Arctia plantaginis. The sequence continues at coordinate 4,520,662 of CADEBD010000171.1, read as the reverse complement.
ACTTTCAATATTAGTATCCATTTGAGCCGTAGTTCTCTGGTTCAAATTTTATCTGAAAATGTTTAATCCTATTAGAAGAGAAACTGGGTTTAATACACGTTTAAAACTTTCCCGCACGCGCGCAACCGTTAAAGGGCAAGACCCAAAAAAAACTGAACTTGAAATTATGATCCCTTCCCTTACCAACGGATATCGCCCAAGGCCCAAGCTCCCCTCTGCTTAGGGGTGACTACCCTTTGTCTACCCAAACTTCCCCTATAGGAGGGGAGGGGACCCCACTCCGTGCTCCGGTTGGACGATAGGAGGGGTGGATTTACCTTATCCGACATCGACTTAAAAATCCTTTACCTAAGCCTCAAAGTCGTTACACGAATAATAATATTGAAAAATAATTTGTATCATAACTACAAAACACAGTCTCAACATTTTAATTCCGGGCGCGAAAAAGTTCATAACTTATGAACCATAATATATGATTCATATTTATTTTATTATTAACTATGGTTTTCATACCATTTATATTCACTAAACAAACACTTCACATCCGCTCATAATATATTGATATCACGATGCAAACGCGCACAATAATTATAAAAAATGATGTACGAAAAATTAAAAATAAATTCGATGCGTTTACACGCATCCACTACCAACAACGCTTTGCAAATGAACATGTGAATGTGAATGAGTTAGTAAGTGATTGACCGTTCGTTAGCTCAGCTCAGGAGATGACTGTACGAATGAACAAATACAAGAGTTTAGTGATGTGCAGAAATTAAAGTGGTAAGCGATAACCAGCGATAAGAGAAGGAAAATTTGACTCAAACCCTATACCAACCCTTCTGGCCAGGTTGTAATAATAGGCCAAACCCTCCTATCTGGGGCAAGGCTGATGTCCAGCAGTAGATTAATAATAACTGTTGATTAGCACACGATTGATCATTTATCATGAAATTACTAGTGTCCGACCGAAACAGGTTTATCAGAACCAAACCCGAACGTTTGTTCAAACTCAAACTTAAACTCTCTTTATTTCATAAAAAAAAAAAAATTGTTTGAAATCGTCTTTTATGTAGACTCTAAAGTCATAGATCAACACACACATACAGCAACAATCTCTGTTTTGTCAAATAGTAAGCAAATAAATTTAACAATTATTTTGGCCCGAAACCGTAACCGAAATTGAAAATCCAACTATCGCTTTAAAATTTTGATTTTATACTGATATCTAGTTTATTTTTTAGTCATATTTTTGCTTTTACCTATACATCACCTCAAACTAATGTAATAAGGTAAATACAAGCCATTCATTCTAAACAAAATAGAAAATGTGTTTAGGAAAGTAGATAAAAAAATACTCAGGTAGGTACTAAGTACTAGAGATTCAATTTACCAAATTAACTAGACAGGTACCTCACGCAATAGACTAGAAAGGACGAGGTGAGGTGGCAGACTAGGTAATTTGAAAATTTGATTTCGAGTCAGCTTCAAAACGCCGCCTTTGATCATATTTTACTAGCAGGCAGCTGTCTATATAAGGAGCAACTAAGGCTGTTTTTCCTGTCAGAAAACCCCTATAAAATTTTACTCGGTCCGGGAATTGAACCTCAGTCATCACGTACACACTAAGGCAGCACTTTTCAAATGCCCGAGTTTTGTTTCCACTTTTGTTTCGATACCAAAGGTGTTTGGAATCGAAACAAAAGTATCGATATCCTGAGGTATCAATGCTTTTTGCACATCCCTCCCTAGCTGTCAGAATACGACAGAAATGAATCGGGTTTAGGTTTAGTTAGGGCGATAACTGAACTTTTCAAACGTGATTTTCACGTGCTTCGATATTAATTTCCATTATCTTCCACAGAATAAAGATGACGTACGAGAAGAACCTCGTACAGCTAGCACTTAAGCTTTTTGCTATAAATGCTGTAAAGTTCGGCGACTTTACAACGAAGATTGGCCTGAAAACACCCGTATATTTCGACCTGAGGGTTATAGTTAGCTACCCTGATGTTATGGTAAGCAAATATTAAAGTTTTAGGATTTTCTGTTTCTGTCTAGATGTAGGTATTGAGTTTAAGTAAACTCAATACCTACATCTAGACAGAATTTCAGAAATTAGAAAATATTACTTAATAGTGCTGATAGAATAATTGTTTTTTTGGACATGTAGCATGAATTTACACATATTTTCGACATATAAAGCAGGTATGATTGTTAGCAGTAGACTCATGAATTAAGTTACGACAGTAGTTAACTGCAAAAAGAATATTATTTTACTCATTTTAACTAAGTTATTGTCCTAAATTGACCATCAAGTTAACATTAGTTTGTTGATACAATTTCTTCACTCAATTTGACTCACTTCAATCCAATAAATCTTGCTTAGGATTGTTTTTGATGACTGACACAACAATCATGTTTTATCTAAGAAGACTGTTTTTTGTTGTATCATTTCTTATCAAAACTAGTGTCTAAAGTACACCTTTCACTCACCCAAGAAATAGTATTTATTTCAGCTCACTTAGTAAAATGATTTCATGGTGGCTACTCTAATCAAATATTCTCTTTTGCCTCCTACATGTTTAGGGCTCAAAAATACTTCAAATGATATTCGCTATGGGTTTCTAGACGGTTTATCATGCTCAGTGTGTTTGTAGTCAAAGTTGTTGTTCCTGGTTCACAGGACTGACAGCAGTAGGATGACTTTAAATAAGTACCGAAATGTTCCTTTTTTATGCATAGCAAAAATTTTTTTTAATTACAGGAGATGATATCAAACCTCCTACTTAAATTGACCATGGAAAACTTAAAATATGACCATATCTGTGGTGTACCATATACAGCTTTACCGATTGCCACATTACTTAGTGTCCAGACAAAAAAATCAATGTTGATGAGGCGTAAAGAAGTGAAAGCTTATGGCACTAAAAAATCTATAGAAGGCTACTATAAGGCTGGTCAAGTTTGCCTAATTGTAGAAGACGTTGTAACCTCAGGGTCCAGTGTCCTGGAGACTGTAAAAGATTTACGTAATGAAGGTTTAGTAGTAACCGATGCAGTAATTATATTAGACAGAGAACAGGGTGGAAGTCGCAACTGTGAAAAAAATAATGTTCAAGTTAAATCTTTATACACAATATCTACTTTTATTGACATTTTAGAAAAGAATGGAAAAATTAATCAAGAAATGGTTGACAATCTACAAAAATATTTCCAAGAAATTCAAGCTCCAGTGATTGGTAAGGTTGCTTTTTTGCTCTACTTTACTTAGGTAGCCACTAGACCTAAAGAGATGGATAGTAGATAGACCCCTCTTTCTCTCTCTAACTGAGCTCTATGGTTGGCTGGGGAATAAGAGGGTTATTAAGTAGCAAATCGCTTAGCTAGTCATCTAAAGCTTGTCACGAGAGTCCTATTTACTTAGTGTAAAAATTTTAAAAATAAAAATCAATCTTTTTACTTTAAAATTACTTTTTTTTTTATTAGTTATTGCTGGTCAGGTTTGTCAGTTGTTGTCACATATGACCATACATAACATATGTCCGTTTCAGATGGATTGGACCAACGGAGTTTAACTCGCATTCATATTGTCAGCAAGTCCTTTCATTTGACACCCATATTATAGGAAAGCATATAAAACGTAGTCCGCCATCTTGGGTGTTCCGCCATGTTGGCTTTAGAATGACGTCATATAGCTAACCATGCATTGTTATCCAAACTAAATGTGTACACAAAATTTCAGCTCTATTGGTTGAAGATATGCTTCAAAATTGAGTTGCAAGATGCCACCCGAACAAACATAGTTACATACATAAATTGCAAGTTAAATAAAAGCTTTTAAAAATGGCTACTGTGGGTTATCCTTAGGAGATAGACATATATGTACCATCGCCGAATTTTGCGTTTGCATTGTAAGCGCTCAAAACCATGTTTTTTACGACAAATCTTTTAAATTCTCCGATTTTCTCTACAATAATATGCATGTATAATACATGTAAACCTTCCTCTTGAATCACTCTCTCTATTGGTGAAAACTGCATTAAAAGCCGTTGCTTAGTTGAAAAGATCTTAGCGTAGAACAAAAAAAGCGACTTTATATACTATGTAAAGATAAACCCATTATAATCGACCATTTACTTTTTTACAGAGAAACCTTTAAAAAGAGTTGTACTCCCATACGAACAACGTGCAGAACTTGCCAAGAATGCTGTAGCTAAACAGTTATTCAACATAATGGCGACTAAGAAAACGAATCTATGCCTTTCAGTTGACTTGACGTCTACTACACAAATTCTAGACCTTCTAGAAAAAGTTGGAGAACACATATGTTTAGTTAAAACTCATGCTGACATTATAGAAGACTTTAGTAATGATTTCACTACTAGGATGAAGCAGCTATCTAACAGATTTAATTTTTTGATATTGGAAGATAGAAAATATGCCGACATTGGTCACATTGTATCATTGCAATATTTAAAGGGAGTTCATAGAATAAGTCAATGGGCGGATTGTGTCACAGCACATTCACTACCTGGAGAGGGTATATTGAAAGCCTTGTTTGCCTCTGGTGACAATCATGGCGTGTTTTTGTTAGCAGAAATGAGCAGTGAGGTGAGATATTTATGTTTGTACTTGTTTAAATATGTGTGTGTGAATAAGTAATCGACTTGCAGTCAAAATAATTTTTGATTCCTATTTGATGTTAATCCAGACATTAATTTTATAAGGGGGGCGCAGTTTGCTAAACCTTAAATTTTGCCAATTGTAACATTTTTAGATCCATATATTTATTGTATACACCTATACAATAAATATAATGGTTCTTAGTGTTCCAGAACCTCTGTTTAATTATAATGTTTCAATTCAAGAAAACCATTATTTTAAGAATTAAGCCTCAATTCAGTCTCATCCTACCTACCTAACCTACCACACACAGCTTTGCAACAACTAAAGGTTTGACTGGAAGAAAATGCCTGAGGCATTAAGTCCGCCTTATGCAATATTTTTGCAGACTCAATAAATAAATAAATTATTGCTAGTCCCTTTTTCAATTTAGTCACTATTCACTTACTTAGTGATCATCGAAATTCTAAGGTTGTACTTTGGAGTTCCGCACAGAAAAAAAAAGGGTTCTTGTACTAGACACAAGCTTCTAATTTCGAACACAATCGGGCTTTATACACATTTGTGAATAGTGTCGCAATTTATATTGTATAGTGCTAATAAAGCACTGAAAAAATAAAAAATAAAATATTCAGTTGATAGTGTCATTAAAATGCATGTAAATGTTACATTTTCAAATTTCGACGACATATTGCTGAGGTCAGTCAGCTGTGTAAACAAATGTTCTGATATTTTCATGACTTGTTTATATTATACTTATTTGTTTGTACTTTTTCCGAATGCAAAAATACTAGTGTAAAAACTCACACAAATTGTAGATTCAACTGACAGCTACTATTTCATAGTGTTAAAAACAGATTTAAAAAAACTGAATTGAATTTTAATTTTATTATTTTATGAACTAAAGCTAATATTTGCCGGCTGCTTTTTGCCTAACGTATCTCAATTACATATTTTTAAATTTTATGTCATATAGAGTAAAATACCCGATTAGTGTGTAAAATTAGAGAATATACTCGTATTTCTACCGCAGACTTTGAGTTTCCTGGATATGGTCGATCAGCATATACACGGTGATTTTGAAAGCGTTTTGGAAAAGAAAATTTTGAGTTATTTATCAGTAACAGAAGCTATATATAACGTTAATTTAATAAAATATATATTTTTTTTATCATCAAAGTCGATATTCATATCGTTTACAGAGAAAAAGTGAGAACCAGTAGTAGTAGGCTATTCAATCACACGTAGGTAAATACTACGAATATAAATACTATGCGTTTTAATATCGAGTCACATAAAGGTCGCGCGCTCACGCGCAAGGTCAAGGATGTTTAAATTATTATTCGGCGGAGTGTAGTGCGTGCATACCTGGACAATGAGTTTAGTGATCGGTGGATAGGTCGAGGAGGGCCAGTGCCTTGGCCACCTAGAAGCCCGGACTTAACGCCCCTGGATTTTTTCTTATGGTCGGAAATAAAAATATTTGTTTATACATGGGAATATGAAAGCCGTGATAATTTACGCATTGCGATAGTGGACGCTTTTGATAAAGTGAAAAGTGATAGAGACACATTAAGAAAATTAAAAAACAATTGCATTAAACGTGGACGTTTGTGTATTGAATGCAGCGGACTCCATTTTGAGCAGTTGCTTCGATACAGAGAAGTGTAAATAGTGTAAATAGGTATGTAAGTTAATTATTCTGTAGATAGCTCCGATTTTTTAAATACGCTTGAAATATTTATACCTACAGTCCGTTGATAAATTGATTTGTTGTAAAAAGAACAATCGTGGTTAATAATCGAAAAGAAGTTTAAATAAAATAGGTATTTCTGACGATCCTAAGCCCGTGTAAAGTATGAAGGACAAATTGGAGTCTATCTACGTAAGTACTCGCTAGCTCGCGCCTATAGGTATACTTTTATCAGCTGCTGTTAGCGTCAGCGGTGCGCAGCGGCCGCCGAAACGCCCACGGACGTGTTTCATTCGTATAAGATAATGAATGAATGATCAGTCCATTACTACTTTCCAAGTCGATCGAGTAAAAATGAATATTAAAACTGAAACTTTTTTTTAGACAACATTACAATTGATTTAATCATTTTTATTGGTACTATAGATGATTTCAAATTAAAATGTTTCGTTTCCAAAACGTCTAAAAAATCACCGTGTATAAATGTGAATAGGAAATTAAGGTATTTTTCAAGACAGACAATAAACTGATATAATTCTAATTCTAATTTACACATAAATATTTGTTTAAGTAGTTAAAAACTATTGATACTATCATTTTTTGTTGCCAACACAATAAAAACTGTATCAAATAAGTGTGTTATAACTTTTTTATTATTTATACTAGACTAGCTGACCCGCGCAACTTCGTCTGCGTCACTCAATAGTAATAAATTTTCTCCGTTTTCAAAACATTCTTCATTGGTGCTCCCCTCCTATTGGTCTTAGCGTGATGATATATAGCCTATAGCCTTCCTCGATAAATGGGCTATCTAACACTGAAAGAATTTTTCAAATCCGACCAGTAGTTCCTGAGATTAGCGCGTTCAAACAAACAAACAAACAAACAAACTCTTCAGCTTTATAATATTAGTATAGATATGGAATTACAATTTTTTTTCGCAATTCATAAAATTTTTCGTAGATAGAGATAGATCAGTAGGAAATATGTATAGGTAGGTACAGTATTATTGACTTAAGTAGTGTCCGACCGAAACTGGTTTTTACGACCGAAACCGAAACCGAAACTTTTTTATAAGGAGTTTTCAGAAAAAAATAAAGAAAATGTATTATAATCAGTCAAGTTTTAATTTTTTTTCTTTAAATCACATAGGTAGCTTTAATACTTATTTATTTATGTTGTTACCTAATATCAGAATAGTTATAGGTGGATAGGTACTTAATATTTAAGTAATGAAAAAAAACAATATAAATCACTTTTATCTTAAAAACAAATTAACTTCTTCTATACTTAATCGTCATATTGACACTTCAACATATAACAAAAGCTAAATTATAAACTAATCGTAATCATAATATTGCAAAACGCGACGACTAGATACTAATAATTTCAAGTAGGTATCTGTACTTAAATGTTACTTCTTATTAATATTCATAGTTAAACAATCTTATATTATAGGTAAGAAACAATAGTTTATCAACATTTTCGCCTAGCAGATCTTCTCTCTGAATGCTTGCTCCTTCTGTCTGAATAAATTTGTCCAGTAGCACTAAATAATTGTTCAATGGAAACACTCGTTGGTGGAGCTCGATGGATAAGTATTTCAGTGCCACCTTTCTCAAAGACAGATATGGACTAGAATCCCAGTAAGAATAAATATCTGCACTTCTCTGTAATCTAGGCTCTGACAAGTATGCCTGAATAGTTTGCTTAATTTGAGTTAAACAATTACTGTTCTCCACACCAGAAGTTTCTATAAAGTTACAAGTAGATTTATCATGGGCGTCCCAAAGCCCTTCTGCTTTTTCGGAAGACACAATTCTAGATGAACAAGATGACTGTGGTTCTCCAGAATGACACTCACAACAAACAAAGTGCACTGCAAACAAGCAGGTTACGACATGATTACGCACGTGGACGCGGCCAAATGTCATCGTCGCTTGGATGTCATTTACCGCGCCGTACACACCCGAGCACGGCGTGGAAACTCCCGAATGCAGTTTCGGTTTCGGTCGTAGTTTCGGCAGGTTTGCTGCCGAAACCGAAACTCGTTTTTTTGCCGAAACTCGACCGAAACCGAAACCGAACATTCGGTCGGACACTAGACTTAAGTACTCAAATTTAAAATAAATATGTGTTATATTATGGTCGTTATAAAATGTTGTTTGTTAACAAATTAATTTTGGTCTCAAATTTTTATACCGTTGAAAACCTGTGTTACGAATTGCGATAGTTGGGTTTGCTAGTTTTTAATAAGACATTATATACTTGCACAAAAAACGTGGCCTACCGTTAATAAAATCAATATAATTTTCTCACATAATTGTTTACAAAAATATCCCGAGTCTGTTTACACATAAACTTTCTACTCCTCTCTCACGAAAAACTAATAAGGAGTAACCTGCTCTGTTGTATGAAAACGTCAACAACAACGTGTTTGCTGTCACGTGACTTAATGCCTATTTTGTTCCAAATAATTTTTTTTAAATATTAATAATCTTTAACTTTTATGACAAATAGACTGGTTTTTACTGCTTATATCTTTATTTATAATTTAAAACTATAAACCAAGCAATTTGTTATTAGTGGACACAAGCCTATTGTTTACAAAAATATCCGGAGTCTGTTTGTACATAGTCTTTGTTTGAATACTTTTAAAGTTCCACGATAAGGAATTATTCCTCTAATTTTGTTCCAAAAATTAACTTTCATTCATACTATGTTTTATTTACAGGGCAACCTAATCACACCCGAATACAAACTTTCAACAGTTACTATGGCTTCTAAGTACCCTGAACTGATCACCGGATATGTATGCCAGAACAAGGACACCTTTACAGATCCTGGACTCATACAGTTAACACCTGGAGTACAGCTTGAGAGTAGCAGAGATGATTTTGGACAGGTGTACAACACACCTGAAAAAGTAATAATAGAAAATGGTGGTGACGTCATAGTTGTGGGTAGAGGTATTGTAGCTGCGAAAAGTCCAGAAACACAGGCTGTCCTATATAAGGATACTCTATGGAAGTGCTATACTAAAAGAATATCTGGTAATAATTAATTCTGCAAGCAATTATGTTCAGCATACATAGGTAATTATAAATATCAAATTCTTTTGATATTCCTTTCTCATGTGGGCGATTTCAATTAAAGCTGTAGTCCACAAAAAGCACTGTTTGTTCCTGAGTTTTGTTGTTGATCTGAAAGAGATGACATTTTATACATAACTAAAGAAATTCTAATAAAGCTAGAGATGGTACTTTGTAAGCATTACATTTTATTTATAAGCTATATTTTGATAAGGCATTGTAACGATTTAAAGCAAACAGGGGAATCAATAGGTTAAGGTATGTTTTTAGACAAGTTTACTGTCAACATTGTTTGCTATTGACCATCTTATAGCTATAAGATGTTGTTTACTTTAATTTTTTTTAATACATTTTATAAATATGTATATATAGAAACCAATGTTTCTCTTGTAATTGTACAAGAATTATACAAATTTTTAATACACTTCGGTGTTTTACCTACATGTAAATAGTAAAGACTATTGATATCTAATTCGGACATTCCTAATTGTTGTGAAGTAATTTTTAATTATATTAAAATATTATTTCCTAAATGGTATAATTTTAGAAATTCACCCATTATAACTGTCTTAGTTATTGTAGATCTATTTTATGTTATGACATGTCAAAAACATACATGTGAATAAATGACATATTCAATTAGCAATAATTATAATTTTGCGTCAAACCCTCGTGACGACCTGCATGTATTATATCTCTAGAGGAAGATTAATAAGAGACGTTATTCGTGTAGTACACTATATTTTATAAAATCTGAAACTAGAAATAAGTGTCGGCCATTAAAACTTTGTATATTGTATATATCTTTCATTTAGAAAAGTATTTCTTTTACGCGAGTGGCTTAAAATTATTAGTGCAAACCCTGGCGACCCCTGCGACAGTAAAATGTGTTTCAATAATATTCAGTGACAAATCCTAGGTCGAAATTTTATTTAGTAAATACTTTACCACACTCTATAAAGTAGTAGGTAACACAAAAAGTCTAATCGAAACTAAACTATTGATGTACGAAAAATATGTAGGCACCTAAACAAAGACATGGATGTATCGCGAGCGAAAAACAGTTGCCGTGCTAAGTAGAAGAACATGACAAAATTAGTAATTTTGTAAAAACACTAACTAAAACGCGGTACTTTAGTGACTTTAAGGCCGGCAACGCGCTTGTGACTCCCGAGTTGCAGGCCGTCATAAGCGGTGGTAGTCGCTTTCCATCAGGTGACCCGTCTGCTCGTTTGCCCCCTCTTCCATAAATAAAGAAAGAAAATATGTTGACGGGCCTGTTAGTCTAATGGTTATTGACCCTGACTGCTAAGCCGGAGGTCGTGGGTTCGATTCCCACCCAGGACAAATAATTGTGGTGAACAGGATCATTTATCTATAATATGTATTTATTTGGAAATATATAAGTCCTTATCAGCAGTTTGATTACCATAGCACACGCTCTGACTAGTTTGAGGTTAGGCGATAAGATAAGATGTGTGAATTTATTAATGTAAAACTAACATTCAAACACTTTTTTTTGTTACAATATTATCTACAAACATTAGCTAAATGATTACACTAACAATGCTCTCAAATTCAAGGTCTTTATGCCGTGATAACAAATACAGATTATGAAATCAATAACCGAGCAAAATTACAACTAGCATATTTTTTATGCGACTTCCGTAGCCAGTAATAAAATAATATCTACATTAAACGGACGTTTATTAGAGAAAATAAAATGAAATGTTTAAGTGTGATGGTAATTGCTGTGCTAATTATTGATACTATTGATTGCCGAAATAGTATTGTATCAAAACGTGAATCACAACCAATCAATACAACATCAACTGCAAATAGTGCAGAAAATAAGGCTCCGAAGTACCATAGGACGAAAGCTATTAACTTCAAATTGAAAAAAATAGCACAAAGGAGAGATAGCAAGACGGATTACAGCAATCCTATTGGAGAATTACCGCCTACGATACAGAACGCAGCCTTTGTGGGCAATGAGTGCACTGCTGGTAAAACGAGAGTGAAGGATATATGTGTAGATGTTGATTAAAAAGTTTATGGCATAAACTGTAAAGAATTTTATCATCTGAATATATAAAAGTGTTAAGTTGGTCTGTGTACTTTTCAAGTACCTACATAAAAAGTTCTGCACCGATTGAGCTCAAATTTTCACAAGATTTATATATATATATATAGGAACCAATGTTTCTATTGTAATTGTACAGAGACTATTGATATGTAATTCGGACATTCCTAACTATTGTGAAGTAATAATTAAGTATATGGAAATACAGCCATTATAACTATCTTAGTTATTGTAGATCTATTTTATGTTATGACATTTCAAAAACATTACATGTGAATAAATGAAATATTTAATTATCAATAATTATTATTTTGCGTCAAACCCTCGTGACGACCCGCATGTATTCTATATCTAGAGGAAGATTAATAAAAGACGTTCTTCGTATAGTTATAGTGGTCAATAGATTCCATCTATTAAGTACACTATTTAAGTCTTTTTTTTACGCGAGTGACTTAAAATTATTAATCCGTTCCATCCAAGTACATTTTTTAATCCAGTTATATTTGCTGACAAATCGAAGATAGATATTTTATTTAGTAAATACTTTAACACACTTTCTATAAATAGTAACCCAGAGAGTCTCGTCGAATCTAAACTATTGATGTACGAAAAATATGTGGGCACCTAAACAAAGACATGGATGTATCGCGAGCGAAAAAAAGTTGCCGTGCTAAGTAGAAGAACATGACAAACTCAGTAATTTTGTAAAGAAACAGTTTTGAGCTTGAGAAACGCGTAAAACTACTTTAGTTACTTTAACCCCAGCAACTGGCTGTGACTCCCGAGTTGCAGACTTTTATGAGCGGAGGTAGTCGCTTTCCATCAGGTGACCCGTCTGCTTGTTTGCCCCCTCTTCCATAAAAAAGAAAAGAAATATGTTGATGGGCCTGATCGTCTAATGGTTAGGGACCCTGACTGCTAAGCTGGAGGTCGTGGGTTCGAATACCACCCAGGACAAATAATTGTGGTGAACACAATTATTTGTTCAGTATCAGGGTGTAATTTATCTATAATATGTATTTATTTGGAAATATATAGGTCTTTATCAGTAGTTTGATTACCATAGTACACGCTCGGCCTTTTTTTTTTACGTGTGGAAATCCCCTTGGACCGTCACCCCGCCGGGGTTCTCTGTTCGGCGGAGCGGTGTGTCGGACTCTAACCGACTAAAACCACACAGTGTGCCCTCTTTGCGCTTCTATTTTTCTTTATTTCTTTGGGGTCCAGGTAGTTATCGCCTTCTGGACCCCTCCCAGCGCCGGACCGCTCCTGGTGCGGGCTCCGTCTCATAGTACACGCTCTGCCTAGTTTGAGGTTAGACGGCCGTGTGTAAGATGTGTGAAGTTATTAATGTAAAACTAACATTCAAACACTTTTTAAGGTTCCGTACCTCAAAAGGTAAAAAAAAGGAAATTATAAGATCACTTTCTTGTCCGTCTGTCCAACTGTCCGTGTATCACCACCGATTTTCTCAGGAACGAGTAGACCTAGCAAGTTGAAATTTATACCAGATACTGAGGTCTATGGTCCCTATTAGGTGTATAATAATCAAGGTCCTGAGTCAACACGATAAAAAGATATGAGCAAATTTCGATTTTCGCGAAAACTTGTGAGTACCAAAATTTACCTTAATTTTCATCTTTTTTTTATTTTTCTGAATTTTCTCTTTACTTGCGGTGTAAGACCTTGCTTTTACCCAAAATTGTCAATTCTTGGTCAACCGGAAGTACCCTATAGGTTTTGGGGCGAAAACCTATATGGTAGTTCCCGTTGACCTAGAATCACGAAATTTGGCAAAAACGTCTTACAGCAAAAAGAGTAATAATTCCAAAAAATAAAAAAAGTTTAAAATTAAGATAAATTTTGGTACTTACAAATTTTCCCGAAAATCTACGTAAAACCTGGGTAGGTACGGAACCCTCGGCGCACGAGTTCGACTCGTACCTGACCGGTATTTTTTTAGTTATAATATTATCCACAAACATTAGCTAAATTATTACACTAACCTTGCTCTCAAATTCAAGGTCTTTTTGCTGTGATAACAAATATAGATTGTGAAATCAATAACCGAGCAAAATTACAACTAGCATATTTTTATGCGACTCTTCCGTAGCCAGTAATAAAATAATATATTCATTAAACGGACGTTTATTAGAGAAAATACAATGAAATGTTTAATTGTGATGTTAATTGCTGTGCTAATTATTGATACAATTGATTGCCGTAAAAGTATTGTATCAAAACGTGAATCACAACCAATCAATACAACATCAACTGCAGAAAATAAGTCTCCGAAGTACCATAGGACGAAAGCTATTAACTTCAAATTGAGAAAAATAGCACAAATGAGTGAAAACCAGACGGATTACAGCAATTCTAAAGATGAAGAATTACCGCCTACGGTACAGAACGGAGCCTTTGTAGGCGATGACTGTACTGCTGGTAAAACGAGAGTGAAGGATATATGTGTAGATGTTGATTAAAAACTGTAAAGAATTTTATATCTGAATATATAAAAGTGTTAAGTTGGTCTTTGTGTGAGCTCAAATTTTCACAAGACGGGTCATTAACTAATCTAATTGTTTTGAGTGCCGAGTGTTTACTTCTTTCCAAACGATGTAGACTGGATTGTGTAATATCTGTGTAAGGTTTACAAATTAGGAGCAATAAACATATTATATAATGAAGATAGTTTTATTATAAAATTACTGGAATAGACACCATACTATGTATACTACATAGTCGAATACTAGAGTCAGTAACTAAGTAATATTAGAAGAGAATTCAAACTCAAAATATCTTTATTTCATAAAAAAATAATTGAAATCGTCTCAGTGCTCTGAAGCTTCCGCTGTCGTTTTTAAGTTTTTGTGGACCTTTTTCTGTGGGTTACATTATAGTTTGAGTGGTCTCTATGGGAGTGTATGTTTGGCATTGACCTAAGAATATATTTACTTCCTCATTGATGTTTGGGGTAAAGTTTCATTGATCATGTCATGTAGGCGTCATATACTCATGATCCTGTAGGCGTATAGGTTTATTTGTATTGTCTATTTTGGGCCTTTTGCGGAGACAAATTTGACATTTACATTTATTTTTTGTTCTGTTGTCATTGATTTATTGAAGCAATCGCGATATTGGAATTGTATGGAAAATATACTTCCTACTGCATACAAAAAAAGGTTTTAATTTTTTCCAAATATTTTGAGTATTGATGCACTTATAAAACATCATTATTTTATATAATATCAGTGAAAGCTTCTAAACGGTAAGAAATAGTGTTGTACAACTAACTTGTTCTACGCGATTCACTGTGCGATCATTGGCAACATAGCACATTCTAAATCATAGGTATTTTTACATAACACACATAGTAAACTTTTTTATTTTTAAAAACACAACCTGCATTAGATATATATCCTATGTCGCGGGGGACTTTACAAACATACATGAAACGGACACAAACAACACCTAGACTGAGAACAACAATTTGTGGATAACACAAAGTGTCGTCCGATGTGGGGATCGGCCCACAACACCCAGCGTAGTAGTGAGCGGCGTGGCGACCGCTTAAACCACTAGGGCAGTCCACTGCAAGGAGGTCAGTGGGATGGGCCTTTTAGTAGTTCCTGGGTATCAATCCGGTAAGGGGAAGGAGGGCTTGCTTGACGAAGTCGAGGTATTACGGGTGGGTCCCACGGGCGCCCGGGTCTCGTCTAGTGTCACCCCTCGTGCTTGGCGAGGTCGAGCTCCGAGGGATGGGGACCCCGAAAACTTGGTAAATGGACTAATTAAAATGTTATGTTTAAAAACAATGTTAGAATTCGCTATAAAAGTATCAAAATCTATTAGATGCAAAATATTTAAGAGATCTCGCTAAACAATGTGACAAGTTGGCCCATTGAATATTATAAGAATTATACTAACGTTTTAGAGGAGGAATTGAGGAATAATCCAAAACTGTTATAGACTCATGTAAAGTTTGAAAAAAGGAGGGACGAGCGCATACCCAATAACTATGACACTTGGGTTAAAAACCACTTCGAATGGAACTGAAGTATGCAAGCTCTTTGCCAATTACTGAAATTCTGTTTACTGTTCCGACCATTGTTCTTATTATAACAGCAATTCCGAATATTTACAATCATTGGAAAACAATAGCATATATTTACTTTTGTACCACATTTGGACAGTATAATTAAAGAAGCTTCAAGGATGTCGGGTTTTGTATTAAGAAATTGCAAAGTATTTCGAAATAATAGAACGAAAATATTACTTTACAATAGCCTTGTCCGTAGTATACTAGGGTATTGTGGGGTAGGCTGGCGTCAGCATTACGCCACTCATCGCTGCTTATTGCACGTATCCAAAAACGCTGCGCTTGACACATTGCTTTTTTGAATAGTGAGATAGGCTGTAATAGGCTGAGATAATACGTTCTTACAAAGATCGGCTTAAGTACTTTCAAATGCGTTCCCTAGCAAGTCGTAGACGTAGATGATTTTTTCTTAGTACCATGCATTTGTTTAGTATAAATCAGGCATTTTTACTTCTTAAGTCAGGCATAGATTCCACAGAGATGGTAACCCCATATGGACTCGACTCTTGACTCGACGTGAACCTAAGATAAAGAAATACCATAGATCCATAGATGGCTTATATTTCAGTTGAACAAATTTACCATCAACGGTATTCGTTCCTCTAATGCCAACATTGCGTGTGATAAAATGTGATAGCAAGAGTCGATTGTGCACGTTTCGAAGCTTTGCGCGCCACTAGCCGATGACAGTCGTATTTGTTTATCAACCAACTGGTTGATAAACAAATACGCTAAAGAATTTACTGAATTATTGGTTTGGGTCAACCTTGTAGTCAACCCCCCAACGTTTCAACATGCGGAGACGCGTAGTTTTTCAGGAAAAAATTATTGAAATCAATAATTTTTTACTTATTTTTGCAATATTTCTGTCAATCCCTACCACAGATTATATAGAATTCTGGCAGTTAAACGTTTCGTTTTACCTACGGTTAAGTTGTCATATGTTCGGTAACATTTTATTTTATATAAATTTACGTAAATAAATATATTTTGTACTCGTTTCAATCGTTTTCATGCACGCATATATTTATCAGTTTATAAATATTAATTTACAGCATTATTTTCTTTTCAAGCTATTAAAATTTAAATGTGTAGTGTTTACCGTCTCTTGCCAGCTTGCGGAACGAAACGTAAAACTGACGTCCGTTGAAAAGAAGGGTGAAAGTGGGGTAGTAGTGGTGGGGGGGGGGGGGGGAAGGTGTACTAATGTGTGTAATTTTTTGATAGAATAGTCGCCTGGTCACACCAAAGCATCACCAAAGTCACATATTGTACAAATAGTTTTATAGCCTTATTTTTTTTAAATATTAGATGTGATTTTCCTATTTCGAACATGCTTATTAATAATCTAAAAAGTAAAACTAAAAACTTATTAATTAACTTATTAATTAGAGTCTGGCTAATGAAAGTTGATACTGAAAAAGCGCGGCAAATTTAAAAAATATCAGCATGGCAGCCCTAAAGTAAAAAGGAAAGTTGGAACAACTCACTTTGATACTTTGACATTTATTTTTATTTTACTAGTGGTGCTTGCAATTTTGTCCGCGTTATGACGAGATTAAAAGTAGCTTATATCACTTGTTAACTCTTTATTAACTCCATACCAAACATCACACGGATACGTCACTCCATTGTGGCATATTAAAGGAACAAACAGGCTATCAAACACTATCATGAGTATCAATTTTATCATGAGTTTAAATATTTGTAAATCTATGTATGTATCAAAGAAAACAACACCATATATTTTTATACTGTTTTTTAATCACTATAATCAAAATCTGAATGTAAAAATTCAACATGAAGTGAATCGTCAGAATCACTGGAGTCGCTGCTGTCTCTTAAATTGATGATGAAGCTTTCTAAATTATTTTCAGTTATATTGTCTCTTCTTTTGTACTTGTCTTCCACATGAATGACATGGTCTGTCATTTTTTTCCAATCATCTGCTGTAATACACTCAAAAGATTGTTTTATGAGATCCTCGAACTCTTTTGGAGTTCGGCTTACATTTTTGCTTCCCACATTTCTTTTTGCTAGACTCCATATGAGTTCTATAGCATTTAGGTCACAATGATATGGAGGAAGTCTTAGCACTTCATGTCCGTTTAGGCTTAAAAGTTCATCAGCTTCATAAATAGGTTCTGGTGTGTTCTGTTTTACTAAGCAAAGCAACTCTGCTTTTGAATTGTATGTTTCAAATGAAATACCATTCAATGTAAGCCAATTCTGTATCTCTAACTTTCGATTTTGAGATGTGGGCGCTTTATTTATTATGACAGAATGGTATGATGCATTGTCCATTACAATTACATATGGTTCATTCAAATTGGGCATAAGCTTTTCTTGAAGCCATTTGTTGAAGTTTGTGGAATTCATGTCATGGTGGTAGTCGGCCATTTTCGATTTGGTGCTAAATACTAACAATGAGTTTGGAACAGGGCCTTTCTCTGATCCTGCATCCACAATAATATATCGTTTTCCTGACGATATATTTTCAACTATTCCACTTGTTGATGGACCTTGCATACATTTTTTAGGCTTATAGGTTTTGTGGACATAAGTTTCATCTAAGTAGATTATTGGCTTGCCTTCTGCACGCTTCGATGCAATGGTACGCAAAAAGCGATGTCTCCATGCAGCTATATCATACCGTTCAATTAATAATGAACGTTCATTTTTGTTTTTCTTAAATACATAACCGTTGGCTAATAATATGCGACGGAGAGTTTCACGACATCCACCAAATTCTATACTTTCTTTTAACTCTACCAACAAAGATCTTAATGTTGGTACTTGTTTCCTCACAATGTAAAATTCGTTTATTTTATTTCGAATAACATCCATATCGAAACTATCTAAGTTCGACACTTTTGAAGGGTGGGGTCGTTTTTTACCTGGAGTCCTCCAGACCCCTTCGTTCACCGCACCTTCTTTTTTAATTCTCTTCAATGTAATAACACTTACATCTGTAAAAAGAATAAAATAAAATGTCAATTATCGTGAGTCTCATAACTAAGAAATAATAGAAAATACACAAGTATTACAAAACTAGTCTAAGATTAACGTTGAGTGAAAACTTACCGGTGAGTGAAGATAGTTCTTCTAAGTACTGGTTCTGCGATTTCATCATATCTTTTTGATCTAAATCTGTGATCTTTTTAATTGCTTGTTTTACTTCAGCAGTTCGTGCATTATCCTCAAGACTATCTGTAAAAGAACAATAACATTATATAAAGTAACTAAAACTAATATGTACTTATTTAAAATAAAAAAATATCAAGTCATTTCGACCGTACTAACCTAAAAAAACAGTCACAGTACGTAAACAATCCTGTTTTTCTCGCAATACGGCTTGTTTCACAAGCTTTTTCTCTTCATATTTCGAAATCATACAAAACAATAGTTTTCGCACTTCACTCTTTATAGTTTTATTCATTTTTATAGCAATAACACGGATATATCACAATAAAACTACACGCAAGTCAACCACAACGAAACATCAACAACTCGCCATCTTGTTGCGTCAGAGATAGGGATACCATACAGTGATTCTGATTTTTCCAAATCTTTCGGAAAACCGTCGAAAATTAACTTCTTTAAAATAAAATTGCCAAGTTTTTCTCTAGTAAATAGTGTACTTAATTATTTAAGCTATTTATTAGACCAACTTAAGGCTTAGTGTTGCTCTTAAAATGATCCCCAACACGTACTACGATACTTATTTTCGATGAATACAATTTTAGCACACGTACGAATTTTTAAAACTCATTTTATAAAATGTTTAAAATAAGTTTGTTTTAAAAATGCCTTTTTGGAATTAATTGTTCCTAAGTACTTTCTGCTTAAAATACCCCAATTAGTAGGGTAAATATCCGATGGTAGGAACACTTTAGTGTTGTCATATAAAAAGTTTGCAAAAAAATCCAGTATCTACTTTCGTTAGCCAGACTCTAACTTAATGAATGAATATTAAATCAAATCAGGTCCTATATTGAATATACTGAAATTGCGTGTTTCTGGATCTTCTTTGATCCAGAAACCCCAACGTACACGTACGATCGGCCAAAGCATTTCCTATTATTTCACCGAGGATACTCATTTGGCGAGCTGTAACTGTAACTAAACAGATACAGTAATGAGGTTCTATGGTGTACATGCAGTTTATATCACTGTTACCTTAAAAACAAGTCGAATCAATCCGCAACATTGGTTTGGCACGCCACGCTGTTGGACGAAGTTTTGCCCAAGCATCTTATTTCTAATATTTTTTTTTTCTAATAAGCTTTGGTATACTGCTTTCTTTATAGGTGTCTATCAGCAGAAAACAAATTAATAATTGCCTATACATTTACGATGAATTAATGGATAAACACTCGCAAATATCATCTGCACGTTGTAGTTTCGCGAATTGAGTACATGCTAAGTTTTTGGTTACAGTAACGCTTACGATTACGCAATGCAAGTGCAATGTTACAATTACAGAATGAGTAGGTACGTTGTAATCGATTCGCTGTGAGCTCGCAGCTGGTTTGCTAACCACGTACACTCTGGTTCTTGGCTAACAGTATATGCAAGCTGGGTTACGACTCGCTAGTGAGTCGTAACCCAGCTTAAGGAAATGAGATTACCACCCACATTTCCTTTTTTATATTCAAAGTATTACCAGGTAATACTTGAATGCTTGAACCAAGCAAAAACTGGGTGTAGGTAATAATTACCTAAACACAGTTTTTGCTTGGTTCAAGCTTTTTATTTTCGTTTATTCTATCTCAGCCCGAATGATGGTGATTTATCGTATTTTTTGTATATTATAATGATTTGTTTAAAAGTCTAAATAGTTATGGAAATATAGAAGGACTTCTGAACGATTAAAACAATGCCTTGAATGACATCCCTGACTAATCACCAATCTGTCAAATTAATCTGTCAAGTCGAAATTTATAATGACTGCCTCCAGTTTTGTTCACAATCAAACAAAACAAAACAAAATATTGTTATTAATTTAAACATGGATAGTATTGTTAAGGAGTTAAGTATAAGTAATAAAAATATAATTCCAACTGCCTGGCCTGACCTATTCACGGTCGTAGTCCACACAAGTTGGTTAAAAAAATGGTTAAAAAACGTTGATGTTGAAAACACATTGAATAATGCAGATTTCACATTACAACCTGGTGAAAGTGTGCCTTATCCTTGGCGTAAAATATTTATAAGGGTAGGTAATTAAGCCTTAACTTCCTAAACGCTAAAATCTACATTTAACAACATGGAATTTGTATTTACTTTGTTTACATTGCAGGTACTAAATAAAAAGGTATCCAAGGTGCTTCCTCTACCTCGTTACAAGCTCAACGAAAACAACAATGAGACACCTCTTACATTTTCTCAGCTTCTGCAATATGTCTCTCAAAGTAACCATAGAAGTTTATGGAAGGAATCTTATAAGAAATATTGTCAAAACAATGATAATAACAAGGAAAGTACCATAGTAAATTTACTAGAACATGATCAGTTGGTGTCTGAAGTGTTGCTGCGTATTTATGGATGTAATATAATTAGAATCAAGGGTGATGGAGCAGGAAAACCCTTAGATGTGATACCTAATAAGAATATATTAAAAATATATGAAACTCATGGTAATTTATTATCAGCATTGTTTACCTTAGAAACAGACAGTAACTTCTTTATAATATACTCGAGGCATTTTGAAAATACATTATTAGATTGTTTAAATTTCAGTCCAAATTTAATAGATATGAATTACTGCCGAGGTTTATTCCTACTATATCAGTTACTGAATCTATCAAAAGCAATGAGTGATAGAGGCTTAAGCTTGGGCATGCTGACATTACAAGATATTTATTTGTCAGAAAATTTGTGGCTCCAAGTGATACCTTTAATAACAAATAATGTACACTGCTTAGATGCCTCACTGATATTTGAACAGAATAGATCTAGGGCTGCTTCCACAACAAATACACAAGTTAAGAGAGGAGAGGAGTGTTCGAGAAAGAATGTAGTTGAACTAGAGAAGCTGTGTATGTTGTGGACAAGAGGCAGGATATCCAACTTGGACTACCTTTTGCACTTGAATATGCTCACAGGCAGAAGTAACAATGATCCACAAGCGCATTTCATGGTACCATGGGTTACGGATTTCTCATACCGCTGTGGTAAGTATTAGTAAAATGTACAGTAGTAATTAGTTTAAATTGAATGGTTAATTTTAACAAAACAAATATGTTTTGTTAATGGAATGATAAATAAATACAGACAGTAAATAGCTACAAAGATGTATTTGGTGTTGAAGTGTTTATAGGAGCTAGTTTAACTGTATCAACTGTAAGTGCTAGCGACTAATAAAGATATAAATATTGGATAAGTATTGTGAAGCTTTATATATGTGACAAGGGCATCCAACATCTTGATTAACTCGAGCCAGTTCTATACTTATTTGTAATATAATAGAAAAAAATTTGTTATATATGAAACTCTTATGTCATGTATATTTTAGAGTTACTGTAGTTTTTTATTTCTTACTATTCTTTGTTTTCTAAGCCACGTAAAAGATGAATATAAAGTAACTAATAATTTAAAACTTATTTTGCACTCTCCTATTTGGTAGCTTTGATTTGATTCTTCTTCACTTTCTAAGCCACATAGCAGATTAATATAAATTAACTAATAAATAAAAAACTCAGTTCATCTATTGAGTAGATTTACTTTGAGTAGTAATTTACTGGAGTACTACCTAGTGGTGGAGATCGAAACTTTTTTATTTGCTTAAATATATGTTGCAAGCTCAGAGGTTAATTTCTTAGTTTATTGAGTTCTCTAAAGAAGAAGATTTGTTTAATTGTTGAGATCAAATTAAAATACAGTCCATTATACCATAAACATAAGCCAAAACAGATTATAATGATTTCAAGGCCTAATTTACTTGTTTGTACAACAAAAGCAGATTATGATTCAGCTTGTTATCTTTCCGATGGGCGTATAAGCAACATGAATGTTTCCAAAGCAAACCAATCACTATTAAAAAGCTAATGACACCAATAGATAATAACTACATGTAACAAGAATGATAAGTAAGTTTAACTGTGTCTAATACTCATATTAGACATTTCTAGTAACGTGAACAACGACAAACAACAACAACAATTATATAACTTCTTTAAATTCTGTGTGGCAGGTTATTTCTACACCTGCCACACAGAATTTATAGCAGACTAGTTTTTGTGTATAAAATATTGAATACAACAGTTGCAATATCAATGTTCCTCCATATTTTATAATGGAAATAAATATAGCTACCATGTCTAAAATTTTCATGTGCGGGTACAATACAAACTTATTAGAATACAAAATAATAACTTGGTTCGCCCCATACACCTCTATTTTCCAACTAAATCTTCGTTACCACTGACAATATAAGTAATAAATAAATGTTATTTTTTAGGCCGAAACTGGCGTGACTTAAGTAAATCAAAGTACCGTCTAAACAAAGGAGACAGACAATTGGATATGACGTATGACGTCAGTAGTAGCAATGATCAGACACCGCATCATGTGTCTGACGCACTGTCAGATATTACTTGTTACGTGTACCTGGCCAGACGGTAAGTACGTAACTTTCGCGTTAAGAAAATAGTGACCCCTGACTAATCAGGTTCCTTAGCTAAGCTTGGAACCTTATCGATCAGGGTGCGGGGCTAGATCGATGCGACACTATTTTCTGAACTGTATGCGTTTTACTATGCCTAACGTCAAGCCAGTGAAAACTACTTTGATGATTAAGGAATCGAGTCGGACTTTGTGGATACTACGACATTTTTAGGTATAACACTAGATTATAACCTACAGTGGGGGCCCCATATTGATATATTATCGAGCAGACTCAGCTGAGCAGCATACGCAGTAAGAAAAATTCGAGAGTTAACTGATGTTGATACAGCACGACTTGTTTACTTCAGTTATTTTTATAGGTACGGTAACGGTATTCTACTGTAGGGAATGCTGCTGACTTTCAAACTATATTTGTACTCCAAAAGAGAGCTATTCGAGCTCTTATAATTTAGGAAATCGTTTTTCGTTGAGGCAAAAATTTAAATAAAAAAAACATAATGACAGTGGCATGTCAATATATATATGAAAATGTAATATATATGTTCACAAAAACAAGGATAGAGTTTCGCAAAAAAAAAGATCTATATTCTATAAATACCAGAAATAGAAATAAAATTTAAGTAAGTATGAGGAATTGATTTGTGCTATGTACAGAGAGTCTAGCACTCATGTAAGGTCGGTCATGGAAAACACTGATGAATTCAGTGTCTGTAGGCTTACACCAGGGATCGGCTCTGAGCCCATATCTCTTCCTGTTTATAATGGATACTCTGACATCGGACCATAACCCCCTTGTTCTCTAAGATTATGGAATCCGTAATCCACTGCCAGCTCCTCCGGTACTTGAAAGTGATTAGCTACTAAGTGACCGACAATATGGTTTTCGTCGTTGTCGCTCAGCTGGTGATCTTCTCGTCTATCTAACACACCGATGGCCACAGGCGATCGAGACCAAGGGAGAGGTTTGTGCGGTAAGCTTGGACGTAGCGAAGGCCTTCGTTTGGGTGTTCATTAGGCGCTTCTCTCAAAGCTCCCTTCCTATGGGCTTCCCGAGAAAAATCTGTGACTGGTTCATATATTTCCTTGCGGGCAGAAGCATTAAGGTTGTTATCGACGGTGCATGCTCCGACTTGAAGTCAGTAAATGCTGGTGTCCCAAAGGGCTGTGTCCCATACTGTTTCTTCTGCATATCAATTATATGTTGGGAACTCAAACTCAAACTGTGTCTGAAATTGAAACTTTCTTAACGGAGGTTTCAGACTGGAGTCGACTGAATCTAGTCCATTTTAACCCAAAAAAGACAGGTTCGAGAGCACCTCCCTAAGGCAGTCAGCCAGTGTCGGAATCCAAGACATCGACTTCTCGAGCGAACTCTAGTTTCGCGGTCATTGACTGCTGCACTGCTGAACTGAAGTTCGAGGCTGTATTTCACTCCAGCCCATCGCCTCCAACTCTATAAGGCACAAGTCTGGCCGCATATGGAATACTGTTCTCATCTCCATGTAGGGTCACCTCAGTGCCAGCTTCTCCCTCTGGACCGTATCCAAAGAAGCGACTCGAATCGTCGATAGCCAAAGGATCTCCGAACGGCTCGATCCCTTGGCGTTGCTTGGAGTTGTAGCTTCGCTCTACATTCTCTATCGTATATATCATGACGAGTTCTCCGATAAATTGTTCGGACTAATACCAGCTGCAGCTTTCCGCTATCGTTCCACACGGCAAAATTTACATCCCCGCCACTTCCACTATGCGCTTTTCAAGGCACTTTTTGCCTCGCACTATCAACCTGTGGAACAAGTTGTCGTCTGCGGTATTTCCAGACCGATGCGACCTTCAAACCTTCAAGAAAAGAGCGTACTCCTTCCTCCCTCCTTCATGGGCGACGGTAGTCGCTTTCCATCAGGTGATACGTCTACTGGTTTGCCCCCTATTCCATAAAAAAAATCCATTGTATCTATCTGTCAATTGCAAAAGAGTGGCTAACAGCCCTTTTTTCTCATAATGCTCAACCCCTTGGAAACCGGCGGTTGTAGATCGGAACAGGCATGTCATAGATTTTGTAAAAGTAAAATTTTTATAAAATTATTTTGCTAACTTTTTGACAAAACAGAGATTGTTACTATTGTGTGTGTGATGATCTACGACTTTAGAGTCTATATAAAAGACGATTTCAAACAATTTTTTTTGTGAAGTAAAGATACTTTGAGTTAGATCGAGCACCCCACGCATTTATACGAAAAAAAAAATTTTTGAACTTTTTAATCAATAAACCGAGTATGACGAGTATAAAACTCGACATACTCGGTTTATTGATTAAAAAGTTCAAAATAAGCTACTGCTAGTTAACTTTTTTTTTACAATTCTATGTGAATATCTCTGAACTGTGAACTCTAGTGATAATATTGATTTTTAGAATGCCTAAAGAAGTTCTCTGTAAGTATGTCCGAAACAAGTGGGTACCTGCGGAGTATCCGGCTTCAATACAGCGGATGCAAGAGTGGACGCCAGATGAATGCATACCTGAGTTCTACACTGATCCTACAGTTTTCAAAAGTATACACGAAGACTTGCCTGTAAGTCCTCATACAAATACGATATGTGACGTCACAAATACATCTCTCAAATTTTACAATTACTTTTTTGTGCAGGACCTAGGAATACCTTCATGGGCGACATGCGTCGAAGATTTTATTACTAAACATAGAGAGGCGCTAGAAAGCAGTCATGTTTCTGATAATCTACACCATTGGATAGATATAACTTTTGGATACAAGTAAGTTCGCATCCATAAATTATCTACTTGTTAAGGCCTAACAGTTGCTGCGTTTTGATTGGTTCATTTAGACCTACTCTAGAAGAGTTTAGTAATTTTAATAACATATTTATTCAGGCTATCAGGCTCGGCATCTATAAAAGCAAAAAACGTATGCCTCTCTTTGGTCGATGGACACACTAAAATACGACGCGGTGGCCCTGTCCAGTTATTCACGGCACCGCATCCGCCTCGGTCAGCTCGGGCGTTACCACCTTCGCCACCTAGACTACACTGGACGGCGCCTAAAGATGCTAGTAAGTGAGAACTAACACTACTTTAACCTAATGGTCTCAATATGCCGCCCTGTGATACGCCAAAAAAGTAGAAACTGTTCTGAGTAGGTTTAATATTAATAGCCTGTAATTGAACAGTGACTAAAGACAGAGGTGGTTTGTTAAGGGTTTGGAAAGCTTGTTCTAGAAATAACTTTTTATGTTACCTAGTGGTCATAAAATACTACATAGAGTAAACAAAAACCATCTTATCAATCATATTATGTTGACATTTTGTTTTACAGAAAAATCCATAAAAAATGATAGCTCAGAAGAAATATCAGATGAAGAAGAGGAGTCTACAAGCCTTCCTCAACACGTTTCACGATTAAGCGTACCACCTCAAAGAGTTAGATCCCGGCATAAGAGTAGCAGTAGAACTCGTTCATTGTCAAAAGGCTTAGGTGCTGAAGATGTACAACCTTCTTCTAGTGAAGGGAGGGCACCTTCCGTTCCACGACACTACAGAGTCCAAAGATCAGAATTAGGCAAAGGCGTCATATACCTCCCAAAAGAATTCAATCCAGTAGCATCCATTCAAGCTTTAGAAGCCTTAGACAATTTCCGTACCAAATGTTTCTTTAGCAAAGCAGCTGATAGAGAAAAATACAAAGAAAATGTTTCTACACTCAATTTATACCCCGTTCAACAGGAAATCAAAGACAACATATCTAAAGAAGTATCAGACGAAACAGCTTTCACTAATCACATGTTCTTAGCATCATACGATCAGAGTTACTTAAAGAAATTCACCCAAGATGTACATTTAGAAACTGTATTAAAAGAGAGAAAGAACAGATCTTTCAATAATAGATATACTACTGATGCTTCGGTTTATAACCAATTCGTAACAGAGAGTCGAAGGCAAGACATGCTAGTAATAGGATGTTTGATAGTAGAAATATTTTTGCATACATACATGCGACCGTTAAGAATGGCCAATGGAAATTTCTTAGAAAGATACAATAACTGTAGAATAGTATTAAAACATAATTTTAACATTTTGCCGAAAAGTGTAGGCTACATAGCTTCCTTGCTTCTAAATGTTCAACCACCAAGCTTGAGTGCGAAATATGAACTAAGTCCTAAGAAGGAAGAGCACGTGAAAAAGATTGTAGTGACGGACAAGGGTCTGCCTGCACCCACACCTGCGCAATTACTGCAACCTTTATTGATGCAGCATTTGATACCATTTCCCCCAAGGTTTAATATATTATATAAATTGTTGAATACTTTACACGAGTATGAACTAACAAGCAATGAGCTCAACATACTTTACATGTACGAATGCGATGGAATACAATGTGAAAAGTACCAAAACGTAGACAAAACTAAGTTATATTTCAGTCAAAAGATAGCTGAAGGCAAAATCCAAGCTTGCGTTACTCATTTAGACGTATTACTGAATCAAGTCAATTGTTACAATCAGTTCGACGTTTTGGATATTTTTTTATCACATTATATAGAGTTACTTTGTTGTAAAGATACTTCAGTATTAGCCGCTTGGTACTTATTCGACACTGTTAGTAAAGCCCTCGGTCCAGATCAGACGAAAAAGAAACTACTTAAACATATACTGAATCTTTATGACGACGACGACTTTGCTATCGATAAACCAGATCAACACAAACTAACAGATATAGATTCTCTAACTGTTACCAATGTAACCAACAAACAGAAGTTCGTTAAACTATACCATAATATATTTTTACTACAGTTAATGGTTAGACTTGATCTCCAATGTTTCTTGGACAACTTTACTCAGCATTTAGTCGAAGCTGTTGGTGGCTACAAAGATACAACTGCAGAAGTCGGTTCCCCTGGCCACTTGTGTCATAATAAAGCTTTATTAAACAAGAAGCCACGATATTCCGACGATAATGTGAAAAATGCTTTGTCAAGTAATACAGACATATTTTCTCCTGATACGTCTTATGGGTCTGAGCATGTAACTACTCCAATTGTTGAGAAAACCAGCAGCGAAGTAAAAGAAAGAGACATTGATAATAGAAGCGAAAACGAATTGTTTCATTTCGAAACAGATAAAGATAGACTGCCTAGTCGTAGTAGCCGAAGCAAGTCACCTGCAGAATCTATAGACTCGTACTCGTCTAGTACCGTGCAAGATAATAATTTACATACACCTTCACCTTCCAAGGATCACGTATCACCGATATCGACAAAACATTTCATATTGCACCACACAATTCAAAAGGAAATCAACGTCGTAATACATAGGGAAGAGAATCAAGAACCACACGATACAAAAGTACCGGTGTCTCCTGTAATAGAAATACCGACTAAACCAATGTTTACGAGCTACCTACATTTCGCAGAAGATAACACTGAAGATGAAGAAGTTAAGAAAAAATCACACGAAAGACATAGTTTGGAATTTAACACAGAAGTTCAGTATGCAAATCCCATGAGTATTAATGAAGAAGATTCTTTTGGATGCAAAGATTCGAGTTCTGCTAAGATATCTGATATGAGCTCTGAAAGTTTAATATGGTTAGCGCATAGATTAGGCCCCGTACTTACTTGTAGATATATTACTAGGAATTTGCTCAAAATGCTGACCTTGTGTTATATTGGGAAGGATAATTTGGCTCCGTGTGAAAGTGAAGAAAAGGACGAATTTGATGAGATCTCTATCGTAAATAGTAAAGTGGTAGGTGATAAGAATGCTATGAAGGTTATTAAGTGCCTCACTTCTATAGTTGGTGAGTAGTTTTTTTCTTTTTGTTGAAAATTGTAATTTGATTACTTGTTTGTTTGTTTGTTTTGTCAATTTGCCGGAAAAACGTTTTCATTGAAATAAAGATCAATGGCAGTAGGCAAAAAAGTAGGTTTTGTAGTTTCGTTTATAATATTAGTGAGTAATTTGAAAATTTCGGTTGTATGTTTTGCTTGCCTCTTTTATATTGGTTGAAATATATAGATGTTAATTAAAGTGTTGGTTTTTTTGCAGCAATGTACGGCGAACAATTAATAATATTCCAATACCTACCTCACATGGGTGAACTGATCGCTTCGTGCCGCCGTCGCTTGTCCGCGCCGTTGGAGGGCGGTGTGGTCGCTTGCTTACAACTCGTCAAATACCTCGTACCCTTCATGTCGGATGTCAAAGTTATGGAGCAATTACAGGTGAGTGAACAGCGGCAGTGATACTGTGACGTCATCAATACCTTGGAATCGCAATATTGACTGATGTAAGGAATAATATTATAAATATTAGACGACTAAATATTATAAAGATAGATTTCTTAAGTGTGTCTGTGTGTTTGTCGTTCATAGCTCCTAAATGGGTTTAAAAACCAATTTTGATTTAGTTTGGTTTGCTTGCAAGGTCTGTTGTTTTTCCTAATCATAAAATTTGATTATCGAGTGGGGGATATTTTCATTTTATACTTCTTCAGTTTGTGATGAAAGTTTAATTTTTACCCAAAGCGATTATACGAGACGTCGTATCACATATTAATATACGGGATATTATATAAGAACTGTCTAGTACACCTATTGTAAGGTAATCAATAATAACACTTCTTCTATGTATAAACTTTTATTATTTCTAATTTCATATTACTATCTGTGCGCGTTTGTTTTATAACTGTGCAAAGATATAAGCATCAAATTTACTAAAAGCTACTATTGTAGGATACGTTTTTGAAGACAATTCTTCAGCCAGCTCTTCGCCTGGCTTCTACGGCTCGATGTTCATACCCCAGCGGTGCAGCAGCTCGTTCATCTCTCACAAGGAAACTGTTGGATGCCCTTCACGCTCTCGCCTTACGTATCGGTAAAGAGATGACCAGGCGACATCTGTGCGTGCCGGCTCTGCAGAGGTAATCATTTTGCTACCACATTGTTTGAGAAACGACACAGCAATTTGTGTAATGAGACTAATGAAGTAGCATATCGTATGTACAAAGTTATGGTCTAATGTTTTTATTATGTAAAACAGTATTTTGTAACGATATTATTTTTCTCGAAACTTTTTATAGTCCATCTAATCTAAGAGGTAACGTTTGACAGTTGTGACAGATTGAAGTATAGCGATGGGGTCAAAGAAATTTATTATTACAATATCCGATTCTTAAGAGATATCGATATCATTTCTTAGTATGTATTATCGATTACAGTTTTACAGATTTATGTATAATACTATATAAGCCCATGTAAAAGCATAGTATAGATTTTACTAGTAAATCATAGTATTCACTAGACTTGAACACGAGCGATTTTGCCCACAAAGATTTGTTTAAAATTACATTAACTTACATAATTCTAATTTTATTATGCGTTTTCGTTGACAGTTGAAAATGAGTTTTATTTTAAGTATTATCAAACACTAAGACGCCTGGATTGAAAATGACTTCTTATTAATAAATTCGATTTTTCGTACATTTTAAGGATTATTCGTAATCAGGTGAATTTGAAGAGCTTCATCAGTACGGTAAAGGACCTGACTACGTTACCTTGAAATGAAGTTTAAAACAAACATCTAATGTGTATAAATTGGTTATTTTGCTTTGTTTTTGTTTGTTTGATTATAGAGTATGTTAAATCCAAAACTAATATTTAACTTTCCGTTTCAGATTTTTCCTGGCGTTTGATAAGGCCACAGGCAAGATAGACAACTGGCCGAAACAAGATGAAAGTACACAAGAAAAGGTAAACCTTTTTTCTATGGAACTACTGGAACTACTGTAACTCCTATCGATTAAACTCAACGGCAGTGACCATAGAACCGACACCGAGTAATAACACTCGGGAATTCCCAGGCAAAGTGAAACTGTCTTGCAACGCTCAACGAAATTAATCAGAAGTAAATTGAAGGAGTTCAAGATATAATAAATTCACTCCCTACATAGCAAAGCGGGATAAAAAATATAGTAAAAATAGACTTACATCCTAGTATACAGCACACCACGAACACCATGGGTTAACATGTCTCCTGTAAGCTATTAAGTAATACTGAATAGTTTACAGGAGACATGCTATTCAGCACTATATTACGTTCATTAAACCAAAGATCACATTCCCAGAGGATATGATGAGCACACTGCTCAGAATTAGAACTCAGGATAAAGCATCGACCTAATATTGACTCAACTAATTAATAATAATAATATTTGGGATAATATAGACTCAGAACAACAATTTGTGGTTGACACATGGGATATGTGTCAACCACAAATTGTTGTTCTGAGTCTGGGTGCTCTTTGTGTCCGTTTCATGAATGTTTGTGAATTGAAAAAATAAAACGCTTTAAAATTTACGCGTACCTTATTGCAAGAAAGTTATACAAATATCTTCTTACGTTTTCCGAGAGATATAAAACGAGCAAGAATGTTTTAATATTGTTGGATGTTTTCTTTATGCGCCTCCCCTTTGATCATATTATAATCGGAAGTTTCCAAGATGGGTAGAGAAAGATACGATTGCACTTAAATAAATTTGGTTTTAAAAAGAAAATAATAAAGTATTAGATATTAAATCCACTGCATTTACATGATCATGAAATTAGAATAAAAACTCATAAGTGATTGACTGCACGGATGGCGTAGTGGTTTAAGCGGTCGCCACGCCGCTCACTACTACGCTGAGTGTTGTGGGTCCGATCCCCACATGGGATGACACTTTGTGTGAGCCACAAATTTTTGTTCTGAATCTGGCTGTTCGTTGTGTCCGTTTCATGTATGTTTGTAAAGTCCCTCGCGACACAGGTTTTTTTTTTTTACGGAAGATAGAACTTTCAAAATTCTTCATTATCTGGAACGCTCTATCGAATCCTAGGGATTAATATAGTTATTTCGGTAACCTTATATAAGCAGACGTGTTGGCCGTACAGCGGATTAACATCCAAGTTATTTTCTAGTGTGAGTAAGGAGTTATTTAAGTTATTGTATTTATATACATATATTGGACCCCTTTAACCGCTGTGGGGATAAAGGCGAATGCGAAAAGAGGTATGCTAACATTTTGTAAGGAAACTATAAGTACTATGTATATAATAACATGGTACTTGTAGTTGAAATAATATAATATTTGATTCACAGTTATCCGAACAAGAATCAAATGAAGCTAAGCTGGAAGGGTTCCTGGAAATCTGTCGGGATGGCACGACTGCTGAGTGGAAGGTCCAGGACGGTAGGGTGGTGCGGACGGACCTGCCCGACTTGGCCTGTACGCCTCCTGATGTCGAACCTCCACAGGACGCGGCTAGATTGACAGTACGTTGTTTATCTATTTTTTTTATGTACAATGTTATATTTTTTGTTATAACAACAACAAAAAATAACTTCTTAAAACTAGAATTATATATTCAATCACTTTAATATATGTGTTTTGTACATCACTATTCATAAAAATCTTGATGCAGAGAGAGAGAGAGATATGAAAAGATACCACACGGATACTGTTGTCATATAGACTATTTTGTGCAGAATTAATCTAATCTACAAACAGATTAAAATTGAAGTGTTAATGCTAAACCATCAAAATTTATGAGTATTTACGGTGACTGCTATTTATGTATCCGGAAATGGCCAGTTACAGACCAACATTAAAAAAGTACTTATAACATTTAAAAGTGGAACTCTTCGGATAAGGAATACAGCTTGTTTCATGTAGCTGTCATTTGTTTATCCCTTGTGGAATAAAAAAAAAAAATTCGCTAACTCAAAAACAGTGCATCAATCAACTGACCTCGACTTTTGAGGACGAAGCACTATCAAAAACCGGTTGTTGTATCACTGGTTTAGTGAGTTTAATCGAGGGCGGTCTGTGCTCACGGACGAATTTAAAGAAGGTCGACCTAAATCTGTTGTAGTACCTCAAAATATTGATGCTGTGCGGGAACTAATAATGCAAGATCGTCATGTTACATATAGCGAGATAGAAGCGTCTCTGGGAATAAGTATGACGAGTATATATAAAATATTACAGTTCACTTTGGATTCCGCACAACTTGAGAATTGACCAAAAACAGGCTCGTGTTGATTAGTGTAAAAAAATGTTACAAAAGTACAACCGCTTTTGACGCACCCTGCGTCGAAAGCTGTATATAATATCTACACAGGTGATGAATTTTGGATATATGCGTATGATCCCGAAACTAAACAACAATCAATGGTTTGGGTGTTCCAAGATGAACCGAACCCAAATAAGGTATGCGAAAGTGCATCGATCATCACAGCGAATATTATGAAAAGCAATAAAACTATAATAAATGCTATATGTTTGTTCCACTTTGTTATTACGGATACATAAATAGCAGCCCTCGTATAACCTTTCTATAAACATTTTCATTAAATTAATTGACTGTGTAAAAATATTTTTGTTTATATTATGTTCATGTACCTACAGGCTCAAGAAGAACTTCTAATGGTTTTCGACGAGGAGTTAGCTTTTAAAGCTTACACTACATTTGCGAAGTTCATAGGAGCAGATACCATGGAGCGCTGTCTAAAGAACATGGATACCATAAGAATGTTATGTCAGAATTATGAACAGAACCATTCTGTAAGGTATGTGTCGCTGTGTTATAAATACTAATAGTGAGTCAACTCCCTTGATAGACAGCTAAGTACCCACACATTGTTTCAACGCCTCGTCGCTAAAAATATGCAAGGGTTGTCACAAAAACATTTTCGTACATTAGACAAAGATTTTTGAACTTAATTAGTCAAGGGCGGTACATTTATGTGACTATTTTTAAAGTTTATGTAAAACTAACGAAAAATGGCTTTATTTAACGAAATATATTATTATAATTACAGTAAGCTTTGTATTTAGGAAGCTGTGCTGATTTCAATTACTTTAAAAAAGGCTCGTTCAAAGCTAACCACTTTTCATGAATCTCCACTTATTTGAAATTATTTTTCTACTATAAAATGTGTAGCCAATTTGATTGTATAACACTAATTTCAATTTCTAAGACACCCAAAGCCATTGTATGTTGGTAACAATAATTTTCACGATAATTACTTTGCCTTATGTACACGAATTAACGTGATCCCGTAATCTATTTTACATACCGTTAGATTCTGTGATGTTTTGACTAGGTTCCACTGGCCGTGATCCCAACAAGCAACGAACCACAGTAACCAATATATACATAATAATTGAATCCCACATTTCTCATAGCTCGCCTCTACAAATCAGCCCCGACAAACGATTCCAAACATCATTCAGCGATGAACCACTGAGCCGGAAAGACGTCACGACTAAACCGGACATTGTCATGGACCATATATCTAGTTCCAACAGCTTTGGCTCCAACGTCACGCTGGTTGGTAACAGGATAGATGTCGCTAGCGATGCATGCGATGTCGGACACGCTGCGCAGGGTAACGGGTTCGATGCGGTCGCTTATAAAATGGATAATGGTGTTAAAAGTAATAGGTGAGGTTTTATTTGTCTTTTAATCTAACGACAAGTATTTAAGTTTGCCACACTTTTAGATATTATTGTGTATTAATTTAATCTAGGCTCGCCTAACAATTGTTGTTATACATCAACGTTAAGGGACAGACAAGACAAGAACTTAAATTAGAAAGAGAACGTGAGTTTGTTTGTTACACTTTCATACCTTAACGTCTCAAATGTAACGATGTCCGGGAAAATAACTTCACCGTAAGTGCCCAGGGCTAGTTTATTTTTTTAAATTTTGATTATTGTTATTAATATATTTACATAAAAAAGTACACCGAAATGTGAAGTCCCTGACTCTTGAGCTAGAATCCTGACTTGTGATACAGAAGTCAGTGAACTCTCATTATAAGGAACACAAATCTTATGCAAACAAGTACATAGAGATGAATGTGAGTGTGTGATGAAAGTGCGTTAATGGTGTGTTCTGTGAGTTATTGTTGTGTATGATTATCACTGTGGAGATTGATGAAGAATACGGAATGTCTCTACCCCTATTTATCTCGTGGGTGTCTTAAGAGCCGACTAGTGGAGCAAATTACGCGGGATAACAGCACTGCAAAGAGAAGGCAAACTTGAAACAAACCCTATACCAACCCGTCTGGCCTCGTGGAATAATAGGCCAGAAAGTCCTTTCTGAGGAGAGCCGTATGTCCAGCCCTATGGACTATTAAAGACTGTTGATGATGATGATGGTATGTAAGTACATGTATGAATGTATATGGTATGTGGGTATGTGTATAGTATGGTATTTGACATGTGTATTGTGTGTTTGCCCTTTCTTCTCATAAAGTTCAACCCCTTGGAATCGGGCGGTTGTAGGTCGGCACATGCATATAATATGTTTTCTATGGGTAGGTATACACCTATTTTACTAAATATTTGACTTTAGAGTCATTACGTATGAGACGATTTCAAACAATTTTAAAAGAATTTTATGAAACAAAGATATTTTGACTGAGTTCCTTTATCTTTTAATAATAACTTTTCAAGTTTTTAAATTAAATTGTATTTTGTAGACATTTACGCGGCGACTGGCTGATTTACTGGGAGCATGAAATCGGTCGGCCCGATAAGGAAACACGTTTCAACCTTAAACAGATAAAATTGCAAACGTTTGCTGGCCACACACACACTGTCAAGAGTATTCACTGTCTCGATAATGAGAACAGTTTCATGAGCGGCTCCAAAGACAAGACTGTACGCTTGTGGTCCTTGAGGAACCAAGTAAGTCTTGAACAATTTGAATATAAATAATTTGTAAGGCTTGAAGAAACGTAATTATAGCTATAATATATATATCACACAACTCACACACGGCCGTCTGATCCCAAACTAGGCAGAGCCTGTACTATGGTAACCAGACTGCTGATAAACATACTTATAATATATATTTCTAAATATTATAGATAAATTACACCCAGACACAGAACAAATGACCGTCAAATGAAAAATGATAATGAAGTCCTAAATTTGGTCACCCCTTTTTGTAACATTCTGTATAATAATGTCTATCTCAAATAGTTCACATCAAAACAATGTTGTGATATATTTAATAGTGCCATTGTATCTACTTGTGAATTGCAAAAGAGTGGCCATGAGTTTGTTTGCCCTTTCTTCTCATAAGGCTCAACCCCTTGGAAACGGGCGGTTGTAGATCGGCACAGGCAAATCATAGATTTTGTATGGGTTTGATTTTTGTTAAATTTATTTGGTTACTATTTGACAAAACAGAGATTGTTGCTTTTGTGTGTGTTGATCTATGACTTTAGAGTCTACATGGAAGACGATTTCAAACAATTTTGGAAATTTTATGAAATAAAGAAAGTTTGAGTTTGAGTTGAGTTTGAGTTTGTTCCATACAATTCTTATTATTTTATTGTAATATTATATATGGCGATCCGTGTGGTTACGGATTAAGAATACGACACTGTATTCATCCCACCCCTATTCATCTCGTGGTTGTCGTAAGAGCCTATTAATGGAGCAAACTACGCAGAACAACAACACTGCAAAGAGAAGAAAAACTTGACTAGTTAAGGCTGTTGTTGTTGATGATGATGATGATTATTAGTATATATAAGTGTTTCATCTTAACTGCGTTGCAAGTGTAGCCAGTTTTCAAAATGCCGTACATAGTCCTGCATTCCCTATATGTATTGATACTAATAGTAGCCACGTACAATTCTTATTAGTATGTTATATAAATCTGACTGTCCGCCAAATTTTCATATATCATACAGTACCAAAACAACACACATTGCTTAACTTTTCTTTGAAATTTCTAACAAAAGACGTACACAAATATTTATTTATTTAGAAAATTTATTTCTAGATCTATTTTTATATAATAGATTACATAAGTAGCTAAGTAGATATAAAAATAAATTATTTATTAATAATGCTAGTATAAAAGTTACTGTGAAATATAGGAAGTGGTAGAATGAACCACTAATTACGATGTACTTTTACTACTTACCTACCCTACACTACTAGATTTTAAAGTGTGTTGAAAGTAAACACTGATTCATCAAATACAATACCAATACACTATTTTACAATATTTGTTACAATATTTTCGAGAGGCCAATACCAATCAGAGAGAGAAACAAAGAAAACGAAGAGAGACGGGGATTGATCGATGCGTCACTATTTTCTTAACGCGAATGGACCTTTGAACACATGTGTTGTTTGCTATCTTTAGTATTTTAATTGACATATGTAAATGTTTGCACCACAGGGCGACGGCAATACAATGTCACAATGCAACTGGTCATACACGGGCCATAAGAAAGGCGTGCTATCGCTCACGTTCCTAGAATCGCTCCGCTTGGCTGTGTCTACTGACTCCGTCGTACATATCTGGGATCCATTTATGGAAAGTGTTGTTTCTCAGGTACGTTTTTTTAACTACTCTAATAAATTATAAATACCTTTTCTGATAAACAGAAAATTAGGAAAAAAAAGAGTTGTGTTCCTGAGAAAAATTATGAAAGTAGAATCAGTTTGGTTGAGATGATAAAAAAGTGTAAATTTCCACAAGTAAGGTCTTCTGAAATACAGACTACAATATAGTTTAGGCACCACTCTCCCACAATTATTTTTTTATATCTACATTGTAATTATATTGCACTGTATATTGTGGTGAGGTATAAGATACTACTAGGCATTTGATAAGCAGGTAGTAGAAAATAATGTCAAACTTATAATCATATGCGTGCTTGATACTGGTACCGTGTACGCTGCATGCTGCTTGGTCATGGCCGCAATACATATCTAAAATTACCGAATAATGACAAACACTGTAATAAGTATTCTCGATGGTAGTGTTTAGATATATATTAGGTACCTTTAGAAAACTAAGTCTAAGCTTCTTTCGGTCTCACAAATGTCATGTTTACATACCTATTTCGATTTGGATACGACACGACAGTTAAAACTTGGATGCGGACTACCTAAGACCGGGATAGTTGACGCTCCTTAGAGAAGGCCTAGTATTCTCATAGTAAAGTATTACTAAGACTAGCAGAATACCGATTCAAGTTTCGGTCACAACACGATATATGTAATCACATTGGATGTGTAATACTTTACTTTATGAGAATTGACCTTCTGAACTTTATTAATATTAAGTATGAAATTGCCGATTTGTACTGAAAAATTGAAACGCGTTTTTTTTCTAAGATGTAACATATTTATTTAATCAAAATTTTTATCCTCATTATCTATACATTGCTGCCATCTAAACGTAAGTTCATTTATGTCTTTACGATAGAACTCTGGGGATCTAGATTCGACAAACTGTGTGAAAGCATTTTGTACTGCCTCCTGCTAAGAATTTTTTTTATCACGTAGAAAATTGTCTAAATCACAAATAAAATGGTAGTCGAACAAGGTCTGGCAAGTAAGGAGAATGGCGTATGGTTTCTAACTGCGGCTCCTGTAGAGTTACTACGGTTTCTCATGCAGTGTGAGGTCTTGCGTTATCATGAAGCAATAATGGTGAAGAGCGATTGTTATTCCCTGACCAGACCTGAGAAAGCCATAGTAATTAACACCATGAAGAGACCACCAAACAGTTACTATTACCTTTTATTGGTAGGTTTTGCTTTAGGGCACTGTTGCGGCGTTTGTCCTGGGGTCAGCCATTGCATTTTTCGCCTACGGTTATCGTGATCAATCCACTTTTCATCACATGTCACAATTCGATCCAATATTCCTTCATTTTTGTACCGATTCAACAAGAGTCAAATCATGAGGCACCCATTTTTCAATTTTTTTTATCTTATTGATTTGATGCAAATGAGTCCATATTGTAGGTACTTTAACGTTAAATGATGACTGCACGGATGGCGTAGTGGTTTAAGCGGTCGCCACGCAACTTTCTATTACGCCGAGTGTTGTGGGTTCAAACCCCACATGGGACAACACTTTGTGTGATCCACAAATTGTTGTTCTGAGTCTGGGTGAACTTTGTGTCTGTTTCATGTATGTTTGTAAAGTAGTTTGACTAGGATCGGCTGCCACCATCTCCTTCAATTATTCACCTGTGTGGGCGATCTTCCACGTGGTTCGTTCTTCAAGTCGAAGTTTCCATTATGAAAGCGTTTAAATCAAAAACGCACGGTGCGTTCATTAGCAGTCTCCTCTCCAAAGGCAGCGTTGATATTGCGAGCCGTTTCTGCAGCATTAGTTCCGCGTCGGAACTTGTATTAAAAAATGATTTGGATTTTCGGAGAATCCATCTTTTAGGTCTAAGTTGAGTAAAAAAAGAATTGAAAGTCGAATATCGAAAGTTGCACATTTTTTAAAGAAGAACCTCATAGGTATCATGTGAAAGAAAAATTCACACGAAAATCTCACACCATGAAGGTTTTATGTCAATTCAAAGTATCTATTACTATACATTGGCAAATTCAAACTTTAACCCCTATTATGTAGCATACGACGTTTTTATTTTATGCTTCTTGAACATTATGTCAATATTAATATTAAATAAGTTATTGATTCATTTCTGTTGTGTTTTATATAGTTGGACAATATAAAGTCACCAGTGAGCATTGTCCGGACATTAGCAGGCCCTTCAGCGGCCATCTTAGCGGCTACTACAGACGCCACGTTAAGGATTATTGACGCGAGGGCGCCACAAAACTCATATGAACTTAAGGTATATATAATAGATACACATTAAAATGACTATCATAATATAATATGGTTCTATGAATCATCGTAACTAACTAACTTATTCGCCAGGGTGATCATGTAATGGGCATAGGGTGGAGGCCCAATCGCATTAAGACGCAATCGGGCCGCCACGCCGCGATTGAGAGGGGGAAGTCTTTTTCTCTAGGATAGGGATTGATTAGGCGTGATGTCGATTCGTTCATGATCATGTTAATTCCCAGTGTCCAATAACGGCAATAGAGATGAAATGTAAATGTTTACTACACCTCTTATGTATGGTGACGGATTAACACGGAGTGTCACCATCCCCCGTGGGTGTCGTAAGAGCCGACTAAGGGAGCAAACTATGCAGGACAACAGCACTGCGAAGAGAAGTAAAACTGGACGCAAACCTTATACCAACACGTCCGACCAGCGTGGTATAGCAAGCCAAAACCTTATTTCTAAGGAGTAGCCTATGTCCAGCAGTGGACTATTAAAGACTGTCGATGACTACCCTTCTGGTTTCCCCCGTATTAATGCTATCGGGTTCTTTTTGTTTCAATGAAGTATGCATGTGTTAGTTGCCGATGAGCGCGACGACGTTCATCCGCTGCATGTGCGTGTGTTCGAGCGGGGGCTGGGCGGCGTGCGGGCTGGCCAGCGGACACGTGGCCGTGCTCGACCTGCGCACCGGCCTCACGCTCGCCACCTGGAGGGCTCACGATGGAGAGGTACGCACACCTTCATAGTAATATGACGGTCCAGCCGGAGGTCGTGGGTTCAATTCCCACCCTTGTTCTGTACTTAATTTTTCTGTACTCTGAATGTAATTTATCAGTAATATGTGTGTATTTAGAATTATTTAATTATGTTTAGCAGCATTCTTATTACAACGCACAGGCTCTGACTAGTTTGAGATCAGACAGCCGTGTGTGAGATGTGAAAAAATTCTACATGGCGTAGTAGTTTAAGCGGTCGTCACGCTGCTTACTACTACACTGAGTTGGCCTACTACACATAGTAGGCCAAAACCTCCTTTCTAAGGAGATGCCTATGTCCAGCAGTGGACTATTAAAGGCTGTTGATGTGATGATGTGTGATGTGAGTGTTGTGGCTCCGATCCCCACATGGGACGACACTGTGGGATCCACAAATTGTTGTTCTGAGTCTGGGTATCCTTTGTGTCCGTTTCATGTATGCTTGTAAAATCCCCCCCACGATATATTCCTAATGCGGGAGTTGTCTTTAAAAAAAAGAGAAAAAACTAAAGAAATTTAAATAATGTAATCAATACTAATATTAGAAAGAGTGTGCATCTTTGGTTGAACGCGCTAATCTCAGGCACTACCTGCTTGAATTTAAGTTTTTTTATAGTATTGGATAGTCTATTTAACGAAGAAGGCTATAGGCTATAACACCACGGCTTTAACGGCTTTTATTTTATTCTTTTTCTGAAAACTTCTAAGTTGATACTATTTTTTTGTGATGATGTTCAGGTGCTTCGCCTGGCGACGGTTGACGAACACCGATTATTGAGTTCGGGGTTGGATCAAGTTACGGCGCTTTGGAGACCAGATGACGGCGAACTTATAGCACACTTGAAGTGAGTTATCTCGAACCCTTTTGATTTTTGATTCCTACTTAAATTTGTAATCTATTAATTTCCGTGTGGTGACGGATTAAGTATACGGATTCTCACCATCCCGTGGTGTCGCAAGAGCCGGCTAAGGAAGCAATCTACGCAGAACAACAGCATTTCATAGAGAAGGAAAACTTGAAAAAAACCCTCTAGCAACCCGTCTGGCCAGCGTGGTATAGTAGACGAAAACCTCCTTTCTAAGAAGAGGCCTATGTCCAGCGGTGGACTGTTCAGTGCTTACTGGTGAAAGCACTTTATAGTGTAGAGGCATATCAGAGGGGTGGCATGTGAAGAGTTAAAGGCTGTTGTTGATGATGATCATTAATCTTGATCTTATCTTAGGCATTAATCTCCCCCAATATTCTAGATAGGGTAATATGTATATTATATTTTTTAAATGTAATGTACTCGTATACGAGTACTATATTGTGGTAAAAAAATATTTTTTTATTATATATTTATAAAAATATTAAGTTGGTTTGTGTACTCTTACTGTAAAAGTTCTTCACCGATTGAGCTCAAAATTTGACATCATGTACAAACCGCTTCAAACATGGCTTTTATCCATTTTTTTATGTCCACAATGTGCCACCGCGGAGCTTGGCAAGGATACAGCTATTTATTAATAAAATTACAGCTGGTAACCTAACATTTCGATTGAGTACCGAGTCAAAGATGTAACTAAAGTGGGTTTGAAAGACGTTAATAGAAGTTTTCTAAAATCTGATGGTATTTCGTTAAACTCTTGTTTTCGCTTTTGTTTTGAAAGTACCTCGATATGTACTTTAATTCTTACTCAATAAGAACTACAACTGCTTGAACCGGGCTATCAAATTTAAATTTTGGGCGTAGTTTTAGAACCGACTGTACCTTGATAGTTAATTAACTACTTTAATTAATACTTTTTAAGGACTACAGTTGCTTGAACCGGGTTATCTATAACCAGTTTTTTTAACAGAGGCAGCACAGAGCCTGTCCACTGTCTCGCTGTGTACTACAACGAGCTAATATCAGGGACAACAAACAACCGCATTGGAGTGCACACTTCCTTAGACCAGGATGCCTCGTTCTCAAGCACCAAGCTTCGTTCAGACACCTTCAAAGGAGTTCTAACTTGTATGTCAGTGTTACCATTAAATAGATTACTTTTATTAGGTAGTGATAACGGTAGTATTAGTCTGCTTTGCTGATTATTAATAATTGTATATTAAGAAAATAATTTATAATATTCCTTAAGTGTAAAGGTTGATGCACATTGAAGCGGAGAGGATTGTATAACTTTGTTACATACTAGAGTTACATAAAAATAATATTTAAGGGTCATAGGTTAAGGCATGTATTATATTGTTCAATGCAAATTAACTATAAAAAATAAAAATGTGTATACTCGACTTTTCTAAACCGAGCTTTAGTAGTCCTTTATATTCTAAGAATACTTTTTTTTCTTTTGAAAATCAGAAAGTAATGATTAATATTTTGTTCTTCAAAACAAGCCATTTCACTTTACAGTTCAATGTAACTGTCAGTAGTACAATATCTGTGACTCGATGGACAGCAGACCCTAATGATTCTCCATTTGGGTCCATTTTCCTCTATTTTAGTGATAAAGAATGTTGTGTAGAAAATAATAATATTTTGAGTAAAGTTCAAAAGAGTTCAGTGTGTTCGTGTAGTTTATATAATGCGCTTTGTAAAATGAAAAAAAAACTTTTATATATTAGCCATTTGTAATTTCTCTACGTTAGTTATTTAAATTACCTGTTCAACTTGAATTTTGTTATTAAATCATTTCTGTTAAGGGAGTTAAATCTATGATATTAGGGTGATGGAAGCTCATAATGTCAAAAATCGAGACTCTCCTTTCTCCCTTTGTAATATGTAGAGAGAGAGGGTAGGCAATAATAGATCCACACTACACAATATATGGATAAATAAACGCTATTACGATTTATATTGTAGTGCGGAGTTGAACAGAATGCTCACTTATTAAAGACAGTCAAATAAATCGCGACCTAAATTGCTAGGTAATTAAGTACAAACTAACTGGAAAAGAAATCAACATTCCTCTAAAAAAACATTCGCTTATTTTTATCTTGCGTAAGCTAATTTGTGTCGTATCCTCTATACGCAAGAGTTACTTTTCTTTTGTATTAAAAATAATAATACATAGATATAGAAAGCTTGATTCTATGCTATTTGTTGGCTGACTCCAAAAAAATTGCCCTCTAAATACATATTACAGTTTATGATAAATATTTTAGGTTTATAATATACTTAGTTATTTAGGTTTACAATTTTAAAAGACGACATTAAGAGTCTAAGATTGTTGTTGTGGTCCTGGCTTAGGTCCAGGTGGGTCCACGCTTGGGTCCAGGTTTTTATGTTTCTATGTTCTTCAGGATCATCAAGTAAAATCTACCTTATAGGAGCGTGCAGTAATTATTAGGTTAGATTACAGAGTATTATTTCGTTCGATAAATGCGTTTACGTATAGATATGGAATAATCGTCTTTAAACGTTTGTGAATATTAACTCGAGACTTAATAGTGGTTATATATATGATGTGTGATAACTCTGTGCATCCGAAATTTGGATTTATTTATAAATGATACATATAATTGAGGACCTTGAGGACCCTTTACTCGCGACTGTTTGTTCTTGAATTGTTCCATACATATATTATTAAAAACATCTTATTAAGGGAATATACTCATACTACGTGACCTGGTCAAGGTGAAAGGGGTCATCAAAATACCACGCTTGGTCCCAGTGGCGGGGGGACGGCTTAGGTTTTCTTTACGTAGTCAATATGCTCTGCTGAAATTTTGCTCTTTTTCGAGCTATAATCAAATATGGCAGACATATTTAATTTCTGTTTGCAAAAAAATAATTAAATCATATTTATGAATTACTTCATGAAAAGTAGAGGAGGAAGAGCGGGTGAATCTTGTCATGTACTACAGGTGGTAACTGAGGGGAAGGTGGGGAGAAGGGTAAAATTGCAAAAAACTAGTACTTTAATATGAAATATTTGTACGTGCTCATTACACAATTATTTGTCCGGGGTGGGAATCGTACCCACGACTCCTGGCTGGTCTGGTTCATTAACCAAATAAGCACGTCTGATCCATTGTACTGTTCGAAAAAAAAGTGTCCTACATTATAAATATAAATTCCGGTTTCACAAATAAAGTGCTTTCTGTCCTCTTACATTCGCATTAAAAGTACAAAGTAGTTATTACCAAAGAGTTTTAACGCATAATAATTACTTTTTAATTGTTAAAAACAGTTAATATAGATTTGTTTGTAGGTTAAAATAATATGCGATATAATTAATCTATACCACATTCTAATACCATTGTAGTCTTATTTTTTTAGTCTAGCTCACTCACTTTAATGTCGATTTTGTCAATAAA
Organism: Arctia plantaginis; assembly: GCA_902825455.1. NCBI lineage: Eukaryota > Metazoa > Arthropoda > Insecta > Lepidoptera > Erebidae > Arctia > Arctia plantaginis. The sequence continues at coordinate 4,475,696 of CADEBD010000171.1, read as the reverse complement.
TTTTTCTCCTTGATAATCTTTCTTTCTCTCTCTCTAATCTCTTATCTCAGTGCCAAATTTTATCCGGTTACTTTCAGCCATCCATCCCCACAAACCTTTGCGTTCCTAATATTGATAGGATTTCAAACGCATACCTTTTTTATAAACTAAAGCTAAAATAAGTTTATAAAAATTAGATGGTCAGAGAAACCTTTGGTATACCATGACCAAAAAAAGAATATGTAAGAAATTCGGACAATTATTTAAAAATATAGGCCTAGTGTGAATTTATTTCACGTTTACTCAATCGTCACGGTCAGCTTTGCGATTGATGGAGAATTTAATGTCGAGACCGAGTTGATGTGAAAAAACTCACACCGGGCCCTTAGTATAAGACCACCAAAAGAATTTTACTGACGGTGTTTTTATAACTCTGTTATGGCATTAGTTTAAAAAAAATGTTATCTGTTTGGAATACAAAATAAATATCCAGAAATATACCAATGGTCTTAGGTGGTATTCTTAAAGATCGTATAATTTTCAATAATTTGTGATTCTTTTTAAACTGCTTTAGATTAGACAGTGGCTCTTATGGAACTGCAACTTATCAACTTCCCCCTCCCCTATTTCTGGAGGGGGGAGCGCTAAAATCGCGTCAACGCACTTATGATTCTTGAGTTGTATGTGTGAGTCTAGGTGTCCATGGCTGCGGTGGTCACAAACCATCAGATTATTCGTCTGCTCGTTTGCCTCTTATACCATAGAAAAAAAAAACTTGTTTCCTTTCTATTTTAATTTAAAGAAACTAAAGTCTTTCAAGTTTCTATCCAGACATAATATATAAGTACATTAGACATATAAACACACGCCTCTCCACGTTCTTTAAAGCTAAATTGTATATACAAGTAATATTAATTTATCTCTTAAGGGTAATAAATGAACAAATTGTTTAGTTTCTAGCATAATATTGTATTATAAAAGACATAATGTAGGTGTATTAGTTGCTTCATGAATTGATGTGTATGGTTGCTATTTATAATTCCTGATGTTGTGATCGCTGATTGGCTTTTTATTTAACCTTCGAACTCCGGGTATTAGCAAATTTTGTCGATATCAAAAATACATTTGTGCAATTTAGGTTACTGTGATAAATACCTAATTATTTCCCAAGTAGCTATAAGTATTTATAAGTACGCGTGTATATGTACATTTGTAGAGTAATTTCTGTAGACATTTGTAGTTTCTTATAGGAATAATGTATGTAGGTAAGAATAATATATTAATCAGTTTTAAGGACTCGCCTCAGTTACATAGTCTGGTACATTATCTAATAATTCCGTTAAGCAAAGACCATTTTTTTTAAATGTTGTAATTTTTTTTTAATTGTATTGAATTTAATTATAACGTGTTTTTTTTTAAAACAGTAACTTAAAGAAAGTACCTTCTGTTATTGTTTACGTTTGTCATTTGATAGTCAGTTCTTTTATCTTACTAATGTTTCATATATATATATAAAACATTAGTAAGTGTCGAGTTTACCATAGGGAAAAATAAAATCATGAGAAACATTGCTAGTATAAAAATAAAAACAAACAGTATGATACTAATATTTACACGAAATCCAAACCTTACTAAACGACAAAAGTAAGTAAAATTAAAAAAAAAATGAAGTAAAAGAGGTAAAATAAAACTCAATTTACGTACTTTTGTCATTTATTAAGCGTCGTCGCGTCGATATTGAATCAGATTACAATGCCTTGTAATAATGAAGATTTATATTTTTATATGATATGTAACGTCTTTCCTTGCACATTCTTAGAATCTGTAGGCCTAGTGCGAGTTTATTTCATATCGAGATCGCGATTGGTGATGAGTTTAGTGCGGGCCAGTCGCAACGCCAAACGCGGTCACCGTCACGAGGGCGTTGTTGTGAAATAAAGTCGCACTAGGACCTAGTGCGGTAGTGATTACGTAAAAAGGGATGGAAATGCAAACCAATGAGCGCGCGCAGTGCTAGAGTAGTCCGTCTGATGGTAAGTGAGATGGGAGATATTACACATCTTATTATGTGACTACTATTACTAAGCCTCGCTCAATTTTATCCTTATTTTTTGCTAGAATGTTTAACAGCATTTTTTTGCTAACGCGTTTTATTTATTTTACTGAAATAAGTTTGATTATGATTGATTGGATTTGGAATATTAAATAGTAACCATTTCATGTTAGCATAAATTAAATGTACATAGACTATATTTATTTTACTAATTTATGTATATTTGATCGTCATTTTATTGTAAATGCTCACTGTAAGCAAATTGTATTTTCTAAGTTGTAATTAAGTATTTTTTTTCAAATCTAGCAATTTAACAAACAAACAATGTTGCATTTTATAGCGCCTATTCTATTTGCAGTCTAATATCAGCTTCGTGAATTGTCAACATATATAAACCCAATAAAGTTTAGTAAAAATATACGGTTTTAGTCACGTGTATATTTCTAAGGATCTTACTAATGGAGTGACGCCTAACATCACTGCGGCAGTATGCTTCACTCTTTAAAATTTTGATGTGAAACATTTAATCGGTTATTGGCGTGGCGACGCGTCACCACGCTATATGAAAATAAATGTACATACGATGCGGTGTAAATATATATATTTAATCGTGCTATATTTATTATTTCCTTTCATAAGCTATCTTTTCATACTCATTATTTCTTTAAAACAATTTCGATGTTCTATATTCTAAAATCTAGTTTCTTGCTGAAGCTTTAGCTTATCAGCTTTTATTACTCAAAGCTTCCCCGGGATTCCCGTTTTTGGTAAATGGTTTTTGGTAAAAAAAGTAAACGGCTTTTTGTGACATGCACTTAAATTGTAAATGATAAAAGGCAGAAAATTACAAAAGTGAATTGTCGTCATTCGACGTCGTAAAATATAAATGATAAAAGTAATAGGTTCTCAATTCTGTGGATTGGGTTTTAACATTAACATTTGTAACTTCAGATCACCGTTAGTTAAAATAGATTTAAATGAATATAGATTTATATTAAATTGTATCATCATCTTGGAAGTGACGTAGGTACCCTTCAAGCCGCCTGGTTGAGTAGAATATGCGATATCACCAACTCCTCAAAGGTCAGAAACAAACAGAAACAAATTTTAATCGTAAACCCTATTTCGTAATCTCATAATTATAAACTTAATTTTTATAGTTATGAGATTACGAAATCGCAATCGTATCCCTTCCTTCACATTATAATGGCCGTTAGCTAAATGAAATAAACAACAAAAAAATACAGATAATGCAGTGTCGTTAACTTTAATGTCGCAAAAATCTGTCGTCATAAAAATCATGTAATTTCAAAACATGAGCTTTATGTTGTATTGTGTTTTGTTCAAATATTCGATGTTTATTTCATGTTGCTGGCGATGTATTGGCTTGAAGAAATTCAATCCTTATTGTAAGAATTTATTGAAAAAAGGAATGATGAATGATTTAACGTTTAACAACTGTGAAAAATAATGCCTTTCCTAAAAAAACGAAGTAAGATGAAAAATTCCACATCCACAGCTTTTCACACACGCATTAAGGTAGTTAAAGTATAATAGAGGAACGTGATACAGGTTCTCCCACATTAGAATTGTTTTTTTCTGGCACTATTGGTATGTGGCCTCTTAACCCTATGACCACCATGTCAAAAAGCGTGCTCTCCGCGCCAAGCTACGATTTCAAAAGTATAATGAATGTTTACTTAATATAAATTAGGACAAGTCTAGCTATATAATAATAAAACAAAAAGAAAAACAATAATTTATTTTAGGATTTTTAGCGTTTAATAGTCTGTCATTCATTCGGAACCGTGGCGTGCTGAACACATTTTGTATAGATGACTGTGGCGGTCAAAAGGTTAAATATTAAAGAGTTTTTATTTTATATCACCTTTCTAATAAAGTTTAAAAATAAATTTTATTTTAACAGTTTTATAAAAGTTAGTGCATACAAGTTCTGTCTTTTTTCACACCAGAAATGTAACGACCTGTTGTAATTATGTGTGTTATGTATTGTAGAAAAGGTATTTTTTTTAATAAAAATGTTTTATAAAGTTTTTTGATGTTTCAGTTTGAATTTTTTTGGCCATGCTATTTTTTCTTCTTTCCTTATTTTTTTTAAAGACAACTCCTGTACTAGGAATATATTGTGTCGCGGGCAATTTCACAAACATAAACGAACGGACACAGAGATCACCCAGACTCAGAACAATAATTTGTGGATCACACAAAGTGTTGCCCCAAGACGGGATCGAAGGAAGCGGCGAGGTGACCGCTTAAACAACTACGCCACCCGTGCAGTCTAGTTGTACTGTAAGACTTTTTAAACTAACTGATGCAGATTGTTTATTTGCATAACACAGGTAATTACTTAGTGTTAAATCCATATACAGGTTCAATGCGCTTTACCGTTATGGCTGTGCAAATTTTCAATTTTTTACATGCATATAAATGGAACATAATAACATATATTATTACTATCATTGATTACCATAGAAATATTACTAAACAGGGTACAGTAATATTTGGATTACTACACTGCCAAATATTCAATCGATCTAATTAATGACAGAAAGAATAAACAAAAATTAAAAAGAATAAACAACAAATACTGCAAATTGACAGCGATAAAGTCCAATGCATAATAATATCATTTTTAATCAGGACTTTTTTTAATGGAGACTTAAATGTATTTATTAATATATCCTGTGCTTGTTGCTAAGCAATTTATTAAAGACTAGCTTTTGCCGGTGACTTCGTCCTCGCGACAAATAATAACAAATGTTCATTTAAATTTCCAACCCCCATTTTTTGCACTTTTAGGCATTCAAAAAAACGAATAATACATGAAAAAATATGATTATTTTCGTAACAATTATAAATGTCTGAAATATCTTAATAAATAGTTCTGGTTCAGTTTAGCCGCGAATAGCCACGGTTCTTCATTGACGTGTTTCGTCAGGGTACAAGTTAGCTGCTGGAGATCTAAGCTAGACTCAGCATACCATCAGGTCTATTGTAGACAGATAGACAGGTTTCTAGTCAGGGAAATTTGTAATTTGTAATGAAAATAGTAATTATCTGCAGATACTGGATTTGACAGCTTCTCTACATTGTAGAAAGGCATCGTCTATAGAAGGTATCGTAATGACAGTGCCATAATGACAAATGTGTCAAACCCTAATTTCTTTACTGTTATTATTATTTAGTAATAAAGTATTTACAAAACATAAACTACAATAACAATGCACGGGTCGCGGGTGAACCGGCCGCACTCCAGCATGTTGACTCTATCAGGCACACGACTCAAATCTTCCACATTGCAGCGACTCCCAAGCCTGATTGCTGGCAGTGCACCTATTACATCCCAAATGGATATATTGAAAGGAGAGTCGCACGTTGGTGACCACTTCCTCACAAACAAGCAACTAGAACTTGTATACCGCTCCAACATCCATTCTGGTCTTAAAGAGACTTTCGCCGCTGAACTATTAGAAAGTAATGGACCTAATGTTCTCCTGGAGCTCCATGGTACAAGTATGTGGAAAATATTTCGGAGCAATCTGTTTGGATGGTTTCAGTGTATTCTGTGGGCTGGTGCAATTCTAAACTTTATTGCTTATTTCGGTTCTAGCTATTTGGACGTAGGAGAAGACCATGGTGGCCACTCCACTAAAGAATATTTATATTTAGGAACGGTGATAACCTTTACTATATTAGGCACAGGTCTATTTGGTTTCTATCAGGAAGCCAAGAATATTGCTGTCATGAGCGGCTTTGAAAAATTAGTACCGCCCGATGCTGTAGTAATTAGAGAGTCAAAGAGAAAAGTGATACCCAATACCGAACTGGTAGTCGGTGATATCGTTGAAATGAAAAGTGGAGATATAGTACCAGCTGATATTCGAATTCTCACCTGCACTAATTTTACTACCGATAAGTCATCTTTAACTGGAGAATCTGAACCCGTTCGGCACAGACCTGAGTGCACCAATTCAAACCCACTAGAATCAAAAAATATGTTGTATTTCGGTTGTCCTGTTCTGGACGGCGTCGCTAAAGGCATGGTGGTGGCAACCGGAGAAAAAACTCAAATAGGAACAATAGCCGGTTTAGTAACAGGACTAGAGAAAGAGAAAACACCTATTGCCAAAGAAATAACATACTTCGTTAAAATTATATGTGGTGTAGCATTCTTTTTTGGTGCAATATTTTTCTTTATGGTATATATTATACAGAAGAGCTGGCTAACTGCATTACAGTATATGTTAGGAATTATATTGGCGAATGTTCCTGAGGGTCTTTTAGTAACATTAACAGTTTGCATGACCTTATCGGCAAAAGCTCTGAAGTCAAAAAACTGCCTAGCAAAAACCTTACAAGCTGTTGAAACATTAGGATCTACGTCGTGTATTTGCTCTGATAAAACTGGTACAATGACCCAAAATCGGATGTCAGTGTCTCATTTATATTCTAATTACGAAATACTAGATTGGAAAAATTATGTACACGTTTCTGACTCCACCTATGCAACTCTATGTTTAGCCGCTTCACTAAACCTAAAAGCTGAATTTTCTGATGACGCTATGAATGAATCAATTGATAAAAGGAAAATAATAGGTGATGCATCTGAGTCAGCTATATTACGGTATATGGAAGCGCATCGTTCGGCAACTAAAATTCGTAAGGACAATCCTAAGGCAGCAGAAATACCATTCAGCTCAGCTTTTAAATATCAAGTTACTATTCATCGAATGCAAGCGACGCAGAGTTATTACTTAATAATGAAGGGAGCACCAGAAATCATTCTAGAGTACTGCTCTAAAGTCCACACTAACGACGGTTTAACTCCTATCACTCCTATGATAAAAAAAGAGCTAAAGACACATTTAATGAAAATGGCAAACATGGGCGAACGCGTAATTGGATATTGTGACTTGAGGTTACCTCCGGAGGCTTATCCTATAGGTTACCCCTTTGATACTCTTGAACGCAACTTCCCGTTAGAAGATCTTCATTTTATTGGAGCAATATCTTTGATTGATCCACCGAGACATAATATTGCAAAGTCTATTGCTTTATGTAAACAAGCGGGAATAAGGGTAGTGATGGTCACTGGAGATCATCCTGTAACAGCGTTAGCTATATCTCGACAGTGTGGAACTATCACATTACCAACTGCATACGATTATGCTTTTGAACATCACATCGAAATAGCAGACATACCACAGCATGTAATAAATATGTTTTCAGCTGCGGTCATCACTGGAGAGGAACTTCGTAAAATGAGTATTCATGATTTAAAAGAAGCACAAAATAAGTACTCTGAAATAACTTTTGCTAGAACCAGTCCTCAGCAGAAACTGTTTATAGTCGAGACGTTTCAGTCATCAAAACACGTCGTGGCTGTAACGGGGGACGGCGTAAACGACTCACCTGCATTGAAGAAGGCCGATATTGGCATAGCTATGGGGATCGCCGGAACTGAAGTTTCTAAGAAAGCGGCAGACATGATCTTACTTGACGATAATTTTGCGTCCATTGTATTAGGGGTACAAGAAGGCAGAAGAATTTTTGACAATTTAAAGAAAACAATCGCTTATACACTTACTTCAAACACCCCTGAGATGCTACCTTTCGTACTATACGCTTGCGTGGGCATGCCCTTGCCTATGACACTGATGCTGATTTTAGTTATCAATGTAGGTACAGATCTACTGCCTGCTATGAGTTTAGCATACGAGGATTCCGAGGAAGATATAATGTCTCATCCTCCACGGAAGCCAACCGACCATCTGGTCAATCATGCGTTGATTTTCATAGCTTATTTCCAAGTAGGCTTGATACAGTTTTTTGGTGGCTTGTATTCTTACTTTGTTGTGTTTGCAAGAGATGGTTTTTTTCCTTCAAGTTTAATGTTCGTTCGTAAAGAGTGGGAGTCTAACAAACTGTTGGTGACAGATAGTTTAGGTCGTGAGTGGAATTTTATTGACAGAAAAAAGATAGAAAGGAAGGCGCAGACTGCCTATTTTGTTGCGGTCTGTTGGACTCAGATTTCAGATGTAATAATTTGTAAAACGAGACGAATATCACTTTTAAAAAAGGGAATGCGGAACCAGGTCCTTAACATGAGTATTGTTATAAATTTCTTAGCGGCGGCCGTTGTTACTTATGTACCTTTTTGTCATGAGTTTTTTAATACAGAACCGCTATGTCTACATGATTTTTTTATGGCATGGCCTTTTATGGTTTTAATGATAGTTCTCGATGAAATAAGGCGTTATATCATTAGAAATGACCTTTCAGAATTTGTGAAAAATGAAGTTTATTATTAATGTCCCTTAATTTCTAAGTAACTTTGACTTATTGTAATATTGATTACGTGCTTTTTTTTTAATCATTCAACTGTGTCTGTGAATAATAAAATTGAAGTCTCACACTTTTATTAACACAAGTCAAATTGAATTGAGTCGAACTATCTCTGTGAACTATGTTTTATGAAATCTTTCTAAGTTCAGTTGAAATAAAATACATGTCGCTCTACCTAATAATTAAAGTGCAAAAGCCCTAATGTTGTGCCGCTGTGGGCTACCATGTAATTACTAGATAGCACTATAGTGCTAGAGATTTCCAGAGAAACTTTTTTTACTATTTTTAGTTTTTACTACGGTGTTCAACTAAGTTGCTTGCCTTATTTGAACAAATATACTAAATAAAACATCTTGCTTCCTAATATTGTTATTTTTTATTTGAAAAATCACGACGTATGTTTAACGCGCGCAGATGAAGCGCGTTAACACGTTTTTAATGAAATTCAGACAGACCGTAAACCATTGCACGGGTTCAAAAATTTATTGCATTTGTATCGAACTAATTATCATTTTTTTATTTGCTTTACCTCAGTTAAATATATTATACTTGTATAATAGAGGTTAGTGGCGCATGCACATATACCCGGAATATGTTTTACTTCAACCCGTTTTTTCTCTTATATTCTGAATTAGTCATTTCTCATGAGCTTTTTTTTGTGATTTAAGGTCTTTAACTTCATGTATTAAAGTCGATTAACCGCCTCACACTATAATTACTCACTTAGCCCTCTTTTTAGGTTTCGACGCCAAAGTAGGCTAAAAAGCTAGACAAGATTTTACTGACTTCAAAATTGAAAGGAAGAGGTTCCCGATTCGGCTTTTTTATGTTTGTTAACTTAGAACTCCATCAATAAAGACCTGATTTAAAAAAAAAAAGACATGTGGCACTCGGGGACTGCCGCGGTAAAGCTATTGCATAGTATTTTTTATCAACTTAGTATTAATAAACTTAGTATTAAATAATTATCTCAGGAAAACCCTATAGAAATTTGCCCGGCCGGGATCGAACCCAGTAAGGCAGCGTTTTCAAATTCCACGCGAACGAAGTCGCGGGTACCAGCTAGTATTAAATAATTATCTTAGGGAAACCCTATAGAATTTTGCCCGGCTCCGGAATCGAACCCACTAAGGCAGTGTTTTAAAATTCCACACGAACAAAGTCGCGGGTACCAGCTAAAAAATCTGCAGGGGCCAGATTGTTCGTCTCCTTTTCCCGGTTCAGACGAACCCAAACATGGGGTGTCCAAGTGCTCCAGGAACCGAGAAAATCAAAGGGGGGATAAATGAAAAAAAAAGCCGTGTGGTGTCGTGGGACACCCGATAGGAACGAAGTTGTGACGATCGAGTAAAACTGATTTGACACGATTTTAATTACAACGCCATCTATGAAAGCGGCTATTACCTACATATTAAAAACAATTAAAACAATTTATACATTGGTAAAATCTCCTTGCGAAATGATTTCCTATCTATTCGATAGATGGCGCTGAATGTCTGACAAGATGACACGAAAATAAAGAGCAAAAAGCCAACATCACGTGGTATTCCCAGGCGGTCACCCATCCAAGTACTAACCACGCCCGATGTTGCTTAACTTCGGTGATTGGACGAGAACCGGTGTATTCAACATGGTATGGACGTTGGCGAACGTTAACGCAAATTTAATGTATGGTATCCACAGTTAGACGTCAATTTATATTAAAAGTGTCGTTCCAAATTTTCGTACGATTTTTTTCCGTCTAGCCCCCTTTCACAACGCGCGATAAGGAACTTCGTTCCAAAAATTGAAGGGTGAGGGGGGGGGGGGGGGGTGTTTTGTGCGGACCTCAATGCAATCATAAAAAAATAAGTCATCCTCGAAAATACCCTCCCCCCTCGCCCCTCTTTAGAAAAACAGACTGAAGTGTTGTTACATGTCACGATACTTTTAAAAAAATCTGTAGGGGCCAGATTGTTCGTCTCCTTTTCACGGTTCAGACAAACCCAAACATGGGAGTTCAATTGCTCCAGGTACCAAGAAAATCAAAGAGGGGATAAATGAAAAAAGTGGAGGGGAGAGAAGGGGAGGTATTTTGAAGGGACCTCAATGCAATTATAATTTTTTTGGTGGGGGGGGGGTGTATTGTATGTGGATGTTATTACATTAATGAAAATAAACTGGTCTCCCCCCTTTGTCATGTCAAAGGAACCTGCTATTCATCGATAGATGGCAAAACTAAAAAGTGTCACCGCTGTGCCGGTCGGAGTGGGGAGCGTGAGGTTTTTTTTCGGTACGGAATTTCTGGATTCGGTCCCCTCGCTCAAGGCCCGCGATAGAAGCTATGCAATAGCTTAAAAAACAACTACCTACAAAATTGAGGAAAGAAGAATACAGTTTATTGTTGCGCATTAAAGTTGGTGATTATTTTTAAAAGTTAGTAGCGGCAAACCGGTTAGCCCTCATCATGATTTACATCCAATTTCTTTCACTTTTAGGTTTAAATGGCACTATAAAAACAACAAACGGTACCTTAGTATTTTAACACTGTCACAATATTTTTTTGAAGTAAGTGACCGTGTTGTAGAGAGACGTCCCAGTACCGGACGCGACTCCGCGTCTCTCGCTTTACTAAAAAATGTAATATCTTAGTAAGTATTGGACGCAAGAAAAATATTTTTGAAGTTTCTACTTTTAATACAGTAAAGTCAACATATAAATCTGACGATATTCCCCTTTCTCTGCATAATCATAGCTAAAGAAATATTACACAGTTACGTCCTTAAGAAGTTGTTAAGAACGTAACTATGTAAAGAAGAAATAAAAATAAAAACGAATGTACCTAACCGAATGGACCGAGCTAACATAACTGAGCTTCTTACGAATTACCTAATTGTAGAGGAGAATGCTTAGAACCTTCAACGTGGAGATTGAAAAATAAAGACCAATAGATTACTTCGAAGAAAGTCGTGTCTCACTGACAAAGATGTCAACATATTGACACTCATTGCCGATTATGGTCTGATACTATATTATTCCGCAATATTCATTTGACTTTATTTTACCATTACCATTCTCCAGAGCTCGGTTTAGTTTGATCCAACAATGCCGACGCACGGGGGTCAAGGCGGGCGGGTCAACCGCCGGCGGTCCAGCATGATGTCCCTATCAGTTACCAGGATCCACTCGTCCACGCTTCAGCGACTGCCGAGTCTAATCGTGGGCAGTGCACCCGTTAGTTCCCGGATGGACGTCTTGAAGGAAGAGAATCACACTGGCGACCACTTTCTCACACCTACCCAACTGGAAGTTGTATACCGCTCCAATGTGAATACTGGTCTAACCGAAAGCTTTGCCGCTGAACTCCTAGAGACTCATGGGCCCAATGCCCTTGTAGAGCTCCATGGCACAAGTATGTGGAAAGTCTTTCGTCATAATCTTTTTGGATGGTTTCAGTGTGTTCTTTGGGCTGGGGCAATCCTTAATTTTATAGCTTACTTTGGGTCTAGCTATATTGACTCCGGACATGAAGAAGGTGGCCATACCGCTAAAGAATATCTCTATTTAGGAACGGTCATAACTTTTACGATAGTCGGCACTGGTCTATTTGGTTTTTATCAGGAAGCAAAGAATATAGCCGTTATGAGTGGTTTTGAGAAATTAGTACCTCCCAATGCTGTTGTAATAAGGGAGTCAATAAAGAAAGTGATACCCAACGTCGACTTAGTCATAGGAGATATAGTTGAAATGAAAGGTGGAGATATAGTGCCAGCTGATACCCGGATTCTTACATGCTCTAATTTTAATACTGATATGTCATCTTTGACTGGAGAATCCGAACCAATCAAACATAGACCTGAATGCACTCACTCCAATCCTCTGGAGTCAAAAAACATGGTGTACTTTGGTTGTCCCATCATTGAAGGTACCGCTAAAGGCATGGTTGTTGCGACCGGAGAAAATACTCAAATGGGCAGAATTGCTGGTTTAGTAACAGGATTGCAGAAGGAAGAAACACCAATTGCTAAAGAAATAACACATTTTATTAAGTTAATATGCAGTGTAGCATTTGTTTTTGGGGTAATATTTTTTCTAATGGTATATTTTATTCAAGGAAGTTGGCTTTCAGCTCTGCAGTATATGCTGGGTATTATTTTAGCCAATGTGCCTGAAGGTTTAATAGTAACATTAACAGTTTGTATGACATTGTCGGCCAAGGCACTGAAGGCAAAGAACTGCTTAGCCAAAACATTACAAGCTGTGGAGACGTTAGGATCCACTTCATGCATTTGTTCCGATAAAACTGGCACTTTGACCGAAAACCAGATGACAGTATCTCACTTATATTGCAATTTCGAAATACTCGACAAAAATGATCATACACATGTATCTAACCCGACATATGCGACTTTATGTTTAGCCGCTTCACTAAATCTAAAAGCTGAATTTACTCATGACACTATGAACGAACCAATTGAAAAACGGAAAATACTTGGTGATGCGTCTGAATCAGCAATACTACGGTACATGGAAGCTAATCGTTCAGCAACTCAAGTTCGTAATGAGAATCCTAGAGCAGCAGAAATACCGTTTAGTTCAGCTTATAAATATCAAGTCACTATTCATAGCATGCAAGCGACGAAGAGTTACTATTTGATCATGAAAGGAGCACCAGAAATTGTTTTAGAGTACTGCTCTAGACTCCACACTGATAACGATCTTCAACAGCTTACACCTATAATAAAGAAAGAGCTTAAAGCACATTTCATTAAAATGGCAAACATGGGCGAACGCGTGATTGGGTATTGTGACCTAAAGTTACCACAGGAGTCCTACCCAATAGGCTACGCATTTGATACTCAAAAACGTAACTTTCCAGTGGAAGATCTTAATTTCATTGGGGCTATATCTATGATTGATCCACCTAGAAAAAATGTTGCACAATCTATTGCCTTGTGTAGACAAGCGGGTATAAAAGTGGTGATGGTTACTGGAGATCATCCTGTAACAGCATTAGCTATATCTCGGCAGTGTGGTACTATCACTCTGCCCACTGCGTACGATTATGCCTTTGAACATCACATTGAACTAGCTGATGTACCGCATCATGTAAAAAATATGTTCGCTGCGGCAGTCATTACTGGAGATGAACTTCGTAAAATGAGTGTTAATGATTTAAAAGCGGCTCAAAAAAAGTATGCTGAAATTACATTTGCACGGACTAGTCCGCAACAGAAACTGTTCATAGTTGAGACATTCCAATCACTGAAACACGTTGTAGCTGTGACAGGTGACGGCGTTAACGACTCACCAGCATTGAAGAAGGCCGATATTGGCATAGCTATGGGGATCGCCGGAACTGAAGTTTCTAAGAAAGCGGCAGACATGATCTTACTTGACGATAATTTTGCTTCCATTGTGTTAGGGGTACAAGAAGGCAGAAGAATTTTTGACAATTTAAAGAAAACAATCGCTTATACGCTTACTTCAAACACCCCTGAGATGCTACCTTTCGTACTATACGCTTGCGTGGGCATGCCTTTGCCTATGACACTGATGCTGATTTTAGTTATCAATGTAGGTACAGATCTACTGCCTGCTATGAGTTTAGCGTACGAGGATTCCGAGGAAGATATAATGTCCCATCCTCCACGCAAAGCAACAGACCACCTTGTTAATAAAGTACTGATTTTTATGGCATACTTCCAAGTGGGGCTCATTCAGTTCTTTGCTGGATTGTATGCTTACTTTGTTGTGTTTGCACAGGACGGTTTCTTTCCTTCAAGTTTGATGTTCATTCGTAAGGAATGGGAAGCTCATAAATCATTGGTGAAAGATACTTTAGGTCGTGAGTGGGCTTTTAAGGATAGAAAAAGGATCGAACGCAAGGCTCAAACAGCATATTTTGTAGCGGTGTGCTGGACCCAGATATCTGATGTAATCATTTGTAAAACTAGACGAATATCACTTATGAAGAAAGGAATGCGTAACCAAGTACTGAACTTAAGTATTCTTATCGATTTAATTGCAGCGGCCATCGTCACGTATGTACCTCTTTGTCATGAAGTATTCAGTACGGAGCCGCTATCTTGGCACGATTTTATTTCAGCGTGGCCTTTCATGTTTCTAATGATATGTGGCGATGAATTAAGACGTTATCTTATAAGGAATAACATTTCCCAATGGGTAGAAGCAGAAACTTATTACTAATATTTCATATGATGAGTGAATACTTTAGTATTGTGACTAAGATGAGAATTCATTTTACTGAACAATTATTTTGGAACTTTTGCTATAGCAAGAGTTGCAAATTTTTTGAAAAAAAAATATCTTCAGTATACATAAAATTTATAAAATTATATTAACAATATTTGTTACAATTTATTGGAAACTCATTATTGGAAATCCTTGTAGTATTTTTATTTATTTAGTGTATTCTAACTTTATTACCAGAGGGTGTGAATTGATTCAAACTTTATAAGAGTTTTATAAACATGGTTTCCTTGTTTTGGTTTCACATTTTTAACTTCCTGTAATATTCGTTTTAGTGTCAATTGACTCCCTTTAATAATATGAAACTGAATTTGTCATAATTTTTAACCCCGACGGAAAACGAGGAGTGTTATAAGTTTAACTTGTGTCTGTCTGTCTGTGTTATCATAGCTCCCGAACGGATGAACCAATTTCGATGCAGATTTTTTTGTTCGAAAGCCAATGGGATCGAGATGTTCACTAAAACCCACAGGTCCGATTGATATGAAATATGGTATACTGTTACTTTGATGATATTTCCAAGCCATGGTAACCTGGAACTTGCTGCTGCATCAAGTAGTCTGCTCCTCAGAAATTTACAGCATATATACCACGTTTGGGCTTTATACTGTTTTTTATTTGTGTCAGGGGTTATTTATATTGTGTTATAGGGTGAGTCGTTTCAAATTCGTTATTTTTTTTCCTTATAAGAAGCATTAATTTTAAGTTTGTTTTTAAGAAATGTGGTGTTATTTTATGAATAAATTCTTCTTTTTTCCTCTTTAATTCTTCTCATTTTAATGTAATTTTATTTAGTAGACCATTTGTATTTTCCAAATGATTTCCTATTATCAAAATAAAAAATACTAATAACTGGAAAGTAACATCCAAAAATATCTGGATGTGGAACTCCATGTTCACTCACCACATCCATGTTCAGTCCTAACTAGTTGAGGTTGACACAAAGGGGCGACTATACTTTCTCTTGTTGCGTACCAGTACTAAATACCGTTTAGAATTGCCCTTTTTGTTCCATGGCACATAATAAACCTTTCTTTACTTATTTCTGTAGTTCTACGCTTTAGGGACTACGCTATTACAAAAAAAACTAAAATGGATTCAATATTAATTAAGTATATAATCTGGAATTTCCTTTGGAAGCGGTTCTCAATTTTTTTGTTTATTTCCATACCTATATCTATTTTTACAGGTTCTTACCTAATACAGTAGATTGGTGACAAACATACAAATAACTATCAAACTTATTATCATTGCTTAATCCTTGCACTAAATTTTATTAAAAAGGTAATAGATATTTCATTACAAGCACGTAACATTATATGTGGAATTGACTTTCGTACCAGACCATGTCCTTGCGACATACCACTACATGAGAGAATTATGCGTGTACCTAAGGGCGCGGCTAGAAATGAATTTTAAACTGGCTTGCACATGCGGTTTTAAGTACCGGAATAGCCAATGTGACCTACTTTACGCCGAAATATGTTTCTAAGTAGTTTAGGTATTGATACAAAGTAGGCTGTGTGATCTATGGTCTGACTGACATTCAGCGAGGCGTTAAATCTGATCAAGGATGATTTAGGGATAATACTCTATTTTATTTTTATCGTAATACAGACATGTCATCGACATTTGTGTATTTTTTATGTTGATCATCATCATCATCAACAGGCTTTAGTAGTCTACAGCTGGACATAGGACTCTACTTAGAAAGCAGGTTTTGGCCTACTACTCGTATACCACGCTAGCCAGACAGGTTGGTATACCAACCTGTCTGGCTAGCGGTAAACTGGAAACAAACGCTATACATAGCGTTTGTTTCCAGTTTTCCTTCTCTTTTTCATGAAAATGAATCAACGGATACGCTTATCGCTTACAGTAGAACCGTTAGTTAGTTCAAAGATATGTTATATTTATTACATTTTAATTTTGTGTGTGTATTTAACTAGCCTGTTACTATATCGCATTACTTGTATTATTAGATTTAGGTGATTAAGTTTCATTAGTTAATAAATACACATGTATATACATACCTAGATACAATTTTGGCGATTGATTGAACTAAATATGTGAGATTAACTTTGCCATCTATAACTCATCGATGAAAAGCAGTGCTATGAACATGTACAATATAGTATTTAAGGAGAACGTACGTTATTTTATTTATTTATATAACTTAATGCACAAGTTGTACACCCCAGGGCATTCTCTGCCAGTCGACCTTCGGGTGATATAGAAAAATGATGCGGTAGGTGCAAGAGAAAACAGGAGAATTTGACTTTATTTATATTCAATGTATTAATTTAAGATAAATCTAACTTACATGTATAGCTATAAATAAATTACTATATTCATTACTTCATATATACATAGAGGTCTCAAGTATAAAACAATACATGAACATACACATTTATAAATACATAAGTATCTTAATACATATTTGGGTACTAGCGTCGTGACCTTTCTGCCAACTTATTGCCAAGAAGATCTTGTACTTTCTTCTTGAACGTAAAGCGGTTAGTGGACATCCTGATTATGTATGTACTGAAGTAACTATTGTGAACATAGTATGTATTTTTTTAAATATATAGATAGGTAGATAGATAAATACTTTATTTGTACACCAGGGTTTTTCAGTCATTATAAAGTAATTAACAACAGATGTAGTACAAAGGGCGGCAAATGTACAAAGTACAAAGTACATATAGTGTTTTAATACTAGGACTGTCTTTTGCTTTCATTTATTTTTAATCTGTGTGCTGTGTACAATTTCAATAGTTTCAGATTTATAACTCTCGAACTTATAATGACAGTTAACTAGATATTCACTTACACAAATATTACATTCGAAAAGAAATATTTATTATAGAGTAACGCCAGAGTTTGAAAGTAGTAGTATATCGATTTAAACTTACTTGACTACACGCATAGCGTAGCGGTTTAAGTGGTTACCTCTCCGCTTCCTACTGCGCTGAGTGGGTTCGATCCCACATGGTACAATACTTTGTGTGATCCATAAATTGTTGTTCTGAGTCTGACTGTTCTTTGTGTACGTTTCATGTATGTTTGTAAAGTCCCCCGAGACACAGGATATATTCCTAGTGCAGGAAATGACCTCCCCCCTTCAATCGCAGGATGGCGGCCCGATTGCGTCTTAATGCGATCAGGCCGCCATCCTACCACCTACCGCAGCAATTAATTTGCCACCAGAGGTCCCACTCTTTGGCCCGCAGCCGTGTCGAGACGGCTGGTATTGCCGTCTGACACTCCCCAATTCGACCACATAAGCAATGCAACAATACCCCTTTCCTGTTATTTCTTTTCTTTCTTAATTATTTTTCCTTCATATTGATCCCGATTTTCTATCTACTTCCTTAAGTGCCGGGATGAAGGCTTGCGTATACGGGATTAAAATTATAGTTGACCAAGTATGTGTTTTATACCCTCTTAAGAATCTGGAAAAATATACATACGAGTATCTTAAGAATATATGAACACTTAGCAATTTATCAAACGATATCTTGCAGGTACTAAAAACAGATTTTAGTACCCTCGATTGGAGTGTTCTAATATCATGTAACTTTAGTTAATCTATTATATGCGCATAGGGGCTTGGCAAATGCTATTCATATTTATGACCCAATCTGTATGTGTAACGCCCGATTTTACTGCGTGCAATTTTGCTATGTCTATAATGTGTAGGGAGAAACGTGTGTTTAATCTTGTTATCTTTTTAAAATATCAATGTTGACTCAATGTTACTTTGTTTTCCTTTTCTCGAGTTCGGAATTTATAACGAAACTGTCGAAAGTGTAAAAAATGTATAGCCGACCGCCTGACTGAAGTCGACTTTCTTTATGAATAATATAATTTCAGAACTTGAAATTGACTTAAATTAGTGGCGGATGGAAAGATTAGAGTGAAGGAAGAAGCCAGCGTTAGCGTTTGTTCTGGTATTGGAGAGGGGAGCCTCTAAGAACAGGGCTTGAAATGGTTTTAATGATAATCCACTCATCCAGTTAAAATACAAAGTATTGAACTAGAAGAAGAAATAGAAGTATTGGATTAAAGTATCCTAGTCTTGGCTTAGGACCCTTGGCTTAGTATAGTATCTTGCATAACGTTTTATTAGGTTACTGTTGGGCGGGTCTTACAGAAATCCTAGTAGTAAGAGTATACAATTAGTTACTAAATGAAAAGCATTCGTGAAATATTTTATACAGTTGCAGGCGTTTATGGGTGTTGGTAATCACTTTCCATCAGGTAATTTAAAAGTAATTATATTACTTGAATACAAGAGCTTTCGAGCGTAAAACATTTGAAGTGATCGAAAGGCATTGCTGAAATTGAGGTTCGTGTCATACACGCCAAAATGTCGTGTGGTGACGGATGAAATATACGAAGTGTCACCAAACCAATTTATCCCGTATGTGACAACAACACTGCAAAGAGAAGGAAAATTTGCCACAAAAAAAAAATCAATTCGTTCGGGCATTTTCGAAGGAGTGCGACCAAAGACACCATCATTATCATCATCACATCAACAGCCTTTACTAGTCCACTGCTGGACATAGGCCTCTCCTTGGAAAGGAGGTTTTGGGCTACTATACCACGCTGGCCAGACAGGTTGGTATAGGGTTTATTTCAAGTTTTCCTTCTCTCTGCAGTGCTGTTGTCCTGCGTAGTTTGCTTCCTTAGTCGCCTCTTACGACACCCACGGGATGAATAGGGGTGGTGACACTCTGTATTCTTAATCCGTCACCACACCGTCAAGACACCGTGACACGAGATATTTATATATTAGATAATACCACACATAATTATGATTGCACCAGCGAAGTTGATTGCAACCTAGACAGGACCAGGACAGTTTAAATCCCTTTTCTGTCCAAACTGTCTCAATTATTCATTGAATATAAAATTTAAATTCTAAAATCGTATATAAAATTGTACCTTGCAATAGAACGCTGTATTTCTAGTGATCCTCAAATTCATAATGAGTTCACCAAAAGGGTATTAATCACTTTTAAAACGACCTCAAACGAACTGTTACGAAAGTAAATAATGTAAAGTTAGTAGATTGTAAAGAAACATTACAAAAATCGATTACTAATATTGAGAGCATTAGACGTAAAGACCTGAAAAATACCAGACGACTGATTCATGACTTAAATTAGTCTACATATTAAAGATATTCATCTCTCTAAACAGTCTGGTAACATACTCCAGTGTTCTATTGCGAAAGTGTATCACCTACTAAGTGTAGGCGCCTGCGGAAGGGCTAGCGGTCCTTTATATACTGCGCACAGCCAGATAACCACATACGTGCTTACAACCACACGAGGAACGCACCCACAGACCAAGATGTTGGCTAAGGTACGAGCTATAGAACATATTATTCTGAACATTTTGAATAATACTTCAAAAAATATATCAAAGGCTTGTTGTTGCATTATTCACAATTTAACTTATATTTTGTGCCGTACTTTAATTGTCTTAACTATTAGGTACTGCAAAAAGTGCTAGAAAAATGTTTGTGATACCCGTGAATATAGGCTGACCGCGTGCTTATAGCAATAAAAATATATTAAAACAAAACTAGCTTTTAACCACGTCCGCGAAAGTGAGCCAAACAATAGGATTCGAAACCATTTTATTGCCAAAGCAAAAATCATGATCAAACTGTAACATATGCTATGAAATATCTCTTAAATCACAGTATTTTTATGTTACTACCAAATTAAGACTAAAACTTTATAGCGGGACCAATTTTTTTCCAGCAATAAACTATTATAATTCCAATTATACTGAAATAGACACGCGATGATTACAAAATAAACTTACGGCTACCATTATTTTTTAGTTTTTGTTTTTCTGCTGCGCTTGCGCATTGGCGGCGGCGCGTCCTGGTTTGTATGACGTCGGCTACGCTGCGCCTGCGTTCGCTGCTCCCATCGCTCACACGGCGTATGCACCGACCTATGCAGCACCTGCTATCGCCCATACATACGCGGCGCCAGCGATTGCCCATACATACGCTGCTGCGCCTATCGTGAAAGCTGTGGCAGCTCCGGTAAGTATTTTGTTGGTTCCTCCTCCAGCCCCGTTTGTTCCGTTCCGAAATTATAAATAAGTCTAGTGGTAAGAGAAGGGAAAGATTTTTTAGATAGATCAGTATGTAATGTAGTAATCCTGCCCTTCAACTTTTTGGTCTCCGATCCCTTAAGCATCGTATTAATGTCCTGAAGTTTTTGTAATGAATATATTATTGAATATATCAAAAACATTACCAAAGAAAACTATAGAAAAGGTAAATGCTTTCATTACGACATCATCTACTAAGATGTCGAAAATGTCTCTTGTAATAATAATAATTATTGGTTATTTACTGGTTTCCTACACTTTACTATTTAAAAATTCAATGTGCTAGACATTATAGTTTAGTTATTAAAAACCTTATTTATAATTAGATTGTTCGAGCTGAGCCGGTTGATCCAAACCCCGCCTACAGTTTCTCATACGGCGTAGCCGATCCCGCAACTGGTGATCACAAGGACGCTTCTGAGACGCTGCAAAATGGCGTTGTTCATGGTTCCTATAGCCTGGTGGAGCCCGATGGCCACGTGCGCAAGGTTACTTACACCGCAGACAAGATTAATGGCTTCAACGCTGTCGTGGAAAGGACTGGCGCTACAGCACATGCGGTAAATTCAAATTATACTTAATTATTAATTAAGTAAAGAGTAGATAATCTTAGTGTGTGTTTCACGTTGGTTCTATCCTTCATTGAAAAAATGAAGTTGTATTCAGTTTCAATCATACATGTTTCATTTAATTCATTAATGTGATAATGCGATAAAATGTAAAAAAAAAAAAAAAATTAGTAACAAATATCTATCTGCTTAAGATGCTCTATCTTTGAGATTTTGGCATGGACGTTGCCAAAATCTCAAAGAACTGGAAATTCGGTGGGGGATTTGTCCAGCTGTTAGCCAAAGTTTAAGGCGTTGGTAAAGTTCTGTTTGGACTACAATATTGTATTGAAATATTGAATTGCCTGGTTGAAGTTATTTGAATAGTAATAAATTTACAGATAATAATCTTTGTTCTCTACAGGTAGCTGCGCCTGTAGCCAAAGTTATCGCTGCTCCAGCGCACGTTGCTGTTGCCGCCCCAGTCGCTAGATACACGCTCCCAGCGGCCCACGTCGCCCACGTCGCACATCCTTGGGGTTAAACCCGATCACGATCACAACACGCTCTAGTGCTAGCTGAATGAATGATGAACGATTGCTTTGTAGGAAATAGTTTATGGGATAAAGTAGAAAAAATCAACGTTATCAGAGTTTTAGTATGTTTTCGATATCCTTGTTGTGAACGCGATGTTGTAGAACAGATTTCATCAGAACTGTAGTCTGTTATTCATATTTTCGTAAATGTTGTGATTTTAAGAATTGTGGCAATGATTTATGGTAACTTATTTTGTTTGAGTAGGAATCATAGGCCGCGGCTACATAGTAAAGGCGTTTTTTATTTGATTTTTAACATGTTGTGACATAGATCGTCAAAATATGCCATTGGGCGTTTCTATGTCTTATAATTGGGGCAAAATGGGTTTGTTTTTGTTAGTTCTCGCCTTTGCAATCTAGCTACAGTCTTAAGTGTGAAATGTTCAGCAACACTAGGGCAGCCCGACGACCTCGCCTGTTTTTGTGACTATTTATTATGTACTGCTTTGACTGTTGCCTACGGACTAGATATTGACGCGTTGTATTATTTACTTACATGTAAATATAATGTAGTTTATAAAAATAAATGCAATTTTTGCACTATTCTGTGGTTTTACTGGTTTAGTTTTAAAACTTGGAATATTGAACTGTTTAAAGACATCTTCAAGTAAAATGACAGTTATTTATGGCGAAATACTATTTGTACATAGGTGTTTTCTATATGAGAAACACTTGTGAAATAATTTAAATACATAAAAATGTATTGAACCGTTCCAAACATACCTGATACTCATTTAAAAATAGGTACTTCGACTTTCTTACTTGAATCACCGGAAAACTTTAGAATAATCTGAATTCGAGACGGAGCAATTTATATGTATAAGCCAAGTCAATGATATCGAGACTGCAGTTAAATACTATAGAATCACTTATCTATAATGTACAAACAAGATAATAGACACTGAGAACATAAACAAATAAGTACATTAAACGAAATGCAGAGGTACATTAAACTAAATGTCCAATAGAAAGGATCCGAAATGAGTTTCTCTAAAAATTCAAGAAATACTCGTATACCTGTTGTATTAATATTTTGTTTTTCATTGACTGATGATAAAGTATCTGAGGCTATCTTCCCATAAAGCCGTTCTTCGCTTTGCTATTCACTCAGTTTATCAAATTTAGTTCAATTTTAGAAACAGGAAAATTTGTTGCATTTAGGAGACACGAAAAACAAAACTGACGTAAAAAAGAGATAAAACAATCTTTGAAGCGGGATGTATATCGTGACAAAATATCAACTGAATCGGTTTAGAATTTTTTGAGTTTTGAAACGTAACCAAAACAACGTAACATTTTATGTATATAGATTGCCAACGATTAATTTTATTTCTGCAAGACAGTAGTCTTATAGGTCAAAGAAAACACCATACTTTTGGTATTGTCATTATTTATGTCAGGGTATAATTTCGGTCGAGCCTTTACATATGTGATGAATCATCGCTCTCATACTTTAATCTAGAGAGTTTCATTTCTTCGTAGGTATAAATGTAACAACGAAAGAAACTATTTGGTGTGCTATAGCTAAGTTTTTTTTTTAAAACAGTAAATATACAAGAGGCAGGTCTGTGAACAGTTACAGACCTGCCGCTGTTCGGACTTTAACGAAAGAACTAGTCTCTCCGCGATCCGCTTCGATTCACCCGTTTTTTGAGAAAAAGGGTCTTTCTCTAATAACACAGGCCAACAAAATTTGACAAAGTTTCTTCCCCAGAAACCAGAGTACACCTTTCCAAAGGATTTTGGTGCACTTAATCCAAATTCGGCAGCAGAATTGCTCTATCACGTCAGATTTTTGAGATATTCTAATACAAAAGTGCAAAAAACCCCATTTTTTTATTTGGATTTGGATTCAGCAAACCAAAATCCTGCTAAAAAGTCTTCTCTTGTTTCAACATTTTTTGTTGGCCTGTGTAATTGTAACTTTAGAAAAATCTAAAAAAAGTTTTAAAAGAGAAAGAATTTGTAATGAAACAAATGAAATCAAATTTAATAAGTATTCCTTTGAGTACTCTGTATCTTAAATTCCAACAATTACTTGAAATTACACCATGGATTCTTTCTAATTGGTGATAGATATGGTGTACGTGTTTACCTTACATTCATGTATGTGGATAACGATCTCAGGTCGGAAATACGATGGTGAAACCCTAGAACCGGTAAGGCGAACCGACAGCCGCTTAGACTTGGCATAGACATTACTTAATTGAAGTTATTCTATCCTATTAAGTAATGCTATTTACTATTTCTTCACGACTACATCGTTAGTGTAATTTAGCCTTTCCATGAAATGCATAGTATTAATTTAGTAATGGCAACTACGCATGGGACAAAATCACAGTGAACTGTGAAAGACCGGTGATTTATCATTCGATTTTATCGTACGTAGGTCAGGGTCACTACTTACTGGGTCGTCTACTCGTCTGTAGATGACCCGAGGTATGTCGGGGCACCAGGGACTTCGTTTCTAGGGTATACCTGGTTCCCCGGCTATTAGTACCCGAGACGGCGTGCGGTTTTAGTCGGTTCGAATCCGACATGCCACCGACAGGTGGTATCCGAGGGGATTTCCGCACGAAAAAAAAAAAGGGTCACTACTTACTCACGCGTTGTTGCCAATAAAGCTGTTTTCAGACGATGCATAAATGCCCTATTTTGCGCATTCAACAGTAAATCTAGTAATTATTTATTTTATTATATATAGCTACCATTCCCTACTTAATAATTAAAAAAAAATACTAGATTTATTGTTAAATAGCGTCTAACCTACCTACTTAGCAAATCTAACCTATGTACGAAAAATCGAATGAAAAATCACAGTTCACTGTGATTTTGTCAGATGTCTAATGGCAACACTGTATAAAATTAAGTTTAGTTGACACCTGCATTTTTTTGGCTACAACTATTTAAGGTTAGGTCACAACAGCAAAAGACAACACCGCCTTCTAGTAAAAAACTCATCTTACAATGAACATGCAATTCTCAAGCAGTCTTATAATTATCACTGTTGTTGACTGACCTGTTGGTATAATGATTTGTGTCCCTGACTGCTAAGCCAGAGGTCATGGGTTCAATTCCCACCCCTGACAAATAATAGTGTGGTCACATCACATCACATCAACAGCCTTTAATAGTCCACTGCTGGACATAGGCCTCTCCTTAGAAAGAAGGTTTTGGCCTACTATACCACGCTGGCCAGGCGGGTTGGTATAGGGTTTGTGTCAAGTTTGCCGTCTTTAGTGTTGTTTTAATAGTGTGATGAGCACGATCATTTGTTATATGTCTAGGTGATATTTACATATAGTATATATGTTTTTAGAAATATATAAGTATGTTTACCGGCAGTACGATTTCCATAGTACAGGCTCTGCCTTTGGGTTCAGACTGCCATGTTTGAGATGTGTTGTGTTTTAAGACATAAACACACTCGTACTTTATACAGTATTTAAATGCTTTTAAATCATTTTATCTTCTATTTTAAGAAAAGAATTCTTAATCTTCCTCTTTTGAATTGCATCCAATTAAAACCCACAAGGACTAAATAAATTTAAGGCTTATTGCCTCTGAATTTCTTAATGTTATTAGCAAGTAGCACACATATAATAATATTGTGTAATATTATCATAATTTCATATTTCGTGTTTCTACTTCGAAAACGATAAACTTCCACACAACCGTTTATCCCTTATTTTACCCCCTTAGGGGTTCTAAATTAAAGCATCAGCTGCCAAAATTTTGACTTTGTAAGCTTTGCGTTGATGAAAATCAATTGAGGCAAGTATTTTTATATCCATAGATGAAAAGAATTCGGTCAAACTAATGACTTGCACCAAATAGTCAAGAGTTTAATGAAACGAGTATGAAATTATCAAAGAATCGAAAGCAAGTACTACATCAAGTTTCTAGATCTGGGGTACTAGACCCTTATATAGCATCGGTACGATTGGGATGAAGAAATATGGAAACACATATCAGCAGTCAATTTACGAGTATACCTACATATTTAATAGTAAGTTCCGAATAAGGACGGACACACAAATAGTTTGAGTTTTAATTGAACCTACTAATAGTACTGATAGGTTTCACACAAGTCTTCCTTAAAACGAGAATAATTGGTACAAATTATTTAAAAATCTTTCTTGTTATGTAAAGTAGATATTGGATGTGTTTAGAGATAGGTATTACTAGTGCGAATACAGCCATCACTCAGAAAGCGACAATACAGGACATACCGGCATCATATTGGTGAAGAAAAAGCAGGTTTCCGGTACAGCCTCCTGTACTGTGGGGGGTGTTGTATCTGCGTATCTCAAAAGAAGATCCGCGAGTGTGTCTTTATTTTGAACTTATAGAATTTTCTTTTTGTGGTTTTTTTTTTTTAAACTATAACTTATTTTTGATTAAACTATAAGTTAGTCACTAATGATGATTATTTTCTCATTAAGCCTAAAAAGTAACAAGTAAGTATGTCACGTATGCTTCAGCACACGCCTCTTAGTGCGTAGCACAAAACATTACCGTATTTTTTGGTATGGAAAAGCCAATAATCCTAAAGATCCTGATCAGGATAATCGGACTAATTTATCAAATTATTGTATTGTCATCGGTCGTTGATAAGTGTGCTAAGTTTCAATCTAATTCTACGTTTTGAAGTGGGTCACAATTACGTTCGAAGATTTCGTTACATACTCGTACACACCAAGCTAATAAAGCGTGTTAATAATAAAATAAGATTATGAATAAAAGTCTATGTTAAGTTTCATTCATTTTATTATAAAAATTATTTCCTCATGACTTTGTTATTTATCTACACAATCTTCACATTACCCTACACAGCATTGTTTGGTTTCCAATCAAAGAGGAATTCTGTTCTGTTGAGCCCACTTGGTGATAGTTTTTACAATGTTGTCAGCCCTGTTGTTGACCCTTGCACCTTTGAGTAAGGCCAAGGCATCTCGAAGGTCTGCAGCTGCCCCAGATTTGTTAGCTGCAGCCGCTTGAGCGCAACCACAAACGGCACCCCTTAAGCCTTCCCACATTTCGGGACCACCGTCTAATCTATTGGTAAAATACAATTATTTAACTTATTTCTGGATCTTTTTCTTATGCTAAAAGGGGGCGAACGAGTAGACGAGTCGAGTAAGTGACTACCGTCGTACATGGACACCTGCTACCTAAGAGACACAGATAGGCGTAGATAAGCGCTGCCCACCCTATAAGTCCCCCCCCCACATTCAGTCAGAAGGAGAGTGGGAGGAGAGGGCTTGTTGGCTTCCAATAACATCACTCACTCGGTGAGTGAGTCACCACATATACTTAGGGTGCTTCTACACGGTGCAAGTAGCTGGAGCGGGCAAAGACGCGGGCTATTTGCGCCAGAAGCATGCACAAGTTACTTGCACGTTTGGTTGATATAATGTGCATGCTGCTGCGCTAGTTACATGCTCGAGTCGCTGGACCCGCCTAGTCCTTTTCGCGAAGCAAATAACCTGCGCAAGTGCCTTAACATGCGCAAGCTACTTGCATCGTGTAGAAGCACCCTAATGTATACAAAAGTAATGTTAATGAACCCGCATTATCAGGTTGATAAAGTTTGTTTAGTGTTAAATTTGTTACGACTAACCTGTCAAGCATGTGGAATGCTTTAGCAGCCACAAGGAACTGCCCCATCCGATAGCTGTCGTTAGCAAGCAGTTGTAACAATGCGAAACTGTCAGGTGTGCCAGCTGACTGCGAAAGATATAATATACATAATAATATATTATATACCTACTCCCTATAAATTGATTGGAGGTCGAATTTTATTGACCAGTATAACTGGAGCTATTATTGTATATAGACTTTTGTATAATCATGGGTCAAGATATATACTGAACCCCTGACGTTTTATGTAGTCGTTTCTCGTACAGTGTTTAAATATATCAGCTTTCCGCACTTCTGAATATGAACATTAAGTATTTCAAACATCAAATGCTTCTGTGCGGTATTTTTGTTGAAATAAGGAGATTTAAAGAATATTTTTTTAATGAAAGACAACTACCGCATTAGTTTTACTTTACAAACATACATGAAATGGACACAACGAACACCCAGAGTCAGAACAACAATTTCTGGACCACACAAATTGGTGTCCCATGTCGGGATCGAACCCACAACACTCAGAGCAGTAGAAAGCAGCGTAGCGACCGCTTGAACCACTACGCCATCCCTGCAGTTAAATTTGCCATCTACTTTTGAAAACATTGATGTTTATAGTTCCTTATTGGAAAAAAATAATATTATTACTACTACCACAATTATATTATTAGAGAATTGAAACATTTGCCTAACCGTCTGTTTGTGTGTCAAGATCGATAGTTCATCAGACTGAGATGATTGCATTGTCACTGTACTTTACAAAAATTGTGTTGTGGTTAAACTACTAAAGAATAGGTTAATATATGAAATTACCGTTGTATAGTTTTGGATACTTTGAATTGATAATGCTCGCAATATCAACGCTGCGTTTGGAGCGAAGACTGCTAATGAACGCACCGTGCGTTTTTGGTTTAAATGATTTCGTAACAGAAACTTCGACTTGAAGAACGAACCACGTGGAAGATCGCCCACACAGCTGAAATGCTTTCATACAGTTTGTCGAATCTAGATCCCCAGAGTTCTATCGTAAAGGCGTAAATGAACTTTCGTTCAGATGGCAATTTAATACTTTAATCCCTAATATATTTCATTCATATTTTGCAAATCGTCTAAGAATAACAAATCCTACTATAGTTGTATAATGTATGATCTCCTAGCATATACACCGAAAAAAACGTTCAAATAAGGACTAGCAGTCTTTAAATCGCAAAAGACAAGAAGAAGATAAAAAGTAATGTTACTAATGTTACCTTGATGCAAATCTCCCACGCAAGATGAGAATCTTTGTTCATTACATGACATCTGCATAAACATGCGAGAAATGTAAATGTAGACCGCATGTTCTCGTCCTGGATCGCTAGGAGCACCTCCTCAGCTTCGCGGTAGAAGCCTGTTGCTACTTTAGCCTTTTAGTATAAACGGTCAATATTAGAAAAGTATTGTTTTAACAGTTTTATTATTATTATTATTATAAATGACCATGTAGAAATGGTTGCCTTAGCGCTAGAAAACAATTTCTTACAAGCCACCTTTGGATAGACAAATCGACTGTAGATAGAGAGAGACGAGCTCATACTGATATTGTACATCACTATATTTTCACTATGTTGTGGTTATAACAGTTCTGTATCAGTTATCAAAACCAAGAGTAACCAGACTTTAAATAGATACTTCCATCCTTATATTACAGATCATCGCAATAGCATAACCAATTTATCATCATCATCATCCACAGCCTTTACTAGTCCACTGCTGGACATACGCCTCTCCTTAAAAAGGAGGTTAACCAGAACCGAACCAATTTATAAATATATAATATTAAGTTGGTTTGTGTGCGCTTCAAAAACTCAAAAAGTACTGCACCAATCGAGTTTAAATTTTGACACGATATACCGCTTCAAAGATTGTTTTAATCTATTTTTCGTGTTAGTATTGTTCCTCATTTCTCATGAATGCAACCGCAATATGCCACAGGAAAGCGTCGCAGGGTCTAGCTAGTCAATTATAAACTTTTGCACTTTGTCATACCCTATCTAGTCCTAGTTCTAGTTAGTAGTAGTTCTAGTTCTATCCGTGTGGTGAAAAATTAAGAATACGAAGTGTCACTCCCATCCTCGTCGCCACTGATAAGTATGCGCACAGGGAGTAGTGAAACGACCGATAGCTGGATTCGCACAACATTTATTTGTCAAGCGACACGACATTTTATACTATGTTAGGGGTGGATGCAACCACCCATATTTTAGGAATATAACAGTCACCAACCCTATTCATCCCGTACGAGACAAAGGGACCTAATTACACAGGACAACAGCACTGCAAAGAGAAGGAAAACTTGACACAAACCCTATACAAACCCGTCTTGCCAGCGTGGTATAGTAGGCCAAAACCTCCTTTCTAAGTAGAGGCCCACGTCCAGCAGTGGACTATTAAAGGTGATGACACGCTTTATTTCTGAATTGAAAGAGAAGGTGTGTTTTTTGTGTTGAAACTATCTCCAGGAATACCTTTTCATGGTGTAAGGGTGAAAACAGCAGATGGATCCTGATGGTAAGTTAATACCGTCGCCCATAAACACATGTAACTATAGAGATAAAAGTTCGATGCCGCCCATGCTGTGTGATGCCGCCCATGCTGTGTGATGCCGCCCCTGAATTGGTTCGGCTCCAGTAACCCAACTCGCTTGATGAGAAACAGCGAAAGAATTGCCTAACATCGGTTTTCTGTGAGGCCGTTGTATCAATCCGATTGAACTTTCAAGACGCCAATTCTGAGTTACCGTTAATGCTATTGAGGATTAAAACTTTGAATTAAGTTTTCTACTGTATTTGTCAGAATCTCGAAGCAAAAGTTGTAACTAAAATAAAACATAAATGCCTCAAAAAAAGTGTTACCTGTGCGTAATTAAAGTTGAAAGTATCATCGTTGACGAAGAAACTTTTAATAGAGTTGAGATAGACCAAGACTTCTTCGAAGTGTCCAGCTAAGAAGTAGGACGACGCCATGCACTGCCGGCCAGGGATTGTGTCACATTCTGATGCCGAACTACCCACCAGATGGAAACTCTGCTGGGCTAGCTTCATTTGCTCCTCCTTGGGGATAAAAAAAATATTCAAGTTAAGCCATAAACGTTCGATCGATGTTGTTAATATAATTCAGCTACGTTAAAAAACTTAGGTAAACGAGAAAACTTCAGTTCAGTGAATGCACAACTCTCGAAGGGCTAGACAGGGTTGTAGTAACCACCCACATAATAGTATTATTCTTTTAAGTCAATTCAAAAAATCGTCAATCTATAATTGCTCAATCGTAATAACGTGAAATAGGGAGCTAATTCGCACGTATTGATGGACCTGTTGGTCTAGCGGTTAGTGACTCTGGCTGGGTTCAATCCCCATCCAGGACAAATAATAGTGTGATGAGCACGATCATTTATTCATTATCTGTGTGTAATTTATCTAAAATATGTATATATTTAAAAATATTTATATATGTTTATCAGCAGTCTGGTTACTATAGCAAAGGCTCTGCCTAGTTTGGGATTAGACCGCTGTGCGTAAGACGTGTGAAGTTCTTATGCTTATTTTTAAGTATGTACTGTACGGACTAAGTTAGTGCGAATTGGTGCTAGCATTTCTCATCCAGAAGATCTCGTTCTTGCTTAATAACTTATCTTATAGAAAACAAAAATTCGCCTACATCTGCATATCTGAATATGATAATAAATATAATTATTTTAGCAATTCAATACTTACATCGCTAGTCTCATTATAGAGTCTTACAGCAACCACTGCCCTCAAAATGTAATGGAGGGGGGAAGTGGGTTGCAATGGTTCCAACAAAGACCTTGCCTCCAGTGGCTCTCTGTTGCGAAGTCGATATCCTGCCAAGTTGAGACGAGCTTCTGGAACCACGTCCACTAGTTCTGGTAGCACCTAAAACAAAAGCAGTTTTGTGGTCTTCAATTATTTAGGTACAATTATTTCACTTTTCATCGAGTAAGTCTGAACGAGAAGTCAGGAATGAGTATATACGTGGGAGTCAGGAAGAAGAGCCAATGGATGAAAACTTAAGAAGTAATAGCTTATCTTGGTGTGGACATGTCATGCGGAGAGATGAGGAAAATGTGGCGAAGAAAGTGTTAGGTATGAAGGAAGAGGAATACCAAAGACATGTCGATGGACTGCAGCCCTCCCTCCCCCAATTCTGAGGGGGTGATTCAGAGGCCGCAAACGGCTCTGAGTCCCCCCTTGAGCTAACTGACTTATCTGATCTGACTCTTGAGTTGCAGATGTCCATGCGCAGCGGTAGTCACTTGCCATCAGGTGACCCCTTTGCTCGTTTGCCCCTTAAGAAGAATATATTTTAATATGGTCTGATTTCTTTTATGGCCAGCTTCTTACCTGGTTGGCTGACGACAATCCTATTTGCGAATGTAAAGGTTTTCTGATGTGATAAGAAAAGAAAATAAATTGGGTAAAGGAAAAGGATAGAGCGAGTGGATCTCGAGACTGCTGCTAGCTGCTGAAGCTCGCAGAGACCGAGAGGTATGTCCATTCTATAATTAGGAAGGCATAGAAATCAACTTAAAAAAAAATTAATTAGGCCTATTAAACAACAACTTGACACATTTATAAAGGATCTACTTCTTTTTATCTTTTGTGGTTCTGAAAGAGTTAAGTAACTTGACAATAAATAAGCTTCAAGTATAATAAACAGATGTACCTTTAATGCTCCTTCGCCATTTCGGAATACAACCAAATTATGTTTGACTAGATCTTGTCCAAAAGTGTGTTGATCTGACGATATCTGTTTAAGCTCATTTTCGGCCGCTTTGCCGTTGTACAGCCTGCAAACCGTTATGTATAAACAAAACTCTAGTGCGATCAAGAAGCAAATAGTAAATTATATCAATGCAATAAAGGACGTATTTTTTTTAACGTTTAGGTACATAATAGCTGATATGAACTTTCAGTGAAATATATCACAGACTTTAAGCCGCGCGTCATAAATAGATTTTAATAAATTGTAACAAATTGTATTCTTCTTCAAATTAAAATAAGTGGAGTCGAATCAATTGAATGAATTATTCAATTAATTAAACAAGGTTAATTGAAATTAGTTCCTAAATGGTTACGGTAAATATTTAGTCAGTCACAAAAAGTGAACAAATAGATTGTTTGAGAATCTATACTACATTTATCTAGATCGTTCAACAATCTAGTTTCAAATTTGGCTTTGAGGATTTTATAAGAATAACATACTTACTTGAAAAGATTACAAGCCTTCAAATTCCCCGCGATAGTGGATGTGGGATGCTGAGCGAGGTAGACGCCGAGCACCTCTTGGGATACATCATAGTAGTCAAGTTTGTAGTAACACAACGCCACGTATACGTTTAGTGCCATATGTGTGCTAAGAAAATATGAAAAAAAATATTAGCAAAATGAAAATGACAATGTTTGTTTGTCAATTTAAACGCTGCCGTATCACGTTATTATAAAGGTACAAGTTTGTGAGTGTGTGTGTTTGGCTCACGCTATTGTTTACGCTCAAACGGCTGGAACAATTTTGATAAAATTTGGAAATTATGCTGACATCCTATTTTAATACATCACCTACTTTTATCCCGAAAATATGCAGTGTTCCCTCGGACAAGTGGATACCACCGGTAGCACTGCGGTGCGCAGCTAATGAAATATATAATATTAGCGTGGGAGAGCCATGCTTATGCTGCACACATGAGCTAGCTGGCCCGGAGTGGCCTATGTAAGACGGTATCACAAAAAACCGGTGTTAAGCAATTCTTTTGTTACTTATCGCCGAGTGACTGAAGTACTGTAGCACCCCAATTCCTCTTTCTCTCTAAATCTGGGGGGAGGCCACACAAAGGGTGTCAACATAATATGACTATACGCTAAAATAATAAATGAACTTATGTATCTGTATCCATTTTTTTTTACAAAAAAGACTACTCCCGCACTAGAAATATGTTCCTGTGTCACGGGGAACTTGACAAACAGACATAAAACGGACACAAAGAACACCCAGACCCAGTATCTATTATAATATACGACATATATATGATCATATTACGTACATCCACAATTGTTTACTTTTTAATTAAAATTCGTACAACTAAATATACTTTCTCTAAGCTAAACTAAATTTTTACGGACAATTATTAATTTAAATATTACCCATGGCAATGGGGCAAGGCCTTTATCCATTCGGTATCATCATTGTCGAATCTTTTAAATCTGTAAGTAGGTATAAACCTTTTTAGACTCTGTTTGTGAGAATCAACTAAGTAACTACTGGCCACTTAATTCATAATCGTCATCAACAGCAAAGGCTGTTGGAGCTGGCTGCTGGAGAGGCCTATGTCCAGTAGTGGACTACTAAAGAGTAGTCCACTACTGGACATAGGCCTCTCCTTAGTAAGGAGCTTTTGGCTTTTGGTTCACTGGCCAGACGGGTTCGTAGTTATAGAGTTTGTTTCAAGTTTCCCTTCTCTTTTAGTGCTGGAGATAGTGTCTGAGTCTATTTCTCTGTTCTCCGTGCGTGCGTCGCCCCCTTAGTCAGCTCTTACCACACTCCCGGCATGAATAGGGGTCTTGACACTCCGAATTCTTAATCCATCAAGAGTAACTTCAGTGCCATTTTTAGAGCGTTAAATATGATTCTTTTTTTTTCATGGCATAATGGTAGTTATTGCTTGTAAGGTTTTTAAACTTGAAAAGTGTAGTTGATTTTTAAGACTGAACATTTTAACTTTAACAGAAGTTACCCTGTATTAATTTTAATAAATTAGCTATCGGTAACAGTTATAAAAAAATCACACTATATTTTTCCGCTTACGATTTTCTTCACATACCTACATCTTAACAATTTTTGTAGTGAAAACTTCTTTAGGCGCGTTGGACATTTTCGAACAACAAACAAAAGAATGTATTTTTTGAGATGGGAATAAACCATTGAACTCACGACACTGTTACCGTTACCGATACCTCCGTGTATAAGTACGAGGGGTGATCAAAAAGTAATGATAATCGAGTATTTCTAGAACGCACAAAAACCCAAATTATTTTTTTTCTGCTTGCTTATATATCCACTACTTCAGCTTCAAAAAAATGTAGAAATAGGACACCATTACCGGGAGATACATTCATTTGAATACGAACTGTCGAAGAGAAAACATCAAAATGGAGAAAAATGAAATAAGAGCTGTCATCAAGTACCTCTGCCTGAAAAAAATGTCTACCAAAGACATACACAGCGACTTAGAGGAAACATTGGGGGAGTCTGCTCCTCCATATTCCACAGTCGCACGCTGGGCAAAGGAATTTAAGCTGGGCAGAACCTCCACTGAAGATGAACATCGCGAGGGACGCCCTTCCACGTCCCTTACTGGAGAAAACGTCAAAAAAGTGGAAGATATCGTGTTGGCCGATCGAAGGGTGACCGTAAGGCATGTAGCTGAGGTCACAGGGATCTCCTATGGCAGCGTTCAAAAAATCATTGTCAACAAAATGCATATGAAAAAGGTCTCTGCGCGTTGGGTACCGAGAATGTTAACCGACGAGCAAAAAAAGAAACGAGTCGACATTTCGAGGGTGAATCTTCAAAAGTTCCAGGCCGATAAAGAATTTTTTTTGTCGCGTTTTGTGACCATGGACGAGACCTGGATCCACCACTTTGATCCCGAAACCAAACAACAATCAATGACTTGGAAACGAGCTTCCTCACCAACGCCGAAGAAATTCAAAGTGTCAAGTTCAGCGGGAACGGTTATGGCGTCTGTTTTCTGGGATGCAGAAGGAATTATTATGGTGGAATATTTGGAAAAGGGGGCCACTATAACAGGCTCTTACTACGCAGGCCAAATAAGAAGATTGCGAGAAGCTATTAAGTCAAAAAGTCGCGGTAAACTGCGCGCTGGAGTGCTGTTTCACCAAGACAACGCCCCGGCTCACAAAGCCGCAGTTGCGATGGCTGCCATTGAAGAAACGGGGTTCGAACTGCTCGAACACCCTCCATATTCGCCAGATCTAGCTCCCAGTGACTTCTACCTCTTTCCTCGGCTCAAAGAACACCTCCGGGGCAACAAATTTGAGGACAATAGTGAAGTGATGGCCGCAGTAGAGGCATTTTGGGAGGGTCAAGACAAAGAATTTTTTTCTAAGAGAATCATGGGCTTAGAAAAAAGATACACTAAATGTATTAACTTGCAAGGAGACTATGTTGAAAAATAAAATACTTTTTTTAATCTAATAGTTCTGTTTCATATTGATTATCATTACTTATTGATCACCCCTCGTATCTACTGACATTGGCCCCGTTTACACGAGAGT
Organism: Arctia plantaginis; assembly: GCA_902825455.1. NCBI lineage: Eukaryota > Metazoa > Arthropoda > Insecta > Lepidoptera > Erebidae > Arctia > Arctia plantaginis. The sequence continues at coordinate 4,439,767 of CADEBD010000171.1, read as the reverse complement.
TTGGGTTGAAAGACGTTGATAATATAACGATATATAATAAAAACCTATATTGTGTATATACGTACAATATAGATATATATTCATGTAGGAACTTTTCGAATCGAATAAATCAAAATTTTTGTCCTGTTATAATCATATTTTTTTTTAATTTTCAAGTTGACTGTTTTTTTTTAAGAACCTAGTTTATACTTAAACACATATTTTAAAACAAAACTGTTTCTTATATTTAATTAATGAACAATTCAAGTTATTTACAATTTTAATGTTAGTAAAATTTTCATACCGTCTTTCTAACAAGAGTTTTTTGTAAACATCGATGGCCTCTTGATAGTGAGCTCTCATATAGTGCACTGAGGCCAAACAAAGCTGGTCCTCCGGAACATCGCGTAATGCTGCATGAGATTTCATCAAGGATTCTTCGTCACCGAGCTTGTGGGCAAGGTGAAATAACAGGCGTGTCTGAAAAATATTTATCATATTTTTTACAAAAGAAAAAGGTAAAGAAAGAAGAAGGATATTTTGACAGCGGATCTTAATATGTCAAATTTAGATCACTGACATATCTAGATAGACTGTCGAAGCTGTGAAAGCGTCGAACGTCAAACAAACTAGTCGCCAACCGTTGGCTACTATACACACACGTGTCTGTAACGTAGATATCACGTTGGTAGGTAAAAATGACGTCTCTATCTCCTTCTAGACCCTGTCTAGACTAAAATAGTATTAACGTGTATAAATGAAAGAAAAGAAGTAGGAAATTACCTTTAAAGTGCATTTTGGTGCTTCTTCAACAATCTCTTTCGACTCTTTGTACATACCTGCCGAAAAATGTATTGCATACTTTGAGTATAAGCTATTTAACAGTCGCCAGGAAATGAAATAGGACTAAAAATATAGCTCCGTTATGATTTTCAAGATATTTTATATGGAAAGGCAACATTACAGTGAATTAAATAGCGTGTCATGACAATAGCGAGAAGTGACGTCACAAGGCATTATTCTATACTATCTTTAAGTAAAAAACACCTGTATTTTATTAATAGTATAGGGGGACCAACAAGCAGACATGTCCTCTGATGGTAAGTGACTACCGCCACCCAGGGACACCAACTCAAGACCCCCTCCTAGAGGAAGGACAAGGTTTTGGCTCCGGTAACCTTACTCACTCGGTGTTACGCAAAGAAAGAAATGTTTGACACCGGTTTTCTGTTGTTCGCAACAGATGGATTGCGCCTTTCAAGATAAAAATTGCCAGTCAACTAGCATATTTAAAAAGTACCAACCTAAATAAAAGTAACACACAGCGAGATCCATGGCGATATTGTCGGCCACTCGCGAGTCCAGCTTGTCCCTTGATTGCACAAGGAGGTACGCGTCTAGCGCGCGTCTGTACTCGCCGAGGTGAAACCAACACCACGCAGCCCAAACATCAGCCCATACGTCGGTATTACCTTCGTGCTTGAGGAACTGGTGGAAAATAGAAGTTAAATAAGCAGTAACGATTTAATTAATTACCTTACGAATGGATAAGTCATAATTTCTCTGCCTTTTTCCAATTTAGTTTGTGTCCAAATGATTTTTCTGATTTTTTATATGGCCTGCCGAATGCCTGACGCCAACTCACATTGGGAATGTAGTCGTTTTCAGATGGAACCAATGAAGAGGGTCAAATAGAGTAATAGTAGATTAGTAGCCAAGGGCTGTAAGGCATCAATTGCAGCCCGAGATATTTAGTCGCACGAGCGCAGCGAGGGAGCCTATAGTTCGAGGGTGCAATTGATGCTTACACCCGAGCTAACTATTCTGCTTTACATCTCGATTGTGAGGTAAGTAGAAAAAAACCGGCATTACAAGAATAAAACATTTTATTTGTTGCAATTTATAGTGAAATGAGAACAATTTTCAAATTTTAAGGACAGGTATTTTTTGGAATCTTCATCACTTGAAAAACTCATGTTTTTTCTTAATTAGCACGTAATTATGAAATAATCCCAAAAACAAACAATTTTTAAAGTAAAAGTTTTCTATTCCCGCCTTTTTTCATTAAAAAGAATCAAGTAAAGAACTTTTAAGATTTTTTCAAGATCGAAATTGAGCTTCGCCGTTCGATATTTAAAATTGATGACTATTTTACTCACACGAAGACAAGGCTGAATAGCAAAGCGACCTCTTTGGTCATTGCTCTATTGCCAGTATGATGGTTAGATGTACGCGAACTTATTGAAAGAAAGAAGTGTTTTTTTTAAATTACTTACTGCCCTAGGTCTTTTCTAGCTACATTATTACCCTAGAGCGCTAATTAGTCACTTACAGCCCCAATTGGAGGTAATAAGAACCTCCTTACCGAACATGAGAGATGTAAAAAAATTATTAAATATTTATATAATTACGTACGAATAAGAATACATTGGTGCTAATTCTGTTGTTAGAAAACTGTCTAACTAAACTAAAAATAACTAAAAATTTGTTTAGTCCAGTCAACTACGAATGAATGATACGATGTTTTCAGAATACGAAACGTTTTTTAACAGGACTAAACAATTTTTTTAGTGATTTTGAGTTTAGTTTAGAGAGTTTTTGAACAACAGAATTAGCACCATTATCTAATTAAAGATAGTCACGGCTATAAGCTTAGGAAAGGCAACACGGCCGTTTGTTTACTATTTTTCTGATTACTTAGAAATCGATAAGTCAATTCAGAGATGTTCGTGAATAATTATAATTATTGATAACACGGAGTCGCTGTTGTATTATCATTATTTTGTTTTTTTTATTGATGACACTCGCTTGAAAGCTGGTGAACTAAATAGCCAGTAGCTTAATAATATAAATAGAAAATGTACGTTCTGTCACCTCCAGCAAAGTCAAAGCTCCAAGATAGTCCCGTTTGAGTATGAAATCTTCAAGCTCTGGAAAGCTTTTTTTAGCGGAGCTACTGCCCGTATTCAGGCGACTCTCAGTCGCTGGTTTCGATCGGGATAGAATCTAAAAACACGAACACATTAAGAATACATCTATTTGGTAACCCTTTAACGCCCTTGTATCCCTTCATGTATAAAATATTTATAACTTTACAGACGTAAAGAACCAGGTCTTGTCTTTTGAAGAGTATTCGTTTTTAATCCTACTGATTTCGTAATTATACAAAGACGGTGAATCGTCTTCACAAAACTGCAATTATTTAATGCAGTCATCGGAACGATTAATTGAGAAGAAATTAACGAGCTAGGAAAATAATCTAACACAACGACCTGTAATATACTGTTTTTATATTTTGTTCTTTACTGTTACTGTTGTGTATAATAAACAGGATATTTAAACTTTGTCTACAAGTCAGGAGGAATGTTTTGCTTGGCTAATTTGTCGGCCAGCGTGGTATAGTAGGCCAAAATCTCCTTGACTACAAAAGGCTGTTGATGAAGTTTTTAATTGCTATTGAATTATTAAGGAAATATAATAACGTACCATATTTGTTTGACTATCTACGATATCCCTATGTAGATATATTTATTATCTTTGTTTATTTCGGCACTGCACCGCGCTTTTATTGACGTTATCGTTGCTATGGTAACTATATTATTTGTGGTCAAGAGTCTATGGTGGTCATGGAGCCTATAAAAAAATCATGTCAATATTTATACTCGATCGAGTATTGAAAAGTTATCAGGTAAAGAGGATAGTTAGAATAATAAAAAAATTGAACTAAAATGTATGTTCAGTACAATCTTATATATAAAATTCTCGTATCACAATGTTCGTTCCCGTACTCCTCCGAAACGGCTTGACCGATTCTCATGAAATTTTGTGTGCACATCGGGTAGGTTTGAGAATCGGCCAACATCTATTTTTCATACCCCTAAATGGTAAGGGTGACCCATCCCTAATTTTTTTTTGTTTTGCAATACAACGTTTGCCGGGTCAGCTAGTAATTTATAAAATTATTTATAACTTGCTGGATGCACATCCAGACTATTTTTATTTTCTTCGATTGAATTTAAAATCAAATATGTTCCTCTATTAAAGTTGTTATGGTTGAACATAGTACTTATTCATCCATAAGGATTTGTCTTGAAATTCACGTTAAAATTTAACCCCCTAACGCAAAAGGAGGGTTGTTATAATGTGTTTATCAGTGTGTCTATCTCTGGTATCATAGCTCTTTAAAACTTTTATACCCGGTTAAGACTAAACGCAAAAGAAAACCTAGTTGGGGCGCCCCAGGCTCAGAGTTTCATTTCCCTGGTTAGGTTATAGCAAAATTTTAGAGAAAGCAAACTCCTTGGCAACTTACACGAACATATTTTATCAATAAACACGACGCCCCATAAAGTTAGAAAATAAATTAAAAACCATTAGTCGCTTAGCAACAAACAAGCGAGTTAGTTATCAATTTTTTGAGCCGTTTTCAAATCAAAAGCTTTAAATAAATATTGTTTTTGATAATATAAAGTTAATAGATATGTCTGGGCCTTCAAGACCTTGCCCTTGTCCGGAGGATGACACATCGGAAGAATCTGGCCTGAGTGTCAACTGCGAGTGTCCTAGGGACGAGAATGAGATCGTGATACATGAGAAGAGTTGTCTTATGTACAAGCACGAAACGATAATCTTTCCACCTGTTAGTATAGCTTTTATTTACTTCTGTCTTTATCGAGGTACAACAAAAACCATCAGGGTCTACACGGAACCACTGTTATGTATTGCCGTAAACAAGTCATGTTTAAGTTGTTTTACGGGCCTCTTGGTCTAGTGGTTAGTGACCCTGACTGCTAAGCCGGAAGTCGTGGGTTAGATACCCAGGACAAATATTGTATGATCAGCGCGGTCATTCGTTCTGTCTGAGTGTAATTTATCTATAATATGTATATATTTGAAAATATTTAAGTATGTTAATCAGCAGTCTGGTTACCATGGTATAGGCTCTGCCTAGTTTTAAATCAGACGGCCGTGTAAGATATATTATTATAGTTTTACTAGCTGTTGCCCGCGACTTCGTCGGTGTGGTGGTCGACATCAGTGGTCGGTGTTCATGGGCGAAGGTTCTCACTTACCATCAAGTGACCCGTCTGCTTGTTTGGCTCCTGTACTATAAACCATAAAAACATTCACTATGGGTGGCATATTAAGAAATGAAGAATACAATTTTTAATAATTCATAGTGATGTAGACGGATTAAAGTAGGAGAGATTTTTTTTAAAGTTAAATATTTTCTGTAATTTCTCATTTCTCTCTTCTCAGATTGAGATAGTATGCGACATGTGCCAGTGTCCTCGAATAAAATGCCGTTGCGTGAAACCTGCCGGCAGGGAAGCTTTTGACGAGTTTGTACCATTTTTGTAATAACAGTCAGCTTCTTGTCTTGAAGTATAAACCTCTTTTTACACGCTTTATATTAGCTTAACTTGTAGATTTGTTTGTATGTTTGTTTGTAACCGACTCCTTTGGGCGTGATTTTGACTGACTTTAAACGGTCAGAATTCGTTCAAACTTGTAGATATATCGAGGACCGATGACAATACACTAATTTAGAAAAGGGTTCTCATGTCCAAAATGGTTTGTGAATCTCTGGGGTATAGGTAAGCTCAACAGGACTTAAAAACTAAGTAAGTAATTAACAAATAAACTACTAACTATGATTTGTAGATGGCGTGCCAATCGCCCAGTTGGCGCGATGCCTGCAGTTCTGGAATCAACTCACCCGCTGATGCAGAAGTTCCAGGAGACGCTTAAACAGTTCCTTATAAAGGAAAATGCCATTGCTGAGGAGGAAATACTTAATTTGGTAACTTTTTCCACCAACATCTTAACAGACACTGGTATATTATAGTATTTTCTTTTACCTAATGACGAAAAATAACATTTATTTCTAAATTACTGTTAGTCTTGTGGCTAAGCCTTCCCAGTAAGTAATCTTTCGATACTTTTGTTGTTCGGAGACCTAGTTTCTTGGGATCTGATATTGTTTAGCTACATACATATTTTAAGTATTGTATTGATGAATATAATTTATTTTTATGTAATCCATTAGGAGACTTTGGAAGTGTGTTTAGCCAATCTTTCAAAGTATTTTACAAGTGTAAGCGAGCATAGGATATATTTTAATAGTGCGGTTTATTTTATTATAGATGTATGCATACTGACATCTAAATTATGTTAAATGAGTGCCACAGTTTTTGCATGATTATTATTTTTTACTACCGCAGCGCGAGGAGCTGAGGCTAAGCAAGCAGAGTTACGAGAAAGATTTGTCAGCCATTTACACACGTGATCACGACACGAATGCACAAAGGGTATGTAAAATATATACTCATAATTAGAGCGTGGTATACCTATAGCTTTATTGTTGACTGCTGTAGCTTTATTTCTTCAAATCTTATTGTTTATAACTAGGCCCTGATATTAGAGTACGAGTCGACCCTAGCTCAGCGAACAGCGGAGCGTCAAGCAGCCGAGAAACGTGCGCAGGAATCAAACGAAAAGTACAAGAAGGTCAAAGCGAAGCTCGAACAGGATGTTATGAGAGGCGAGTTGTACTTATAACACGTAGAGTACCTTAAGTAGATCTTATGCTGTAAAGTTATTTTTAGAGAAAAAAGAGGGATATGATTTCAAACCTGTTTTATAATGATCGTCAAACCTGTCTTCTGTCAAGTAAGGCCTTAAAAGGAGAGTTTTAAAAGATGATTATAAAAATATAAACGAGTTTAAAAATGTTACATGTATACCAAAATCTTTTCAGTGGTCTTGACTGAAAAATCTATAAGTTTTTATGAGTTCTTCTTTTCGTATCGTATAAGAGCGGGTAAGTCCTGATAAAAACCCATTCTTTGGGCAAATTTAATTTTTTTGACCAGAGAGCCTAGTGTAAGTTTATTTCTATGCGATCCTCACGGTAACCTTATCGTACTAAACTCTTCACCAATCGCAACGCCAATTACGGTCACCGTGACTATCGAGTTGATGTGAAATAAATTCACACAAGGCCATCAGAAGACGACGATGGTGATGATACAAGGGAAGATGTTATAAACAGATGCAAGTAAGGATATTAGTAAGTAAATGCTTAGTGGGTATATTATTCTACAAACGAAAAGTTAGTTCTATAGCTTCACTTTTTCTATAAATTTTTGCCCGACCCTAATCGTCTAAGTATAACTTAAAACTCTGCAGAACGTGAAGCCATAGAAGAGTTGGAGGCTCTCACAACCCTCTGTCGTCAGTTGGAATCTTGGCGTGATGAGACGGAATCTGACTTAACTGTCAGTCAGCGTATGTCCGATAAAATGAGAGCAGAAAAGCTGGCCCTGGCCAATGAGAAACGTCAACTGGTGAGAAAATTATATCTATATATAATATAATAGAGAGACTGACATTACATGGTCTTGATTGGTTTTTATTTATGACATGATAGATACAAACAAGCAGACGGGTCACCTTCACATTAAGAGTCACGAATGTGTTGCCGACCATTGAGATGGGAGTACGCCATTTTGTTGTAGGCTTGATAGTCAAAGCGATCCGATCAGTCCAGGAATTGTTACCTGTTTCAAAGAGTGTTTGTTTTGTTTACTAAATAATGCTTAAAACTTTTTATCATGGTTGCCTGGTCTCAGTTTACCTGTTACTAGGTATTTGCGTTAAGTATAACTGATATCTATAACTTCTACCTATTATCACGGATCTCAGTAGTTTGAGGCAGCTATTTTGCTCACTCACTTGATGGAACAAAAAGTGCCAAACAAAGGAAATACGTTCACAATCTTTTTGTACGAAGTAAGTAAGAATGTTTCTGTCTCTTTCAGGACATGCTCTTATTTGGCCTTAGTAACGAGGTATGGAAGTTGGAGACCAAACTGGAGACGTTCCAGAAACAAATGGAGATTAAAAATGCGGAGATGGAAAAAATTAACGATAAGGTATTAGGATTTTTAAATATTTTAGTAGGTTTTACGGTAACATAGAAATAATATAACTTTGACTTAACCAACGAAATAACTGAAATGGTTATTTTGTTGCGTCGTATGCCTTGGGTAGTGGGTGCGAGGAGTATACCACTTAAATCCCTCTATAACCTGCTTAAAGACCTTGAATTGCCAAGAGCTTCAGTATGCTCTTATCTAGAACGAATATCCTAAGCGGCATTGCTAGGTCCATATATTGGTCATGGTATATTATTATATAGGTTCATATATTTTGGTCTTTATTTGTTTTTACCGAATCCCTGTAATACTAATTAAACTAATTATTAACCAAACGCGAAACCAGATTTTAACACCGGGGGTGGGAGGGACGAACTAAACCCAGCTCAGAATGTCCTCTTGTTGCTAACCAGTTTTGATATTCCGAGATTAACTTCCTTTGTGTTACTACAAAAAGAAAGTAAATTATTAACTATAGATTTTTTATATCTATTGATACAAATAATCTATAGTTAATAATTTCGTTATTTTTTATTGTTTGTTTAAATGCATTACTTTCCATTCAACATCTTTAACATTCCGCTACGACTCCTAGAAGTGGGGAGTTACCATAAAAGCAAGTGAAACTATGAAGATGGCCTATGATCTGATATTAAGTATATTGCTTGATAGTAGATAGCACCCTTATCTAAACAAATTTTATAAAGCTGAAGAGGTTATTTGGTTGAACGCCCATTTATGTTGAGCCCACAACTGTGAAGTTGGACGTAAAATCTCTTAGTCGTATCCTGTAATGAGCTCTAGATTAATTTCAGTAGTATAAATTTTCTCGTCATTCTATACCTACCGACCCATAGTTCAGGATCCGATGTCCATTTTTACAATGGATTACTATCAAGCTAATTTTCCGTGAGTAGCTTCAATTTGACCTTTTGACCTTTTCTCTTATAAAAAATTCTCGATTGTGTAGATATATTTATTGCTTTTGAGAGGCGCAAATGCAGATGCTCGAGTCAGCTAGTATGTGATTTATTATGTCTCTCACTTAGCAAGTACAGTTATATTAACAAGCTTAAACTATGTATAGGTCACTGCGTACTCGACTGAATTGGAGGACTTGGAGCTTGATAAGCGGCGACTGATGAGCTTATGGAACTCTGTCATAGGAAACATCAAGCAAAGGGACAAGGTCTACAACTCCGTGCGAGATGATTATAAGTGAGGAGGTTTTTTAGTAAAATATATCTACTTCATTAAAAAACTAATAAATAAAACTTATGAATAACTTGATATCAGTACGTGTAAGTAGGTATATAATAATCATAATCTTTCATAACCTTTTTTAAAAGATGTTACTCCCACCCAAACCACCGACGATGAATTTCTTACTCTTATGTCGTAAAAAAAGTTAAAAAGATTATAATATTAGTTAATCACCTCATTTATTGGTATTTTTTTATTTTACAATTTTACCTACACATAAGATAGATAATAAGATTAAGATAATAAAAAATAAGATTCTTAAATTAAAAGCGCTTAAAACACAAAATAAAATATGTCATGTGAAGATTTTCCTACGAAATAATTTCATCTCCATGATATTGGCAGAACGCTACAAGAAAACTACCGCACTTTGATTAATAACTTGGAAATTACGAAAAAAGTTGTGAATGAGGAGATGAACGAGGGCAGGCATCTCGCCATGAACAAGGACAAACTCCTGTATGATATTGAACATGCTGGCAAACAAGGTGAGTTGAGTATAATAAAAGTATTAGAGATCGTCTGGCAGTCGAATTTCGATCCTTTGAACTGTTTGATTGACTATAATGACTTGAGCTCTCATTGTTTCTATAAACTTTTAAATTATGACAGGTCAAAATATACTGGACCACTGTAATTTTTAACTTTAACAAGTTATGCTCGCGAAGGAGACGGCGGAGCGGGACCGGGAGAGGTTTAGGACTCTCCCAGCCCGCCAGGCCCGGGAACGGGCCAGGTACCGCAGGCGACTCAGGCGCCGGAGGTCGCAGAACGACCTCCGTCCTCCATAAGCGCAGGCCTGGGGGTGACAGGTGAGGCCATCTGTCACCCTAGCAGAAGCAGGCCGGGGTGGCGGCAAGCGCGTTGCGAAGCGCGCTCGCTTCCAGGGAGCACAGGGAACATGGGGTTCCTACACGGGTGGTGTCGTCTACTCGTCTGTAGATGACCCGAGGTATGTCGGGGCACCAGGGACTTCCTTTCTAGGGTATACCTGGTTCCCCGGCTATTAGTACCCGAGACGGCGTGCGGTTTTAGTCGGTTCGAGTCCGACATGCCACCGACATGTGGTATGCGAGGGGATTTCCGAACGGAAAAAAAAGATAGGGTATTTTGTTTAAAAGTTATAGTTTCCTACACTTCTACATGTACACATGAAGTAGGCACTTATTCCAAATATGCTGTTGCTTTCGTGCGCCATTTTTGTGCACGGTGTACACGTTCGTTAACAAACTTCGTATCGAGAGATAAATCCCATGCAACAGCAAACTACAGCTGTTTGACAACGACTATCTTACAATTTAAACGGAAATCTGCATAGTATTGTTTTTTCTAGCATTCGTTTTCTGCATTACCATTGCAAGATAGTGCTGGTCTTGATAAGCAGTGGTGGAGTAGTTCCTTTCTGTTCTGTTCCTTTCTGTATTCCATCCTGTTTACAGCTTGTCTTAGAGCAGCAGTTAAAGGAATGTCTTTACTTACTATTCTGACCAACCAGTGTCAAAACTCCCAACAAGAATTGCTCTGGGTTTTGTTTCTAATCCACTTGTATTTCGATATTGTCTGGATGTTTTCGAACTGAATTACTATTGTTCTGAGCATGGTTGATAGCTAATTTTAGAGAGCCTCGGCTCGTTTTCAGAAGATCGAAAATGGATTTGTTCCAGCAACACACTGCGTCTAGCTTCTTCTATGTATGAACAGCACGGATTCCGTGCACGAAGCTACATGGCATTGCATGCAAGCTTTTTTAGCTTATGTGTTTCATAACCACTTTAAGTGATGTTGTATAAGTCACTGTTTATAAAGCTGCATTTGTATTCAGAACTACTTTTGTTGTACATAGTGCAAAATGAAGACATAAAAAAAGTAACCTTGGAAACAAACATAGCTGAGTTGGAGGAATCCATTGAAATGACGGACAGAGATCGGGAAATGATAAAATCGGTAAGCATTAAACATTAAATGTATTTACACGAATCATTTTAAAGAATATTGTAAATCACGCGTCAGTCGTAGTCATGAAACAGTCTAGTAGAATTCTGATGAAATGTCTGGTAACCAAAAGGTACTACTTACTTATTACAATAATGAAGTCCCAATTTCATGATATTTTCCATAAAAACGTGAATTTATTTAATTCAACATAAGTTCTCATTTCTCATGTTTTAGGAAAACAATGCAAAGACGAACATACTTAAGAGTACGGAAAAAGAATTGCAACGGAAGACAGAGTTGAAGATGAAGTTAGAAAATGAAATATTGGCGAACATGCAAGATTGTTTGCTCAACGACAAGGCGGTCGAGTCCATGGCGAATGGTATAAAGAAGATGAGAGAAATGTCAAAGAAACAGGTAAGCGTTTTGGTCTTACATTGACAATTCATGTCTACAGACCTAATGGGGTAGACAGACTTGTTAAACGCCCACATTTTGGCGAATATAATTATAGTTCCAATTTCATAGTGCCTATTGCTGTCAACCGGGTACATATTTCTAAATAAACATACCTTTATATATATATAATATTGTAGATAAATCACACCTAGATACAAATGATATGATCTCGTTTATAACATAATAATCGTCCTGGGCTACGTTCTCTGGTGCTAAGCCAGTCAGGATCGCTAACCACTAGAATTTTTATAATTTGTGGACTAAGTAATAAAAGTATTTTTTTTTTTCAATAGCTACGGATGACGTCATAACTTATTTTTCATACAAACTTTCAACCTAATTCGAGCGATCGTTTCGATGTGTACTAACAAGCGACTAATTTGATTTGATGGTTAACTACTATTTCTGTTAAAGCTACTATTTAAAATATAACAAAGTGTAGCTGCGGCATATCTTTTATTTAAATGTAGAAAGTATAGTTTGGTTAAGCAACAAAACAGCTTCGCGTACCTATATAACAATATTCCGAGAGATATCAGGACGGTTAAAGAAATAACTATGTTAAAAAAGACTACATGACTTGTTGAAAAATAAATGTTATTATACAGTTAAAGATTACATGACCGACAGGTCTCTACTCTGTTACTCTATACCCCAGTCATTATGTGTTCAGTGTTCTCTACTTTTGTTATTGTATATCTACATTATTATAGCCTGTTTACGAATTTTGTGAAAATGTGATCCATATTGACATAACAAATTTTATTATTTAATGTATGTACCTACCTACGTATATTCTAATAATTTTATCTTTTGTATGCTCAATGGGCGGGACATGCCGGACTAAATACTGAAAACTATAACATCTGTATAATGTACCTATGAAATTACTATTGAAATTAGAAACAAGGTGTGTTTCTGTTTACATCTTTTTTAGGAATTAGCGTTGATGACGATGGAAAATCAACACGCCAAAGTAATGCTAGACATTGAGGTGTACCGCAATCGCCAAGCGAAGAATAACCTCCTGATGGAAGAAAAGTTAGCGAAGGTTAAAGACAGGGAAAAGGAGATCGATGACCTTCAAGAGGACTATGACCAAAAGGTGCTCGTACTTACTAGGAAACAACGAGAACTGGATATAGTTACGAAGAAATTTAATGCTTTAAAGGAGCTATTTGATGTAAGTTTGTAGCAGGAGTTTCATTTTCCTTTTTTGTTTGAATAATCTTATAATTTGTAATAATACACCTATTAGTAACCGTAACTTTTTAACAATTTCTACTGCCTTTTTCTCCAATTCCACCATATTTTTCATTCAAATTTTAAAAGAATGGAATCAGATACCTGTTAAAAAATATGAAAACTCATCATCATCATCAACAGCCTTTACTAGGCCTCTCCGTAGAAAGGAGGTTTTGGCCTGCTATAAACGTAGAAGTATACTGTTCTGTTGAAAATAAGTTTCTTTGAAAGAATAAGATTAAATTAGTGTTCTCAATAGTTAAACACATTTCATTTGATGTGTGATGTGATGAAACATTTTCAATATATCATTTTACACTTCGACTCTTTTAACGGAGATCCTTCTTCAGGAAAATTACGTCAAAAGCAGGTCATTAACCAGCTCTTTGACGTATTATATTCTATTCGTCACATTTTGTACCATTCCAGATGAAATCGCCGCAAGAGCGTCGTATTGACGAATTAGAGAATCAGGTCAAGAGCTACCGCGAGCGCACAGAGACCATGCAGCACGAGTGGCTGCGACTGCAAGGACACGTCGTCAAACTTACGGAACAGCATCATAAGATGGTTTCTGACATCAACCTCGTCAATAAGCGTAAGACACTTGTTTGACAAATTAGGTTATTTTTTATAATTTTAGTTGTTGGTAAAGATACTACTAAAATATAATTGTAAACGTGCTTTTACTTCTCCTTAATAATAGAAATCCAAATTTGCGAACAAAAGATTGTGCACACGCAAGCTGAATGTGAGACTGTGCTAATGGAGCGCGCGCGCGTCGAACGTTCCCTGCGTGAGTTGCGCGGCCGCCTCGAGGTGCTGGAGCGCACGCGCAGGGACGCGTTTGAGCGTAATGAAAATGCACAAAAAACTAATCTGGCCATGACGCATGAGTATGCTGCTAATCTAAAGGTGAGTATTTTTTTAGTTATGATATGTAACGGTACTTAGACCATTTCAGGCATTCCTACACCTGCACGTAAGTTAGTGATGCTTGAAGTTTTACTCAAGGACCGCACACAAAGAGAGTTGGGTAACATTGAAAATGAAAGTATTGATACAGGTCCTATTTTGTGTAACAGACAGTTTTTTTAGGTGTAATAGTTACCACCGTCGTCATGGCACGCATATCACACTCGGAATATCTAAAGTTAATTGTTATTTTGTTTTCAAAGGATGCAGAAAGTGAAATAATTCAACTGGAAGATGATATTGAGGAATTAGACAAAGAAAAAATGAATCTTACACAAGACCTGGACAGAGTTCAGAGGGAAGCGCTTATATGGCAGAGGAAGGGTATATTGGCTGTGGAATTGAAGAGGAATATAAGTAATGCTAAGTCTGCAGCGGGCGAGATAGGGCAAATGAGAGCTGAAATCCATAGAATGGAGGTAAATGTAATTTTTAAAAAGTCGGCGTCGAAGTATCTGTGTGTAACCGGTGTTCCAGACAGATCCTGTTTATATTCTGTGCTGTCGTTACAGCAATTTTTTTAGCAAAGCTCATTAGCATATTAAAAGTAATTCTAACCTTATAGACTTAAGAAAAATATATAAATAACTAATAATAGTAAAATGAATAATAACTTCGCAGATCTCACATACGATACAATACTGATCCCAAACAAAGCAGATAGCCTAGATAGATAGATACAATGGTAAACAGAGTACTGATAAAGTATATTTATCTATATATATATATATATATATTTCTGAATACATACATATTATGGATAAGTTACACCTAGACAGAACAACTTACCATCACACAATCATTTATCCTGGGTGGGAATCGAAGCCACAAGCTCACAATCTAGCAGTTAGGTTCTCTAACCACTAGAACAACCGGCCCGTCAACAAATGTATTTGTTGCCTACAAATACAGTTGAATTTTTCTATACAGGGTGTAAGGGACGTCGCAACAAATACTGAAAGTGTATTCAGACCATCATTCTGAGTCGAAAATCATTGGAATGTCCGGTCGAAAATTTCAATTTAATTTTTATTCTATGGTTAAAAATTATATCAGAATGAGTACACAAAACATTTTATCAATTTTTTTTAATAAATACCGCAAACGGTCAAAAACTGCAATATATAATAATGAAACAGCCAAAGCGCGCGGGGCCCCTTCCCCGGCCGCCAGCTTGTGTTAGTGTGCGTAGACTGTTTGTAAGGAATACAATGTAGTTATTACTTTTATACGAAGGCCTACTAGGAATGGCCTTAACCTTTGACACCTTATTGCATTAAACGTTTAATTTTCCTGCAGAAAATTCTAATGGTTTTCGACTCAGAATTATGGTCTTATTTCTTATTTTGTTTTTAAATAGACAACTCCCGCATTAGGAATACATTCTGTGTCGCGGGGTACTTTACAAACGAACACAAAGAACACCCAGACTCAGAACAACAATTTGTGGATAACACAAAGTGTCGTCCCGTGTGGGGTTTGAACCCACAACACTCGACGTAGTAGGAAGCAGCGTGGCGACCGCTTAGACCACTACGCCATCCGTGCAGTCTAAATCCACTAAAACCACTAAATCCACTATTGCAGTATTCGGTATGACGTCACATTAACCTATAATAGTTTAGTAACAAAAAAACATATGGGAACACCAGGTACGTCGTGAGCAACTGCGCCGTACAAGCGAAAAGTTGGCTGACGATCTGGCTCTCTACGTTACACGTCGCGACACGGCAATGGACAAGACGAGAGCGGCTGCCGCTGTGGAGAAAGCCCACGGCGGCCACGGCACCTCTCAGTCTGCTTACCACCACAAGCTCAGGCTTGCGAAAGCCGATGTTGCTCGGGTTACTAAGGTATTTTTATTAATTATAAATATTTTTATTAAGTCACTATGAATCTGTGCGCTATTTTTCTCATGTTTCTTCCAATTGTTGGGTCAAAGTTACAGGTTGGGTCCAGAACCTAGATGTTTGTCGTAAATCTTTACTGATTGGGACTAGAGCAGGCACGCAGAGCAGACGTGAAACTCTTAGCTATCTAGTGACTAGTTAGTAATTTTCACTAGTTTATTTTTGAACTTCATCTCCCAAAAACATCATCATCATCTCAGGGGACATAGGCCAACTGCCGGATATAAGCTTCCTCCAAGGATTGCCACAGCAACCGGTCCTGCGCAGCATAGGTTGACCTTGACGTTCAACAGGTCGTCCAATGTACTTTGTGTATCCCGATGAGATGTTTTCACTAGATACCATAAAGCAATACGTAACCCAGTTGAGAATTTATCCACGGCTTGTTTATTTATATGTGATATTTTTTGTTTGTTTTCGGACAGGATCTGGCAGCGGCTAAAAGTCAAATGGAACATCTTCAAAAGGAACAGGAGCGTCTAGATCGCGAGGTGGTAGAAACCAGCACCATGAATATGCAGTTAGAACATCATGTGGCCGATTTAATACGCGAGTGCCAGGAGACCGATACAATGAAACAATGGGTACGTTAACATTGTCCGAAATCCGTCAACCAGATACAATAATCTAATGAAGCAGTAATTTATTAAACAATTCTGTTGTAGCTTCTCGAGCGCGTAGTACGCAGCCAGCGTCTTGGCAGCGAACTGTCAACTGCTGTCAAACGTCAGTCAGTCAGAGTTCGAAAGCCGAAGAATGTTGTTCTAGAAGAATACAACCAAGCGAGGACTTTAAACGAGACTCTGAAATTCATAGTAGACACTTTGAAGAAAGAGTACCCTCATCTGACGCACAAGTTTCAAACCCTCCACAATACGTTGGACATCTACTCGCCATCCAACTCCCCAAGGTTGACCGAACACGGTGGAGATTGTGTTGAGAATGGAGAGTTTGAAGCCGAATTGAGGGAAGAGTTGGAGAAATCTGAGAATATTGCTGAAAAGCCTCTGTGCCCTTAATAAGTAACTTTATTCGGATGAGATGATTTCATTGCCTGTTGTATATAGTATAGTACTGTACAGTGCTAATTAAGGTTATTAAGATTTTCCAGCGGGTTCATTCGTGTAAAAGTAGTTATAACATGTGACGTAGTTTATGCATGGCCCCTAGTCGAGTACCTACTGCAAAGTTCTTTTTTAGATAACGTAATACTATACAGTAATACGAATTTGGATTTGTAATATTTGGTATATATTGGGAATAATAAAACAATATTTTGACAAAAAACTCATTTGTAATTATTTTTAAAACTTAACAAATAGGTTTTCTAACATATTATACTGTAACTTTTGGGCCATAATTTCAACCCAACAAACCACAAATAACTGAACACATTTTTACGAACCTAACAACAGCATCTATAACTCACAAGTCGCATATTTACAATATAATGTGTCCCTAATATCCAAGGGCGTAGCCAAGATTTCCAGGCAAAACCGTGGAAGTAAAAAGTATCTATTGACATTTTCGCTAAATCACCACAAATTTCAGAATATAGTATGTACTTAAGGAAAAAACAGCAAAAGAAATTGATTATACGCGAACAGACCGTGACTACACCCTGAATAATATAAAAAAAGATGGAAACAACTATTTTATTCTTTGTGCGAGAACATGTGAGGGTTTCCCAACATCAATTTACATATAGTCCTTGGCACTCACTCGCTCTGAATTTATTAAAAGTAAAATGTTTATAGCATCAACTACAATAGCACCATAAAACTTACAAAACTATATACATCTGTAGTCTCCAAATATTTAGATGGGTATTGTACTTACTTTTAAGATTACAGCAATAAAACATTGAGATCGCCTAAAAGTCATTCGTATCATTTTACTGACCTGTTAGATATAGTATTATTATTTTGGCCCCTTTAGGTCGATACACATAATTATGGCAGTGACGAAATAGCGTGGATAAAATATTAATATACGTACGTGAAACCCTCGTGCATAATACGTCATGCTCTGAAGTATTTCTACTGGGGCTATGATAACACAGCTCCAAACATTTTTAAATATTTTATGAAATAATAAAAACACACTAGCCCACATAACATTTCCACTTAAGAAATAGCCTGCGCTAAATTAATCCCAAGCATTCTTGTCTTCTATGTAATATACAATTGAATAATAGGCTTTCTGACATAACTTACGTTTTATTGCCGATTTATCCATACCAATATTATAAATGCGAAATTGTGTCTGTCTGTCCGTCTGTCAGTTGCCTCTTCACGCATTTAACGAGTTTTATTTCACTTTTCTATTTAAAAAAAAACAGTGGCACTCCGGGAGTGCCGACAAAAGTGAAAACTTGAAAATTGTAACATTTTGATTTTAACAAAAGAAATTTTAGTTTTTTCGATTCGAAAAGTTCCGATATCAATATATATCTATGTTGTACGTATATACACAATATATGTTTATATTATATTTAGGTATATTATCAATGTTTTTCAACCCAGACTCAACTCTCGTGTAAACGGGGCCAATATTTGTAGATACTTATATACAGAGGTGTCGGTAACGGTAACAGTGTCGCGAGTTGAATAGTTGAATAATTGTTCGAAAATACCCAACGCGCCTAAAGAAGTTTTCACTTTCAATAAACAGCAGCAACACTCAAGGCGTGACAAAACCGAAGCGGTGCTAATTTATCCAGAATAGTGCTATTTTTATTGTAATTAAATCAGTAGGTAACCAATTTTTAACGAGTAATTTATGGAACTTAAAATAACGATATTTCTTATTTATAACTACGTCCATTCCAATGCAACATATCCCTGTAATACCGACAGGAACACAGTATCGAATTAAAGGGTTTCATACTCATATGCTTAAGAGTATTGGTACTTTTTGTCGTATATTTTCAATGTTACATGACATGTTAAATGTCAATCCAAATAATTTTATCATCTGGCAAGATTAAAAAAAGGCAAAGGGACCACCGCCTATACAGCTAAGTTTTGTAATATAAATAGTAGTTATCATGTAATGATTTGAAATGATACGATACGAGCTAAATATTGCATTTTTATAGTCCGGATTGAAAGTTTATTGCTTTTATACGTGGTGGGTGACTAATATTAGTGTCACGTGGATGACGTGGTGGAGGCAAGAAGATGCTTCTGGTGGGCCGTGTACTCGTGTCGTTTGCGGTGGTCGGATCGGTGGAACTTGACACCGCAATACTGGCACGAGTAGCGCTTCTCCTTCGTGTGGGACAGCATGTGCGCCATCAGGTAGCTGTCGGTAAATGGTACCTATTAGTCTTGCCCAAACGCAAGATCATAGGTTATTGGTCAAATACGCATTGAGTCAAAGACTCAAAATGACAAGAGGATGTAAGTTTTCGCAAATTGTCAAACACGTATATTGTCAGAAACGTGAAATGTCAAACTCGTAAATGTACGTAATTTTCGTACGTAAACAAACAACGCCATCTAGTTTCAAACTAAGCAGAGCTTGTACTATGAAAGCTAGATTGACTGATAAAATACACAGCAGTCTATTACGCTACCACTGCACCACGAGGCAGCCTGCTTTTATATTATAACTTTTAGTCAAGTAAAATCATTCAATATAATTTTGTCTTTGATTTTATTGTCTTGTTCTTTAACTGTGCGTATTAGACATGTTTGACTTGTTGCGTGTAGGACTTTTTGTGGGTTTTGACGCTATGCTTGTTTAACCTTTAGCGTATGATCCTTACCATAGTACATGCTCTGCCTAGTTTGGGATCAGACAACCGTGTGTGAGGTGCGTGAGTTTATTAAATAGTTAAGTGCACTCACTCTTTCTTCATAAAGGTCTGTGTACATATCTGACAACCAAAGTTTCGGACGTCACCGTGTGTCTCGCGATGACTCTTCAGCGTCGCAACTGTCTTGTAAAACTTGCCACAGTCAGGACACTCGTACGTCTTTTCTTTAGAATGACTCCTGTGTGAAAAAATATTTACTATAAAGATTATCATTGACTATCAAGATTACACTTAATATTATTATCAGAGGGACAAGTGCGAGTTTATTTCACTTGTACTCGATCGTCACGGTGACCGCGTTCAGCGCTACTATTGGCCAGCACTGAAATCTCCACCAATCGCAACGCTAAACGCTCTCGCCGTCGAAAGCGAGTCGATGTGAAATAAACTTGCACTCGGCTTTCGGTATCTTTCAGTAAACGTATCAAAGAATGACGTCTCAACTTACTGCAATCAAATCATTCATTACTAATGTAACTTTAAAATAAAAAAGAACGGCAATTTTCATCGCATTTTACTTATTTTACCCGAATCGATTAATTTATATGAGAATATCAAACATTTATTTTTCGCATTCAAGTATTTTTCACAAGTACTGTTAGTATGTCAGTGAGCCTGTGTTTCCCCACTGAAGGCAATGTAAAACGATTCAAACCCAACTACTCTAAGCGGTGTTGGTCTAGTGGTAGCTCTTCCTAACAACTGAGCCAGAGGTTGTGGGTTCGATTCCCACCTTGGAAAAATAATCGTATAATGATCACGATTGTTCTGTATTAGGTGGACTCGATAATATGTAGTGATTCCCAACACCGTGAGTAAAGCCGTATATACATATACAAATAAATAAAATTGAAGTGTCTGTAATGTCAAAATAATTGTTTTTTTTTCATGCTCACACGGTTATTTGCTCGATACCTATATCTAAAAACCAGTTTGAATATTTTTGTCTGTCTGTCTGTTTGCTCCGGCTAATCATCAAAATGGCTGGACCGATTTTGATAATATTTTACTACCATGTAACTGTCTATATAAGGAGTAACTTAGGCCATTTTTAAACTCAGAAAAACCCTCACCCAGAATTCCCAGAATTCCCAGAACACCCAGAATTCTACAAATTGAACAAACATTTGAAATTCAAATCCTTAATAAAAAGTCAACTTACTTTAAGTGCACATGTAGATGATATTTCTTGAAGAAACTCTTAGAACATAGTTGACATAGGTGTGATTTTTCTTTGTCGTGTACAGATCGTCTGCAACATGAAGAAGAATATTATTTTAATAATAATAATATATAATTCATGATAAAAAATATTTTGACATTGACTATGTGGTGTACATAAGCTTATAATATTATATTATATGTATAACTATGTACATGTACAGTATTTTTATTTATTTATTTTATATCTTCATACACTTATGTACATCGGCGGACTTAATGCCCTGCGCATTCTCTACCAGCCAACCTTTAGGTGATGTAGAAATCTAAATATTTTTTATCAATAAGCATATAAAACTAAACAAAATTTACATACATTATACAATAACACATATATATTATATAACTATAATATAATATAATTACACATATATATAAATAATTATACATTTAAATACATATCCTTTATGTTCGTATACACTGTGAATACTTGAATTTAAGAAGGTGTACTATTGGTTAACGTACTTCCGCCATCTCGTCGAGAAGGTAATTACGTACATTCCTTTTAAATGCGAAACGGTTTGTGGAGATCCTGATTTCGATTGGGAGCGCATTCCTGAGCAGTACTACTTGCACAAAGAACGAGGAGTTCATGAAGTCGAAGTTGTGGGAGGGATACAAGAGGAGCAAATTATTTGTTGATCCAAGATTTATGTCGTGATTAGACGACAAGAAACGGATGTAGGGATCGAGGTTCTGCCATTGTTCTGCCATATAAATTATCAAAGGAATCGAAAGAAAGTATAACTCGAAAGTCGCCATTAAAAATACGGAGTAGGAGGGTGAAAATACTTTACGAACTATTCTCATACCTACTAAATTTACAAAAGTTCACTAAAATCAGTCAAGCCGTTTCGGCGGATTGCGACCACAAACACCGTGACACGAGATATTTATATTTTAGATAAAAATAAAACACTCACATATGTTGATGCACTAGGCCTTTCGTTGCAAACTTCTTATCACAGAGATCGCAGCCGAAGGGTCGGTCTTTGGTATGTGTCCTCATGTGTAAGTCCAAGTTCGACTTACTAATAAAACGGCGCCCGCACTCCACACACTCCAAGGGTAACGATTCTCTATCATGCACCACACGATTGTGTTGCCTTAAATGGGTTACAGCTGAAAAGATTTATCAAAAAAAACATATTAATACTATCTATATCATACTACTCTAGATAAAATAAGTCGCAAATTGTGTTATTAAGGGCAAAACTCGTGAACGGTGGCACGAGGAAGGCTCTTATGCAAAAAAAACCTATAAATTGTGAGGAAAAATAGTAAAAACAATACTTTTCTTTTCTCATACAAACCACAGAGTCAATTTAAACACCTGTCCTTGGCTGTCAAATACTTTAAGTCAACCAATACAAAACAAAAGCGCGTATGTATTATATTTGGTATGCCTTCAAGTTTATTCGACTGTATGGATATTAAATCTCTCGCACACCACGTACTTTACGCGGGGCACGCTCCCGCATACCAAAGGTAAATAATAGGTCTTTACCTATGAAATTGCCGTTTTGAATGCAATCAGTGAAAGTACTTATTTTTTCAAACTTTTTTATTTCTGTTATTCGAATTCTGCAACAGGCTAGTAATTTTGATAGCCAAGACTGTCGGGGCAACCAGTATAATAATAGTTTGAGAGTTGGTTTGTATTGAGTTAGAATTATTTTTATGAGAAAAGCTAAAAGGCTATGTTACATTACGCTGCACTTGCTAGCGAAGAAGGGTCAATGAATGTAAGTTAAACTACTGGCAACAGAAAGTACGTACTTATTAAAGAGAGCCAAATAAATAGCGACTTCAACATCTAGGTAATAAAGTTCATTCTTGGTTGCGTATAAATCCATACATATTTCTTAATTATTAATTTACTTGAATATTCTATTTACAGATGAGTTACCACGTTATTTCATGATACAATAAAACTTAATTAACTTTAAGTATGAAAACAAACATATCTTTAAAAACTTGGTGACCCTATATCGTATACTTACCTTTATTACAGATGGTACATATTTGCTTTACTCCTAAATGCTTTATTTTATTATGTTTATATCTTGCACTGTGACTAGAAAACATCTTATCACAAACATGGCATTTGATTCGTTTCCGTTCTGACATGGGCAGGTGTAAATAAGAATGCGCCTTTAAATCTGATACAGTTTTCCCACATTCCTCACACATCTGTTTTGAGCTTGATGCCACATTAGAATTAACCTTAGTGCGTTTTCTTCTTCTAATTTTTGGTTCTGGAAGATAATGTTTTTTCAATTTAGATTCTACAGGTAACACACACAAATGTAGTATGTATAACTGCAGCTTTGCTACCCACATCATCCTACAACTGTGATAGGTCAGCTGTTGAATGCTTAATTCATGTGGGTTGTTCAATGATCTAAATACCTGACTATAATTTATAATTTCTTAGAAATTTGTCTTTTACCCAATTATAATAGTTATTACTCCAAATTTAATAAATTATTATGCTTTTTTACTAAGAGATATATGTATTTGCACTTGAAGAAGATTGTCTGGACTTTAAAAGAATCCCTGAATCTGTTTGATCCTTTCATCTCAGGGCTAGTTCAGTTAGAAAAAGCCGAACTCATCAGCTCTAAAAAAGTTTGACATGCAAAAGTATTCTCGTAACATTATTTGCAGAATAAACAATTTCATTTCTGAAGAAATTGTTTATTCTACAAATAGGATAAAAAGCTGAAGAGACAGTGATATGGTAAAAAAAAATACGAACTGGATTAAAAAGTTTTGTTTAGAATTATATTTATCACATGAAAAACCATAAATTGTCCTGTCCAAAGTAGAATTGAAACTGGTGATGCACAAAATGTATCACTGAGCTGAAAAGATAGATAATTACACTACACTCTAAAGATATATATCACCCATCAAGCTTCTAGTTCATTTAGCAAGTGATTCAATTTATAAGGATGGGTCTCTCAACTGATTCATTTCTTCGTCTAGATAGTTTAGCTCTGCAGCAGCCATCATTTCAAACCTCTCTTGTTCATACAAACCTTACCTTTACTGTCATATTAACCTAAATTAAGTTCTTGGAACTTCACTTTTAAGCTTTTTCTATAATAGAATTACTTCTTCAACTTTCTCTTTAAAAGACAACTACCACCAATAGGAATATATCTTGTGTCACAGGGGACTTCACAAACATACATGAAAGGGACACAAGAAATATCCAGACTCGAAAAAATAAATTGTGGATCACACAAAGTATTGTCCCATGTAGGGTTAGATCCTACAACACTTAGCATAGTAGAGAGCGGCAAGGTGACGGTCTAAACCACTACACCATCTGTGCAGTAATTTATCTGTGCAGAATAATTATTCATAAGCATGAAATTATGTAATTATTAACAGGCTTATAAAAAAAAACAAGTAATAAAATTAGAATATATTTTTTCTTACGTTTTTATTTAGCGAATAAGACTAGCACGTAAGATCTGTAGTATTTACTTTATGCAATAAACTTATTATATTATTATTATTTGTTTGTAAATCAGAAATCATCCATATTATATTGATTTTTCTTCACATTTGGCAGGCTTAGGAGTTTAGCCAGTGGCGATTTATGTAATAATAAAACAAGCACAAATTCACTCTCAAATAATACATATGTCTAGTACTTTGCGACTATAAAAATAATACACATTTTTCCTATGGCAACAAAATTACAGTGAACTTAACTATCGTCCATCACACTCATTTTACTGTAGTCTCATTTGCTAATGAACCAGAGTGGTGCCAACACATTAAACTAAAGATCTAGTAAGTTAGAACTGAGTTACTAATATATTCGGAGCTAGTGTGTGATTGATACATTTTATCGGTGTTAGTGATATATATCTATTACCTCACGAGCTACATAACCTTTATAGGCACTACACATATTGTCGTTTATACATACCATTCTCTTTAACTTCCTCCACATATTCATATTTAATCTTCTTAATTACACTGAGCAACTCATCTTCTGATGCAGAATTAAAGTCATTCTCAGGACATTCTCTTTTCAAACAAATGTCATCGTTTAATTCATGCTTAAGTTCATCTGCATCACCACCTATAGATAACTCTTCAGATTCTATTTTGATTTCATCCTCTTTAAGATATATCTCATTTTTTATTTCCACTGACCTCAAATATGCGTCGCTATTTAGAGCTAAAGATTTAAACTTGTAAAAAGTTAAAATCTTTTTGTGGCATTTTAAACAAAGTTTTGTACTAATTTTTGAGTCTTGTTCTACCTGCAGCGAAACATTTTAATATAATGTAAAATAACGTCTGAATAATATATATAGTTTTGTAAAACATTTTCGAAGTACAAACTAGATACGACCTGCAAGAAAAGAGCGTACTTCTTCCTAAAACGCCGGCAACGCGCTTGTGACTCCTGAATAGCAGGCGTTCAAGCGCGGCGGTAGACGCTTTTCATCAGGGGCCTATCTGCTCGTTTGTCCCCTCTTCCATCAAACAAAAACAAAACAAAGATGTTTACCTGTATGTCTAAACAAAACATGATGATTTCGGCAAATGACTTCACATCTCTCTTTTCGTTAACTTGTAACTCTAATATATCTTTGTCAGGTTTTTCACTAAGGCATATCCTACAGGCAGTCATAACTATCTAAATTAAACAATTTAAAAGAAAACAATAAAATTGGTTCAGGCGTTTCATTCGCTCTCAACTTTGACAACTTGTCATTGTCAAAGTCAAAGTACGTATCGTATAGTCAAAGATTACGTCTTGCTTTTTGACGACACATTATCAGTGACAATTATGATTATGACGATATACGTACATCGATAGAATATTGTACTTCTTAAATATATTTATCTATTTAACTTACTATTAAGAGTTCATTGTGATCTATAGGACATCTATATATATAAAAGAAAGTCGTGTTAGTTCCACTGTTTATAACCCAAGAACGGCTGAACCGATTTGGTTTTTACTATTACTTTATTTATTTGACCAAAATACATTACCCATAAAGAATAATCAAAATACTTGTTTTTTTATATTTAAAAAAACAATATCTGCTCATTTATTACCTCTAAGGCGGAACAAAGTTATCTGGTCAGCTAGTCTACAATGATTATAAAGACATTTACAAAGAATGTGGCTAACATTATTAGAACTGTCGGGTACTACTACTACACAGCGTGGAGGCCGCCGGTATATGCGTGTTTCTTCGACTTGTCAAAAGCTTTTGATTTGGTTACCTAAGATATATTGTGGGACAATTTGAGGGATGCGGGTGTGCTGGCCAAGTACACCTCCCTCTTCAAATATTGGTACTCTAAACAAAATAACCGAGTAAGACGGGTCGGTACTCTGTCGGGCGAGTACAGACTGAAATGCGGAGTTAGATTAAGCTCCCCTCTGCTGTCGCTCAATAAGCTCGGTGTGGTGTGGTGATGGATTAAGAATACGGAGTGTTCACCCCTATTCATCCCGTGGGTGTTTTAAGAGTCGACCAAGAGAAATAACTAGGCAAGACAACCGCACTGCAAAGAGACGGTAAACTTGAAACAAACCCTATACCAACCCGTCTGGCTAGCGTGGTATATTAGGCCAAAACCTCCTTTCTAAAGAGAGGCCTATGTCCAGCAGGGGACCATTAAAGACTGTTGGTGGCAGTGGTGATGAATAGTATACAGTTACATACATTTTAAGTTTTTCTTTAATTTAAGAGGTTTAAGTTTTTAAGTTTTTCTTTAATAATAATGTTGCCTAACACTATACTACTGAAGTATTTTATGTTTAAAATCAGGAAGGCTGTATACTTGTTTCGCACACAAGTATGTAGTATTCCAAACATATAAATAATCGTTTAGGGGAAAATTAACACTCATGCCAAATAAAATACACAATATTTAGTCTTAGTTTTTATTTTCTTGTAAGAATGTTGGATACAAATTGATAATTTCGTATCAAATTTTTAAAATGCACAGTATAAGGAGAAAAATTGTATATTATATAAATAGAAGCATTTAGGACGTCATGCGAGTACCCTTAACGCTTCTCGCCGTACATGTTTCATATTTTGGTTACGCCCAAGGGGCTGATGGTTACTAAAAAAAGACAGGCACATTTAACTTACATCTATGAATAAAATATGTCTAAAACAATAAATCAATCCCCTTATATCACGAATTGTGATGTGTAGTAAGAAGTGCTTAAATATTTCCTCATATTAGCTGCCATCTTTAACTAAAACAGAGTATCCAATTAAGCTATCTTGGAAACGGTTAAATAAACTAAAATAAAAAGTATTAAAAAGCTAAAAAAATATTGCATAAAACTTTCCATTCGTACAACATTATAATTTATTAAAAATAATATTTACTGAATATACAATTCAAGTGATACACTGCAAAGTAATACAACAAGTTTTCATTATATTATTTAAAAAATTGGCAATAAAAACATTTATTCCAACTTTGACGTGGAATTCTAAATGCTATTTATTCATAATAAAATATATTCTAGTCATTACTAATTGTCAAAAGGTATAATTCTAATTACCTAGATACAATCTTTATTATAATAAAAAAAGAAATAAATAGGCACAACGACATTCACTCCGAATGTACGAAATATTAACTTAACAAGCTTAATTCGAATATTAATTTCACATTGTTCACTTAACTACAAATTATTTTAAACAATCCACAATTATATTGTAGTATTGCTGTTACAACAACCGTTGCTATGGCGTCCGTATTTTGTACTAAACAAACTTTTGCAAATTAACATAATGGTCGCGTCAATACTATGTTTTCATCAAGATAGCAATATTGAACAATTGCATTATTAACTAACAAAACTTTTTAAAAGTAAAAAAATAATACATTGTTTTATTTTATATTATATAAAATAATCTCATTAAATAGTAATTCTTTTGATACTGTTAAGTACAGAACAAGCATATATTCGTATTTTTTATGCTAAATAATACACAACATTGTAAAGAAAATTACACCCATATTCATGTCACAATTATATAAACATGCAAACTTAGTAAAACAGTTTATAATATTTTACGTGAATATAATAAAATGCAAGTATTCTTAAAACAAGAAGGAATTTATTTAAACGTAAAGAAATTATTTCTAATTGAATATTTTTGTATACCTAGAGTAACCGAATTGACTTTAAGAACAAAATGGTATAATGGCTTAAGTGGTCTAGCTATAAACATGGCTGTATAAAGTGAGCATTACAGACAAGACGTGATCATTTTCCAGACATGCCTATTAGGTATCTGTTTCTTGCAACCATATAAATGTAGTGGTTCATTCACTCTACTCCTAAATGTCTATTGACAAGTACTGGATACCTTATCTATGCTATCACACATATTTTTTTAAGGAAATTCCACAGCTGACTATGGAAATCTCACTCTACACTTCCATTTTTATAGTCTCCGTGCAAAATAGTAATAAATACATCACGGAACCGTTTATAGAAACTAAAAGTATTTAGTTATTTGTCAAATGATAAAAACACCGGTATCTGGGTAGTGTAATTTCGGTGGTGTGGATACCGGTGGCACAACGCAGTTCAAAGTGGGTGAAATATCGGACCAGCATTGAGACGGGTGATATGGACCGAATCGGTGTACGCGGAGCCTCGTTTAGTTGGTCTCGGCGGGCGTCGCCTGGGGCGGCACCGGCACAGTCAGTGGCGAGCGCTGACGGTCAAACATCTCGAGAATCAGCTTCGGGTCGGTGCCGGCCGGCACTGTGACCGTGCCCGTCTGTGTGAACACCGCTTATGAGTACCACCTTACGTTCTTCTGCGTAGTGCGTGGCGAACGCAAGTTTTTTGCGGGTTCAACTAGACATCAATTCAAAGAAAATCTTGTAGACAATATATTTTTATGTTCGAATTTGACTATAACTGTGAACGAACCCTTTAACAAACAACGAGCGGACGCCACAACATTGCAGACGATTTTTTTTTGTTAGTTGTAAGACAAGTTATTGTTAGTATTGGAAATAAAAAACTGGAGCCTGGAGATCTAAAGAGTTGTTAGTCACTTAAAGATAGTTCACATACGACACGTATTCCACGCAATGGTATATAAAAAAATAAAACAATGTGAATATTTTCGAACCTCTGTGTGTAATACATGGTGTAATATAAACAATCTCTTGGCATAGGAAGCTATGTAATTAATAGAAAGATACAAAAATACTTGAATAGAGTCATGCACAGTAAGTGTTTAAACTATATAAGGTAAAGATTGAGGGAAAAATCTCAAAAAAAAAAGTTATATATCGAGTTCAGATATGATTTTTTACAAATTAACAGTAATACTCGATAAAACGTTTCTTGCTATACTAATAAGAGAAATTTAAAAATGCAAAACTAAACAAAACAGAGGTGTAAAACATTTATGAAAAAATAGTAATTCAGATGTTATTTTTAACAATTAAATGAGCCACTAATTGATATATTGAGAGAGAAATGTACGTAATAATAATATGCTTTTGAGGTATTTCCGTCGTGTAGTTAAGGTATGTAGGTATTATGAAAGCAAAGTATATGGTACCTCGATACGGGTGATGACTCCTTCCTCGCGACTGTGCTCTAGGACTACAAACAAAAACATTAAGCGCCCGTCAAACATACAAACGGAAAACATGTAACATAAACATATAATACCTAATGGTGTATGAAGCGACAATTAGAACAATTTGTTATTGCGTATTAAATTTTGAAAATATATTGTGCAATGGTTGAGAAAATAGATGTTTTAAATGTAGCATTTGTAGTTTTTTTTGATAAACCAGCTGGAGACAAAAATTGCTCGTCAGTTAAAAACTTTAAAATACTTCTCATTTTTAGCTAATCCGTGTTTGACGCCATGACCAAATCTTGACCACGATTGAAAGTTTGCAAATTTGCAACATTAAAAATAACAAATTTGCTGCAACCATTTACAATAAAAATATAATTTTGTGTATTGCAAAAGCTTTGCATTTTTTTTTTTCCTGTAATCGAAAGCCAATTCATAGCGCGTTTTACTTTCATGCAAGCATATAATTTTGTAAAGACTTTAATGAGATTTTTATAAAATCATTACAATCTTCATGTTTCTCTTCATCTTCATCTTTTCAATTTCAATTTTGAACCATGAAATATATACCTACGGAAAGGCTTTTATTTTTTTTAGGGTATAAAGGTGCAAACGAGCAGACCTGTCAAGTCATGGCAAGCAACTTCATATCGACACCTGCAACTCAACGGTGCCGCCCTTGGAGTTCCTCCCCCTGGAGCAGAGATTCCCAAACTGTTTTAGGCAAGAGATCCCTTTTCTAAAATTAATTAATACCTCAGACCCCCGTATCCGAATTACTGCACGCTTATCGACTTGTTGAGTTTTTTTAAAGTACAACAATGATACTTCCTCCTAAATTCTTGGGCATTCTTATAACAAGTTGGTACACGTGATGCAACTAATGCAGTATCTTGAAAGTTTCAAATAAGAACTTGTTTTATTAATGGGGTCGACTTTTAGATCTTTTTAACCCCCAAAACCAGTTTTCGTTTATTCTGCAAAATCGTTGGGGTTGATATTGACCACTTTGAGAATCCCTGCTCTAGAGTCAGGGAAGGGGAGTTTCGACACTTGTAACCTTACTCATTCGGCAAAGTAATGAAATACTCGCTTAACGCTGGTTTTCTGTGAGGCCTTGGTATCACGGTCTCCAGTCGAGCTTTAACTATTATTAGTTTTATAGATAATAATAATATACCTCACACACGGCCGTCTGATCCCAAACTAGGCAGAGCCTGTGCTATGGTAACCAGACTGCTGATAAACATACTTATATATTTTTAAATACATACATATTATAAATAAATGACACAGAACAAGTGACTGTGCTCATCACACAATATTTGTCCTGGGTGGGAATCGAACCCACGACCTCCAGCTTAGCAGTCAGGGTCACTAACCACTAGACCAACAGGCCCATCAATAGATGATAGAAGTTCCTGGCGCAATCCCTACTATAGAAAATTATTGATTTGGTACTTTACTCTGTGCAAAGCGACGTAAGATACTTACTGTTCTCCGAGATGGAATTTGTGGTGGTTGTAGTGGTGGGTCCGTCGGGGCCATTGTCGTTCATCGTTGTCCGAGTGGTCGTCTTCACTACCATTGAACTCGTGTTCACTTGTGAGTTCTGTATTAGAAATTTGGGTATGAATGTGGTAAAAAATGACTGAAGATTGCTTCATATACTATTTCTCTTTATATGATGTATAATAATATTGTTAAAGCAAAGCGGAAAGGCAACCTGAAGTAGAAATGTACAAGTGCCAAATGGCGCTGAGTACTGTTTTCTTTGTTAACTAGTACTTTACAACCCGCTGACGTGTCACGTCGTCGTGCCACCCAGCTCCTTGTCTGTTCCGTCCTTTAGTTATTTCTATGTAAGATAAAAGAAGCGGATCTATTTAGCTAAACAGGTAAGTAATTGTTGACTATTAAAGTTTTAATATTAGATCCCAGAACAACACAGATCCACTTTAAAGTTCAAACTCCTAAAGATCTTGGTATTACTCTGATCGAATTTGCCTCGTATGTGCATAAAAATGTAATAAGAATGATTACCTGTAAATTAATATTAAGCTCTGGCGGGGCCTGTTGGTCGGACGGAGCGTTGGTATGGTCACGAACAGAATCTACGGTGATATCCGCCGACGCAGCTGTGACGTCATGAGGTGTTTCGGAAGCCTCCTCCTGGATGGTCAGTAATTGAGGA
This sequence comes from Arctia plantaginis, assembly GCA_902825455.1. NCBI lineage: Eukaryota > Metazoa > Arthropoda > Insecta > Lepidoptera > Erebidae > Arctia > Arctia plantaginis. Next base: position 4,408,190 of record CADEBD010000171.1, on the reverse strand, counting down.
TTGCGATCACGTACCAGCTTGCCGAGAAGCGTTTTGATATTATGTTACAATATGGTTATAACTTTAATTATTATGTAATCATTTAATGTAATGAATATATAGTTGTATTTTGTAAAATTAAGTCACTGATAGTTAATGTAACTAAAAATTATAATATTAATGTTAGTTCAGTACCTATAAAGTATCCTTTATTTCATGAATGCATAAGAAGCATACCAAGATAATTAAAATGGTGAAGATTAATTTATTAAACCTTAAATTACTTTTTTATAGCTCTACAGGGGATCACATGATGGTAAGTGACTACCCCACTTATGGACTGTTGTAACTTAAAGAGTCACGCGTGAAAGATACAATAAAAGTCGCATTATATCTCTTACATAAAAAAACGTTACTGAACTCTAATTCAAATCAGTTTTCTTTTCAAAATGGTGCTTATTGTGACGTGTGACGTCATACGTCAATGTTTACCAAAATAACTTTATATTTTTATTCTAACAATTTAACAAATATTTTGATACTCGAAAATAGTAGCGAATATTGTTGTTCATAGTTTTATGAGATACTTAATTTTATAAGGACTATTAAACAATATTTTTAACCATAGGAGCAACCTTAGTGGGTTTACGAAGTATCAATTTATGTAGTATTAGACACTGATCGAATAGGACTTACTAACTTGATTTAGATTTATGTGACATATCGTAGTAAACTATGTTCTACAAATCTTATGAAAGCATAAAGCAAAACAAAAAAAAACATCAAGAGCAAAAGCAATATATTCATACAGGGAATTAACACGATCACGTAAAACAGGGTTTCAAAAGATTTGGGGGTCGGCGAGGTCCAAAAATCGACCCCTATTATTTAAATATGATATGAAGATACTGTACAAGTTGTGTTACGTGTACCAACTTGTTATAAGACTGACTAATATGCCTAATTTTTTCAAACCAACGGTAAAGTTTTTAAATTGGTAAGTATTTTGTATCAATAGGAAAAAAACTAGAGATAGGATTTTTAAAGTAATTTGGCTATGGGGTCTGAAGTATCAATTCATTCTGGAGAAGGGGTCTCTTGCCCAAAAATAGTTTGGGAATCCCTGAAGTAAAAGGTATCACATACCTTCGTCTGACGCTTCTACCAGGTAGCAGTGGTCAGATTCCCGTGTATGAACATAATAATAAATCATAGAACGCAAAAGTTTAAAAGTTAGTGGAAAAAGCATTTTTAAACAATATGCATTAGCATTCTAAATAATTAATTACCTTGTGTTCTCCATTGGTTAGCGGAGGATCTTCCGTAGCACCTCGCAGAGCTACCGCCCACGGTGATAGAATGATATGACACTGTGCTATCGTCACCTGCAAAATATAATCAATTAACGATGAAATATAAGATAACGAGACGAGTTTTTTTAGCATACTGTATACTCTAGATACAATACAGAGAACTGATTGCCCAACTAACCTTTGTAGCCGATAGCGTGATTCGTTGTAACTCAGACGAAGAGTGCAGATAAAGAGCTTCGCCTCGCTTTGAAAAGCATAAACTTGAAATGCCACTGAAAGAGAACAAGAAAGTTTTAAACTGAAAACCTAGTGCATGATACGTCATACTCTGTAGTAATTCTACTGAAGCTACGTTATAATTTAATGAACTTTATCAAAAACACATATGTACATTCATTAGAGGGCCTAGTGTGAGTTTATTCCATAATAACTCGATTGTCACGGTGACCGCGTTTGGTGTTGCGATCGGTGAAGATTTCAGTGCGGTCCAATCGCAACGTCGAACGCGGTGACGATCGAATTGATGCGAAATAAACTCTTACTAGGCCCCTGTGTACTAATAGCTGAAATATGAAATGGAATTCTTAGTGTTACAGAAAAGTGGTTGTATTTGAGGGTCATATATTAAGTAAAGCGCTAATAATCTTAGGAAAATTTACGATTTGGAATACAGAAATTTCATTTTGAAAGTGAAAGTGAGTAAAGAAAGGTGCTGGACTAACTTGATGTCCTCCTTGCGCACGGCGGCGGCGTTGAGCTGTCGGCGCAGCTCGGGGCTGAGCACGAGGCAGTCGCCCAGGTTCGTGAGGCACAGCAGGCACCACTCACGGTGCCGCTCCGGGCCAGACCCGCACTCGAACCACGCGAATGCCGTGCGACGTACCTGAACACCAATTTATTTTAGCTATTAGAACAGACTTGGGTTCAAAACAACTCAACGGAGTCAACTGACTTTTTTTCTTTTTTCTTTTCAAAAAGACAACTCCCGCATTAGGAATATATCCTATGTCGCGGGGGACTTTACAAACATATATGAAACGGACACAAAGAACACTTAGACACAGAACAACAATTTGTGGATTGCACAAAGTGTCGTCCTATGTGGGAATGGGACCCACAACACTTAGCGTACTTTATTTAATTTACATAATAAACAAATCTATTTTTTTGGAAAATTAAAGATAATAAGGCTTTACATTTCACACTTCAATATGAATAATATTAGTACTATGTTTCTGTCTTTTCTTTTATCTCAGAATCTTATTAACACTAGCCTACGCTGTTTTAACGATAGAAGTCAAAATTAAAGATTCTACTAAGAACAAATAAAAGTTATCAACTAAAACACAAGAATTTTAAAAGTTGCTTCCGAATTTTCTTATTTATGTTTCACATTACACACATCGACAGCCTTTAATAGGCCACTGCTGGACATGGGTCTCCTTAGAAAGGAGGTTTTCATTTTATTCATGTAAAATGTATTAGAGTAAATAAACCCATAACATACCCTAGCACCCTCGTGCGCCGTAAGTTTGTACTTGTTGTGCGGCTTGAGCGATGGCAGCGTGAAGATCTTGAACTGCTCCTCCGACGTGATCACCACACGATGTGTACCTGACTCCGGCAGGGGAGATACTCCGCGCTCAACCTACACAGAACGAATATAGAATAATAATAATAATTTCACACATCTTACACACAGCAGTCTAATACCAAACTAGGCAGAGCCCGTACTATGGTAACCAGACTACTGATTATTTTTAAACACATACATATTAAAAATAAATTACACCCAGACACAGAACAAATAATCGTGCTCATCACACAATCGTCTTAAGTGAGAATCGAACCTACGACCTCTGGATTAGCAGTCAGGTACACTAACCACTAGACCAACAGGACACTCAAACATATATTTACAGTCTATTTAATTTGTATTCCGAACGATGTTAAACCAATAGGAAAACACAACAAGCTATTTCTACTTTTATTTATTAACATTACACCTTGACAATATCGTCAAAAATATGTAAGAACATCATAAAGGAGAAACCTCTGCATTTTGTTTGTTAAGTGTTTGCAATTAGGTTAAGATCCAGATTGGAAAAGTATCTAGAAGACATTTCACATAAAATAATGGTATGAAGTTCTAAAAAGTCATACCTTTTTTTTAACTTACAGTATATTAAATACTGAGACATGTATCTTCAAGTCACAATACTAATATGTATTACATAAAACAATTAAAATATATTTATATACTTTGGACATCTGTCAGATGTCAACAACGCCATCTAGTTTCAAACTAAGGAGACCTTGTACTATGAAAGCTATATTGACTGATAGAATACTTATATACTCTTTTTGTTTGTAAATACATTCATATTATACATAGAAAACACCCAAACTCCGAAACTAATATTTGGAGATCATTTGGTCAGCATTTGGTCCGACCCGGGGAATCGAACCCGAGACCTCAGTACAGCAGTCGCATACGCTACCACTGCACCACTGAAGCAGTCGAATTATCTCCCTTTAGCCAACTACAAACTAAGTAGAAGAGTATGAACGGTTATTTAGAGACATTTAGAGACTGATGAAATGAGTATAAAACATCACAATGAGTACCTCTAATGGATCCGGAAGGGGCACAGACGCTCCATCTAACACAGTGATACCTATAACAGGAGCTCTATGCTTTAACTGTATCTCTTTCGCTAACTGGCATGTTACCTGCAATTGAAATAATATTTCACATGACTATCAATTTTAGGATGAATAACTTTTAGTCCAATCGCGTTAAGAAAATAGTGACGCATCGACTACATAAGAACCATAGCACCCTGACCAATCAGGTTCGAAGCTTTCGTACGAAACGATAAATTCTTGGTACCTGATTAGTTAAGGGGTGGGGCGCTTGATCGTTGCGTCACTATGTTCTTAACACGAATGGACTATAGTGTGATTTATAAATAGGGTTTTAACATACCGGTTCGTCTTTCCTCTTATTGGTGTTTGGTACATTTAACGTGAACGCGTACACAGTACCGTTATTGGTGCCCGCCCATAAAGTAGGCGTCGAATTTTGTGCTGTAAAAATAATAGATTTCATTGAGTCCTTGACAGATTAGCATGGAGTTCATTGCATAATCGGAATGCATTGTCAGAAAAAAGGATAAAGCCACGACGGTTGTCGGAATCGGGCGAATGACTGATATCGTTTTGATATGTTGAAAGAGTCGTCGTGAAGCTGCTCTGAGGGCCTAGTGTGAGTTTATTTCACATCAACTGGATCCTCATGGCGACCGTGTTCGGCCGCACTAGACTCTCTGTGCGTTACGGGTGCTACTAATGATAACATAACACAACAATAAGTTTTTCACATTTCTAGAAACGTGGTGTCAGTCTATGATTGTGTTATATTCTTATAAATTGTAGTAATGTGTTATTAGTGGTAAAATTATTTTTATAAGATGAAAAAAATAACTAGAACGAGACTTGGCATCACAGTGAGTTTAAATTTTATGAATACTATTAGATTTACTTACTATTGATAAGGAAGGTCCTCGCGAAATATAAACACCGTACCATAGTACCGAAAGCGTCGTCAGTAGACCTCGCTTCCACCGCTCGCTCTATCGGCTTAATTTCTGCATCTGTGTCCGACGCAGCCTTGTCTATTGGCTTCTTAGGGATTGGCTGTAAAATAACTTGACGTTTATTTTTTGTCTATGTATAAAATAGACATAAAATCGCGCTCTTTTTAATTGTGTCTTCTTATAATATCTTTATTATATTTTCCAAAGTTCTTTTTATCAGTACATATGAATTGATGTAAAAAACAAACATGACATTTTACATTTAATGATTCAATTAAGTTGTTCAGAGTATGCAATTTTCTTATGGAGGTATTTAGATACTTGAGTGTTTTATTTTAAAAAGTTTTATGTTCATTTAATGTAAAAGTATACTCTATTTATACCTGTGTGGGAGAGGTTGGACTCGACGTAGTGGTCTGTCGTCGTTGTGACCTGCCTTTTCGGAGTCTTCGGAACGATTCTCGTAGCGACTTTTTGAATGATTTTCTTCTGGATATAGGTGTGTCTCCCGCACCGGAATCTGGGGAAAGTAAATTAAATTTACTCACCTAAAGATAAGAATTATGGAAAAGGAAAATATGATATAAGATAAGTGTAAGTATCCGTAGTAGTAAGATATATTAAGGTTTAAAAGAGTTATGTAGGATTCGTTGTCTAATATAATTAATGGGTGAATGTTCCTGACTGCTAAAACCTGTTGGACGAAATGATTGGATTCCTATCATGGCTTCTACCGGCCCCACTCCCACTTTAAGCATAGGTGGCTCACCGTGCGGGTTGAGCGTGCACTTGTGCAGTAGCGGCGCGGGTTTGAGCGCGTCCAGCACGGCCAGGCCGTGGGCCGTGCCGCCGCACACCAGGCCCCACTCCCACTGCGCCGCCAGCGCCGTCACCGCCGCGGGGGGTACCAGCTGCACCACGGAACTCGCCTACGGACATTATATACACTGGTTTTATCACCTGAATTATATTTATTTTTATTAGACTACATTTATTTATGTTAGTGACATCTTGTACTGCTATGATTTTTGTGACTTTTGTTTTGTTAAAAAAGACAATTCCCGCATTAGGAAAATATCCTGTGTCGCGGGGGACTTTACAAACATACATGAAACGGACACAGAGAACACCCAGACTCAGAACAACAATTTGTGGATCACACAAAGTGTCGTCCTATGTGGGGTTTCAACCCACAACACTCGGCGTAGTAGGAAGCGGCGTGGCGACCGCTTAAACCACTACGCCATCCGTGCAGACTGAATGATTGAATGAATGTTATTTGTAATTAATATAAATAATTTAATGTTTTTTTTTGTATAATAATGCCCTGTGATCTGTGTATTTATTTAGATGTAGTATGGCATATAAGCGTTTTGGTTGTAAGACTGTGAGCTTATAATGTTACTTTAATAAATAAATGACATCCCTTTCAATTTATGCTTGTGAACACTACATTTATTAAGACATTTAGCAACGGAATAAGTATAACTCGAGGTCTCGCTGTTTGATGATGATCACTTGGCTGAGGTTTGATGTTGAAAAAATAACAAATTGTTAAGTTATTGTGTACAACTCACCTGGTAGCCCTGTGGGAAAGTGAGCGAGCCAGATCTCAGAGTGAGCTGGCCGTGTCCTTTCCAAACGAATCCGTCGCGATCTGAGACGATGTTTACTGTCACAGACTGTGGAACAACAACTATAATCAATACTCTAATAATACTTACTATAATTTTACAAGAATTCCTAAATATTATGAACTTCATAGGAAGCTTAATTCACATAACAATGATGTCTAAAAGGCAATTAAATCAAGGAAAAGCCATCCCTTTTTTGATGAATTTTAGTTCTACTAATAATGACACACAATTGAGAAAAAAACAGATTGCTTATCAAATTATGCGTGAATTTTCGTGAGAAAATGTTTTTTTTTTTAGTTTGCAAATATTATATTTGTTTTTACTATGTACCATTAGCCACTTCATAAACAACAAAAAAATCATACCTTAACTTCAGCTGTGTTCGAAGAAGTCTTGAGGCTGGCAATAACTATGTGACCGGCGGCACCACCGATGGTCAACATTCCAGATAGAGGACAGAGGATCACCTACATATAAAAAAATACATTAAGAATATTTTTTTTTGAATTATAGGAAAAGAAACGACTTCACTCTAAAGAAGTCAAAGAAGTAGCTTCGGCTATAGATAAATTTAAATAAGTAATTTTCTCCGCTTTATTAACTAAATTACTAGTGTTAGGGAACTGTTTTTTGAATCTATATTTGAGTATACTCTTACCCGTTTGACAGCAAGCCTGGGGTCATCACTATAAGGGTCGAACGTACCGACTCTTCTGAATGGAGGCCATTCTTCTTCGTCCGTCTGACTATCATTGTTCTCTCCTATTTCTTCACCACTACACAATTAGATATAAATTATATGCTATGACAACTCATTCTACACAAGTTTACGAAATATGATTAACTGTTTAATCAAAGTGCTGCATTTTTAAACCATGTTCAATGTTGAAATTATTTAAAAAAATTGTAATTTTCTAATCTTACAGTTATGGGAATTGTAATAAAAAATGTATAAGAAATAAGGATTCATAACACAAAATTTAACTAAAACTAAAGCTGTAAGTGAAAACTACGATTTACTTTTCTATACTTTTCCACTTTTGTAATTTTAGTTATATTTGTGTGTAAAATAAAGGATAAGAAATAAAAATAACCATGCAGCCGGTAGTAAAAGTGTGTTAGCATGCATAAAGAACGTATGTTACCTTGTGGTCGAGCGTTTGAGCCCACTTCGCAATGAGCAAGCAATAAGCAGAGGACGAAATTGTTAGCTAATGTTAGGCTACATATAGATACGACGAACACACAGTTAGAGAATAACTGTTTTTGGAAAAGGTATATCTGCATAACGTGTAACTTTTGAATTTAAATGCCATTTCAGAATCTAGAGACAAGGTATGGGTAAGTTTACTTGATCAGATCGTAGCTATCAACAGTACATCTTTTTATTATATTATATACTTTGCCGTGGATCATTTGTGACTGTTTTTATTTTTATTATTTCATACACTTTTATAATTTTATTTTATTACGTCGATGTCATGGCAGAAAGTCATTTGTTTTGCAGTGAGGTATTTAATATTTATTGACATCGACTCACTCCTTTTCTTATACATATTCAACAACGTGAAAAAACTGTATGATGTCCGGTAATCCCTGAAGAATTGAAATACTTATGTATGCTGAAATGAACCTTTGCACACCAATCATGCACATACAGATATGTAATAATAGGTAGAAACTATGGTGAAAGCTCGATTAGACAACAATTCTATTTTTATTAGCTAAAGTAAGTAGCTTCTTACTTAGTTTCGATTAATCTTATTTTAAGTAAACTTCTATGGCAAATTGTTACTTTTTGCCTAATAATATTCATTCCTGCAATATCTTCTTTATTTAATAAATAGGTATAAAATAATCAAACATTATTTAATTTTAAAACCTATAATAGACTTGAAGCTTACCTAAATAGTTGAGCAGTGGTGTATTTGTAAAGCGGAGTCATTGCCACTCCAGTGACGTCCCAGAACCTCACCGAGCCGTCTTCGTGGCCCGTCAGTAGGAGCTGTCTCTCCGAGGTCTCAGGGGTGTCTGTGTACCCTCCAGATATGGGCCATTGGCTTTCAGAGTATAAGTTTTCACTTTGCTGTTTACCTAAAGAAAATCGGATTTTGTACTTTATTTATTTTTATTTTACACATTTTTATGTCATGATGACATGCCCCTAAGGTATTTCGTTAAAAGTTGCTATACATTTTAAACAATGGGTAATATCAGTGCAGTTAAGGAATCAATTTATAAATATGTTTCTTCTTAATTCTACTTAACACTGCAGTTGAAGTATCGTGTGTAAGTCGTGCATAGAATATACAGATCAAAAATATTTTACTATTTAGCACTCATCCATCTTTGGATTTCGAAGTAAGATTTTTTAATTGGCAACCTACAATTACGATTTGAGGTTGCCATAACATCAGTGCCTTTAGGGATATGAAACAGTCTAATTATAAGTAGAATGCGTTTATAACTCACCTGCTGCGACGATATTGTCGTACACATTGGAGGCGACGTTATCTACAAGCTGTGCAGTAGTGACCGCTGACGCATGAATCGACACTAAGTATGGAAGAGACAATGGTCGCCAGCGTTCGTCACATAAGTCTATGACAACCAGTTCCTCTTCCGCCAGCACAATCTGTAGATCAGAAGTTTTTTGAATCAACCTTCAACATAGGATCGAGTGCAGAGAGTTTTGAATAAATACACTAATACCAAATCAGAACAATACAATTACTTGGTGCCACACAGTGGTTTGTTTCATGATGAAGACTATTCTGTTTAAAATATATAAATCTTCTTCTAGATATAGTCTAACTACGTGTGACACAAACGCACTTGCGACTCGTGAGCTGCAGGCGTCCATGAGCGGCGGTGGTCACTTTACATCAGAGGCCCAAGTGCCAGTTTATTTCACATCAACTCGCTCTCGACAGAGAGTTTGGCGTTGTGATTGGTGCAGATTTCAGTAAGGGCCAATCGCAGCGCCAAACGCGGTCACCGTGACGATCGAGAAGATGTGAATTAAACTCACACTCGAGCCTCAGGTGACTTGTCTGCTCGTTTGCCCCCTCTTCCATAAAAAAAAACATAAAATTTAGTAATTCTTAGGCATATCCATTATTCTGATTCTGATTATGTCTTCTACTAAAATTCATTAGCATGGTACTAATAAAATGAATAATTAAAAATCTTTTTTCATTAGCATTAGCAGTACCTACAAGTCATGTGAATACTACTAACCAATGCAGCAGCAACTTGGTTGACTGTTTGTATTTGAATCTGCGCAGGAGTGGCGGGTCTCTCCTCTTGTAATGGAACACCGTCGGGAGGTACTGGCGTTGTGGTTATGAAATCGATGATCTAGAACAAATTACGACATATTATTGTATTAAAATCTGGTCCATTTTTCTTTAGAATTCTGCACATATAAATACAATCACCGTGAGGTGACGGATTAAGAATACGGAGTGTTGCCACCTCTATGCATCTCGTGCGTCTTGTAAGAGACGACTAAGTAAGCAAACTACGTAGGCCAACAGCACTGCAAAGAGAAGGACAATTTGAAACAAACCCTTTACCAACCCGTCTGACCAGGTTTTATAGTAGGCCAAAGCTTTTTTTCTAAGGAGAGGCCTATTTCCAGCAGTGGATTATTAAAGACTACAATCTTAGGGCTATGTCGATGTATCTCTAGTGACTTTTCGTAAAAACAAAAAGACAAGGTAAGCCTTCAGTTATTTGAGAATAAAAAATGGGGACAATCAAAATAAAATTAGACTAGTGAGTAATTAAACCACTGTATAATTATCATTCATTAGCTTATTAGTAATTGCAATGATTTCTTAACCGATTTAAAAGGAGGAGGTTGGTTATTCTGCTTTTTTTTAATGTTTGTTACCTCAGAAGTCTGTAATTTATAAGCCAATTTGTTTTTTTTTTATTTAGACGGAAAATTCTTACCTCCCGTTTAGTGCCATTCAAACTTTAACAAAAAAATCCACCCATAAGGGAGAAAAATGAAGTAATGAACAATACAAATATTTACAATTCCTTATGTTTTTTAAAAGCTAATTACAAATTTACAAGTTTTGACATCATAGGTGAGTAAAGGTAAACAAATTTAATACCTGCTAGATAGCAAACGGTTACCGTAACCGTATAATAAATGTTATAATAGATTATTTACTTACTCGACTTGTGAAATCGAAAGCAACATGTTTTTCTCCCTGTTGAACTGTGACGGTGTATTTATCTGCATACGAAGCTCGCGGCATACCGCCTGTAATCAATACAGATACTGATATCACTTGGCTCTACTAATTCGTTACAAGTATGAATTATACTATAAATAAGTAAATTAAAAAAAAAGGGTCTGGAATGTTGATGATAGGTGAGTAACAAATAAAATTAATACGTACCGGTAAAAATAGTAAGCTCATCGCCATCTACGCTGGTCCTGGTCAAGATCTTAGAGATAGCTTTGCAAGGGAAGGGCCCGTAGGGTGTGATAGGTTCCTTGAGCGGACGGTCGCTGGACGCGCCGGCCACCTCCCATGTCACGTATGATCCGTCGTTGTGTGATGATGTGAAGTGTTCTCCTGAAGAGAGACAGTTTTATAGTAAGCCAAGCATATTGCTTTATGTCCGTTATTACCAAAATGTAAAAATATCAGGTCACCTTGACGATCGAGTAGAGGTGAAAAACACTCACCGGCCTAGCCCTATGTACTAAGCTAATGAAGGTTTAGTGGCTATAACCGTATTATGGCTTAAGATCAGCTCAGGAAGTGTGATCTTGACTTAAATATTTATAATGATAATGTGAATTTGTTTGTTACGATTTCACACCTTATTTATTAAAATTACCATTATAAAATATTTTAACCAAAAATATACTTCGACCTTTCACAAATTTCATGTTTCCGAGAAATAATTACTTATTGGACTTGAATTGTTGTGAATGATCCTAACTGCTAAGCCAAAAGTCATGGGTTCAATTCCTACTATCATTTATTGTGTGTAAGTTATCTATAAAATTAATGTTAAATTTATAAACATGTTTATTAGCGTCTGGTTACCATAGTAGCTCTGTTAGGATCAGATATGTGAACAAAAGGTGAAGGAAAGCAACATTTTAAGTTATTAAAAAGTTGGATCGTCTAAATACCGTCGTCATTCCAGCACAAGCTCTCCAACTGTTGGTTAGACACGAAAGTGTGTGTAGGAGATGTGGCGACTCGGTCCCATAACACCACCAGTCCTCGATTGTAGCCGAGTAACAACCGACTGGGTACTTTGGGATGTTCGCACATAGCTTCAACAGCACCTGGGTTTATTTTGAAGTCTTCTGGACAGCTGGAATTAGAGATTAACATAATTATTTTTAAATCGTATCATTGTGAAACGGATCGCTACGTCATAGGTTGCGGGTTCGATTTCCTCAAGTCAATAATTAGTGTGCAAGAACATTTATTGTTTGATTTGGTCTGGGTGTTTCTATGTATAGTATGCCTGTATTTATAAAAAAAGTATATGTTATATGTATTTCTATCAATTGTCTAGTACCCATAGTACAAGCTCTGCGTAGTTTGGGACTAGACGGCTTTGTAGAATATTATATTATTATTATTGAATTGTAATCAATTGTATTCACTAATGAATTTTCCACCTTTAGGGTTATGACATCAAACGGTAAATACCTTCTCACAGCTATAAAATAATTCGGCTCATGAATGTCGGAGTTCTGACAACACAAAGAAAAAAAATACAGCCGAGTTAAAAACCTTCACTATTATTTTAAAGTCGGTTTAAAAATCTGAATTGCCTAGTTACTAATGGTTTAAATATATAGAAGCCAAATAATTTCAAAATTTTCAGAATACTGACTACTGGCAAATATAACCGTAGTTAATTTATTTTTATACATGACTTACCTATTAGACAGTAACTAAATGAATTAGTCAGTACATGCGTTATGTCGCTAACTTTTACCCTAAGTAATACCATATTGGATTTACCGTATTTCAAAACTAGCAATTTAGTGGTACTAAAAAGAATGTGGCCAATACATGACGTCTACATAACCAAAGGAACCATTTGAAATAACCTGAATAACCATTGTGTTCTATTGGAATGATGTATTCAACCACTTCCGTGTAAATCAAATATTACGAGGTTAAACAAGAACACATATTCACCAATACCTAATAGGTAGATGTACTTAATACAATGTAGTTGGTTTACGAAATAGAATGTATGACAGTTTTATTGAGTTTATTATTATTTAGATGTATAAATAAACTTCTGAAGCAACTTAGTTGTGTGTGAATGTTTAACAGTAAGGAACATGAGCATAAGATTTATTTTACAGTTCACTGAACAAATTAAATAAATAAATTAAAAGTTATTGTTATTAGCTGTTGTTCCTTAACAGAGAACATATTGTGTTTGTTAGTATTTGTTTAAAAATACAAGTTCTAATATTAAATAACTATTTATATCTTATATTAAATCTATTTAATTATATAAAAATGTTATGTACGTTTCAAAAACTCAAAAGTTTTACACCAATTGGGCACAAATTTTGACACGATATGTACCATAATGTGTCACAGCGAAGCGTGGCAGGGCAGCACACAGTTAGTTTTTAATAGAACTCCTAAGTATGAAACAAAATAATTTAGTTAATAACAAAAAATATATTAGTCGGTTTGAGTATTAACTAGGACAAGGAAAATCAAATCATCTAATCTCGGAATAAACGTTATCAACGTATGAGAAATACTAGTGGCTCACCTCCACATGCAAATTTAAAAAACCTAACGATTACATAATGAACCTAACTTAGATTCTGACTAACTTAGACGCCTTTTTATCAAGTAAAATCTGAAACAAATTTGTAAAGCTGATAATTGTACAGTCAATAAAATGATTTACAATTAATTGTAAAAAAATAAAACCTTTATGAAAACATGTAGTATATGATAGGGAAAGTATCATGACAATGTGTTGATTGTTTATGAAAATTGCCAGCACAAACATATATAATGTACAGGGTCTCCTTTTTAGTCAGTTAAAAATTAAAATGTCACATATACACAAGAGTGTGTATTTGTACTCAAATTAGTTACTACTGGGTGGTCAAATGAAAGAAGTTCAGTGCTCCATGAACTCTTTTTTTAGATCGGCCAATAACCCTATTTCCTTTTGTTTTGATATATGTAGTCTTGTTTGTTGCGACTTTGCTAACAAGCCAGCCTTTGATACAGAACAATACAAAGTATCTAATCAACGCGTATATTTATTCCTTTTATAAAATAATTAGAATTGATATCTATTAGTTCTCGTAATTCCGTTATTAACATGCACATACTTTCTGCTTTTGATGACTAACATCTTTTCGTTCGATTACAATCTGTAGGAGTATTTTCGTGAAAAGGGAGTTGAAAAGGGAGATGTGTAACAGGAAGCCGAGGAAGCGAAATTTTATATGTTACACCTTCTGTGCGACTATTACTGTAAGGTTCGCTTGTTTTTTTATGTTTAATTTAACAGAAAAAAAAATGCCAGTCCGATGTTGTGCGGTTGCTGTGCTTACGGAATCTCAAATGAATAGTGTACATTGGCTCCTACCTCTACTCTCAAAATTATAGCAATCTTACGTTGCGCTATTAGTTATGTTTGTTAGCGGAAATTATCAATATTGGAGATGTTTCGGTAAGGGTCTCCCAGAGATTCAGCCGATGGCGACTATAAACATGGGCCCAAGGGTCCGAGTGAAGTGTATAAATAAGAAAAATGGCAGATCAATTAATGTTTCCAAGCGACCGTATAAAAATGGTACCTAAAGGGGTACATTTTTACTTACTTTTGCATAACAACTTCTTGATAAATCACATCTTCAGTGACTGAGAAGGTGTTAAGATCCAAATTGTAAATGTTGCCTCCTTCGGTGCCGATTAATAAGTGTTTGCCGGAAGACTCCACGCATAGAGCTGAAATCTTCTTGTTTTTTCCTTCGAATATGTATGTCTTAAGCTCCACAAGAGACTTCTCGTTTATCTCCCACAAGTGGAGGCTGTTGTCGTCTGACAACGATAGTAGTCGGCCTGTGCCTAAAATTCAGAGTTAAAAAGTTATTAACTAGGTCTAAATAAATTAAATGAAATGAATTATGTGCTATAGAAGATTTATTTTTTAAATATAGCCAGTTTTACTCGAAATCATGCAGGGGTTGATTCTAACGCAATAGAATAAAGAAACATACATAATATATGGACTCGGAAATAATTACACCGTATATGTATATAAAATGCAGCAGTTAAGCATCACTATAATAATGTTTTTTTTTATAATATATCTCACACACGGCCGTCTGATCCCAAACTAGGCAGAGCCTGTACTATGGTAAAAAGACTGCTCATAAACATACTTATATATTTTTAAATAGATACAGATTATAGATAAATTACACCCAGACAGAACAAATGACCGTGCTCATCACACAATATTTGTCTTTGGTGCGAATCGAACCCACGACCTCCGGTTTAGCAGTCAGGGTCACTAACCACCTAGACCAACAGCCCCGTCAGTTGTCTTGGTTGGTTGGTTACGTTCCCAGGAATTAAATCAAATCAAATGGTTACTTCTAAAAGAGCGTAAATAGCCAGTGTCGTTTATGAATAATATTTTAAAATAGTTCATTATCAAAGCAAGCTGGTGACTAAACTATTCATAATAAACGATGCGTGGGCGCATTCGGCCAGATATTTCTATTTAACGTATCCCTAATAAAATACGTGTTTTATTTTTGTGTTAACGTCTATCAATAATTTTTATAGCCCTCCATGCCTACGTAAACGCTAATGATTTGATAGTTGTTTATGAAATATGATAAAAAAGAAAAACTAAAGGCATATATATGTGTAAATGTATTTTAAGAGTCTATAGCGAGTATTATCGATTGTTAAAAAATTCAGAGATTTTTTTATTTAAAGATAACTTCCGCACTAGGCATAAATTCTGTGTCGCGGGGGACTTTTCATGTAACGGACACAAAGAACACCCAGACTCAGACCAACAGTTTGATGCTCACACAAAGTGTTGTCCTAATTGGGGATCGAACCCACAACACCGAGCGCAGTAGGAAGCAGCGAAGCGAAGCGAGCGCAGATGGCGAAGCGCTTAAACCACTACGCCATCTGTACAGTCGTGACTACCACAGCCCATGGGCGGCTGCAACTCATGCGGAATTACCGCAGGCGACAATTTGTTCCACAGATTAGTTTTCCGAGACGAAACGTTCTAGATAAAATAGCATACAAGAGACTAGCATGATTGAATGAAGAGTTTCAGTGGATCCTAGTGGACGGAGGCATTTGCTTCCAGGACGACATACTATTTGTACTTGTCTATCTGTGTCAGATGAGCAGTTTGCGAAGATCCTAGTACTAATCTGCTACTGATAGAACACGGAATAGTCACATGATTAGGGTATGGGAACCATCGCGTCCAATTAGGCCTACAGGCTAAAAAGAGCTTGACTCGAACTATTATAGACCTACATTGATAGGATTTTAACAGCTTTTAACAATACTGTCTCTGAATTGTCACTTTCAGCTTGCCTGAGTATAAGCTTTAGCAATTGACCTCACATAAGGTTTTTCTTTTGTTTTTAGAACATTTTTGACTTTTTTTATGGCATAGGGGGCACCAACAACTCAAGAGTCACAACCCCCTCCACAATCAGGGGTAAGGGCGGGGACGATTTTTGGCTCAGGTCACCTCCTTCATTCGGGCATGTTGGTCTAGTGGTTTGTGACACTGCCTGCTAAGCCGGAAGTCGTAAGTTCGATTCCCACCCAGGATAAATATTGTGTGATGACGATCATTTATTCTGTGTCTTGGTGTTATTTATCTATAAAATTTATGTATTTAAAAGTATAAGTACGTTTATCAGCAGTCTGGTTACCATAGTATAGGCTCTGCCTAGTTTGGGATCAGAAGGGCGTGTGTGAGATTATTATTATTCGATTAAAAGCAATGAAAGAGTGGCCTTAACACCGGTTTTCTGTGAGGTCGTGTTATCACTCCGAACGAGCCTGGCTCACTTGTGTCGAAGCCTGGTTCTCCTTCGTATATCTCTCATCGCAAAGTTAATCAATCTCTACGCACGTGATATCATTTGTTGCACTTATTTTCAGTCCTTACATTAAATGAAAAGCTTACGCCTCATAACTTCAATTTTCTGATATCAGGATGATGATGTTGAATGAAGAGACATTTTTATCTGTGTAGATTTTTTATGAAAGACAAAACATAGCATACCAGGTATGAAGTGTATTTGTGTGATGCTGGATTCTGAATTGGGGTGTTGTCCATATAACTCGACGCCTGGTCTGCCATACACCTTGAGCGCGCCAGTGGCTGTGCCGAGAGCGATGACCCTCAGGAGTGGATCCCATGCTAGTGCCGAGGCTCTGTGGGGGAAGCCGTGTTGGACTGTCTGTGGACAAACAATACATCAGGTTAGTTTTAATAAATTATGAAAAAAAAGGAAAAAATCAGAAAGAAATAGTCACTGAACCTTGTCTGAGTCACTATCATTCTTATTTTCTTCCTAACCCTAACGTTTATAACACCTCTGTGTCACTCCGAAAAATCTACGTTCTGACGTGGGGTGTAAAAGCTGCCTGTTTCACGTTGTGTTAATGTTAGAATTAACACATTGACAATTTCACTCATCACGATTTATTGACAACGACGAATATTAAATGTATTTTAATATATATATTATTCGGACATGTGGCATAACGCCATCTAGTTTCAAACTAAGCAGAGCTTGTACTATGAAAGCTAGATTGACTTATAGAATACTTATATTTATATATAATTGTAAATACATACATATTATACATAGAAAACACCCAAAACTCCGAAACAATCCGAAAACTTTGGTCCGACACGGGAATCGAAACCGAGACCTCAGCAGAGTAGTCGCATACGCTACCACTGCACCACCGAGGCATTGAGATTAGCAATAACCTTTTTACACGCTTTATATTAGCTTCACTTGTATGTTTGTAACCGACTCCTGCCGGGCGTGATTTTGACTGACTTTAAACGGTCAGAATTCGTTCAAACTTTGTAGATATATCGAGGACCGATGACAATACACCAATTTAAAAAAAAAAAGCGTGTTTTTAGTTTTTTAAAACTATTTTTTTTATCCATAACTAGTACAATCAGCACAATTTTCGACTTCATTTGATAAAAATATAATAGTTAAAAAGCTGTAATCTTTCGTAACATGTGTAATTTACAATAATGAAAAATGTTTACATCATAAGGATTGTGACAACATTATTTAACTACGTCGTTTGGGTTTCATGCATTTAAATAAAAAGGATAGGAATTTCAAGAAAAAGTTGACTGCGTATCGACAGATTATAATCAGTCGCTTTCTATGATATCATAAGCATTTTATTTTTATTGCTTTTTACGATTCGACGAAGTAGTGTGACTATCGATTGGTTGGAAAAATACTGTAATAAATAGTATTCCGATTACGATATTGACATGGAATAAAACGATCGGTAATAGTGTAATCAACACAACAGATAACGTCAATTTCTCAAGTTTAACCTTAAAAAATTCTGCAATCTTTGGGAAAATCTTTGTTCAAGTCTTTACTAGGGTTTTATTGGAATAGGTAACTTGTGAATATTATCAATACAGTCGTTTATCTGTTTACCTTTTAGACACGTATGTATATATCTGTACATAACAGCATTTTTTTTTGTTGAAAAATGATTATGCCAAAAAAATAGTTTTGTTTATGTAAGTACAACATACATGATTAATAAATAAAAAAATCTCGAATATAGTTAGAAGATAGCCGATTTACGAAAAAAATACTGCAAACGATAACATTTACTATGAGTACCCATAGGCCTCTTAGGTTTAGCAGTAGACGGCGATAGGCTTGATGATGATGAGTACACTGGAATCTATTTTAAAGCGAACGTAAATTTAGACTGGTTTATTGACACCGTTTGAGCTGTATATTAAAAAACCTAACATTGAATTACTTTTACAGACAAAAAACGTATGAGGAAGTTCAATTTATATCGGTTTGTAAGAAGCCACATCCAAGTTCTGAATCTGGCAATCCCGTATGGCTCATTCAGGTATTTTATATACCTAAACGAGTATTGCCAGATTGAAAATAAAGATAATTTTACTATTACATAATATGTATCTATCTTGTAAATATTAAACAATTCGTTCTCAGCCAGTTTAAAAACATATCAATGTATATGTAGGACAATTACATAACCAGTGTGAATAGGCGGGTAATTAAGTGATAGAATGGGAGTTTTTGTATACGAATTGACAGCAAAGAGTACAGAGTGTACTTTGGCTATACAATAGAATGACGTCATAGAACGTGCGGTTGAGTGACTCATGATATTAATGTACTTACTTTAATGGATGGTAGGTAGTGGTTTCCGGAAAGTGCAACAAGAACTGTATTTAAATAACTTATCACATCACACACACAGCAACATCCTTAAATAGTCCACCGCTGGTGGTGGTGTTGTGTACTGTTATGCCCGAAGGAAGGCTTTATTGTTTGGCAATCGAACACAGTTATTCTTATGGCAAACAGTTCCTGTGAAAATTAGTTCACTAATGAGAAAATCCCCTACGATATTATAGTAGCGTCGGCATACAATGGGCAAATAATTGTTGGCTACCTTAGTAATATAAAAAGGCCTTTAGTGTGTTTAATACACCCAGTATCCCCCGAAGAAGGTAGAGACCTTCTTCAGGGGATACAAGGCGTGAGTTTATGCATGTTATGATCACTTAGGTTTAAGTGTTTGTGAGAATATTATTATATGTTAAAGTTTGCTCTGTTATATGTCAATTTTCGGTACAAAATGGTAGAAAATTTATGATCGATAACTAGTGTCAGGTCGAATAGTTTTTGTTGTTTATAAAAGTGGGAGATATAAAGAATAAATTTGTTCACGTGTGAATTGCAGCGTCGTTTAACAATCCCCAAAAAACTGATACTGATAAAGCTAATTCCCTATCAGAACATTATAAACTTACATTACAAAATGATTTGGGTTACATTTGAAAATTTACTAACACTATGTACACAACTAACAAACCTATTACAGGTTAACTACAACCAAATTACACATACGTATTTAAAAAGTAGACACCTAAGTATACAAAAGTGTATTGAACAACGAGTAGTTTCCTAATTTATGTTTATATAATTTAGGTTGAATTTCGATTGTATTAGCAAGACAAAAGTTCACTGACTGTTGATTTAGAACGCTGCCGCATTCCTGAGTCGCACCTCAACCCGAAAGTCTAACGTAACCAATGTGTATGGCAACAGTAAAAGTAATGGAACTCTTGACAAGCATTAATTAGGAAGATGAGAAGCAGATCAGGTAGTCTGAATCAACAGCTAGTTATGAAGATTTGATTCAGAGAGGTTGCATAAAATTTGATTTAAAATGTAAACCGTGGATGTGAGTATATATAAGAACCTATACTACCTAAAAACTCAATGCACATTCAGTTACTATTGTCTCACCGAAACATTTTGAATGATCCCAAGGTTGCCTGGAAGAAATTGCTCTTAGCAATAAGACCGCGCTTTGTACATTATATATCTGTCATTTTTATGTATAATACTGCTTTCTGCAATTCGTGAGAAAGGTTTAGTCTTCTTAAATCTACCATCCTTAGGAGCCAAGCAGTGGCCTTAATGAACGCGTGTGAAACTGTGAGATAAAAGAAAAGACAAAAAATATTTGCGAGAAAGGTGATGAGTTAATACATTTATAATAATAGAATAGAATTGCTAGCAAAATGTATGTGCTTCGTGCTAGAACAAGTTCAAACAAAACGACTGTGAAAGTAGAAAGGTAGAACGATGATTAAACTCGTTCAGTTGATTTAGCACAAAAAGTTACTATTTGTTTGAAAACATGTTTAGTTTCTAAGAATAAAAGGCGCCTTGTCACAAATAATAAGTTTCCTTAAGTCAACGGGAATTTACCAAGCATATGTGAATCAAACGGAAGGAATGAATACAACGTAACTAATGTGTTTGGTTTAGGAATCCAAGAATACTAGTAAATAACATTTCGTAGTTTAGTTGAGGGTCTTATTTAATCATGCATCATCACTCCAGGCTTCCCCATCGTATTTAGGTAAAGACACAATTTAGCGTTTTAATTGTAAAGATTTTTCCGATGTTTAAAATTCTACAGTGCGAAAATGACCACCAGTTTAAAAGGAAAAATAAAAACATTCAATAGAGATATTAAAGTTTTATGCTGTTTATAGAACGGTAGAACGTGACTAATTTTTAAATTGTAATAGATGAAAATACAAAATATTTTTAACATAAATTTGTTAGTTTTGAATTTATCATTGTTTATAACAATGCATGTGACGATATATGTCCTTAATGAGCTTTAAATGTTTCCCCTAAAATCTAATGTGAATAAATTTGCGTGAACCTCTGACACTCGACGTATTTACTCTTATATAGCCTTTACGGAAAGTCAAGAAGTAATAGTACACACACAATATTATAATATCGCATTATCGCAGGTCAAGATCAATATTATAATACAGAATCCCACGTCTAGTCTGCATGAAAGTATCGAGCACTGGCAAAGTGTAAGCACCACGTGTACACCATAGTAGTATACTGCGAGTTTAACCGGTTCTACCGTTACGGGTTAGAGCTCAAAGGATAAAGGACATTATTGCTTAAGTATTAAAGTTTTGACTACATTTGAGATTTAGATAGTGATGGTACAGAATCTTTTACTTTTTGGTGCAGCTGCATTGCTTTATGCTACAGGTTGTTGTTGGATTAGAAAGACTCGACCATGTTTAGAATTTTATATTTCTTTGTATGTTATAACCTCTAGACATATAATACAACAGTATCATTTTTACATTAACTTAGAAGTTTGATTTTTTCACAGCATCAAGGGATACCACCACGCGTTGCTGAGATAAACGGTTTTGATAAACAGACGGACGGGCAGACGGACGGAGAACAAAGTGATACTATAAGGGTTCCTATTTTGCTTTTGAGGTACGGAACCCTAAAACGGCAACGACACACATGATGTGCCAAGAATAATAACCAATCAAATGTTAAATAGCATCTCATATCAGTACTGGTAGAGAATAAGCGTTCTGAACATAATTTTGTGTGCTAAGGCTAAGTACACTTGAAAAACATTTAATTTGTTAACTTGATAGACTGTAACTTTTATGTAGTTAAATTACAAATGACTCGACTGCCTCGTTGACCTCATAATAAGAAAAAACATACTACATATTACAATTAGCTAAACTTTAGAGATTTTCTAACAGCAACACCGTCATGTGTTTGTTGAAGAAAATTCTCAATAGCACGGTCTTAAAACGCACCCGGTAGGATTTATCCGTGTGGTGACGGATTAAGAATACGGAGTGTCACCACCCCTATTTGTCCCGTGGGTGTCGTAAAAGCCGACTAAGGGAGCCAACTACGCAGGATAACATGACTGCATAGAGAAGGAAAACTTGAATCAAACTCTATACCAACCCGTCTGGCCAGCGTGATATAGTAGGCCAATACCTCCCTTCTAAGGAGAGTCCTATGTCTAGCAGTGGACTATTGAAGGCTGTGATATGAGGATTTATCCCCTCTTGCTACGTGAAATCAAAAACAATGTGAAATGTGGATATAACTCCCTTAAGCCTTTACGTGTAGGTGTATTGATGTAGGTACAGACACGTATGTTGAGAACGAATCGTTTTGATCTTATAGCCATAGGCTAGCCGTAATTAATCGTTTGCGTCCAAATGCATTAACAATTACTATTTCAACCCACATCAAAGTTATTTTTCGTGTATTCTCGACACATGACTACGTTGTAATATTAAGAATCTATAAATTAATTGTGCGTCTGTCCATCAATTACTCATTAAGGTAAATGGAGATGGTTCATTCATATTCACGACACGGAATGTAATCACAGCTAACTATATTGGCAATTAGTGCACGCATGTTTGTCAACAGCCATTATGATCACTTAGCAGTCACTTGATGTGTTTGTTATCTGTCAACTTGCTTGATGGTGTGGAAAGGTCTTGTATTTACTTAAGGGCTTCATAACGACCGTTTTGGTTAACCTACTGAGATAAAGAAAAAGTAAAAAGATTAAGTATATCTTGGGCAAGATTTATTATTGCTTCGTACGAATGACACTCTGGCCAGATATTAGTATAAAAGTATATTAATAAGAGTTCGATTTCTGAATAACAGCCGCCAATAATACTGCTGTTGTTTTAGAAGTGCAATATGTTCGTGTGGTCAGTTACAAGCGCTTTGATTGAAGTCCAATTGCTTTGGACCTACGGACAGTTCACCAAGCCCAGAACTTCGAAGACCTATACGAGTTACCGTAGTTATCTGTTCTGATTAAGGATTTGGAAAGTCATAGAGCGATTGTACTAAAAGTACATAAAAATTATGCACTCTAAGATAATTTTGTCCCGCCTATGAGGTCTTAAAATATTGGGTTTTAATTCAACTGAAAGATTGTTTAATAAAAATATGATAAACTGTAATGCACAAGGTGTATGCGTCATCATTATTAACAATTTAAGTTGTAACACAATTGGTCGTAAACCTCGCATATCGCATTATCCGAGTTAGCAGCAATAACTGGAGTAATATGATTGTACAGTGCACTGATATGCCTACGCATTCGGTATGATGTCACCACAACCAGTTCTGGCATTACATCATTTTAAGGAATTAGACTTGTTTTTTATACAAGTTTAATAGATTTAGACATATATGTGTATGTATGAATTTGACGACATTTTAAGTAATATGACGACTTCAAAAAAGTGGCTGGCAGCGGATGGATGCGGACTGCTCAAGACCGATATAGTTGGCGTTCCTTCGTTACGCAGTGGACGAAAGGCTGATGATTATTGTAAAAACGCTACCCTACTCCAAAATGGTAACGACTTACACATTTTTATTTTCATACTATAGGTACATCGAGATCATACTCAACTATGAGTTATCGAAATTAATCACAAAGCTAAAAACTCAAACATATCTACCTATATAAAGGGTATTAGCCTAACCCAGATTGAAAAATTACACGAATACTTAAAAAATCTTACCCGTTCACTTACGACTCTTCTACTTTTTACGATCTCATATGACTAAACATATATGTATCAACATTATTCAAGTGTGCTTATAATCAACAAGTAGGCTGAACATTTAAAAACCTTTTGTTCAGTTATAATCAAGTTTATATAAAGTCTTAAACTCTCTTCTTTAATCATCCAAAGCAAAACGGAAGGAAGTCCATAATTCGTCGCAGGCACTAGGGTGCAATATCGATTTCCACCAGACTAGTCTAGACATGTAATGGTAGTCCAAGTTTACTAGGAAATGCTTGCTGCATTGCATGATATATGTTTTCTTGGAAACCACAATGGTCTTGCGATGGATAACTTTACAGATGCAACTTTGGATGTATCATATCCAAAGGCCATACATCCAAACCAACAGGCCCTGTTGGTCTAGTAGTTGATGATACTGACTGCTAAACTGGAGGTCGTAGGTTTAATGCCCACCGAGGACAATTATTGTTTGATGAATATGATCACTTGTTGTGTCAGGGTGTATTTTTCCATTATATGTAAAAGTATTAGTTTTTGCCCGCGGCGCCGGCCGCGTGTATGTCGGTTATCGCAGTAAAAGCCTATGTCCGTAATCAAGAATCAAACTATCTCCATACTAAATTTCATTTGAATCGTTTTAGCGGTTATTGATTCCCCATACAAACTTACACCCCTCTTTTTACCCCCTTAAAGGTTGATTTCTCGGATAAAAACTATCCTGTCGTTTCTAGGAATTTAAACTATCTCTTTACCAAATTTTGAAGAGGTAACAGACAAACAGACACTTTTGCATTTACAATATTAGTATGGATTTAGAAATATGTACCTAAGTATATTTATCAGCAGTCTAGTTACCATAGTACAGGCTCTTCCTAGTTTGGAATCAGACAGCCGTGTGTAATATGTGTAAAGATATTATTTAAATAATGTTATAGCTCTGCATATTTCAAGAAAAAAAAAACATGTAAAAAAATAAAGACACAGGTTAATGTTATTGGTGTTCATAGACAGAACAGAGATAAATGAATCAAAAACCGTAGAAATGAACACTTGGTTTTCAAGGCTGTGTACTACAGATTTTCTGTACCGTCAATGTTTTGAACCATGTTATGAAACCATGAATAACACAATTTCCGAACGAATGCAGAACTAAAATAAACATTAAAACTCAATATGAAGCGGAAAGACCGAAACTTACTCGTAATTAGCCTAAGCGACTTTTAGCCGTTTCAGTTAACTGATACAATAAAAGTAAATTAAATTCTTAGCTTCATTAAAACATAGCCTTTTCGGAGCGGACTGTTAGTGATTGGTTCTCTTTATTTTTAGAGGTGTACTTCCTATGTAGTATATATATTAACATGTCTGTACAATAATTAGTATCAGAGCGCTGACTACCACTGTTGGTAACAGACAAAAGCCTCCGAACAAAGCCGTTAACAGAAAATAATGGAGAGATGGCTACGTGATGTAATGTAGTTGCATCACTGCTCACATTCCCTTTACAATGGGCAGGCTTCACAGGCATCGTTAAAAAAGTCAGTATTTAGTTCGAGTCTGCTCTCGTCGTAAGGCTTTTAATTTGTGCAGTAAACCTCGTGTTATAGTCTCCATTTCAACGACTATCAGCCTCTGTTCCATTGCTGAAAATGGTTGGAGCATCGTTTTCACTGAGGTTCATTGTAGACTACATAAATATATGTCCAATATTTCGTAAGGTGTATTGCATATCCACCCCTCCAGTATACACGTATTGTCTTACACGTAGTGTATTCATCCCTTTCTCTACTCGCATTTTCGCATATCTTTTGAATTTATTAGTTAAGTATTGTTATTGAAAATTTCTATTCAAGTTTAGTGCACCTAATCACTCATCTCTACACCACCCCAACGTAGACCAGCAGAGAATGCCTACGGCATTAAGCCCAACCTCTGTACATTTTTTTTGTGCAATAAAGTTTTAATTAAGTAATAAAATAGGCTCATAGCTATTACGAATTTCCTAATAGAAACACCGTTACAAAGTCCGACATCGGCTATCGCATCTTACTATTGCACTTACCTTACTATTTTTACGCCTACGTGTAACACGGGATCAATTAAACAAATTTCGTAAATTTTAAGGAGAATCTAGAATTATAGATATACATGATTCCCCACGAAGTTTTCCTTGAAAAGTGAAAGATTGGCTAACTAACATCGAAGCCAAAGCCTAATTAACTTAGAAATTAAATAATATTTGCTATAGAGTCATTACAAAGTTTCCAGGTTAAAGCATTACGACCGTGACCGTCAAAATCGTAGGCGTGTCGATAACGCAATATAAATGACACCAGAACAATTACAAAAGCGCTATGAATCATATTATTACGTATGTATTTATTCAAATGTGTGCTAATTACTGAAGAACGCGAGATTTATGCTCTAACAGTGTGACCAGTCATACACGGTTTTTTTAATAAGTAGTTGCAAATGAAACACGAGCTCGTAAGATGAAGATGCGAATGCCAAGTAAGCCAGAATAATAGACTGGAGACCGCTAACAAACCCAAAAGGATTTTCACCTATTCTTGGACACAAGAAAATTATCATTACAATTCTCACTCCAAATCAAGATCTTCAATAAGAGATTAAACCTGAACGTCATAGATAAACATTAAAAGTATATTATTCAATTCAGTGCACGGTCTAATTATTCCATTTTGTAACCTAGACATTTTCTTAGCAGAGATGCGCCTGCGATTTTGCCGCACACACACAAAATAAATCAGAGAACACGCATTTATGGTATTTGACGATAAGGATGCACACTACTGGGTACACAGCAGGCTTGCACTGTCGATACTATCAAAAAGTATTATAAAACTTCACACGGTACATGTATGGCTTCGAGAGGAAACGGAAACCTTGCCGGTCAACGCAGTGCGAATTCATGTGTACATTATAGTGTCAACGACTTTTCTGTGATACAATGTGATTACACTGTAACTGTGCTATATAATTATGGCAACATAAATCAACGTCCGTGGTTTCACCTTCGTCGTGTTTTAGGTTAATTAGGTAATACGAACTAGGACATTCGCATTTGTGTCACTATCGTGATCACTTTAATATGAACCACTATGGAATATTTTAAATGATTTTTGGGTCAAAAGACAAGAATACGGTGCAAATGTGCATATTAGGAGAAGACAAAACAACGAAATTAGCCACAACTATTAACAGTCCACGGTAAGTATATGTCAACGCCCTCTCAGCCAGCTGTAAACTTTGTCAAAATCTTTGTTGGCCAGTAGTCTGTTAAACCCATTTTACGCCTTCATACCTAAGTGGTTCATAACTCTCAATAATGTTTAACTTCAAAATGGCAAAGTTTCATATTTTTTCACCTTGATAACGTGCGGCGAAATAAGTTGTGTTTAAATATGGTGTGTACATTAGCGGATAATAGAAGAGTTCATTAACACTTAACGATTTGATCTGAAGATTGAAAACGGGTAATATTTGGTTATCATACACTCACCGATTAAATTCTTAAAATTTGTTTTGAGTTTTTTTACATCAGGCATCAATAAATCATCTCATGTGTTAATCTTGATCACAGCTATTATTTTCAATTTTCCATTGATGATACTCTTTATAATAAGGGTCTTTACATCAACATTTAAAGACTCCTTGTATTTACAATAAAACAGAAATTTAAAAGGTACACTACTTGTAATCGACATAAGTGAACTTATGTTCAAATTCCTCAGTAGTTAGAATCATAACATCAACATATTGCCATGAATGAGTATGACGTCATCTGACGTAGGCGTCGCGTGGAGGTGTCACAAACCAATGACTTCCTGCACAACTTCCGGAGTTCATTGTGGCAGTTCGTGTCTGCGTTGGTCGTAGTTCTGGCCAGAAGTGCGTATGTTATGTTAAGTTCATGGGAAAACAGGTATTATCTACAGCCATTCAACGCGGTCACTATTCCTTTGCTAATAGTGTCGAGCAATTCTAGGAAGCCCATCTTTGCAAAAGCAGCAATTCCTAGTCATACGGTTGGGTTCTGAACTAGCATGGTGTAAAGTCCTGCTTGAAACACAAGCGGAGCTTTTTTTAAATGTCGTATTTTAAATAATTAGAAAATAAAATAGTCCTCCTATGTTCTAACTTTGTATAGAAACTTCTTACTAGGACAAACATCCAATCCATAAGAACAGATTCCATTCAATAAATACTTGTAATTACAACTCACTACAGTGTTGCATAATCACAAGTTCTATTGACCGAGTGATACAAGTAATAGGCTTCGGGCCATATACGGAGTAATTTCCTCTACCATGACCATATCGACGGCATGCGCCATTGATTATGTAATTATGAGTCAGTTGCGCCGGCGCTTGTCTATCATTCACTGTGGAAAGGGATTCTTGTTTATTATTGATATCCACAACAACACCTTACGTATGTGTGTGAGACCACCTCAGAATTTCGTTATTAGTAGTTACTTAATATAAACATACACTCATGCGTTGTTCCGGTCCGGGGTAGGCAGAGACGATGGAACGCTATTTGCCACGATCCTGACACACTTTTCTCTCTTTCTTTCTTCCGCATTCATCAGGCCTTTCATTCCCCTTCGCCAGTTACCGGTGCATTTAACGAAACCTTTCTTTAGTGTACTGCCGATCTCATCATATATGTATGTCTGTCGGGGCTTACCTACCTCACAGGAGTCTTAAAAACTCTTTTAGTCATTCGTTTTTCGCTCGTTCTTTTAACATGCCCGAACAATCGGAGCATCTCTTTCTCAATTCTTGTCACTACACTAAAGTGTGAAATATTTTTTACCTCATGATTCTTTATTCTATCGGTCAGTCTTACATTACACATTAATACGCGAGCTAAATGTACAATTAACACCTTGAGGAAAATTAATCATTACCAAGTAGTCATTGCAGTACGCAGAAGTGAGGACTACTTTGACTTTCCAAACATTCATGAAATGGACACAAAGAACACAGAGACTCATCGCAACAATTTGTTGATCACACGTGTTATCCCATGTGGGGATCGAACCCACAATACTCAGTGCAGTATGAAGCTTAAACCAGATCGCTTAAACCACTACGCAATCCGTGCAGTCTAAACACTGAACACACTGAATAACATACGCTATTTACGTAAATCTATTTATTTACAAAACATATTTTCGTCCTAAAAATTTGATGATAATGGCTTATTATCTACACAAGTATTATAAGATAACCGTCAAATTAAAAGTAGTTCACTCTCTTATTTTACAAAGTGACACTGAATTATAATGGTAGAAGGTAGTCAAAATAATAAGGTAAAAAACTGATAGCTACTCGTTATAGCTTATCGTTATGGGTACTCGTTTATATGCTTAGCTCTCTATAACATTATGTAATTAAATGCACTTAGCAATCATAAAAATTGCATTAAAATCTACTGAAATTATATTATATAAAGCAGAAGCAATAACTGAATAAGTTAAAGTTCTATCATAAAAACAAAATCCTGAGATATTCAATGAAAGGTTTCCAAGAACATGTAAAGGGTTCTGATCGTTTTCGCGAAAATTGTAGAATGTGTGTGTTCATCCATGTGTGTTAAAGTTCTTATTAAAACATAGATTAAAACACAATCCTAATTTATTGCCATAAAGTTAAATCTCATTTACAATATCCGGATTAGTCATCCAAATAATAAATTCTGAAATACCTCCTCAGGTATGTACGTTGTATTAAATGATATAATTGAATTCCATTGAAGTACAATATGATTGAGTGTTATGGTATTTATATTCAGTATTTACTAGAAAGTGTGTTTCTCAGATCAAAGTATGATAAAACACGGATACGCTGATATTGAAACTTTTTTATCTCTGATAGAATACTGATTCAACATTCCGTTAAAACGTCATAATTGTAATTAAGTATTTAGTGTTGTCTCAAGATCATCTAATTTGCTTGCTTTCTCTCATCTAAAATATTTCTTTCTTACTATATCAATGTCATAAAAGGACTTACTTATAGATGTGGGAAGTTTACTCTCGATCATCACTTAGAGAACTGCTATAAATCATACATCGAGAAAGTTACCCCTAATCAGATATTCCCTCGAGACGGCGCATTGAAAAGAAAATAAATGGGTGGAAATTGATTTATTTTTATAACGACCTAGACTTACATTTTCGAGGGATAGCAAAATTCGGAGAGAAAAATTCAATTCACAATCACATAATTTTTTGATAAATCCTTCAAACATACTATTATAAATGTGATTGAGCGTCTACAACTCATGGTTTAACAAATCAGCAACATGCAAAAGTACGCAGTTAAAGGAAACCAAATATGCGTTATGGCAGAATTATCTTGCGTTTGTTAGACTGTTCAGTATTCATAGTAATTTACGGGACTACACTTTAAAAAATCTTATCGTCATGGATTGCGGAGCAGATTGTAAGATGGAAATAATTTATTCTTACACAATATTTCACTTTTGTGTTACTCAAAACACTTAACAGCATCTAAAGTAAAAAAAACATTAACTGCGAATAGTTTCGTTTCTACGTAACAGATAAAGATGGCATGTAGTAGTGAGGCATGCAGGTGATTGTGAAGCCACCGGAGGCATGCGTGACTCAGATCATCCATTGACATTCAGAACAAGCCGTGGGGCTTATTGTGTAGTGGTTTCCTTCGCATCAAGTTTGTCAAGGATAAAAAAAAACATAAGTTAAAAAACCAAAACTGATTGTTTTTTCGTGACGGTAATGAATTATAATAAGAATGTTAATGGAGCCTTATCATAGTAAGCATATTTGCGTAACGTAATCAACGTTGTTGACTCCGACAAAATTATTTTTGTTTTGACAGCTAACATGTTTAATGAACTGTATTAGGTGGCATGTCGTAAACTAACACTAAATAATTTTATAGCAGGTTCAGTTCCTTCTACATACGAGTACCCTAAAAGTGACTGACCGCAATTAATTATAAATGTTGATTTTATAAGAAAAATATTACAATGTAAGAAATCTAACAAATAAATAGATAAAATTGAAAGACAACTGACAACTAGTGAGTTTTTTTATCCACATTTAACTGAATTATTCATACCTGTACTACGGTATTTATAGATGCATAATTTAGACGTCGTTTAATATTTTGTATACAGAAGAACAACCTTTATTTTCTTTAGACACGTTCATGAACAATCTAATTTTCTTGGAGATTGGTACTGAAATCTCGATTTAAATTTAAATGACGAACATGCGGCAAGATCATCCTTATAAGGTTGGCGCCACAATGCAACAGCGAATACAGCGAAACATCGTGAGGTCGTGCAATAGAGGCGGAGCACCTAACGGTAACTTCAACATTTGAACCGACACTACCATCTAAATCGGCAACCTTACTTTAAACTCAAATTACAATAAAAAATATAGATTTGATAGTGTGTTCTATACAAAGACGTTTAATAAGCTAATGGACACTTAACGGTGGAATGTTGTGTTTAATTTGTTTTTGAAATGACTGCTCTTCGTATTGGATTGATTACCATATAGGGTTAATAAGGGTTTGAATGGGTTACAACCATCACCAACGTCCTTTTTCATCAAATGTAAAGTCAACAAGAGAAGTAAAAAAAATATTATTGAAACAAACTATATTGCAATTTTCAGAATATTATCTTTAAATACATGTATAATCTGATTAAATCGTGAAAAATAAGGCATCATGATAAAAATGTCCAGACAGACATTAAAGTTGCAGGTTGTTTTTGACTGGCATAAAAATAATAATGGAAGGTTAAAGAACAAAAATATATTTTGTAAATCGAAATAAAATTAATGAAAATTGAAATCACGTAATATCTTATTATATTATATCTCCCCCCCCCCCAACCTCGCCTTGTGATATTTCGTGATTAATGGACTATTCTAGCGTTGTTTTTTTATATTTATTGATAAATGAAATTTAACGGAACCCATTTATTAAAAGGTTATTAACATGGGTGAACTATCTTCCTATGTTAATCATACGCTGCTATACAATTACCACTAGCATGCAAGTGAAACAGTTTAAGTCGGACGGTTGATAAGTGGACCGCGTACTTCTTTAAAAATACTTCTGAAGTATTTACTTTTAAATAGATCGATGTAGCTATGCACGTTTCTCCGTAGCTACAAATTTAATACGACTATTGAATTCAAACACCATAGCAACAATTGCACGCGAAAGTGAGAATCGACCGTTCGAAGAAAAGCCTTTTAATTTTACAATTCCTAGTACACATACAAAGAATGTTACACATTTAAATATTACTCATACAGATTAAGAATGTCCCTTGTAAAAGTAACTGGTTTCAAAATCTTTAATTAGTGATATGTGTACGTATAATTCACTTTTTAAATGGGAGTACCTTCGAAAACTGGGGTCGATATAGTGTATTGACACACACTTACTAGGTAAGGTTGCATGAAATTGACTGTCGCTTAGTAAGCGACAGTCATTTTTCATTATTGAAGTCCTAACTTTCCCGACAACATGACTCATGATCTCTCAGAGATTGAATTTGACTGATCGGAGCACGGCTCAATGCAGCTCTAGTCTGCTCATCTCACCTCGGCTCCGTCCCGATCTGCTTCAGTGGAACCCTTAAGAGCCGACTAAGGCAAAAAACGTAGGAAAGAGAAGGAAAACTTGAAACAAACCCTACACCAATCCGTTTGGCCAGCGTAGTATAGTAGGCCAAAACCTCCTTTCTAAAAAGAGGCCTATGTCCAGCAGTGGACTAGTGAAGGCTGTTGATGATGATGATGATGAAACACAAGCTATTTTGAATTATGTTACGTTGTATTCAAACCGCACCAGCATACGTCATGCAGAATTCTCAATGACAACCGCACCTCGTTCCGCTCGCTAGTATTGAGATTACACTGCGTGCTCCATTTCCTACAGTTGCATAATACAATCGATTTCATACTATCGATTTTCACTTTCGCATGCATTCGTTTCCATATAAATTGTGTTTATATTCAATGATCGTATTAGGTCTGCACTATGTCTGATAACGGACATTACGTAAGACGACGAAGGGAATCTTCGTGTAATTGAATATGGCGTTGAGATTTCAGATTTCTATCTAGAAAAGGACATCTTTTTTCAAGAATGATTTTGATTATTAATTGTTGTTTGATGAGTAGGGATAGTGAGTTCAAATACGTTAGCGCCTAATGGACAACGCCAACAAGAGATTTAAACAAAACCAGCCGTGAGATTGATAACCTTTATTAGGAAAATTCAATGTTATCTTTACAATGACTTTGCACACTGTAAAGTGTGTTAAACTTATTTATTTTGGTATAATTATGTCAGAAAAGCCAACTCAGACACAGGTTTTGTTGAAGACGAAATTCGGGTCTATCAAGAATAAAAAAAAACATAAGCATGCCAATACTGCACTCACCCTACTATACAGTAATATAAAAAAGAAAATAAAAGAAACATTAAGTACAATTTTTTGTTCACTTGATTGATAGATTAATTTTGTAAGTACGAAAAATGTTAAGTTAACACTTAGAGTTAACAACCCCACGTCAAAGTTCAATCATTCAAAGATAAAGTTGCCTAAAGTTTAATAACCAAGTCAAGTCTGTCTGTTTGAATTACGTATTTACGACTTCCAAATGTGTGTGTATACATTATATTTGAATTAATAATACAAAACCGTACACCACCTTCCTTCCTGACTGCGGCCAATAAACCGTTGAGTCCAAACCCAAACTGATTTACGACTGTGCTTTGTACAAATTTACTGTGGACTAATACAACATCCATTATTTATTTTAATTCATTACTTTCTGTTATCAAAACAGGGTTCCGAGACTGTAAAAAAGGTTGTTTTTATACATATTATATTTAATTTTCATTATTCGCAAGCTGTTGATGAATTTATTAGTTACGAATATTGTTTTTTTTTAATCAAACGCGAGTGTGAATATTTGTCACAAGTATTGCCTTCTGTGGTATATTATGTTATTCTTTCTAATATAGTTAAAGATTCTTTGATGACACTATTATCATTGTCAAATATTAGACGAACATTCCGACTTGTATATTAAAAAAAGAAGATGCCAATTAATAAGACTATAACATATTTAACTCTTATGTTGATTGCGTTTTGTAAATGTACAAATATATGTATTTGTACATTCAACCAAGCAACACAAGTGCCTTCGACTGGGATGGAAAAAATAGTAAAACACCGACAGGTAACAGGTATAAATGTGAATATGGCCATGGAATAAATATTTATAAATACATTGGTTTAATATTTGTTTTTTCCAAAAAAACTTAACGAAGACTGTCATACACAAAACTGGTTTGTTTACAAAAAATATTCTTGCGTGTGATTCTTCGTATTATTATTATTTTAAAGACAACTCCCGCATTAGGAATATATCCGATAATAGCTTTTATATGTAAAATACCTTTACATCTCTCATGTTCGGTAAGTAGGTTCTTATTACCTCCAAATGGAGCTTGTAAGTGACTAATAAGCGCTCTAGGGTAATAATGTAGCTAGAAAAGTCCTAGGGCGATAAGTAATAAAAAAAACACTTCTTTCTTTCAAAAAGTTCGCGTACATCTAACCATCATACTGGCAATAGACATCATGCATTCAGCCCAATGACCAAAGAGGTCGCTTTGCTATTCAGCCTTGTCTTCGTGTGAGTATAATAGTCATCAATTTTAAATATCGAACGGCGAAGCTCAATTTCGATCTTGAAAAAAAAAACTTAAAAACTTCTTTACTTGATTCTTTTTAATGAAAAAAGGCGGGAATAGAAAACTTTTACTTTAAAAATTGGTTGTTTTTGGGATTATTTTATAATTAAGTGCTAATTAAGAAAAAACAAGAGTTCTTCAAGTGATGAAGATCCAAAAAAACACCTGTCCTTAAAATTTGAAAATTGTTCTCATTTTACTATAAATTTCAACAAATTAAATGTTTTATTCTTGTAATGAGATGTAAAGCAGAATAGTTAGCTCGGGTGTAAGCATCAAATGCACCCTCGAACTATAGGCGCCCTCGCTGCGCTGAAATATCTCGGCCTGCAATTGATGCCTTACAGCCCTTGGCTACTAATCTACTATTAATAAGTAAGCCTAGCTGTGTTCCAATTTCAATCCTCATTAAATTTGGCTTCGCACACTTACTTGTCTAGTTTCCGAGATTGATTGACGATTATGGTTACTGCTGAGCTCAGATGGGTCGTAACTTGATGGAATCGATTGTAATGTTCCTCGATAAAAAGACTTACTACCGTAAAAATGTTCTTTTAATCCTGATTAATCTCAGATTAGAGCGTTGAAATAAATGCTTTTTATTTATAATAACTAGTATGTACATATATTATTGCACTAGAGTTTAGACAGTTGGTAGACGAACCTCGACAAACCAGATTTTACGACAGAGGCTAAGTCATTTTATTACTTTACTGTCGTACACGCATTAGACGTTTACGAGGACATTAAAGTATTTACTGTCAGGGGCTCAGGACGTCAGGACGATTAGGATCGCTTGGATGATCACTGTGAAGAGAGGAGTTCAACCGAAAACCAATGCAGGTGAAACGTAATAGTAATAGTCGGTAGGTGCAAGGTCTGGTGGTCACATCTGCAACCAGCTTTGGTCAATCGGTCGTCCCCACTGCTCCTTCACGACAACGCGCGACCCCCTACTGCGCAACAGACAGTCTCCAAGCTGCATAAGCTGGGGTTGGAAGCTCTCCCTCATTCGCCATACTCACCAGACCTTTCACCTACCGACTATTACTTTTTCCAAAATTTAGACAACTTTTTAGTGGGTAAAAAATTCAATTCCCGAGAGGCAGTACAAAATGCCTTTGAAGAGTTTGTTGCCTCCCGTCCAGCTGATTTTTACAAGAAGGGCATCAATAAACTGCCAATGCGTTGGCAAAGATGCGTCGATTGCATGGGTGATTACTTCGAATAACAGAAATAAAAAAGTTTGAAAAAATAAGTACTTTCACTTGTTGCATACAAAACGGCAATTTCATAGGTAAAAAGACCTAATATTAGGCTAATATTATTAAATTTTCATGCCAATATTTTATGAGTCTATTACCATACGAATAAGAGAACATATCAGATTTCACCTGCAGTATTAAAATGCTAAATTAGACGATATTTGCCCTATTGTGGTTAAATAAATGACAGTTGAATTAGAGAAGCATTCAAACATTTGTAATTTCATTTGAAACAATTCTGAAGCCTTCAGAATTATTTTGTTTAATTCTTAATAAGTACACGACAAAATATTTTTCGAGCACAAAAGTACCACGCTAAGTTTTTGGGCTAATAACATGCGACATTTTTTTAAAGAAATATTTTTAGACTTGGGCAGCTTCGTATCGTATTCGTATACGCTAGCCAGTCCAGACAATGATAAAATTATGGTGAGTAAATACTTAAGTACTAATCTTAATACAATATCAAGTCTTTTGTCTAATATGTCTCCTCCAAGAAGGGCACACTATCGATTGCTGTGCGATAGCGTTATCGTGGCGATAACTAGAAGCAGTCGCATTTTTTGGAATTGCTTGTATGACAAAAACAAATAATTTTACTCATAAAGCTACTCATGTCAGTGTAATAGATAACATTTGAAACAGGATGCATATTTACCTTGAAATACTATGATTCTATGTATGTACATGTCATGTGTATATGTATCTATGCTATTTGCTATTTCACTTATGCTTCCTACGGCTAATGGTAGTCAGAAATTTAAAAAAGCTGACGTTCCATGTATAACGGACGACGCATCCGATCGAAGCTCTTTCAGGCCTGGCATTTCGTGCTCCTCTCTCTGAATCTCATTAATCGGTTTAGAAATTCTAGCTTCGGGAGTGCAAGTACCTTTGGTAAAATCATGAAGTTTGCTATCTATTATAGTAGTCAGATGTATTTTAATATCTTGATGGTGTGTTAATTCAACATTACCTTTAAGACTAAGAAATATTTGTAAACTGCAAAATTATTAATATGTTCTTAATGATAAATATCTCCTAAGAGTTCGCTCAAAAACACAACATTCCCGAAGAATGAAATCTTTACGTAATTAAAGCGTTTCTCAGCAGTAAATAATACATCAAGGATAGAAAACCGGCCAAGTGCGAGTCGGAATGGCGCACGAAGGGTTCCGTACCATATCTATAAAAACGGCAACAAAATTATGTCTGTTGTATGGGAGCCCCACTTAAATATTTATTTTATTGTTTTTAGTATTTCTTGTTACAGCGGCAACAAAAATACATCATCTGTGAAAATTTCACTGTCTAACTATCACGGTTCATGAGATACAGCTTGGTGACAGACGGACAGACAGACAGACGGACGGACAGCGGAGTCTTAGTAATACGTCTCGTTTTACCCTTTAGGTACGGAACCCTAACAAAAAAGAACACAAAACAGGGTGCAAGGCACGCGATACTACAACAAGGGATCGATCCGAGCAGCATACGTTGTGGTATAATAAATATTGCACGAACTCGCTTTAGAGTAAATTGTTTACTATGTTACAGTTTTGTGGCAATTGAATTATTTTTTTACAGCGGACTTCTATTATAGGCTTAGATTGTCTGTTCTATTGAAATAAAAGCCAACCATGATACAAATTCACGACAGAGATTTGAGCATTTGTAAAGCTTAAACTCAGTGAGTCACTATAACATCAATAAAAATATTAGCATTCTCTATTGTCACAATTACAAATAATAAGCATAGCATAGGTTACGAAGAAATCTTTCATCTTGGATATACTTAAGACACATTTATCTCATTTTTATTATTATTTAATTATTATCTTAAGTTTATGAGATTTTTTATACTGTTGGTATTGTTTGAAGATTATTGTATCCCACATAATACAATACCACGTATAAAAATATACACCAGTATAACCTCGTATTAGCTAATACAAGAATCGTAAAATAATCGTAAAGTAGTGGAATTTATCTTGATGATGAGAGAACCATCGCACACACACGTGTTCGTATTTTTATATCTGTTGTGTAAAAGAACACAGTTAAGTTAAAAAAGAAAATCGTAAATTTTTGCCTTTAAATTTGACCAATAGACGTAACGATTCTGTAAATGTTCTTGTTTAGCTAAACCTCTGCGATATTTTCTGACGAGAAGCGACCCAGTGTTATGTATGTGATAATCCTGTGGGCTCAATAATCAATGGAGTCATGATGATAGTACTGGTACTGGTACATGGTACTAAATAATATTGGATTTGGTAATTACAGGCAGCAATTGAAAGCAACATAAAAGAAAAACTATATATTTTCGGCATTTGAATTCCCTATAACTGAAAACCGTACATAGAAAAATAAACGTATTTAAACACTGAATAGTCAAATACTTAAAAAACCTGAAAGTATAGACTGTATTTTAGTGTGAAGCATTGCAATTTGTAATTGCAATTCGGAGAACAAAATAAATGAAGAATAAAAAAATCATTCCCAATTTGTTGTGTAACTTTCTTGAATTCCTACAATCGGAGAACCAGAAAGAATAGTGTTACTTTATTATAACATTTTATTTTTCTTGCATTCCATGGAACTGTAATACTGCAATAAAACTGTTAACGTACATTGAACTCGAAGTAGGGCTTCTAAACTCCTCAGGTGTACTCTGATACTCTTTCGTAACGGCTTCATAAATCGTATAAACATATGCAGTTTCTGCAATTATTTTGTCTATTAATTGGTTAATGGGTTGACTTGTCGATCGACTGGTTTATCGAGATCTACATGTGAAAGTTGATTTTGCGGTCTGAGAAATGTTTTCGTTTCAGTGATTTTCAACTAATTTCTATATGTCCATGAAATCTGTACAAAATAATACGTAGTTTATGTAAAAACTGACAGGAAAATACCTAGTCTATTGAAGACATACAAGACATCTGTGACATAGAGCTGCCAAATCCATGTTATTACTATTCCTGGCAGCTTAATTTTCAGGAATACAGGTCGGTATCGTGTTTTGAATATAAAATACAAAAAATATGCATGAAAAGTCGTACCTACATATTTTTTCATTTACCTGCTGTCAATATGCATACCCTATCCAAGCAAATTCAATCCCTTCTATTGATGTTATTATTTATTATTGTAGTTAAGTTGGCCATCATCGCGTTTGTTCAACTTCTTCAAACGTTGGTTTCCAAGAGCAAAAGAAAGAAAGTATAAAAAACTACACAAATCGATATAGGTATACTTTAATTGAAATTACTCAATTTTTTTAAGCATCTATCATCATATCCTGACTTGGTGACAATGGGACCAACTCAATAGTATCAAGCAAAGATTTATCAAGCATAAAAAGATTTCGACCGCCTGAAAAATTTATCTTCCTTTGGAAGTAAATGCGGAAGTGTTATCAGAATGGTGGTAACAACATTTTAAATAATTTTTCTTCCTGCCAAAGGTCGTATCTGACATAAAAGTCGTTTATGCTCCGACTTCATTACTGATTTAAAACCAGTAAAATACACACAATTCCCTATTTTTCAAAGCTTATCTTTGCCAAAAAGCATACCGAATGGTCGTTTCGTTGGCCAATGCAAAAACACCAATATTATCAGATATGACGTGATGACTTAAGGTCTGACTAGCCGTTCGTTGAGGAGTTATTGACCAGTCTGTAAGTGACCAACAAGTAGTTAAAATC
This sequence comes from Arctia plantaginis, assembly GCA_902825455.1. Taxonomy (NCBI): domain Eukaryota; kingdom Metazoa; phylum Arthropoda; class Insecta; order Lepidoptera; family Erebidae; genus Arctia; species Arctia plantaginis. The sequence continues at coordinate 4,368,627 of CADEBD010000171.1, read as the reverse complement.
GTTTTATTAATCATTTGTATAAGGACACAAAAAATCTAATGTAGAGTATGTTTTTGCTGCACGGAAAAAATAAGCGGAAGCCATGTTGTTACTTAATACGATCATTCTTTGTTATACAACATTTGATTTTAAATTGGTAGTGTAATGACGCTGAAGTGGATACATAAATTTATAAGTTATATGTCTAATAACTAAATGTTGCAAAAACACTAGGATTGTTTTTTTTTGCTCAGGGTGGCTTATAAGCAAGAACTTTGGTTAGTCAATCAGATGACAGTTTAGCTTAATATTTATAGTTACTATGTCATTACGTGGGCCAATGTCAAATTTAAAGAAAAATGACAATTACAGATGGACTAATATACTTCAAACCATAAAGAAAAGAGCGTACTCCTTCCTCAAAGTCCGGCAACGCGCCGATGACTCTTGAGGTGCAAGCGTTCATGGGCGGCGGTAGTCGCTTTCCATCAGTTCCAAGTTCCATAAAAACAAGCCCCTTTTCTGCTTATATAAAATTAAACTTTTTTGTAATTTGGGCAGACATGATTTATAAATCATAATGCGCGTGAATGAGCAAGTCCCACACAACTATTGCTCCGTGATTGCTTACGTTCAGACTGCTACGTGACAGTGCATTGATGAGTAGCATTAACGTGATGGCTTTCATCGAATATTTCACATACGCATGTGTCACAGGCATAGTCGAATACAATAAATAATATAATCTTAAAAGATAAAAAGTATTTCAAGTACTTCACTGAGACCTGAAAGAGCTATGGGTGAGGCAGAGAATATATTAACCACTTAGTCTGCTTTGTAGGCCGTTTCTGATCAGTTCTAATTCTCATACAGATTTGACAGTTTACAAAGAACAACAGTTACCCGTTTTTCTTATTAACTCTCATACCGCTGTACTATATTGAGTGATCTTATTTTTGTTGCTAACCGTATAAAAACTTTTTCAAGCAATGAGGCGCTAAAAAAAGAGTCACCAGTAGAGGTGGTATCACACATCAGCAGAAGCTCCTTTTAAATGCGAAATTCTGTAGAGTACAGGTATCTCCTCAGTTCGAACAACAATGTGCTGTACCTTATCTATTAACTTACGTTATATAATTTTTAAATCTAATATGAGTTCCTAATAATAACTTCAAAGGACTGTTAGTCAAAACGGTGAACGAACCTAAAAGCCCGGCTTATCGTACAGCAACTCTAGCGGAAATGTATTCGAATGCAAATATGTACAGGATGGTATCTGAGAACACACAAAACCTTCAAGTCGTATATACAAATACGTGGTATTTAATTTTTGCGGAATGTAGTACAGTTAACGACATAATTCCTTACTCTGGCATAGTAATAGGTCTTTACCTATGAAATTGCCGTTTTGTATGCAATAAGTGAAAGTACTTATTTTTTCCGATTGACCAAAGCTGGTTGCAGATGTGACCACCAGACCTTGCACCTACCGACTATTACTTTTTCCAAAGTTTAGACAACTTTTTAGTGGGTAATAAATTCAATTCCCGAGAGGCAGTACAAAATGCCTTTGAAGAGTTTGTTGCCTCCCGTCCAGCAGATTTTTAAAAGAAGGGCATCAATAAACTGCCAATGCGTTGGCAAAGATGCGTCGATTGCATGGGTGATTACTTCGAATAACGGAAATAAAAAAGTTTGAAGAAATAAGTACTTTCACTTATTGCATACAAAACGGCAATTTCATAGGTAATAGTATAATCTTTGTAAGTCGTTTTAGATTAATATTATTTTCAGGTTAGAGAGCAACAGGCACTTCTAGTTAAAGATATGCGATCCTGTCTTGCTGGAGCTATTGCTTAATCATCCAGTTCCTCCCCCCCCCCTCTCGATTCATCCTTTTAAGCAATATTCCTTTCCTACCAATATCTTTCATTGTACTCGTATTTTGTCCCATTCTTGTATATTGTACAGTACCCGTTTGAAGTCAAAAGGCTTGTCATAAAGTTGAACGAAAATTATATAATAGTTGACAAACTATAGGCGTTTGATATGCTTCAGTCTACCTCTTCGGGGATATAGATTAGTGTATGTATCTATGTACTATTTTAAAAAGCTTAATATATTCAATATAGCTAAATTATTCTAACAAAAAAAATCATAGAACAACAAGAACAAGCCAAACTTATTTTTATAGATCATGACCTCAGCCTGAATTGGCGAACGCCCGAGAGCCAATCAACTTAAACGGGACAACCGAAATAGGAAATACCACCCTCGGGAATTGTCAAAGTCGTAGGAATACATTCTCAAATGTGTGTTATAATAGTTAGCCTGAATTGGTGAAGCAGGAACCGTGGGAGGCGCGCACTTTAAGCAATGACGCGGCTTAATAGAGGTTAAGATGTGTGGCCCCGTGTAACGAGTATCGCGCCTTGTTTGACGCAACTATTTTATACGGGAAGACAAATTGGAATAACAGGCTGCATGACAACATAATTTAGTTCGAAAGAAAATTAGTAAGCGTAAACCTTTGTAATTTAAATAATATACAGAAATTAACATACTAAAACATCGGGGAAATGAAGAAAAATATTACGGATTTAAATGTGTAAAGCGTTTTCAGTTTTCTTATCTTTTAGAATTTAAATTTGATTAAGATTGTTCGTATAATATCGTACCGTTAAATTAGACGTTTAACTTCAATAAATAAATAGAACTGAAATCAATATGTTTATTTATTTATTTAAATTTTTAGTAAAAATTAATATTTAATAGATGATAAATTAATATTTCATAGACGTTTCATGTCACAAGAATTTCGTTTACGTTGATAGTATTAAAAATAAAACGAAAGATTGAATGGAGCGTCGATGATAGTTTACAAAATACGTCTAGCAATAATGACGTATGCAGTTACTCAATCTCGAAGGTATGGAGCCACATGGACCTATTTTTTTATATCATCCAATAAAAATACCGAATGGTATAATCATGGAGTCTGGATAGCATCACTGGGCTATAAAATGATACCACACAATAACGTACGTGGTGTTACTTTTAAATATTTATTTGTAGCTTTGAGAAAGGTTAACACATCTTCGGCACACCGTACTCGGCGTGTTTGGATTGGCAGATATTTAGGCAATGACTATTTTCGTCGCACTGCAACTGACATTTAATTGTAAACATATGATCTTGTCTTCGATAAAAGAGGTAAGTTGTAAATAAAGAAAAGGGCTAACATTACATATACAGTGCAGTACAATTGTCATAAAAGAAATTTCACCAAAACTTGTTCCAATTTAATTTAAAATCGGTTAGATTTATAGCTACAGATACTTTGGTTCTATATCAATATGATTTTAATTGACTTAATAAATGTTCTCATAAAAATCTTTTTGAATCGTGTTAACGAGTTTATTTCTGTTTTCGTATCAACACACATCGAAAATCTACTTCTAAGAACACAGTTATTTAAAACGGTCGTAACATTTTGATCAATGTATGTTATTACGAAGTTTTTTTATGGGAGGCTTGAGCGACGTAGCTCGAGATGAGTGGTTAGTATGTACACACAACAAAGAGATCAAAATGTGGCCCATCGGCTAACAACTGTTGGCACATGGAATGCGGTTTCGTCAGATCACATAATTGATACACACATTACAATAGGATAACTGGTTCAACGAGTAGTAAAAACAGCATGCGATGCACATACCAACGAACATACGAGCACCCATACGAACTCCATGACAGTAAAAATCACACCATAGTTTGTATGTATTGTTTAAATTTAAAAATCGCTTTATATTGAAAAACTCTTGCACTAGTTTTACATACAATCAAGAAACAATTTGACAAATTCCAGCCATAACCAAATTGAATCCAATGGATTATCGGCGGAATAATGGAGGCTAAGCTTTCGTTGTAAAATGGTAAGTTTGGTCACAAATACTGAAATATTGACGATGACAAAGTAATACAAATTTCAGTCATAAAGCAATCAAACATAAATGCAATAATTGCCAATAAATTAATGTTAATTCCGTCAATTATACCGAATATATAATATAAGATATATGTAAAATATATAATTATACCGTAATAATACCGTTATAATGAACTAATGCTGAAGTAAACGGGACTTAGTCTATTATGCACTTAGACGATGATGAAGTACTATTTACTAAAAAGATTAAATTCTGAAACAGAACCTAATCTGTATTTTTTCTATAATAAAGTATTGACCACAGAATTGACTAAAAGTGGTTCTACCTGTGATGTTTTTTAAGCCAAGGTAACCTTAGTTCTTCCAAGAAAGGGGCGGCAAAGCATACTACCTGACCTGAATATTGAAAGAGTATTAAGTATGTCTTGGGGCTATGTTATTTAGGTAAAATTCGTAGGACAAAAAAGTCAGATATATGTTTTATTTTAAATGGATCAAATGTGATTTCCCTAATTACTGCTAATTATATAGAATGTGAATGTACCTTATATGTATATACCTAATAAAGTTCCATCAGAAGTAAGTATAGTCCAACTTGCAGTTGAGAGTAAAAATTAGCAGATTTTTGCGTGTTGGGTTACCACCACGAGCAGTGGCCGGCAACACTTTCTATTAAGATATCCGCTCCTGCTCCAATCGAATTTCAATTCCAGCAATAATTCGCTTTCCTAATATTTAAATCTACTATTACAAGATATCGTATATAGTTTTTCGTATTGCATAACTCCTGCTTCAAATCACGTACAAATTAGTTTATATTACCAATAGGATTTCTGACGTCAATCTGGCGGCTTCGGTATAAACGCCGTTATTTTAAACGCACACATACTTGCCGTATAATAAATTTTCCTCAATATGGGATCAGATTTCAGTATAACTTGAGAAGTGTTGAAGTTAAGCGATTTCCGATACATGGTGACAAATCAAAAACAAATTGATTAGATAAAACGACAGGACCTACTCGTAAATAGGTTTCATATTTTTTAGCATAACGATATTTTTTTAAAGTATACAAGTTCCCATATAAGTATTCAGTATGACCGAGTATGAAAACTTAGCTTTAGCTTTTGAGAAGTAATTAAACAACACGGTTGGTTGCAACCCACTTTTATAGTGGGTGCCTAATTATGTTTTGCTTTCTTTTAACAATGAATAAATACACTGACATAATAACAGATTTCAGTGCCAATAAATTCAGAATGACTGCTATTAATGACGATTCAAATTCTCTTGACTTGCAAAACCTTTGAATTCATATTAATTATACGTTATTTAAAATAAAAAGTCTAATAAGGGTAAAATACTAAGGTTCATTATTAAGAGGTAACTAGCCATTAAGCTGTAAGTAGACAATGGGATTACTCATTTAATCTTCATTAGTTAGGGGATTACCCCGATTATACATTATCTTAAGCAGAGACACGAGATATATATTACATATTATTTATGAGAGTCCAAAATAAGATATAAGATAAGCCTCATCACAACACCAAAAATGTGCATAGTTGCACATTGCAGTTATTGCTGTTTCCAGACAAATTTTAAATGCATAACTGTATCTAAAGGAACTTTTTCTCATAGAACAATTGTCTGCAAACTTACAAACCTTATCTGACTGCATTATGTCAAGTGAATGTAAGTAACAATAGCTGATGTTCAAGTTTGAGTAAACTATGGGAGCGGGACTTCACTAAAACTGATAACAAAGTTGAACACTATTTCACAGAAACCCCAGAAGAAGTTTACATTTTAATATATGATAATATTAATAATAACATAGTTAAAAACCGTTGTGCCTTTTAATTACCTGGTAGATTGTTTCAACTGTCACAATGTGAAAACAAGATGGAAAACACTAATTACTGTATTTATAACAGCCTAACTTTGGCGCTGTTTTAACGCTTCTTTGAATGGAAATGAGAATTACAGATTTGCATTACTGGTTTGCTTTAATGGAAACATACAGTCCAGATTGATAAAAATAAAGTAATAGAAGAGTATTCACATACAGTAACCAAACTCTAAAAAAGTCTTTTGTTTACCGTGAAAGAATGCAGAAATACTTATCAGTACAGAGAATTGAGCTACCTAATTGCGATGGCAATATTTTCTGTCCTTAAAACAGGTTTCCTTGTCATTATAATGCGATGTTTTAAAATTAGACTGACAAAAAATTATATACATGTATTAATCATACGATCCCGACCTAAATATCCCATTTTTGATTAAACTTTTTACTCGTCCCATCACAGTTCACCTTTTACTGGTCCTGATGGTCTCGCTTGATGTTTAATGGACCACAGTCGAGTCCTGTTGGTATATTACTTAATCAAGACAGTGGGAAGGTGTAATGGATTAGTAACAAAGTTTAATGTAAAATACAATATCATGAAGCGGATGTTATCCTATTTGAACAAACCAGTGATAGGACAGTTAATACGAAAAGTTATCTATCGACGGTTATTGATAATAAAAAGTGGCACGAGCGAGTCTGGGTGTGGTGTTTATTGGCTCTAGATAGCGCTTTCAATGTACTAAGGACTATGAGAAATAAAGGCATTAATCATTTGAGTGTTATTGTTCAGAATACAATACGATGATAAATACTCGTAACATAGAACTATCTAGTTTTCAGGCGTGTTTTATATTATAGTACAACGACACTACGCCTTGTCAGTCAAAACGTTTCCCAAAATGACAACAATATTTACAAGTAAAAATGCCGAATTGTGTTGTGAAAGGGTGGTAAAAATCAAACTACAAGAGATAGACAGTAGGATAGAATCGCATTTCATACATCAGTAAGCGTTCAAACCATATTTTTTCAATAAAATAAAAATATTTTCATATCAGCACCGGCCCATGCACACATGTTTATAAAACTTCGTTCTTCGCAAGATTCATCTTAGCTTTTTTATTTGATCTCAGAATAAAACTAAAGAATTTATTTGATTGTTTGTTTAAATGCTCTCATTTCTTTGTGTATTTAGTAAATCATTATCTTTTTTTTAACCTTAAGGGTCATTTTTTCTCATATCTTCAAATTTGAATGCCACCAAACTTGAAGTCTACACAAATAAAAAACAAAGAATACAAAGGTTCTAAATCCGAATGGATTTAGAACCATAACTTTTTTTAAGTCGGTTAACAAAATTAAATTACCATTCATTTATCTATCGGTACATTATTATCTATTAAGTGTATGTCAAATCCTGGATAACCGAAGCTAGATAAAATAGATCCCAACACAGTAACGTGATTACTGTAATGAATATCAAACATGCTAACACAAATGCACCAACAAGTGTGAACGTGCGTCAACCGGTCTTAAAGCATTGAGGACAAACAGATATCGATTATACACCATCATTATCAGCCCTTATCGGATAGAGTTTGATAACATGCACAGGGCCACACTACACTCAGTTGGTATCTATGCAATAAATACAAAAAATTATAAACTATATGTTTTGTTTGAACTACACTAAAGACAATCTTTACCAAGAAATATGGCTATGACTTTTTTAAGTTTATGACACCAACTCTTCTGTTTGTTTACCACTAAACGAGGGGTTTATGTGATGTAAAAACAATCCAAAAGCTGAATTATTGTATAATCGAATTGTAAACTTGGTATCTATTTAACATTATCATTTCTGCAAATAGATTTCATAAAATTGATTTTTTGCTTTTCTTCTAGTCAGTTAGTCTGTGGGCGATACAGAGACGTCCATGACAGGTGTATAATTAAAATAATAAATTTAGTCACATAGCAAAGAATACATTAAGTAAACAAACCTACATATATACATACATAAATAAATATGTAATTATAGAATAAACTAGCTTTTGCTCGCTGCTCCGCCCGCGTGTTTTTCAATTATCGCGGTAAAAAGTAGCCTATGTCCTTGCTCAGGAATCAAACTATCTCTATCTTTATCTCCTAATTTCATCTGAATCAGTTCAGCGATTATTGATTCTCCATACAAACAGACAGAGATCATTCTTTAGGGGGGTGAAAAGGGGGTGGACCCAATTTTCACCTCCTTAAAGAATGACTTCTGGAATTAAACTATCCTATGTCCTTTCCCGGGACTCAAACTATCTCTATTTCAAATATCATCTAAATGGGTTTAAGCGTGAAGAACAAAAGTAACAGACAGACAGGCATACTTTCGCATTGATATTAGTGTGGATATTCATTATACATATTATATTAATATACTTGCATATATAAATAATCTTCATTATTGGATCTTCATTATTATTGGACATTTGTGGAGTATATATAATACAAGGGATTCTGATAAGAAATCGCTGTAAAACTGAAATAATTGGAATATGGTTAATGGTAACTCTGATTTCTTGTAACAGCATTCCAGAGGGAGGGAGTTTGAAGGAAGAATTAACTAAATTGGATTTGAGTAATAATGAGCTAGTTGTGCTCGGCGAATTAGCTAGTTAAACGTTAATACGTTAGCGGTTGATTTACGCTCATGTTTACTGCTTTATTTCTATAAATCAGAGACATTTCAGGGTCATCTAATCAGAAGCAATACGGGCTGGAGATAGTTCAATTCTATGCATACAAGGCAGTCTTCCAGGAGTACCTCTAAAATTAAACTAAGTAATAAGTTTAATTTCCAAATAACTAATAATACTTGTCGTTCGTGACAAGTTTTGGAACGAAGTTCTTTATCGCGTGTTCTGAGAGGATGGGGGCTAGACCGAAAAAAATATAACAAGACTTTTTTTAAATTTTGCCTACAAATCAGCCATTTTTGACCAGTCGGAGGAAGACTAGAATAGAATAGAATAACGGTTTCCAAGACTGGTTTAGGAGGATGGAAATTTGTATAGAGAGTGATGGAGAGTATTTAAAAAAAAAAAATTGTAAGTATATTTCTTAAAATTTATATAGTCACCTACGTGTGTAGACTCATAGATCAAAACACATAATAGAATCAATCTCTGTTTTGTCAAATATTTAGCAAAATAAATTTTATAAAATTATACCTATCGAAAATCTATTACATATATGCCTGTGCCCATCTACAACCGACCGTTTCCAAAGGGTTGAGCCTTATGAAAGAAAGGGCAAACAAACTCACGGCTAATCTTTTTTAATTAAAAGATAGATACAATGTCATCATTAAATATACCACAACATTGTTTTGATGTGAGTCAGTATGTCAGTTATTAAGAAATAATAGGTAAAGGAAAAAGGTAAAGGAAAAATAAGATAAAGAAAAAAGAAGGATTAGAAATGAAAGTGACGGCAACATAAAAAATAAAAATAAAAAACACACTAGCCCATTCTTGTCTTCTATGTAATCCACAATTGAGTAGTAGGCTTTCTGGCATTATTTAGGTTTTTTGAGGCTTTAAATTTGTTTATACTTAAGTTTTGTTTATCGGTTTTGTTAATCGGACACATTGACCTCGAAATGACTTGTTTATCTTTTGGAGCCTAGAGGCAGGTACAACAAGTTTATTCCTATTTCTGGTATTTATAGAATGTACATCACTTGTTTTCGTAAACTATCTTTGTTTTTATGAACACATATATATATATATATATATATATATATATATATTGACATGCCACTGTCTTTTTGTTTATTTCTTTAAATTTCTGCCTCAATGAACAACGATTGCCTATATTATAAATTGCTTTCTTCTGTAGCACAAAATAGTTTAAATATCGGCAGCATTCCCCCACAGTAGAATACCATACGACTTTAGGCTATGCTATGCTATGCTAAAATAACTGAAGTAAACAAGTCGTGCTCTATCAAAATCTGTCAACTTTCGAATTTTTCTTACTGCGTATGCTGCTCTGTCTCTCTATTTATCTTCGAAAGGAACTTTGTTCCGACCGGGGTCCATAGACCCCTCGCGCCGTTTTAATTGTAATAATAATGCAATAGGTTTTTGTACTTGGAAAATTGTTGGCATAATAATAATTCACATGAATCCGATAGCGCATTCGCAATGACCTCTATAATCTCTAATAGCAACAAGAAATCTAAATAGATACATTTTGGCAATTGAAATAAATTATTTATAATTAATGTGTTGATGTAGTAGTTCTTCCGTCTAAGACTACCAAGAGATGACAAATAAAATGGTAATGATTTCTACCTTTGTGTAATAGACAAGTGTTGAGGTCCTACAAGATAAATTCTGTTAGAATTTATCCACAATAGATAATTAATTACGACTTTATAACCGAGTATTTTGTAGTCAATGTGCTTTTACAGAACAAGACACGGCTTATATTATACGCATGTCCGTGCTGATGCATAGTCATCTTGTTGGTGAATAGCATTATTCCATTATTAACGCATTGCGTGTATGTAAACTAGACGTGTATTATATGCAGCCCTGCCCTAAAATACATTTTCTAGGGACCCCTATATGTGTATAGATACATGATTCTATCACTATATAAAAACGAATTTCTAAATAAGTAAATATCTCTCAGTGCCAAAGAACGCATTTCGTGAATCTTCTTCCTTATAAATAGAATTTAATGTCGCATTTAATGCGTGCGTAGTCGTCCCAAAACATCGACAATGATATATAAACAGATATATAGTAAGTAACTTTTATGAAGGAAATATTTGTGTACAATTATTTCATCTTATATGAGGTCAGTACTCTTTATTGATATGAATATGATATTGATATAAATGTTGAATGATGTAGATTTAAGGGGAAAAGGAGTAGGAGTTTTTAAAAGTTTGGTTGCGTTTTAAACTTCTTAAAAATCTTTTTAAAAGCAGGAGTCTAGGTGTAGTTACACGATATTAAAAAATGTACGTGTTATATAAAATGGGTTCGTACTTCTTTTGTACTTGAGAAGGCATAGGCCGTATACTTTGCGAACTGCCCTCACTTGTCTTTAATTAGGATTGACTGCCATATGTAACTAGGAACAAACCTATTACCATTTTTTAGGCGCGTGGCCAGACTAAGTATTAAACAGATTACATTAAAATTCTACTGGTAACTATAAAATCAAAATCTTTTTAAAATCGTCTAAAATATTTAACATAAATAAAAAAAAAGCCACCGAGAAACAGTTTGTCAAACAAATCACATTTTCTTAACGGAATCATCTCTTAATACAGTTTATAAGTTCAATAACTTCATAAAACCTGTTTACTTTATAGATGTTATCGATTGGCGTAGTTGTGAATGTTATTTCAAACAATATTAAGGCCTTGATTTTAATCTATAGTCATTGTCGGTACAATTGGGAGCGACAATAGAATCCAATAAAGGCGCATTTTGCTATGTGAACGGCAGGCTTCATTAATAATGTCTTATGACCTATCGGGATTGTTTCATTGAGTACAATAATGCTCTATGATTGGATGCGTTGTAGGCGGTACTATCACTGATGTTATCACTGCTCTCAATAATAAATATTCTGATTATAATTTATTTTTTACAAAGGTAAGATTTGACATGTTTCTGACATGAACCTTACGTAACTTTAAGTTGTAGATCGATTTCCCTATCGATCAGAAGATAGTAGTTAATAAGAATCAAAACTCTTACAAGTATTCATGGAATTTTCTGATTGGTTTAAGGTACAATGGCATTCAGTCGTACAGTACTCTGTTGTCGTTTAGCACCTTGTGGGACCCAAGTTGTGCTAATTTTTGCCGATAGATCAATCGGCATGCGGCAAACGTGTCCGGCCCAGTCCCACTTGAGTGCGGCAGCTTTGAGTGACATCTGCTATTTGTGTTTTGGAGTGTAGTACCTACTGTATTTCTTATTCGGTCTGACAGCCGTACGCCCAAAATACTATTATACATATTCACCATTTTAGTACTACTTAGTTAATACCGTCATGAATTACTGAATACCAAAAATTCAGTAGGTTTTATTTCTGATATCGTTAGGGAGATCCAAGAAAACTCAGAGCAATGGAAAGTTACCAGAACGAAATATGTTACTCATCCAAAACGAATACATGTTTTGTAAACTTAACTCCAATATTATCTTCAGGCCAGACCTAGAATTAGATTAGATTGTCTCTACCTCGAATAAAACTTTATACCTATATCTAGAACCATTGCTCGCGGAAGACGGATCTATTGAAGCTGACTTAGACGAGGCTTAGAAAAGGAGTTTCTTTGTAATATCCTTCACTTGTTTTATATACATGCTGGTAAATTTGACCACAAAATATTTGAATGTGACTGTAACAGTAGATAAGAATATCCCAATTGCCGTTACATTAATTCATGATTGGCTAACAGTCAGTTTTACACCGGTAAAACACGTTCTGTATATAGTTACGACATGTACTGGCTTATCAGAAAATGTTGCCAAACAAAAAAAAGGATAGTCAAAACGTAGTAAGTTTTCGTAAATATTTTTTCCGAGACCTCAGCACAGCAGTCGCATATGCTACCACTGCACCATCGAGGCAATATGTAAATGGTAAGTAGGTAGCTGTGAAAACGGCCTGTGTCAAATAGTCGAATATACAGGCATCAAGCATACCTATGTATAATATCTATTGTGTTATTGCGTTAATTCCGGTAGTGTTTAACGGACTATGCAAGGAATTTTTAACATTTAATATGGCACTTTTCCCAATCCACTTTTTGTAATAAGAAGTGTATTATTTGTAATACTATGTAGAAGTTATGAAGATAATTCAGGTATATCAAAATTATCGTAAGGTAAACAAATATTATTTGAAAGGTGTGTAAATTTATTCTGCACACTATAATCCAATGTATCATGATAAAACTTTGTCGCAATATAACCATGGCCTATTTCGTCCACCCAAAATGTTGGTATCTATCATAAAAGTTATAAAGTATAATCTGAAAACAAATAATAAGGGAACGATAACAAATGCAAACAGTTTTGTAATCGAGTTAACCGTCTGCATACACTTAAATCGAATTGCGAAGGTAGGTGTCTATGTATCTTAAGATAGGTACGCGATAGGATATTATTATTATTTTGTTTGTATTAGTACAAACAAAATAATAATAATATCCTATCGTGATCTTAGTCACGCATAAGTTAATGTATTAGAAAAAAAATACTACAAGATACACAGTAAAGTATTTCCTGAATTAATAGTTTTGTTTATCTTTAATCAGTTATAAATTAATATACAAAAGAAAACCAATAATTCCTTTAAGGACGTATTAAGTTTATTTAAAAAAAAACAATGTCTGGAATGATGATTGTGAAAAAAGTATTAAGTGTTTTAGCATAGACAACAAAGGCACCCCCAGACTTGATACTATTCTAACATAAGAAAGTGACACAGGTCTTTTAGTTGATTCGATTCTCACACACAACCCTATCGTAAACCCCAGTGGGTTGACGGTCCGAGAGGGTTTCCACAAGTAAAAAAAGTACCGTTGGAGGTTGTTGTTTCTACATACGAGATCAATTGTAATATAATCTGGCATTTGGCAACAGCGTAATTATTATCGTGTTTTTATAATTTCATTTTCTATTTTGGTGTCCGTTATCTTAAAAACTACGATGATTATTAATATTTCAATAACAATGCCTATGAGGAAAATTTAAGAAGATCGAAAGATGCGGACTTCGTAAAGGCTGATAGCTCTAGCAGGCAACTTACTAAGGCAAACCTTGTGATACCTTCTTGAAATAAATATTCTTAAGTTCAATAAGATACAAGAGGGAGCAAAACATATTTATGAAATGTGCCATGTTACGTTAATGAATCAGACACAATAGATTAGCTGCTAGGGTGTGTACTTGGGAAGGTCGTCGACTGGTATGAGTAATTGATATGGAGGTAAACCACACACACACATACAGGTACATTTGTTCGAATTGGATAGTAAGAGGAAGCTTTCGAAATGATAGAAAGGAAAGGAATATTTGTTACACTTTTATGTTAAGTTCCCATTGATATATCCTGCTAATAAAATACCTTGATAAAATTATTAGCCTATTGGATAACACACATCATAAAATATAAGGTAAAAATATTATACTGATTAGAAATTTAAATGTAAAATCAACCCTACAGCCCTCATGAGAATTGAAATCATAGCTGAGAATGACTACTGACTTGATCATGAAAACTTTTAAAACATTGTGATTGCATCATCATCATCCACAGCCTTTAACAGTCCACTGATGGATATAGGCCTCTCCTTAGAAATGTAATTGCATACTAACTAGAATTTATTGGGAATCTCGATTTTTAGTAGTGGTATGAAAAAAAATACAAATTATGGTCGACCTAACAGTTATTTGATAGAAAGATAAGAAAATCTATTCATAAGAGCCTCGCAAAGCAGCACAAACAAATAGATAACTTAAAATAAAGCACTAGAACTCAAAGTACTGAGACAGGACCATTCAGCATGCGATAGAATGTGAAATGGAATGTTTGCAGGTGTGGATAAATAGAAGAAATGGTACCACATTGGCCATTAATAGACTGCATGTTTGTATAATATGAAAAAGTGTGTCATTATTACTCATTGTAGTAGTTTCCCACAGAATATCATTATGTCATACAAGTGAACACGTTTTTGTCATCGCTTGCTACTTAATGCAAATAAAATAAAGGAAAATTATACTATACTAAATACTTATATTAAGTGATCTGAACGTTATATCTGTGAAACTGTTTAAAATTTAAATTAAAAAAAGAAAAACTAAATGCTGCGTTTCAAGTTTTCCTGAGATTTTCTTAGTCAAAACTAGTATTTCCTAAGTCAATTTGAATGAAATGGTGTAGATAACATAAGATAAATAAATTTAAAAATATGTATTATATACATACTCCGTTTAACACTCATATCAATAAATAAGATAGTCAGAATCTAAAACTTAATAAACAAAACCCATAAAATATTTCAATTTTATCTGTTTTGCTGAAATACCTACTCATACAGTTATTACGGTATTTACTTTAAGTGCCTGATATCATGTGAAATTAATTTATTTTAAATAAAACTGACATTTACAACTATTTCAGTGATTGATTTACAATGTGTTATTATGTTTTTTTAGGAACATAAAGTATCAGCTATACTACATGTATAGTGCTCTAATCTTTAGTTTTCTAATGATAAATACTCTATCCGAAAAAACAGTTACAAGTCTAATTGTAAAGGTAAGTTATAATAAAACAAAAATGCTGGTAATATAGCACAGCTAATTGATATTAGAGTAAATGTAGAAATACAAAAACCTAAAGGGCCATTTGAAATTTAAACAACACATATCTTGAAGAATTTTCTGTTGATAAAAAATTGTCATCCAGATAATGGTTCATTTTTTTGTCATTGCGTGTAAGGAAACACATTCTTGTTTTTGATAAGCTTTATGACTGTTTTACTGTCTGATGAGACGTAATGTACCATATAATGATGATGACTAATTATCTATAGCACAGCTTTTATTCATACATAGTTACAGATACTTTAGAGAAGTTTAGACTAAACTTTTAAAGATTTTGTATTATAGGTGCATGTTTAAATGATTAAGTACTAAGTACATACCTTGCGGAAAGCAAACAGTTCATTTTGAAGTTTCTGCCTTTCAGCAGAGGGCTGCTGCCCCTTGCCTCGTATAAACTTTAGCATTCTGCCGGCCTGCAACAAAACAATCACTTAGCGCACTTCACAGACACCACAAAAACAAACAAGATAGACAAAACACTCTCCCACCATTATAATTTCATGCTAGTGGGCACGAACACTTGTACACCGACCGGCATCGAAAAGCCGACTGAGTTTTATACCTTGTTAGCTCAGGCCCGCGATATGCGATCGCCTAGCCCCCGCACCGAGATAATAACACAAGTTTCACTTCGAATCGCAAGATAACCGGCTTCAAGATAACACGATCGATACGCCCAAATACCTCAAATTATGAACTTTATACCATTTTACCTGGTTTTTTAAATTATGGCTCCTGCCCTCAGAGACAACGCCTGCCAAACAGGTTACACGTACAACAATAATACAATGTTTTGTGTAACCTATGAACAAGCGGCTGTAAATAAAGGGAATGTACATACCCAAACACGACAGTTTGAAGAGTTTTAGTGATAAAATCCAAAATTAGAGGGATGACAGAAAAGTCACAAACGGCGTCAGAAATACACACAAACATGAAAAATCACTCAAATATTCATGGACGCACGCACGCACAACGCACCCACACTAACGCCACGAAGTGACGTGACTGGTTTTAGGTGTTGCCACAAGCAAGCCACTTACTCCTCAAAAGATGTTGTTCACTATTGCAGTTGTGCATCATTGCACTTGTGCATTTTTGATGATGTATTTATGTAATGTACTTTGTTTTCGAATTTTCAATGAAATTGTTGCAACGGTCGTTAATCTTTGACTTATTTTAAACAGATTTTTTATTAAGAATTTATTGGGAATCTCTATTTTCAGCGTGTGATAAAAGTAAAAAAAACTTTAATAAAAGTTATAAAATTAACTTTAAGAATTCAGCAGAGATACAGCACTGTGATCTTATTTGAGCAATAACTCACTAGGTCATCGAATGTCTGTGCCAGTATGTTGCGTATTTCCAAAAATTATTTGTTTGGTACTGTAAATATGGTAATTTGTAAGTACTTAATGCCTGGTAACGGGGAATCTAATTATGTTGATATTTGCTACTTGATTTTTCCCGTTATGCTTTTAAGCAATCATTTTATCTGCAATGGCAAGACTGTTAAATGTTGCGTTCTGAAGTTTGAAAATTTATTAAAATTGATCATGATGCAATAAACAGGTTATGCTAAAACTATTGGACTAAAAAGATTGTAAGTTATTAACTTGGTCCGGTTGTGATAAAGTAGCAAAGCTCTAAGCGCAGATTAAACGAGTGAAAGTTTGCACGTACCTAAAAGTTATTTGTCTAACGGATGTAAAAAGTTTTTTCCGTATAACGTACCTGCCTATAAAGAGAAAAAGCAAAAGATGAGACTTTTAAGACATAAGTTCCTGATAATTTTATATGTCCATGAAATAAAAGATGTAAATGAAGCATAGCGTAGTATTAAATGAAAAGCAGTGGTTTGTGTTAAAATTTGCTTTTATTTTTTTATAGGCGCTTACAAGTTAAAATATTAAATGATACATATATATTTTTGCATGAATATTATAGTGCCAAATAAGTACAACTAAGCAATTTTCTTATGCGTAAAGCTGCTTTATTCAAACCTGGAGTCGCATTTCGGTTGTAAATTGTAATGAATATTACAACTTTAGGTATCCATCATCATCATCATCATCATCATAATCAGCCTATCGCAATCCACTGCTGGACATAGGCCTCTTCCATTGCACGCCACTTAGTTCGATTTTGGGCTTCTCGCATCCAGCTCCTGCCAGCCATCTTTAGGTATCCATTATATCCAAACATTGTTCAAAAACCAATTAGTAAAGCACTGTGATAATTAGACGCACCCCTGGTTCCTCTTCAACAGACGTTGTATCACTCATTTTCGTCCACGAAATGATGTATTGATGTCACATAACACGTTCTATCTGTATCCTGGATTTGGGTGTAAGCAAAATCGATGTTAGCCGGCTTACTCCACCCTATTTAGTCTGTGGTTACCACCCTCGTTTATAGGGATGGATTTCTTTTTTTACTCCTACATTGTAATATTGTCTTTTGAGAATATTTTTTGCAATTATATTTCTATTTTATTATTGTACAATTAATAATAATAATTATTATTGATATTAAATAATTTGATTATTGTAGGTATGGTATCAGGTTTTGTAAACCTTCTTAAATTAGGAAAATTCGCAAATTCATCGTAGTTAACCTTTTAAAAATATGAAATAAAGACGGTTCTAGGTAATCGAAGTGTAAATAATAATTTTATAGGATGGCCATTTAAGTAAATCTTGTTTTAGGAATGATATTTACAAGGATCTTACGTTTGTAACTGGCACTGCCGACAGAGTTTAACTTACTAAGAATAAGAATATAGGAAAATACTTTATTGAAAACTCTATGACATCATGATTGATAAAAATATGGAAAACAAATAATTTATAAGGGCTCAATTCAATCACGTTCTAATATTTTGCAAGAGCACAACATTATCTACTGAGTGAAAGTCAACTGATAGGGGGAAGGAATGCACGGGTAACAAAGATTAAAACAATAATGATGTTTTGCCACTGAGGAAATTTTTGAAACGGGAGACGGAGACTACAGTATCTAGGTTTCTAAGTACATTCCTAGGGGGTTGATATTAGCGAAAACAGAAATTCCCGACAGAAAAACAACGGATTCCTGCTGCCATCTGTTGTCAAGTGGCGGAAAAGTAAGTTAGTCAGTGGGTGGTGGGTTAGTCTATCGTCGTCGATATGAAATGAACTTGCACCAGGCTCTCTGGCTGTAGGTATAATTTATCTCGAACCTTTACTACATAACAATCTAATAGTGAATACTTCCCACAAATGTGAATAGTTTACACAACTACGAAATTGCCGACGGGGTAACCCAATGAAAATAACATGGCGCCTTTTTAATCGACCTAAAAAAAGGAGGAGGTTCTCAATTCGACTGTATTTTTTTTTAAATGTTTGTTACCTGAGAACTTTCAACTGGGTGAACCGAGTTTGATTTTTTTTTTATTCGAAAGCTGGTGCTTCCCATTCGTCCCATTCAATTTGGTCCAGTTCTGACATTAGCATCCCTGAGTAAATCATATAAGTCTCAAATTTGCATTAAGTATGGACGAATAACTCAATATAACCCCAACCCATTTCGATGATTCTTTTTTTATTCGACAGAAAGTACTTCAAGGGTAGTTTGATGAGAGTTTGGTTAGGGTCTGATAATGGGATCTAAGACAAAGTAACTGAACTCTTCAATTCTTAGGAGCAAATTAACGATACTCGGCTGAATATTTTATAGACTATCCGGATATTTAAGTCACCTACCGTAACGTCGTTAGATCGATGTCGTCGAATATAATCATAAATGGAACTCCTAAACGGCTTACTTTAAGGGCGCGATCTGTAATCAAATTGCAATGCGCTTACGTTCGTTGCTGCATTGCAACATGACGCAAGCGCTCTAATTGCATTACTTAAGGTGTATTATGTGTGACCTTCATTATCGGAAGACAGATTTCGTAATCTCGTTACTTCCGTCAACGATCTATCGTCGTGTGGTCTATTTAATAATTTGTTGGCGTCTTCTTTCTTCTTTTTCTTTTTTTAAATAGACAACGCCCGTATTAGGAATAAATCCTGTGTCGCGGGGGACTTTACAAACATACATGAAACGGACACAAAGAACACCCAGACTCAGAACAACAATTTGTGGATCACACAAAGTGTCGTTCCATGTGGGGTTTGAACCCACAACACTCGACGTAGTAGGAAGCGGCGTGGCGACCGCTTAAACCACTACGCCATCCGTGCAGTCTAAATCTGATAAAACTATGCCTTCCTAACTTTTGACACAACTTAGTGCAACATATATTTACCCTTTTGCAAAGTTTTTTTTTACAAAGGTCAATTAGCTCTTTCGAAGGTATTACCCTGTATATTTATGGACTGTAACTGCCCAGCTTAATATTAGAGGCAGCGTACGGAGCTCCATATCTCCGTAACTTCTTAATGCCTGAAACATAGTACTAGAATTAGGTATGGGTATGCAACCATTACTATCTTTTAGCCTAAGCTCAATAGATTCGTCATCAAAATTTAATGAACACGGCTTCTGGTAGCTCTCCATCCTCTAGTTGATCTCTTCTTAAGGCCGGCCATCAGATTTTTTTTATTATACCCATAGCTCCATTCACTACTCCTTCTGATACTGCAATGTTGCGTCTCAACATCATTTAGGATTCGACGCCAATTTTTATCGATGGCAGAAAACCACCACAGCTATTGACGTCTTTGGGAATTGCGTTCTCTGGTGGTGTTCTACCATATGTCGCTACAACACGAGACTCATCCACTGCGTTGATTTGATAAGTTCGGTGCAGCTTTGCATTTTCCTTGCAAATTTTTTTTTTGTAAAAATTAGCAGGGATAGTTTCTACTCGAAAAAATTTATTTCTTAAAGTATTCTCGTATTACCGTCTTCAAAAATGACAATAATTGTAACTATATTATATTATCGTAATAATTTTATTAACTTTTAAGTTAGACTACTTCACATCAACAGCCTATAACAGTCCACTGCTGGACATAGGCCTCACCTTAGAAAGGTGGTTTACTACTTAAACGTTAATAAAATATTTTTCATTTCATTTACTTAGGAGAACTTTAAAAAATATTTTGGATATTGTTTTTTATTCCTTAATTGTAACCAACACATACCGTGTTGAGTTAGATTTGAAGTGGGTGGTAAATACATAGACCTACCTTCTTGCGTGGTAAATGCATAGATCGTACCTACATATTGATGAGTAGAAGAAGTAAGTTGATTATTAAGTCAAAACTCTTTTATTTGTAAACCGAATTGGAAAAGTTTTTTTTATTTTAAAATTCCTTTAGTAATCGAAAGGGTATACTCCCGAGGTGGTCCATTACCACCAAATCATTTTTTTGATGATTGGATCCTAGAGAAATCGAGGAAAACAAACTCAAATTTTACAGGCCCGACAACGGTTTTTAGCTTGTTTATATAGCTATATAGGTATTTGCGTATAGTAGTCGTTATGTCATGTTGCTGAGCTGTTGATGGAAGGGTCCTTGACCTTTAGGAGATAAAGGATAACTCTTTAAAAAATCTAATCATGTATTGTCCCTTTTTTTTTCAAGATAATTGTTAGGTTTTTGTGTTACAAAGATATGTGCACAAAAGATTATAAAAATTCTTTTTATTCGGAAATGTATATTTCCCCTTTAGTTTCATTCAAATGTGAAGAAAAATACCGCTCCTAGTTTTGAAAAATTAAGTAACGTGGAAAACAATATATTTTCGGATTCAAATGTAACAACTTACTAAGTACTTACCTTATCTAAATAAAGTAACGGACTTATTAAACTATATTAAATATAATCCCATACTACAGTTTGGTACATTACGGTCATTCCCGCGTCCCCCAAACCATCAGGAGGGCCAAGCTTACGGCGGTTTAACTATAGCCTGTTCTTCACTAATAAGTATTATTTATAACAATAATAACGCGCAGCCAAAAGTATAAACTTTTTGTATGCCCGATTGTGACATCGTACAACCTGTTAGATTGAGGGTACTTATTAGATTTTTTTTTCCATTGTATTGTTTTTTTTTTAATTTTACTGCTCCTTGTTAGTATTGTTTGAAGTCGGTTCGACTTTTTTTTAAAAGGATTTATCTCACTACCATACTCAGAACTCAGTTATTTATAAATCGGCTTGTTTTTTTTTAATTGGTTGGGTTAGGTTAGTAGTGCTTGGGGTGCTGGCTAGAAAACCTCCTCGTGGTGCACCCTGGAAACGCTGGCGATGGTACTGTTTCTTCCTTGTCCTCTTGGAGGAGAGGATTATCGCCAGCGGCTAATATTCTAGCAGAAGAGGTAGCCGTTCATCGGCTCTCGGGCAAGGCCTGGTCCAGCAGGGTGGGCGTGTCTGCCGGTTGCCCTGCTGGCTCTTCGCTCTTCGGAGCATGGAGGAGGAAACCTCGGTAAAAAACCAGAAGGTGGGGCCCTATAGGGGCCAGTTTCTCCGCTGTTAGCGGTGGAGAGAGGAGGACGGGCTCGGCGTGTACTGACACTACCACCGAGCAGGCAGGGAGACGTAGTCTCCTTGTCACCGTCGGCATATCGTAATCCCGAGAAGAGCGCTGTGGTCAAGTCTCGCGGCTCTGATCGGGGACGAGGGTCTTGGCTTAACCGCCCGGACCGCGAGGATGTAAACCTCTCTAAAAAATGCCCCGAATCCCGTGTTCTGGTGCGTGGCCAGGGGATGCATGGCTGATGGGTAGTTCAGTCGTAAGCGCACTCCCAGCCGGGGCACTTGCGGACCCCTCGGTTGGGCATAAATTTACGCTTACCCGGGTATTGGGGGATCTCTGCCCGGGTGGACCTTTAGTTCTCCCCCACTCGTGGGAATATTATGGCTAATGATAATGAAAAACAAAATAATAACAAAGGATCGATAAACAACCAAACGACTAAAAAGGCGAGCAAAATGGTTAACGCAACGGTGGGAAGCAGGGAGTTGAGGAAGACTGGTGGAGTGGATCTGGCGTCCACATCCGCAAGTGAGGTGGTGCTGGGAACGCCTCTCTCGGTGGGGCTCCCAGTAGTAGTCTGTAGTAGACTGACTGCTGGGAGCCGAAGATCGGAGCGCTTGCGCTCTAAATCTGCCACGGCTGGCGAGAGTGGCGAGAGCATGGAGGTGGAAGCGGGACCGAGCGAGAGCCGGAAACGCGAACTAGCGAGGGATGACGAGGACATCCCATCCGTGGAGTCTGGGCCTCCTAAGGGCGGCCGTATAGGGAGGTCGCGTACCCCTGTCCCCGTCCCGTCAGGCTCCGCCTTCTCCAAGGCGGATTCCTATAGACGGGTACGAGCGGACGGCGAGGCCGCAGCGGAGGAGGAGATCGCGGGTCTCCTGCTCAAAATTCGGGAGCCGGTGGAGGGAGATGCCCCCCGGGCTCCCGTGTCTGTGCAGGAGAGGGCGAGAGCGGCGGTGGCTATCATACAGAAGGTAGCCACCAAGTCGGTTAACCTAAAGGGCTCTTTTGTGAGGGCCCTTAAGGACTCCTCCTCCGCCATGTCGGAGGTCGTGGAGGGCCTAGTAGGCGACGTGTCTCGCCTACAGATGGCCAATGACAGGCTGACGGAGCAGGTGAACGGGCTGAGCGCTCAGTTCGCCCGCTTCCGGGCGAACCTCCCCGAGCGGGGGGCCACGTCCACGCCCCAGCCTGTCCCTACCGCGACCTCAGGGGTGCCTGACGCCCAACTGCGGTCAATTCTTGACGCAGTTGGGCGTATGCTGGACGGCCGTCTAGCCGGTCTGGAGGCGAGACTGCCTCCTGCGCCGGTCGTGCGCCCCCCGCTCGCGTCGTCGCAGCGGCCTAAGGCTGCTGCCCCGACTGCGCTGCCTGTTGTGGGAGGCCGCGTGTCGTACGCGGCGGCGGCGTCGGCGTCGGCCCCGACTCCACCACCGGCTCCCCAGGGGCCGAGGAGAGCGGCCAAGGCACCGGCCCAGGCGCCAGTCCAAAAGCCGGCCCAGGCACCGGCCAAGGCGCCGGCCCAGGTGCCGGCCAAGAGTAAAGCGGCGAAGAGGAGCGGAGTGGCTTTCCCTCCGCTCCCCACTCCGACATCCCTGCCGGGCCCCTCCGCACCTGCCCCCTCCAACGAGGGTTGGCAGGAGGCGAGGGGCTCAAAGAAGTCCCGAAGGCGGGCTAGAAGGGCTGCCCAAAAAGCGGCCCAAGCCCAGCCTTCACCACCGGTGACAGCGGCCTCGACTAAGAGGCCGCGGAAGCTGCAGCCGCCCAAAACCGCGGCTGTAGTAGTGACGCTGTCGCCGGAGGCGGCCAGTGGCGGGCTCTCGTACGCGGCCCTCTTCAAGGGGGCCAGGCCCGGTCTCGCCACTGAGTTCGGGGCGGCGGGGATGAGGCTGCGCCGCGCACAGACGGGGGCTCGAGTATTCGAGTTCCCTGGGGCTGAAGGCGCGGCGACCGCCGATAAATTCGCCGAGAAGCTGCGGGGGATTTTCGCCAGCACGGACGGTGTGAAGATCGCCAGGCCCACCAAATGCGCAGAACTGCGCATCTCGGGCCTGGACGACTCCATCACGTCAGAGGATGTCCGCGATGCAGTCATGGAGAAGACTGGGTGCACCGCGGACACCATCAGAGTCGGCACCGTCCGTCCGGGTCCGGGAGGCCTCGGTGCGGTGTGGGTGAGTTGTCCCGTGGCGTCGGCCAAAGCGTTGGGCGACGCCGGAAGCATGCTCGTCGGCTTCGTGAATGCCAGAATCACGGTTCTGGCCGCGAGGCCGATGAGGTGCTTCAAGTGCCTAGCCGCGGGACACACTCGCACCAAGTGCGAGAGCTGTTTTGACTGCAGCGGATTATGCTTCCGCTGCGGTCAACCCGGGCACAAGGCGGCAGAGTGCTCTGCCGCCCCCCACTGCCCGGTGTGTGAGGCGGGTAAAAAGCCCGCCAATCACATGATGGGGCAGGGGGGCTGCAAGCCTCCCCGCGCCTCTCGGCAAACGCCGGGGTCTAGCCTGCCGACCCAGGCTACCCCCGACGTCAATATTGCGTCGACGCCGACGCCCATGGAGGAGGTTGTAGAGACGATCCAGTAATGGATCAAGTCTCCAACCTCCTGGTCCAGACGAATCTGAACCACTGTGCTGCGGCGCAGGATCTCTTCCTGCAAACCATGGCACAGTGGTCGATAGGTGTTGCCGTAGTCGCGGAGCCCTATTTTGTCCCTCCCCGTCCAAACTGGATGGGTGACCGGGACGGCTCCGTGGCAGTCGTCGGCTCCACGGCGGCTCATTCCCCGCCCTTGTCGCTAAGAGACAAGGGTACTGGATATGTTGCCGCCGATTGGGGGGGAATCACCATTTATGGTGTATATTTCTCCCCCAACCGGAGCTTGAACGACTTCGAGGTCTTCCTTAACAACTTGGAGGCCTCGATGCGGCGACTAGTGTCTGGGCACGTCCTCGTGCTGGGGGACTTCAACGCAAAGTCCATTGCGTGGGGTTCCCCTGCGACGGACGCCAGGGGCGAAGCCGTCGAGGAGTGGGCGGCGTCGGTGGGCCTCTGTTTGCTGAACAGGGGCTCCACCAACACGTGCGTGCGACAGCAGGGGGGGTCGATAGTGGACCTTTCGTTCGCTACCCCTGCAGTCGCCGCACGAGTAAGGAACTGGTCTGTCCTGGAAGAGGTCGAGACGCTCTCGGATCATTTGTACATCCGATTCGAGCTCTCCCGGTCCCAGGACCCCAGTAGGGGTCACGCGGCGCGGCGACCTTCCCGCTTCCCGCGGTGGGCTATCGCCAAGCTCGACAGGGACCTACTAGAGGAGGCGGCCATTATTTACTCTTGGCTGTCTCCGCAGGCCCCGACCGAGGAGGTCGACATGGGGGCTGGTCGCTTCTGCAATGCGATTACGCAGATTTGCGATGCGGCCATGCCCCGCGTTCGTGGTTGTCGGCCTCCAAGGAAGGAGGTCTACTGGTGGTCCCAGGAGTTGGCGGACCTCCGTGCGGCCTGTGTACGTGCCCGGAGGTCCCTCACCCGTAGTCGGCGACGTCACCGCGGGGTCGGTGAGGAGGTGGACCGGCTTCATGAGGAGTACCGAGAAGCTCGGAAAACTCTGAGGCTGGCCATCTGCCGCGCCAAGGATGCATGTAGAGAGGAGATGCTGGAGAGTCTCGAGCGTGACCCCTGGGGTCGCCCTTATCGTGCGGTGCGTCAAAAGCTCCGCACGTCGGGCCCCCCCCTTACGGAGACTCTCCAGCCCAGCTTCCTGCAGGAAGTGGTCGAGGGCCTATTCCCGCAGCGGGCGGAGCACACACCCCCGTCGATGGCTGCATCAGCCGGAGACGACGGGGGCAGCGAGGCAGATGTTCCGCCCGTCAGGGAATCGGAGTTGGGGGCGGCTGTTCTACGGATTAGATCCAAGAACACTGCCCCCGGGCCGGACGGGGTTCCAGCCCGAGTGATGGCCCGAGCCCTCGACTACATGTCGGACCACCTCAGGGAAGTGTTGGACGCTAGCCTGGCGTCCGGACGCTTCCCTGAGCGCTGGAAATGCGGGAAGCTGGTCCTGTTGCAGAAGCCGGGACGGCCTGCCGAATCGGTCGCGGCCTATAGGCCTATCGTGTTGCTGGACGAGGCGGGCAAACTTTTTGAGAGGGTGCTCTCTGCCCGCATCGTCCGGCACCTTTGCGAGGTTGGCCCCGATCTGTCGGACGCCCAATTCGGTTTCCGAGAGGGGCGTTCGACGATCGATGCCGTGATGCGCCTTAGGGCCGTGACCGAGGAGGCCGTGAGCTGCGGCGGAGTGGTGTTGGCGGTGTCCTTGGACATCGCCAACGCCTTCAATAGTCTGCCATTCAGCTGCATCAGGGAAGCGCTCCGCTACCACGGAGTGCCGGAGTACCTGAGGCGGCTGGTGGCAGACTATCTTGAGGAGCGAACCGTCATGTACGAGGACCGAGATGGCGTCTTGAGACGCAGGGCCATGTCGTGCGGTGTTCCGCAGGGGTCTGTCCTAGGACCTCTCCTGTGGAACATCGGGTACGACTGGGCCCTACGAGGGCGTCTCCCCCCCGGGCTGGGTGTAATCTGCTACGCGGATGACACTTTAGTCACGGCCCGGGGGGCTAACTTCCAGGAGGCGGCGCGCCTGGCCGCCACGGGAGTTTCCCAGGTGGTCGGGCGCATTGAGGCGTTGGGTTTGCGGGTGGCCCTGGATAAGACGGAGGCCCTATTATTTCATGGGCCCCGTCGTGGTCCACCCGCCGGCGCCTCAATCGAGGTCGGCTCGGTCCTCGTACCGGTCCGGGCCCAGATGAGGTACCTGGGTCTGGTCCTAGACGGTAGGTGGCTCTTCGACGAGCACTTCCGACAGCTTGGTCCGAAGCTGGTGGACACTGCCTCCGCCCTAGGGCGACTTTTGCCCAATTTGGGTGGGGCCAGTGTTCCCACGAGGCGGCTGTACGCGGGGGTTGTCCGGTCCATGGCGCTTTATGGTGCACCGGTGTGGGTGGCGGCTCTGACCGCCCCGAATAGGGCGCGCCTCTGGCGCCCCCAGAGGATATTGGCGGTCAGAGCCATACGCGGATACCGCACGGTGTCCACCGAGGCGGCTTGCGCCTTGGCCGGAACACCCCCGTGGGATTTGGAGGCGGAAGTGCTCGCCGAAGTTTATCGGCGAGTGGCTGACTTCCGGGCGGAGAGCGGATTTCGCCCTCCGCCCGAAGACGTGCGCGAGTGGCGCGAAGCCGCTCGCCGAGCCACCATGGTGAGATGGTCGTTCCGGCTGGAGACTCCACGCGCTGGCTTCGCCGCCGTGGAGGCTCTCCAGCCGGTCATCGCCGAGTGGGCGGGGCGGCAGCACGGGACCCTTTCCTTCCGGCTGACGCAGGTGCTTTCCGGGCACGGTTGCTTCGGAAAGTACCTGTACTCGGTCGCTAGGAGGGAATCGAGTCCCGCCTGCCACCACTGCGACTGCGGTGAGGATTCGGCCCAGCACACGCTGGCGGTTTGCCCCGCATGGGCGACGCAGCGCCGGGCCCTCACTGCAGTCATCGGAGCAGATCTCTCGCTACCGGCCGTAATTCGCTCCATGGCCGGTAGCGACTGTTGTTTTACCGCGGTCGCAACCTTCTGCGAGGAGGTAATCTCGCAGAAGGAGGCGGCGGAG
Source organism: Arctia plantaginis (assembly GCA_902825455.1). Taxonomy (NCBI): domain Eukaryota; kingdom Metazoa; phylum Arthropoda; class Insecta; order Lepidoptera; family Erebidae; genus Arctia; species Arctia plantaginis. The sequence goes on along the minus strand of CADEBD010000171.1, from coordinate 4,341,277 downwards.
AAGGCCCGGGAGGACGACCTCCATTCGGACCTGATTCGCCGCCGGCGAACCGGGCGGCGGAGGCGCGCTCACCTGCGCCTCATGCCGCCCTGAGTGTGGCCGCGGGTGGACGGGATGGGTTCTCCCCTCCACCCGCATTAGTTGGCCAGCCGCGAGGGGGCGGCGTCCGCGTGTGCCGGACGCCGCCTAAAGAGAGGGTCCACTGAGACGGAGCCCGCGTCAGGAGCGGGCCGGCGCTGGGAGGGGTCCAGAAGGAGATAGCTACCTGGACCCCTCCTACACTGGAAGCGCAAAGAGGGCACACCGTGTGGTTTTAGTCGGTTCGAGTCCGACACACCGCCCCGCCGAACGAGAGCCCCGGCGGGGTGACGGTCCGAGGGGATTTCCACACGTAAAAAAAAAAAAAAAAAAAAAAAAAGGTTAGTAGTGCTTGGGGTGCTGGGCTAGAAAACCTCCTCGTGGTGCACCCTGGAAACGCTGGCGATGGTACTGTTTCCTCCTTGTCCTCTTGGAGGAGAGGATTATCGCCAGCGGCCAATATTCTAGCAGAAGAGGCAGCCGTTCATCGGCTCTCGGGCAAGGCCTGGTCCAGCAGGGTGGGCGTGTCTGCCGGTTGCCCTGCTGGCTCTTCGCTCTTCGGAGCATGGAGGAGGAAACCTCGGTAAAAAACCGGATGGCGGGGCCCTGTAGGGGCCACAGTTTCTCCGCTGTCAGCGGTGGAGAAAGGAGGACGGGCTCGGCGTGTACTCACACTACCACCGAGCAGGCAGGGGGACGTAGTCTCCTTGTCAACCGTCGGCATATCGTAATCCCGAGAAGAGCGCTGTGGTTAAGTCTCGCGGCTCTGATCGGGGGCGAGGGTCTTGGCTTAACCGCCCGGACCGCGAGGAAGATAACCTCTCTAAAAAATTCCCCGAATCCCGTGTTCTGGTGCGTGGCCAGGGGATGCATGGCTGATGGGAAGTTCAGTCGCGAGCGCACTCCAAGCCGGGGTACCTGCGGACCCCTCGGTTGGGTTAAAAACTTACGCTTGCCCGGGTAATGGGGGATCTCTGCCCGGGTGGACCTTTAGTTCTCCCCCACTCGTGGGATTATTATGGAAGATTTTCAAAAACCTAAAAAACCAACCAAACCGATCGGAACCAAGCAACCAACGAAAAAGGCAAGCCTAACGGAAAAGGAAGCACAGCGAAGGAAGGAAAAGCAGAACAGTGGAGCGGATGGGTCGTCCACTGAGGGCGAGATGGTGTCGGGAACGCCTATCTCGATGGGGCTCCCAGAGGTCAGTCTGACTCTGGTCACTGGGAGCCGAAAAGCATCGGATCGGCTGCGTTCCGGATCCGCCGCTTCATCGGATGGCGCGGAGGCCATGGAAGCGGAGCGGAGCGACAGCCGGAAACGCGGACGCTCAGGGGACGTGGAAACCGACACGTCCGGCGAAATGATGCCACCAAAGGTGGCAAGCAGCCGCCGAGGGAGGGCGCGCAAACCGGCCTCGGTCGCGATCCCGTCAGGCTCCGCGTTCTCCAACGCGGAGTCGTACAGGAACGTACGGGTGGACGGCGAGGCCGTAGCGGAGGAGGAGATCGCGGATCTCCTGCTCAAGGTTCGGGAGCCGGTGGGGGGAAATGCCCCCCAGGCTCCCGTGTCCGTGCAGGAGAGGGCGAAAGCGGCGGTGGCCGTCATCGACAAGGTGGCCACCAAATCCGTGAACCTTAAGGGCTCGTTTGTGAGGGCCCTTAAGGACTCCTCCTCCGCTTTGTCGGAGGTCGTGGAGGGCCTAGCGGGCGACGTCTCTCGCCTGCAGGTGGCCAACGTGAAGCTGACGGAGCGGGTGAACGAGCTGAGCGCTCAGTTCGCCCGCTTCCAGGCGAACCTCCCCGAGCGGGAAGCCCCGTCCGCGTCCCAGCCTGCCCCTACCACCAACTCAGGGGCATTTGACTCCCAACTGCGAGAAATCCTCATCGCAGTTGGGAATATGCTGGACGGACGCCTGGCTGGCCTGGAGGCGAGACTGCCCCCTGCGCCGATTATGCGCCCCCCGCTCGCGTCGGCACAGCGGCCTAAGGCCGCCGCTCCGACCGCGCTCCCCGTAATGGGAGGCCGCGTCTCCTACGCGGCGGCGGCGTCTGCCCCGACTCCATCGGCTCCCCAAAAGCCGAGGAGGGGGGCCAAGGCACCGGCCCAGGCGCCGGCCAAGGCACCGTCCCAGGCGCCGGCCAAGGCGCCGGCCAAAGTGCCGGCCAAGACGGGGCCTAAAACGGCGCCGAGGAGCGGAGTGGCATTCCCTCCGCTCCCCACTCCGACACCCCTGCCGGGCCCCTCCGCACCTGCCCCCTCCAACGAGAGCTGGCAGGAGGCGAGGGGCTCCAAGAAGTCCCGAAGGCGGGCCAAAAAGGCTGCCAAAAAAGCAGCCCAGGCCCAGCCTTCGCCACCGGTGGCAACGGCCTCCACAAAGAGGCCGCGGAAGCTGCAGGCGCCCAAAACCGCGGCTGTAGTGGTGACCGTGTCCCCGGAGGCGGCGGACGGCGGGCTGTCCTACGCGGCCGTGTTTAAAAAGGCCCGGGACAGCCTCGCTAACGACTTTGGAACGGTAGGGGTCAGGATGCGCCTCGCCCAGACGGGAGCTCGAGTCCTCGAGTTCCCTGGGGCTGAAGGCGCAAAGACGGCGGACTCCTTCGCCGAGAGACTGCGGGGAATTTTTGCGGCCACTGATGGTGTCAGGGTCGCCAGGCCTACCAAGTGCGCGGAACTGCGCATCTCGGGCCTGGACGACTCAGTGACGGCCGAAGATGTCCGCGCTGTAATCCGGGAGAAGACGGGGTGCAGCGCGGACAACGTCAGGGTCGGCACCATCCGCCCCGGTCCAGGAGGGCTTGGCGCCGTGTGGGTCAGCTGTCCCGTAGCGTCGGCCAAAGTATTGGCCGACGCCGGCAGGCTGCTCATCGGTTTCGTGAGCGCCAGGATCACAGTCCTGGCGGCGAGACCGATGAGGTGTTTTAAATGCCTGGCCACGGGACACACGCGCGTCAAGTGCGACAGTTGTTTTGACTGCGGCGGACTGTGTTTCCGCTGCGGTCAACCGGGGCATAAGGCGGCAGAATGCTCTGCCGCCCCTCACTGCCCAGTGTGTGCGGCGGGCAATAAGCCCGCCAATCACCAGATGGGGCAGAGAGGCTGCAAGCCTCCCCGCAGTTCTCGGCAGACGTCGGGGGTTAGCCAGTCGACCCAGGCTGCCTCCGATATAGTTTCGTGCGTCGACGTCGTCGCCCATGGAGGAGGTTGTAGAGACGATCCAGTAATGGATCAAGTCTCCAACCTCCTGGTCCAGACGAACCTGAACCACTGTGCCGCGGCGCAGGGATCTCTTCCTGCAAACCATGGCACAGTGGTCGATAGGTGTTGCCGTAGTCGCGGAGCCCTATTCTGTCCCTCCCCGTCCAAACTGGATGGGTGACTGGGACGGCTCCGTGGCAGTCGTCGGTTCCACGACGGCTCATTCCCCGCCCTTGTCGCTAAGAGACAAGGGCACTGGATATGTTGCCGTCGAGTGGGGGGGGATCACCATATATGGTGTCTATTTCTCCCCCAACCGGAGTTTGAACGACTTCGAAGTTTTCCTGACCAGCTTGGAGACCTCGATACGGCGACTAGCGTCTGGGCACGTCCTTGTGCTGGGGGACTTCAACGCAAAGTCCATTGCGTGGGGTTCCCCCAGGACGGACGCCAGGGGCGAGGCCGTAGAGGAGTGGGCGGCCTCGGTGGGCCTCTGTCTTCTAAACAGAGGCTCCACCAACACGTGCGTGCGACAGCAGGGGGGGTCGATAGTGGACCTCTCGTTCGCTACCCCTGCCCTCGCCGCACGAGTAAGGAACTGGCGTGTCCTGGAAGAGGTTGAGACGCTCTCGGATCACCTGTATATCCGATTTGAGCTCTCCCGGACCCAGGACTCCAGTAGGGGTCACGTGGCGCGGCGTTTATCCCGCTTTCCGCGGTGGGCTGTTGCCAGGCTGAACCGGGACCTACTGGAGGAGGCAGCCATAATTCACTCGTGGCTGTCTCCTCAGGCTCCGACCGAGGAGGTCGACGTGGGGGCTGGCCGCTTTCGCGATGCGATTACGCATGTATGCGATGCGGCCATGCCCCGCGTTCGAGGTCGTCGGCCTCCAAGGAAGGAGGTCTACTGGTGGTCCCAGGAGCTGGCGGACCTCCGTGCGGCCTGTACACGTGCCCGGAGGTCCTACACGCGCAGTCGGCGGCGTCACCGCGGAGACGGTGAGGAGGACCGGCTTCATGAGGAGTACCGACGGGCGCGGAAAACTCTGAAGCTGGCCATTAGCCGCGCCAAAGAAGAAAAAAGACAGGAGATGCTGGAGGGTCTTAATCGTGACCCCTGGGGTCGCCCTTACCGCGCGGTGCGACAAAAGCTCCGCGCGTCGGGCCCCCCCCTTACGGAGACCTCTCCAGCCCAGCTTCCTGCGAGAAGTGGTTGAGGGCCTTTTCCCGCAACGAGCGGAACACACTCCCCCGGCGATGGCCTCCTTGGCCGGAGACGACGGGGAGCACGGGGAGGAAAATGTTCCGCCCGTCCGGGATTCGGAGGTAGGGGCGGCTGTTCTACGGATCCGTTCCAAGAACACCGCCCCTGGGCCAGACGGGGGTACCGGCCCGAGTGCTGGCCCTGGCCCTCAACCACTTGGCAGACCGCCTCGGGGGAGGTGTTCGACGCTAGCTTGGCGTCGGGACGCTTCCCTGAGTGCTGGAAGAGCGGGAAGTTGGTCCTATTGAGGAAGCCGGGACGGCCTGCCGATTCGGTCGCGGCCTATAGGCCCATCGTGCTGCTGGACGAGGCGGGCAAATTGTTTGAGAGGGTTCTTTCTGCCCGCATCGTCCGGCACCTTTGCGAGGTGGGCCCCGATCTGTCGGACGCCCAATTTGGTTTTCGGGCGGGGCGTTCGACAGTCGACGCTGTGTTGCGCCTGAGGGCCGTGACCGAAGAGGCTGTGAGCTGTGGCGGCGTGCTGTTGGCGGTGTCATTGGGACATCGCCAACGCATTCAATAGTCTGCCATTCAGCTGCATCAGGGAAGCACTCCACTATCATGGGGTGCCAAAGTACCTGAGGCGGCTGGTGGCAGACTATTTAGAGGAGCGTACCGTCGTGTACGAGGACCGAGAAGGTAATCTGAGGTGTCGGCCCATGTCGTGCGGTGTTCCACAGGGGTCTGTTCTTGGACCCCTCTTGTGGAACATAGGGTACGACTGGGCCCTTCGCGCCGATTTCCCCCCCCGGGCTGGGTGTAATCTGTTACGCAGACGATACCCTCGTGACAGCCCGGGGGGCAAACTTCCAAGAGGCGGCGCGCCTGGCCACAGGGGGAGTCTCCCTGGTGGTCGGGCGCATTGAGGCGCTGGGCTTACGGGTGGCCCTAGATAAGACGGAGGCCCTGTTATTCCATGGGCCCCGTCGTGGTCCACCCCCTGGCGCCTCCATCGTGGTCAACTCGGTCCTCGTACCGGTTCGGGCCCAGATGAAATATCTGGGCCTGATCCTCGACGGGAGGTGGCTCTTCGACGAGCACTTCCGACAGCTTGCTCCAAAGCTGGTCGGCGCTGCGTCTGCCCTAGGGCGACTCCTTGCCCAATATGGGTGGACCCAGCGTCGCGACAAGACGGCTGTACACGGGGGTTGTCCGGTCAATGGCACTGTACGGTGCACCGGTGTGGGCGGCGGCTCTGACCGCCCAGAATAGGGTACGCCTCTGGCGCCCTCAGAGGGTAATGGCGGTCAGAGCCATACGCGGTTACCGCACCGTTTCGACGGAGGTGGCATGCGCATTGGCCGGAACTCCCCCGTGGGATTTGGAGGCGGAAGTGCTCGCCGAAGTTTATCGGCGAGTGGCTGACTACCGGGCGGAGAGCGGATTTTCCGCCCTCCGCCCGAGGATGTGCGCGAGTGGGCGCGATGCCGCTCGCCGAGCCACGATGGCTCGTTGGTCGTTCCGGCTGGAGACTCCACGCGCTGGCTTCGCCGCCGTGGAGGCTCTCCAGCCGGTCATCGCCGAGTGGGCAGGGCGGCAGCACGGGACCCTTTCCTTCCGACTGACGCAGGTGCTTTCCGGGCACGGTTGCTTCGGAAGGTACCTGCACACGGTCGCTAGGAGGGAACTGAGTCCCGCCTGCCACCACTGCGACTGCAGTGAGGACTCGGCCCAGCACACGCTGGCGGTCTGCCCCGCATGGGCGGCGCAGCGCCGGGCCCTCACTGCAGTCATCGGAGTGGATCTCTCGCTACCGGCCGTAGTACGCTCCATGGCCGGTAGCGACAGTTGTTTTACCGCGGTCGCAACCTTCTGCGAGGTAGTAATCTCGCGGAAGGAGGCGGCGGAGAGGGGCCCGGGAGGACGACCTCCACTCGGACCCGATCCGCCGCCGGCGAACCGGGCGGCGGAAGGCCCGCCTACCACAGCCTCATGCCGCCCTGAGTGTGGCCGCGGGTGGACGGGGTGGGTTTCCCCTCCACCCGCATTAGTTTGGCCAGCCGCGAGGGGGCGGCGTCCGCGTGTGCCGGACGTCGCCTAAAGAGAGGAAAAAAAATATATCGAGACGGAGCCCGCACCAGGAGCGGGCTGGCGCTAGGAGGGGTCCGGATGTCTTAACAACAGCTGTTCCCGGATCCCTCCTGTTACAGGCGCAGAGTGGCACACCGTGTGGTTTTAGTCGGTCCGAGTCCGACACACCCACCCCGCCGCAAACCCCGGAGGGGTGACGGTCCGAGGGGATTTCCACACGTTAAAAAAAAAAAAAAAAAAAAAAGGTTAGTAGTGCTTGCCGCTATTTTTTGCGCTATTTTTTTCAAATTTAAATTAATTATAAATTTAATTTATCCACGTAATACAAATGTACTGTACTGTATGTACTTTATTATCATAATACCAATTAGCAATTAAGGCACCGCTACAATTTCATCTTTAAATTTAAATTTTTAAGTCCACATTCTAACTCGGGTGTCATTTAAGATCATAATTAATAATTTATGAAGGATTTAATTCACCCGTGATACAGACATATTGTAGAAGTACAATGTTTTTGTACAATAAAATAATAATATAATTTTTTCAGACAATATTTCAGACATCTAACACACAACGCCATCTAGTTTCAAACTAAGCAGAGCTGTAAAAGTCTGTGTAAGCAACTTATGATGTGATGAAAATATAACAATGACATTTACACAGATAATATTTACATTATATGTATAAATTTTGAAGGTGCCAATACGACGGCAATTCTGTGTGTGTGTGTGTGATTGTGTTCTTTGCGTGGTAGTATCAGTAGACACATTAACGGATACAGATAGCGTTTTGGTGTGAAATGCTTTTAAATATTGTAATTGTAATGAAGCGCTACCTCAATAATATTCAGGCACAATTTCATCAATAACTTGAAATTATTTATTATAATAATACCAACAATTACCTGATGAAACGTCTTACTCTTTATAAGTTGAACTTCTGCATCGTCGCCTTACATTGGTCTAATTAATAAAGTTGGGTTTGTACGCCGGGCTTCACAGTCATATTCATTTGCAACGTATTTTCGGTGCCTGTATATTAATCTATTTAATGAAGGGAATGTTTAAATTCAAATTGACATTACATGTGAGGACATACAAAATATCATGACCGGAATGTAGTTATTTAAAATTAGTGTAAAGTAGAATAAAAGTGACAATAACATTTATAAAACGAATACCTACGTAACAAGGATCTGTTCTTTTGGCATATCTGACTACACTATAGCCGCTTCAGCATGTTTATTCCTCGAGCTATGTCGGTAATTTCATTCTGTTCTGGGTGACTTTAAGTTCTTGCACTAGCTTTACCGTTAGTGTCCACGCCTGGGTACGGTACACCATAACAGGTAGGACGCAGAAACAATGACTGAAATTTAATCAAATATTAGTAGTGAGTGTGTGAAGTTGACGTTTCTGAATTCAGAGTAATTTACCGTGTGGTGACGGATTAAGAATGCGGAATGTCACCACCCCTTTTCATCCCATAGGGTGTCGTAGGAGCCGACTAAGGGAACAAACTACGCAGGTCAACAGCACTGCAAAGAGAAGGAAAACTTGACACAAACCCTTTTTTTTTTTTTTTCTTTAACGTGTGGAAATCCCCTCGGACCGTCACCCCACCGGGGTTTGCGGCGGGGTGGTGTGTCGGACTCGGACCGAATAAAACCACACGGTGTGCCACTCTGCGCCTGTAATAGGAGGGATCCGGGAACAGCTGTTGTTAAGACATCGGGACCCCTCCTAGCGCCTGCCCGCTCCTGGTGCGGGCTCCGTCTCAAAATTTTTTTTTTTTTTAACCTCTCTTTAAGCGACGTCCGGCACACGCGGACGCCGCCCCCTCGCGGCTGGCCAAACTAATGCGGGTGGAGGGGAAACCCACCCCGTTCACCCGCGGCCACACTCAGGGCGGCATGAGGCGCAGGAAAGCGCGCCTCCGCCGCCCGGTTCGCCGGCGGCGGATCGGGCCCGAGTGGAGGTCGTCCTCCCGAGCCTTCTCCGCCGCCTCCTTCTGCGAGATTACTTCCTCGCAGAAGGTTGCGACCGCGGTAAAACAACTGTCGCTACCGGCCATGGAGCGAGACTCAGTTCCCTCCTAGCGACCTAGTGCAGGTACTTTCCGAAAA